>CP136056.1:279609788-280209788 GCA_032464435.1 Aegilops umbellulata | reverse complement strand
AAGGTGCAAACCAGATAAAGGCTACTTCGCAACCAATGTGTGCTTTCAACTAACAAGTAAGTGATGGACAAGAAATCAGAGTAAAGCAGTGGCGATCTATTTTCTTGCTGCGATAAATAAGTTGAGCAGATACGAAAGAGTACCGCCTCTGGTGCGGCGCCATGTATGCATCTGCTGAGAATTTGACGATGTTGCGGGAGCGATGGCTGTCGGTGGCGTGGAAGCAGATCTAGGAGGGTAGACGGTGGCGGCGGGGCGCAGTGGACGAGACGGTCATGGGAGCGGCGCCGGCAAGGTGGACGACGGCGGGGATGAAGCGAGAGGATGGGATGCAAGGATCCCGGTCCGAAGCCGTGGATGAGAGAGGTCGATCTCTTGTAATAGCCGACGGCGTCGGGGTTTCAGCTCCGACATGGTGGAGGAGAACGGCGGTGGATGGGGTGGCAAACGGAGGAGGCTGGGGTGGAGAGGGTGTTTTAGCGCCCACGGAGTACAAATGGGGAAATGGAGGGAGAGAGGAAGGGGGGAACCATGTCTTCAGGGCGCGCTTGTCTCAAATGCGAGGAAATTTACAAACTTAACCTTGGTTTAAAATTTCCTACATCACAACAATATTAGTCGGTTGGGGATAGGACGGTAATCACGCATACACCAAATATTTGCCGACGAGAGTTTGTTTTTGGCGCCCACCGTGTATGAATCGGGGAGGGAGTCGATTTTGGCCGAGGAGACACTGTGTTTTGGCGCCCACCATGCATGAATCTGAGTGAGAGGCGGTTATGTCACGTTTGAGTGAAATTACAAACCTACCCCTATCAAAACCTATAGAAATCGAGCCGATAGGCTTTGCGTGGCAGGGATAGGCAGTAATTTCCATCTCGCAGATTTTGGTTTCGGGCGGTTACTGCGACTTTCCCCGCTTCGTTCAAATTTTTGCCGAGCAAGAGTGCATGTTTACCGTGCCAACTCAATTGTAATCCAGTTTGTATTCTATTTTTGTTCGGGCAGGATCCATTTTCGATTGGAATAAAATTATATATACATCTTTTTTAATACATATACTTTCAAAAGCACAACAAAGAATTCTCCTCCTTTATATGTATAATATGATTTACAAATACAATGATCTCAAAATCATAAGGTTGCATTCAAAAAATTTAAACCAAATTATGTTCTACTAAAATGTATGGATCAGTAATATCTACATATTAAATAATATAGATGCGCGTGAATTCATATGAGTATGCATGTTTGATAGATCAATTTTGGTTCGAGTATGAATTACATGTACCATCATCTTGAATTCAAATATTTGAATCCCTTTTATGTTGACTCCTTTCACGCCCATCTCTCTCGCATGCATGCTCCTTCATGTAGCTATCACTCTCTTTTCTCCAGCTCACCCGCACGCTCACTTCATGTTTCTCCTATCTTCGCAAACATGATCTCTCGACGTCTCCCTTGAGAAGTGTCACACTCTCCCTATCATTATACATTACACGGTTTTCATTATCTCTCACGTCTCTACCGTTCTCTGGTATCACTAGGTACCTAAGCTTTCTTTTTCACCGCCACACACACAGTCTCACTCTTCTTTCACTTTGTCTTTCTCTCTATGGGGTTCTCTCACACACCCTATATGTCTCTCGACATGACTCATACCACTAAAATTACTCTCTCCTGCAGACACAACATTTGTTGCGGTCTCCTTTCCGTCTCCATCCCAGTTATAAAACTGACATTATTCATTTGTTTACCGATCAGAAAAACTCCCCCCTCTCTCTCTCTCACACACACAATTCTTGCTTCCACTCCCTTCCCGACTACCGTCTCTCTCTCTCACACACACACAAAACTCCCACTTTCGCACCCCTGACTCGTACTTCTCTCACAAACATTTATCGACTAGCCTCTAGATAGGTTTATACACCCGCACACTCGTGCTTCCACTATCGCATACATGTCTCTCTCGCGCTCCTTGTATCTATGTAGATTTTTGTTCCCTTCTTGAGACACGCCCTCTAGATCGTGCACACACACACACTATCGCCTCATTTTCAGTTGATACCTCTCGCACACACACACTCTTTGTGTCTTTCTCACACATGCACTCCGTCCTCCTCCTCTCTACCTCTCTCTCTCACACACACATGGGTTTTTTGCAACAACTAGCAAGATTCCCATGCATTGCACGGAATATCAAGATGCATTTGTATGAGTAGTTTATCTTGTGGGAGAAAAGGATGAATGAGGGAAGGCCTTATTTGCAAATGTGGAGAGGGGTGTGGGTATCTTTTTGCAAAATTGCCATAGTTTCCTTCCTATCCACCAGATATAAATTGGACGACCTATATTGCAGGATGTCAGGCACACCATCATCACCAACTCTATTTTTTATCTCTACTCTTATAAAAAGCATAGTCCGTGATGATGGTGTGCCTGCCATCCTGCAATATAGGCCGCCCGATCTATATCTAATGGATAGGAAGGAAACTATGGAAATTTACCCGCACTCCTCTCCACATTTGCAGATAAGGCCTTCCCTCGTTCATCCTTTTCTCCCACAAGATCTTAATGTTCCATGCAACGCACGGGCATCTTGCCAGTAAGAGTAGAAATTAGACATATACCACTTCTCAAATCTAGAAACCAACAACATTCCTCCCTTATCTCATCAAAACAGCCAAAGGAATATATTTTGAGTGAAACATAACATATTTTTAGTGATATACGTATTTCAAAACTAGATTTTTTTCTATCAAATCGGTGAATATGTATTAATCAACTTTGATCGTGTGGCAACGCATCGTTCCATAATGTAGTGCCTATAGATTTTTTAAGAAGTCAAACTTTGCAAACTTTGACCAAGTTTGTAGAGAAAAATATTTATATCTTCAATAGCAAAAATATATAATGCGAAACTACATCGTATGATGAATCTAGTGATATATGTTTCGCACTCTAGATGTAAATATTTTTCTCCACAAACTTTGTCAAGGTTTGTGAGGTTTGACTTTTCAAAAAATCTATAGGCACTACATTATGGAACGGAGGGAGTAGTTATTACCACTGTATAATTTTTTGGACACCAGACAAACGGTGGAGTACATATATGAAGAGAAGAGGCGCACACAAGCAGTCGGTCTCTAGCTATCTCGCACACATGAGAGTTACGTAAAGGCACCGTTAACAAATAAACCCTAAAACCCTAGGTGCACGATTGCTGCATGCGCGGGTACCGGCTACGTGGTGGAGCGTACCTTTGTAGGAATAGTCAGCTCGCATGATAATTTGATCTCTAGGAGTTGATGGTCGGGGCCACAAGTGAACGACCTGGAGGCGGTGCCTTGCCAGTTGCCACAGATCAAGTAGCCACGTTTAAAATATCATTTTTTAGCGGGGTAACAGTTTCGATATTGAATGGCGCATTTTTTTGTGGGGTAAAGGGAGTTTTTATTGCATGATAGTAGTGTTACGATCAAGAGGCCACAAATCCTCGATACAAGGTGGAGCAAAGTTCACCCACACAGCCGTGGTGAACTCGGTGTGGCTATAATTGGCCAACTGATCTACAACTCTATTTTGACTACGGTGTATCTTCTGAGGTAAAAACTCCATATTACACATTAAATCTCTAAGTACTAAGTAGTTTTTAGAATGATTGGTATGGAGCGAAAATGGAATTCATAACTACTACCTCCTTGGCGTATGGTTGTGTGGGTTTATGTTGCGAGATGTTGAACCTCGTAGTTCTAGGGCAAATACTATGGTTTAGCTGTTGGTTTTCAGTAATGAAAATCAGAAGGGGGAAACCCTTCTTTGATAAAAAAACTACTACCTCCGTTCCAGTTTACTAGTCCCCATCATAGTTTGGGTCAAAGTTTCTCCATGAATTTTACTTGTAAAATGTGAATGGAAAACGAAATTTTGTTATACCCAACAAAAAAGGACTGGAGGGAGTGATTGCTCTCATAGCGCAGGTATTGAACCGGTGCGCCGGCCAAGAGTGATTGCTCTCATATCTGTAAACATGAGTTTGATGTGGAAGTTGAACTTGGAATGTCGGGCTTGCGCGTGAACTATACCATGTCCAATGCTACGTCTGTTATTGTTTGGAAAGTAATTGTTGTTATTACATGACCCGAAAAAAATTATTTTGTGCCACATCAGTAGATGCACGGACATCACAACAGGCATGCTGACTGGATAAACATTTGAACCTGGCTATTTTGAAGGAAATTTTGTATTGACAACAGTTTTAGATAGCAGGAGACGCCTAGCCTGCTCTACCTCTGATAGCTTATTTCTGGCTTCTTCCATCTCTTCTTTGGCTTGGGTGAAGAGAGCATATGATTGCTCTTTTTTGCTTCTTTAGGAACTCAACTACATTCTCAAGGGCTGCTGCATGCTTTCTTTCAGCCTTTACTAGAGCCACGAGGACACGAACAGCTGATGACTCCACCTGGCTTGTGTGTAATCCAGCATCATCTGGGAATTTGCACCTTGTGTCTAATCCAGCATCATTAGGGAACAGGCACCTTGTGTGTAATCCAGCCTCATTTCGGAAACATGATCTCGAGGTTGACCATACTTCCCTCCTCGCAGGAACTGTATCTTGACATGAAGTTACTTCTTTTTTAGATCAATACTCAGAGCAACCCAGATCCATTTAGTAGAAGCCAGATAAACAGGACTCGCAAAAGTGAATTCAAAAGGAAAAATATAAAAACAGACTACAAGGTGAGAACACCCACTTCCTACATCAAGCTAAAAGCGAAAGCATTAGGACGATTAAGACTCTTCTTATTACACATCGAAGAACACGGGGCTAAGAGAAACAGAAACTACAACATATACACATCGAAGAACACGAGGCTAAATGAAAGTAATTTATAGGGTGTTACTTACCAAAGCTTGTTTTACAGGTTCGGTGCAGCTCCTCTTTAACTTGCCACACTCCTTGAAGGTGTCCCCAATATCCCGTGTTTGGTCTTCATTGCTCCTCTGCATGTTCGTACTCGTGGTTTTAAAATCTCAACATGGCAAGAAAAATATACTACTAGTAATACTCACGCATCTTGTGGGCAACATTAAAGCACTCGTCTGCCATGTTAGCGCATCTCCAACAGAAGCGCAACGCGCGGCACTTTAAAAAAGCATTTACAGTGCTGAGATTGAGAAGTAGAGATAGAGAGTAGACACTAGAGAGTAGAGGATAGTTCTCAGCATAGATATAGCATAGATAGATAAAAAATAGATAGTTCAACTACTACTCGTCGTCTGACTCCTCCTCGGTGATGTCCTCCTCCGACGTCTCAATGTAGGCGTGAAGATACCGATCGTCGTCGGATTCCCAGGGCGACGCTGCTCCTAGCCTCATGTTGAATTGAGCGTCCGCTTTTCGCGTACGCTTGTCCTCGCGATAGGCGGCTCGCTCCGCCCTCCTTTGCGCATAGAACTCACGCTCATTGATGATGTCCTGCGGGAAGCGTTGGCGCCACAACGCCATGGCTTCCTCGTCCATCTCGGTGATGCTCAGACGGTGCTGCCGCCTCCGCTTGTCGCGATGATCCTCGTCGGTGATAAGCCGCGACAGAGGTGCGAGCTCCTGTGCCAACTCCCGCGTCGGCACGTTGGAGAAGTTCAATGTTCTATGAGGCCACCGGAGGCGCCACACCGCCGCGTCGTACGCGCGGGCGGCCTCATTGGCGGTGTTGAAATTGCCGAGGCCTAGGCGCATCCCGCGGAACCGGATCTCAGCGGAGAAGCTGCCAGAGGGCCACGCGTGGATGCCTCGGTATCCCCAAGTTTCCCAGCGACGCGGCGGCGAGGCCAGAAAGAGAGGGGAGAGAGCGATGGCAAGGCACAACCTAAGATGACTTATTCACCTAGACAGAGGGAGTACATTTTTCTATAAGTTTGGTCAAAATAGAGGTACATCGACTTCAGACAAAACTTAAATGCACAATGCGGACTAGTTCCTCCGTCTAGGTGTGTGCCATGTCCTATCTAGTCATCACAACAAGGTTAGCTACCTCCCTTCTACTTTAAAGGCGTGTATGTTTTTAATGACTTGAGACTATACCTAGCCCGGCATGCAAGATGACTTATTATGCACCGTTCCCCATACCTGCAGGAAGCCCGTTCGTCTGCAAATCTTTTCCTCTCCATGTGTGAAAACAATATGCCTGCTTGACTCCCCTTCTCCCTCCGGCAGTTCCACCACTCCACCCCATGTGGAAAATATATGCATGCATGACTCTCCTCCCCCCGCGCTCATCCAATCCATTGTGACCAGCAATATTTCCACCCCTTCCCTCCCCCGTAATTTACTCCAACAAATATGCCCACGTAGCTGTTACGTTAATCACGCAACATATCTTACGGGACGCGGCTTCAGTTACTTAACTGCAGGTGCATTGGGTCACTGACATATGGGCCCAACAGGGGTCTAGCCCACATGTCAGTGATGCAACTGGACCTGCAGTTAAGTCAGTGCAACTCAGTCCATATCTTACGTAGGTGTGCCATTGCTCGCTATAAATACTACGCCTCCCACGGCATTCGGAAGAAAGCTCACATTCATCGCTATCTCCTCCCCCTCCCTCTCACGTCGGCCACCATGGCATCGCCCCTCCCAAGCCCTAGGCACCCCTTGCTGCACTGCCCGGACGGTCACGCATCGTCGTTCCGTTCCTCGCCACCACTAGTCGAGGAGGATGTGTAGGTGTTCCGCTCCTCGCTGCGACGCGTCGAGGTGGACGCGTCGGCGTTCCCAATCTCGCCAGCACGCGCATCGGAGGACGCGTCGGCTCCCTGCTATAAGGAGAACGTGCTACCTCTTGACCACTGCGTTGGTTTTCCCTTGAAGAGGAAAGGGTGATGCAATAAAGCAGCGTAAGTATTTCCCTCAGTTTTTTGAGAACCAAGGTATCAATCCAGTAGGAGCCCACGCACAAGTCCCTCGCACCTACACAAACAAATAAATCCTCGCAACCAACACAATAAAGGGGTTGTCAATCCCTTCACGGTCACTTACGAGAGTGAGATCTGATAGATACGATAAGATAATATTTTTGGTATTTTTATGATAAAGATGCAAAGTAAAATAAAAGGCAATAAAACTAACAAAGTGTTGTAAGATTAATATGATGGAAAATAGACCCGGGGGCCATAGGTTTCACTAGTGGCTTATCTTGAGAGCATAAGTATTACGGTGGGTGAACAAATTACTGTTGAGCAATTGATAGAATTGAGCATAGTTATGTATATAGGCATCACGTTCGAGACAAGTAGACCGACTCCTGCCTGCATCTACTGCTATTACTCCACACATCGACCGCTATCCAGCATGCATCTAGAGTAGTAAGTTCATAAGAACAGAGTAACGCTTTAAGTAAGATGACATGATGTAGAGGGATAAACTCATGCAATATGATATAAACCCCATCTTGTTATCCTCGATGGCAAGAATACAATATGTGCCTTGCTGCCCCTACTGTCACTGGGAAAGGACACCGCAAGATTGAACCCAAAGGTAAGCACTTCTCCCATTGCAAGAAAGATCAATCTAGTAGGCCAAACCAAACTGATAATGAAGTGACTTGCAAAGATAACCAATCATACATAAAAGAATTCAGAGAAGATTCAAATATTGTTCATAGATAAACTTGATCATAAACCCACAATTCATCGGTCTCAACAAACACACCGCAAAAGAAGATTACATCGAATAGATCTCCATGAGAGAGGGGGAGAACATTGTATTGAGATCCAAAAAGAGAGAAGAAGCCATCTAGCTTATAACTATGGACCTGAAGGTCTGAGGTAAACTACTCACACATCATCGAAGAGGCTATGGTGTTGATGTAGAAGCCCTCCGTGATCGATGCCACCTCCGACGGAACTCCGAAAAAGGCCCCAAGATGGGATCTCACGGGTACAGAAGATTGCGGCGGTGGAATTAGGTTTTTGGCTCCGTCTCTGGTAGTTTGGGGGTATGTAGGTATATATAGGAGGAGGAAGTATGTCGGTGGAGCAACGTGGGGCTCACGAGTGTGGAGGGCATGCCTGGGGGGTAGGCGCACCCCCCTACCTCGTGCCCTCCTGGTTGATGTCTTGACATAGGGTCCAAGTCCTCTGGATCACGTTCATTCCGACGTTCCCAAAGGTTTCATTCCGTTTGGACTCCGTTTGATATTCTTTTTCTGTGAAACTCTGAAATAGGCAAAAAAACAGCAATTCTGGGCTAGGCCTTCGGTTAATAGGTTAGTCCCAAAAATAATATAAAAGTGTATAATAAAGCCCATTAATGTCCAAAACAGAATATAATATAGCATGGAACAATAAAAAATTATAGATACGTTGGAGACGTATCAGAACGCCGCGTCGCTCGTCGAGCCCCCCAATCTTGATGAGCTTTGGAAAGAAATAGATGTCGTCTTGTGGGAGGCTTTGCCTCCGGTAGAGCGCGCCAAAATAGAGGTGGAGAAGAAGGCCGAGGAAGAGAAGCGCGCCATGGGACAAGCTGCCTGGCAGGCCTATGTCGCGTCCAAGAGAGTCAAGCAATTGGCTCTTTGGTAGAAGGCTCGTGCGAGGGCCGTGAGGGTGGCGAAGGAGGCCCGTGCCAAAGCCTTGAGTGCAGTCGGGCCCAAGTGCCTCATCTACGCTTGGCGGTACGTGGACTGGGTGCACGCTTCCAGCGAGGAGGAGTACCTGTTGGCACCGGATCACCACACCGGTGAGATCGCGCTCGCCCGCCAGCAAGCCGCCAATCAGCACCTGGTGAGTTGCGAGGCTGAGGAAGAGGCGTTATGTTGGCGCGCTGGGAAACGGTCGTACACCAGGGAACTCGTGGTGTGCCGCAAGCGCTCCTGCGAGCGTCGTGGCTTTTAGTAGGAATATAATTTAGTTTCATAAGGCAATCTCATTAGTTTTGGGACGCAAATGATAAATCCCGAACGTTCAGGAATTATTAGCGTCCTTAATTAAGTATGTAAAAGGGAAAGTTTGTAAACCTTGTGTATCCGTACGCATTTTGTAAGTACGTGCATATAGCACAAACTTTACTACTCCTATATACTATGGCACTACACGTCTCTCTCTATATATGCTTGCAGACTGTGCTACTCCCTCCGTCCAGGTGAATAGGCCATCTTTGGTTGTGCACCGTGACCAAGAAGGAGGGAAAACGTATACACCTAGGCGGAGGGAGTACTACTATTACTTATGTACGTGCAAATGCACGTTTTAACATTACGATGCGGTTTTTGTAAAAGTAGAAAAACAACACTAGTCAAGCTTGTGAAACAATTCAATGCAAAACAAATGCAAAAATGCTCGTTTGATTGTTTACTTTTAGCTTCCTTCTCTGTGGTTATTTCTCTGTCGTACTTTGTACGGAGTATCTCACTGGTCGGAAAGGCATGCAAATTCCCAAACCGCTTCCTACACCTTGTATCGAATTTTTTGCCTAACAAGTTGTGTCGTGCAATTGGAATTCCAACTTGAGTACTATATGTCGGTGTACTAAAGTAGGGGTACCTTAGTACCCCAGACTTGTGCACGGGCAGTTGTAGCACCCTGCGGCGAGGCCCGCCCAGGAAGCGCCAAGAGAAGACCAAGCATTCAAGACAAGGCCCCCGGCAAGAGGAGTTTGCCGGGCCAAGAAGACAAAGCCCCCGGCAAGAGGAGCTTGCCGGGCCAAGAAGACAAGACCCCGGCAAGAGGAGCTTGCCGGGACGACTGAGCCCATGTAAGGCCATCCCAGAACAAAGTATAAAGAGACAAAAGATCGAGCCCCCGACAAGAGGAGCTTGTCGGGAAGGCCGAACCCAGGCACCACAAGAGAAGCCCGCCGTGGCGCGCCAAGCGCCCCGGCAAGGCCTGATAGCTGGCACGCTATCAGGCACAGGAAGACGACCCCCGCGGCAAGCCACTTGCCGCGGCAAGATCGCCACCTCAAGACTGCGCTCCAGCTCGCCCGCCATGCGTCGCTCCGGGGCTTCCCCCGAGGGCACGTGGCGAGGCACCGCGCAGCCTGGGGCATGCGGTGGCATGCAGCCGCCATCGTGGCGAACGGTGGCGCACCTAACGGTCCGCCTCGGTGCTGTCCGGGCGACCGTGACGGGCATTTAATGCCCTTGTCCCCTACCGTCAGAAGTAGGTATGATAACACTGTGCCGCACTGTAGCACCACCGTTCCCGCACTATTACAGCTACCACCCCTTTTACACTTTTACCCCTTTCTCTTACGTTGACACCTGTCGGTGACCCCTTTGCGCTATAAAAGGAGGCCCGTGTGCAACGTAGAGGGGGTTCGGAGGTTCCCGGGGTTGGGAGACTCGGCATCCAGACGGCCATACGCTCGGTGCAGCTAGCTCTCCAAGCTCCCGAGCTCCCCAGTCGAATACAACTAAGCAGGAGTAGGGTTTTACGCGTCCATCGCGGCCCGAACCTGGGTAAACCGCCCGTGTGCCCGCCTCGATCTGCTCTCTGCGCTCCCTCCGCCCCCCTCGCCGGACAACGAAAGGGGCTCCGGCCCCATAGGTGCTCGCGGGGGGACGCCCGTCCGCCCCGACATCTTTGGCGCGCCAGGTAGGGGGCGCCGGGGGACAGCCCGCTCCTGCGGATCCCAGGATCCGTCCAGTCGAAGCAGGTGTCCCCGATAAGCCTTGCTCCGGCAAGCAGATCAGCAGTCTGAACGCTGAGGAACACTCCGCTCCTGCGGATCCGAGGATCTGTCCAGTTGAAGCGGGGGTTCCCGACAAGCAGACTGCTGAGGAACAGTCCGCTCCTGCGGATCCGAGGATCTGTCCAGTTGAAGCGGGGGTTCCCGACAAGCAGACTGCTGAGGAACAGTCCGCTCCTGCGGATCCGGGGATCTGTCCAGTTGAAGCGGGGGTTCCCGACAAGCTTTGGCATTCTTTCCCACGGGCTCGTGCGCGGCCCTCCTCGAGTATCCACTCGCGCAGAGACTGGGCAAGAAGCAGCTGCTCCTTGAGGGGGACCGCCTTCTGGCCGCTGGGCGAACGATTCGCCTCCAGCGAACTCTGCGCCGCTCCCGTAGCTGCAGAAGTTAGCGCCAGAAGTCACGAGAAAGGCGACCTCGTTCCCCGGCGCGCCTCGTCCGCCGGGGTGCCGAACGAGTTGACGCCGACCGTGGGAGGAATCCTGCCAGCGCGGTTGCCGGAACCCGTTCCGCCAACCATCCTCTCTGCCCAAGTCTTGCCGCAGTTGCATGTGATCCTTGGCGCAGAGAGGGGCGCGGATCCCCAAGCATAGCTACGCCTAGCTCCGGAGGGTCGTGAGGCCCTGCGCCTTTGCCTACCCCCAGGATGGGCTGGATGCTGCCCAAGGAGGTTTTACCCTACCGGGCGGCAAGCGATAAGAAAAGATAAGTTGCCGGAGCTCGAGCAATTGCCCCATCAATTTTTAAGAGTTATCTCCCTCGAACGACCGAGCCTTGGTTGAGAGGCCTGAGCGCGGAAGGACCGGCACGAGGCTGGTTGCGCCCTCATTTCGTTTCGAGTCCGCTCAACGACTTGAGTGTGCTACACCCCGAGTAGCGTCCTCACTTTGTTTCGAGCTCGCCCGGCACCCTAAGCGTGCTGCGACCGCAGTCGCACCGCTTACTTTGCCTTGAGCCTGCTCAACAATCTGAGTGAGCGGCAACCAGCCGCGGCGAGGTTTCTTGCCGGTGGTAGCCCCGCCAGCGGGTCGCTGACGTCCCGCACTCGGCGCCCGTGGCAAGGCGGAGGCCTACGCCGGCAAGTCCCCGAAAACGTAGGGCGGAAACAAACAAGGCGCCGGTCAAGTAGAGGAGATAACAGGGCGATGCATTGCCTAAGATAAAAAGTTATATTACAAGATGCCTTACTGCTGCTCTAACCAGCCGTTTCTATGGCATATTTAACAGCGGCAGGGAAAGGAGATAAAATAAAGGGGCAGGCGGCCTAGTCCACGCGGTCGCCATCTTCGCCTCTCCGAATAAAGAGATCGTGCGCGACGTGACGCGCGCCTGCGCGGTTCAGTCCCGCGCACGCCACCCACGTCACGCTCACCCCGCACGCCCCGCCCCCACGACGCCGCGATAAGCACGCGCCGCCTGGGGAAGGTGCGACGGGTGCGGAGTTAAGGAGCAGCGCGACCAAGGCCACGCGTGCCCGTGCACTGTTAGGGCCTGGCCCAACGACGCTCGGCACCGTGTGTGGCCCAGGCCCGGGGGCTCCTGTCGGTGTACTAAAGTAGGGGTACCTTAGTACCCCAGACTTGTGCACGGGCAGTTGTAGCACCCTGCGGCGAGGCCCGCCCAGGAAGCGCCAAGAGAAGACCAAGCATTCAAGACAAGGCCCCCGGCAAGAGGAGCTTGCCGGGCCAAGAAGACAAAGCCCCCGGCAAGAGGAGCTTGCCGGGCCAAGAAGACAAGACCCCGGCAAGAGGAGCTTGCCGGGACGACTGAGCCCATGTAAGGCCATCCCAGAACAAAGTATAACGAGACAAAAGATCGAGCCCCCGACAAGAGGAGCTTGTCGGGAAGGCCGAACCCAGGCACCACAAGAGAAGCCCGCCGTGGCGCGCCAAGCGCCCCGGCAAGGCCTGATAGCTGGCACGCTATCAGGCACAGGAAGACGACCCCCGCGGCAAGCCACTTGCCGCGGCAAGATCGCCACCTCAAGACTGCGCTCCAGCTCGCCCGCCACGCGTCGCTCCGGGGCTTCCCCCGAGGGCACGTGGCGAGGCACCGCGCAGCCTGGGGCATGCGGTGGCATGCAGCCGCCATCGTGGCGAACGGTGGCGCACCTAACGGTCCGCCTCGGTGCTGTTCGGGCGACCGTGACGGGCATTTAATGCCCTTGTCCCCTACCGTCAGAAGTAGGTATGATAACACTGTGCCGCACTGTAGCACCACCGTTCCCGCACTATTACAGCTACCACCCCTTTTACACTTTTACCCCTTTCTCTTACGTTGACACCTGTCGGTGACCCCTTTGCGCTATAAAAGGAGGCCCGTGTGCAACGTAGAGGGGGTTCGGAGGTTCCCGCGGGTTTGGGAGACTCGGCATCCAGACGGCCATACGCTCGGTGCAGCTAGCTCTCCAAGCTCCCGAGCTCCCCAGTTCAATACAACTAAGCAGGAGTAGGGTTTTACGCGTCCATCGCGGCCCGAACCTGGGTAAACCGCCCGTGTGCCCGCCTCGATCTGCTCTCTGCGCTCCCTCCGCCCCCCTCGCCGGACAACGAAAGGGGCTCCGGCCCCATAGGTGCTCGCGGGGGGACGCCCGTCCGCCCCGACACTATACTACCAGTAGGAGTACCAGGGGCCAGTTCTTTTAGGCTTCTAGATTAGTAATCCCATAACTACTACCTCCGTCCTGGTTTATTGGTCCGCATTTTAATCTGTGTCAAATTTTGATCATAAATTTAACTAATGAAATGTTAGTGCATGTCACATGCACTAATATTTTATCAGTTAAATCTTTGGTCAAAATTTAGCACAAATTACAATGGTGACGAATAAACCAGGACGGAGGTACTAGTAGTAGTTTAGAGGCCCAAATAAATGAGTGAGGTGCCTTAGGGGATGTTTGTTTCCAGGGACTTTTCGGTGTAGGGACTAGAAAAAGTCCCTCTTAGAGACTTTTTAACCAAACAGGAGGGACTACGAGGGACTAAAAGTTGCCTTTTGGGACTAAATGAAGAAGACTCTCAAGGAGAGTCTTTTTGGGACTTTTTGAGACTTTTCCAACAATGCCCCTCCCTGCACCCATTGCCCCGCTGGTCCATGGTGTTGTTTGGTTGTTATTTTCTGTATACTAGGGGTAACATGGTCATTTAATAACCTCTAGGGAGGGACTAGGGACTTTATAGTCTCTGGAAACAAACAGGGAGGGACTTTTTAGTTGGGACTAGAAAAATTCCTAGGACTTATGAACCAAACAGGGCCTTAATGTTATTCTCCACTGTGACTAGTCTTGTGGGAAAAACCGGGGAAGAGACAACTTATTTTTTAAGCCGCCAAAAGAACTGGCCCTAGGAGTAGTAGCTAGAGATACTATGAGTAGTAGCTAGGGATCGAGTGTGCGAGATGAACCGGAGAAAGTAAATGCAGAGAGATGAAATGCAAAAAATACGGAGGGATGTGATGGTTGCTTGTCCGTTTATTTTACTAGCTACTTATTACTGGGAGTGGTTGGGTTTTGTGATATGACGAATTTACTGCCGCGCCACGAGCGGGGTGAGACTCGCGTGCAGCGCCGCCCTCTACAACTACATCGGTCGTGGTTTATTAGTCCCCCATCGAATTTGACTGAAGATTTAACTGACAAAATGTTAGTGCATGTCAACAAAAACTATATTGTTGGATTCGTATTTGAACATAGTTTTCAGTGATATAATTTTAGGTGACATGCATCAGCATTTATCGTACTATATATAATGTTAGTTCAATTTTTGGTCGTACTAATCTATAGTAAGGTGCCGTGCGTTGCACGGAATAGTGAAATGCATTGATCGGGGAGTTGTTTATTTTGACAAAGGATGTGGGGGTCATCTCATGTGTAACGGGTATCAATAGGTTTCTTCGGATATTATTTCATCTCTAGAGCTCACAAACATCCGGGTGAAATAGATAAAAAAGTATCTTTTGCAAACAAAAGCGTTCAACTGTTCAACCTGCATCCAAAACTTGTGAAGAAATAACACTTATTGTGCTTTGCAAGAAATGATCTTTAAGAATTAGTTTTTGAGTACCAATTGTTATACATGTTGGCTACAGATGACATGGCACTTTCTTATAGTCAACAGTTGGCTATAATATTAAGTGTTAACCATGCCCTTATACACCTAGACGGAGGGATTAAATCAGGATGACTTGGAAGGGGGCAGAGGAAATGTAAGAAATGGTTCATCATAAGTCTTTCACCAGTACTGTAGTAAAAATTTCATACATGGAAGATTCTAGACTAAACCATAAACCGATACACTTTTATTCATGCGCGATACTCCAATAGAGCAAGATCATGCATGGAAGTCTCCATATGCTTAGACAGCGAATTACATAGAGCGAAGACTAATTATCAACATTTAACTTGGTAATGCATATGTCCAGGTGAACCTCCTTGGAGTCCCCGTGCACATTGTTGGGGGTCAAATCATGCCATGCGTCTTCCATGTCCACATCGGCGGGAAGGTCCCAGCTCGGCATAGTCCTAGTCAGCTTGACATTGCCAGTGTCGCTGCCCACGTACCTCCGAGGGGTAGTAATAGTGAGCACGCACCCGTACATCGGCCTCGTGTCAGTGTTAGCGTCAGCGGTGTCGCCCCTGACGCACACTATAGAGACGGGGCGTCGGCCTGCGCGGGCCTCACCGGTGCCCACGATCAATAGGAAGACGCTGTCGTCCTCCTCCAAGACTAGCAGGCGGCGGTGATCCTCCAGCGACTCCGGCACAGTGAACGGGTAGCACGTCTTGTACTTGATGTTCTTCGCCGTGGGCCAGTAGTGATAGACGGACGCCTACGTGAGGTGATGCACGAGGTCCGCCGGCAAGCCCCAAAACGGCATCGGGCACTCATAGCAGTAGACGAAGGGCTCCTTGGAGGCATCGACCAGGTCGTCCATGAAACAGGAGTGGTTGTAGGGGACGGTGCGCCAGTTGAATATATGAGCAAGTTACTACGAGATTTAGTCTGAATAAGCACAAAATAAATCATGACGGCTATAACAAAGATTAAACTAATCATGTGGACTAGCATAGTACATGAACAGATCGAATCTAGGACACAGACTAGAAACATGAATTCTACCACGATTTCAAACAGGAAGGACAGAAACACATACGGTGCAACGGGAGCAGCACCGTTGGCGTTGAGGTTGTCGCCCATGTCGTTGAGGAAGAGGTTGCCGAGGTTGGGGAAGAAGTCGTCGTCGGTGAAGTCGTCGCTGCCAGTAGTCGCGAGAGTGCGCTCCCCAAATTTCAACAGCGCCCGCCGAATGGAGCGCGGGAGGGAGTGGCTGTAGGGGACGTTATGGCCGCCGAATGGAGCGCGGGAGAAGCCCACGAAGCAGTAGATGGTGCTCCTCCCTAGTCTCTACTCTTATCTCTATCTCTACTACTCTTCTTTGTTTTTTATAATATACTAGTTGTAGCTATCAAATTGAATAGTATTGCACCGTCTGCTGCACGCTCGGCTGAACACGCCTCCTCGCCTCCATCAAATCCCTCCATTAAACCCACATGCAAACCGAGAAACCTACTCCGGCCCGCGGGAGGAAATTTGCCGGTTGCCATTGGAGAATAATAGAGTCACGTCCAATCCATTTGAGTTAATTACGTGTATGATTCTCCCTCTATAAAAAGTTAATCCATCCTTAATCTTGTATTCTAAGTACTGGGTTCCACTATCAGTACAGTGTACATGACTTGCAGGCTGGCTACAAATTCATACAGAAAGTTAAAACAAAACAAATCCATCCTTAATCTTGTATTCTAAGTACTCTATGGGTTCCACTCCCAGTACAGTAGCAAAAGAAGTATATATTAAAAATATATAAAAAGCTAATGTTTAGGACAGAATTCGAACTCAGGTCATCGCGCTGCGAGCATCCGGCCCGAACCAGTACACTAGGTGTTCCTTGCGGACAATGCAAGAGATAAAGCTTTATAACAATGAGCCCGTCCGTTGCAACGGATCCAAAGTAGAATAATATATATTCACAAATTTGAAAGAAAACAGTTTAGTTTTGATATACATATCACTAAAAATATCTTATGTTTCACTCCAAATATATTCTTTGGGCTGTTTTGATGAAGTAAGGGAGGAACGTGGTTGGTTTCAAGATAATAAGGGGTTTTGTGTAAACTGGAGCAGAGAAGTGGGAATTGTTGCAGAAGTCCACAACTTACATCACAGTCGTTAGATGCAGATCTAATGGTCAGAAATGGCGGATGGTAGACACACCATCATCACTGACTAAGTCTTTTATAGAAGTAGGAGTAGAGAAAAAACCAAGTTGGTGATGATGGTGCGCCTGCCATCTTATAGATTGTCCGATCTATATCTACCGGATAGAAAGCAAACAATGACAATTTTACAAAAGATACCTGCACCTCTCTCCACATTTACAGATAAGGCCTTGCCTCGTTCATCCTTATCTCCCACAACCTCATTGTTGAGCAATTAAAAAAGGAAGTCTCTAGAAAAATCTCTCATGGTGGCCGCTGCCGGCACCGTCCATCCCCATGCCTCCGCCCAGTCCGACCACCAGTCACCACCACGCCCCACTCCTCCTCACCTTATCTATCATCTTTCTCAAGATATCACTTTTTTGATGAAAAGGTCGACATACCATTTTCCGATAAAATTCTCAATATATCATTAGTTTTTACACATGGGATTACTCCTGCATGGGTCGATCACAACAGGTGTTTTATAAAAAAATGCATCTTGATGTTCCGTGCAATGCACGGGCATCTTGCTACTTTTTCTGCATATAATTCCAAACACCATGTAGACACGGTCTTTGACCATTTTACAACTATGTTCGTATCATTGTTAGTGATCAGCCGGTTCAAGTTATAGCCCCGGGTGTTTTAACCTTTTTTTTAATAATGATATCTTGCGATTGTTTGCCATGAGCTCAATCCTGGCAAATCCCACGTAACCGTCAGATTTGCATCCGACGGTGGCCTATTTTTAAGCCATGGTATTTGAAAATTCCGCCACCCTTACACACGTACTGTAACTGCGTCGCGGGCGTTTGCAACTGCCATGTCTCCCAGTGAACGTTTGCTGGGGATTGGAGTTAGCACCGATGGCGGTTCGTAGTTGTTCCACGCTCGAGCATTGAACTTTGTAACTATTTTAGATTAGAATATACTACTCCTCCAGTCCTAGTCCACTACTATTCTACTCAAGCAAGTTAGGGCATATTAGTAGGTACTGTAGGGAGTACCAGTACTGTGATCACTTAAGCAAGTTGTCTAGCATTGATATGACCCTACGCTACTGGTATGTGTCTCGTAAGTCAAGCGGCATGCTGTAGTCATCATCACTTGTCCACTTCCCACAGCACATATTCGCTTCTCCATCTTTGTCCGCACATAATCTCGTCCAATCTTCCATCCCTGCTAAGGCGCCTCCCCCCTCGTCCGAAACCCAAGCACTAACAATGGCAGAACCGAGCAGCATCCGCCAAAGAGTGGCTGGAATTCCCTCCCCACAGAGGTAGTCAAGCTCATTGTTTCGTGTGTGGACAATCTCAGTACCATGCCGCTCGCCCCTGCTCGTCGGGGCTGTACCATTTACTCAAAGCCCTCAGGCCGGAGCTTTTTAAGCCAGCTCCTTGCTTGCTGATGCCGCCTGATCTTCAGAAATGCGTGTCACGCAGCATAACGATCGTAGAGTGGTGAGCATCACCCCCTTGACTGCGATTCGATCCCCGTCACGCTCAACTACATTAACGGTATGTACTGGGTCGGCATGAACACGTCTTGGATGGTGCTCTTCGACGGACGCGGACTCTGGATGCTCGTGGAGGTCTACACCCAGCGATTGATCCCCCTTCCTTTGATTAACACTATACTGCTTTGGCACCACGGCCTAGCATACTCGGAATCTTATAGTAGCCAACATGATACCAAGTTTGATTTGCTCAAGGTTGTAATCTGCCAAGTGCCCACAAGATCTGCGAATTATAAAGACTTCAGGCTAATTGCGTTCTTCAACCGCGGTCTCGCCTATCTGACAGGTCACTGCGGTAAGTGGATAAATCTGCACGTCCATCGCAGGATCATACATCCTCCATGGTTCTCTGATGCCATTGAACACAAGGGCTTCATTTACGCTGTCGACTCCTTCTATGGCCGGACGTATTGCTGGCCTACTCCAGTCATCGCTATAAACGGCTGTTACAGCAGTATGTTACTTTCCTATGATATCATGATGGCTTGCTTATATTACTGTCAACATTTACTGAAAAAATATTCATGCTCATAACATGTTGTTCTTAAGATTGACTACATTAAGAGCCCTTTTTTATTTGACTCCAACTTGATATGATGTTGTAGGCCGCCTGGTGTCCCTACCCTTCCTAATCCCAGAACCTTTCAAAGAAAAGCGGCATGGCAGTTGCAGGTGGTTCCTGGCTCGATTAGACGACGGTGAACGATTGATGATCGTTCGCACGTACCGGGCGTGTTGTTTCGCGGAATACAATCACAGTCACTGCAAGGTCTTGGAGCAGGATCCCAGTTTCTCTGGGCCTTCAGGAATTTTTGACTGGAGGCTGGTAAGTAGCCTTGGTACACGCTCTCTGTTTCTCGGACTGAATATCCGATTAACCAGGAGATAACCGACGGCAAGGATCATGATGGCAGCGCGGTTTCGTTCATTAGGCAAAACTGTGTGTACACAACATACCATGCATCTCTGCATGCACCATACCCTGATATGTGTCGCCATGCTCTGCAGCCCAAAGTAGGAGAGAGGGTCGCAAGTATCAGACTTCTACCTGCTGGCTGGAGTTTCCCCCGTCAGGCACCCATTTGGTTCAAGCCGTCAGCCAATCTATACAGCTTAATAAATAGTAACATCTAACTGAGCCAGTTAGTTAGATGCGTACACTTGGTGTAGTAGGATCTTCATTTAGTTTGATGCATACACTTGTTCTTTTTTGGTAGCCCTTTTGTAATGAAGGATGATGTTTGGTTTGGAAGAGAGAGTTGCGTCTTTACTCTTCTAGCCTGCTTACTGCTTCTGTTGCACCCCTAGCCCTGGTTGTTGTTGTTGCTATTTTCAATGTACAATCAGTAGTATATTTCGTCTGTTGGTTGATTAAATGTGTTGTTAGAACGACAAACACAATGTTTTGGAAGTCGTTGCATAGTCCGATCCTTTAGTGCCCCGTACCATACGTAGCGCATACTATTTTTGGTAAGGAACACATTTTCCACTTGTTGATAACATGCAGCCCACTGATGAAGGCCCAATAGAGGAGCCCATAATTAACTGGAAGGGAGGCTCTCGCATGAATCTGGCACACATACATGCTCATCTTCCCCTAAACATAAATAAGTAAATAAAATAAATAAATAAAGCTAAATGCTCATGCATCAGTTCTTTAAATTCATGATTTAACAGGAGGATATTATTTCATATGATAGTGTCGTTACATTCAATCGATATTACTCTTAGGCAAAGATAGCGACCAGTCTTCTTTCTCCCACCATTTTCTTACTGCAACCAGCGGACCCATGCAAATCATAGTCAACATCGTAAATAGTTCTGGTCCATTTTTATTTTTCAATAAGAATGTCCAACCCAGCCTAGTACATTGGCGACAACACTTTATCCTCCGCCTTGGTGCGCTCGCCGCGGCGCCGCCGTCTGGCCCTGTCAACATAGTGAATCGAGAGAGGACTGTAGTTGTGAGTATGACAATACGGACCCACCAGGTCCACTCCCGAACACAAGCAAGCGCCTCTTTTACTACTCAGATGCACCCCTTGTTTTTTACTCTAACCCACCCTGCAGATATCTGGGACCCACATCATTTTCAACGTATAGTCAATTAACGACAGAATTGCACAACTTTTTTTGAGTAGTAATTCGGAGGAGTAGGCTATAAACTGGGTTGTGCGGTCTCTATGGCCCGTCTAACAACATGACCATCCCAGTATTTCTTTTTGAAGAATACCCAAGGTAGGCCTATTTGTTTTCTCCGACTTACTGGGCAGCAAATCTTTCAAGACGAGGAGGGATGCATTCTGTCCTGGCCATGGTCAGTGTTTGTTAAAAGTAATATCAAAGGGGTTGAAAATTCCAAAAAAATTATAGCAAATGGGAAATTAGTTTATTTTTTTGTTTTTGTTCTTGTTCTTCACTTATATTTTATATTCCATTGGATTTAACATGACATAGTACTAATTTATTTTTAAATTTGTTTTAGTATGGCTACTAATTTTTGGTTTAAGAATATTTTGTTCCCCAGCAAAAATTTGTGAATTTTCAAAATTTCGCACATATTTTGTTCAATTTTTTAACCCTGGTACTGACCAGAAAATGGGCAGCAATTCTAAAAATGGAAAATTGGCTACGATAAATTCCATATGAATTAGAAAATGAGTAATTATAAAAATTATAGAAAATGGGTTGTACACGCCACAGATTTCGAGGCTAACTTGTTTACGCAAGGCTTTGTCAGCCAACACACGATTCTAGTAGCAGTGACTGTTGGATGTCCATCCAACGACCGATGTGCTTCTTCAATCTCTGATCTTCCTGCTCCAGCCGCCTAAACTAGCGCCGGCGGGACTGCCTGCTCCCACCTCTTATGGTCTACTATGATGCCGCGCAGGCTTCACTAGCCCACCCTACTCCCTCCGCTGGCCTGGCCACATGCAATCAACTGCCTCCTTATTACGCAAAAAAATGACTCCTCTCACTGACATCTGGGGGGCACCGGTTGGGAGGCTGACTTGTGGGCCTACTAAGTTGACGCGTACGCAGGTCTTGTCAACTTAGTCAACAAACGATTCTAGCAGCAGTGACTGTTGGATTTGAATCGAACGGTCTTGCTGCTTCTTCAATCGCTGCTCTTCTTGCACCAGCGCCCAAACCAACGCCGGCGAGACTGCCTGCTCCAACCTCCTGTGGTCGGCTGTGCTGCCGTGGAAGCCTCACCGCCCCCTACTACTCCCACCGCTGGTTAGGCCCTGCAGCGATGGCAGCCTCACACCGCAGCCGAACTAGTGAACCCTCGTACTCCTCTGTGCGTGGGCATCCACTGCCGCGTCTTCCCTGGCTCCGTGTCGTCCCCTTCCTAGGCCTCGCCGTCATCCACCGCCCTGGTGCTCTCGGTGCGGCGTGGTCAACGTGGTCAAGGAATGACTTACATCGGAAGATAACTGTACGTGGAGAGGCTGACAGCTTGGTCCATGGCCGCAGCAAGGAAGTGCCTCCTTATTACACGGAAAATAATGATTCCTCCACCTGACATCGGGGACCCACCGGACGGGCCACCGTATTTCGCGAAAAAAAATGTTTCCCCCCGACTGCTGTGACCCACCAGCTACATCTTCGCACGCAAGGAAGTGCGTCCATATTACGGGCAAAAAAATAATTCACCCCCTGACTGCTTGGACCCACCAGCTACATCTTCGCACGCAAGGAAGTGCCTGAAAGTCGGGACCCACCCGGTCGAAGCGTATGTAGCGTTGTCATTCTGGTCGCTAATGTGTACGTACATACTGATCGATGTAGAGTCGCGCACGTGTGGTAGTAGAGGCGCGCACGTAGCATGTACACGTACGTACAGCGGCCAGGGTGCAAGAAAGTAAATATGGCCACGTACATACATACGGGCGGGGTCTCGAACGCCTACTCGCGCATACTTACGGCCAGGGCTCGTGTACATGGTTGTCGCTGGGTCAGAACGGAGAAACTGCATCATCATCGTGTTCTTGGGGAGGCAACGGAATGCGTCGTGTTCATCGGGAGGCAACGGAATGCGTGCTGTTCATCGGGAGCCAACCGGCTTAGACGGAACAGCCGATGGAAACGAGGCCTGGCGTACCGCGGAACGAAGGAAACGGCCTTGTTTTCGACCGGCCACGGTGGAAACGGGATCCTGTTCATTAGGAGGGGTCTGACGTACCACAAAACAGAGGAAACGGACCTCCTACTTTCGAAACGGGGTCCTATTGATCGGGAGGGGTGTGGCGTACCGCAAAACGGAGGAAACGGACTTGCATTGGAGCGCTACGGTCAAAACGGGGGTCCTGTTCATCGGGAGGGGTGTGGCGTACCGCAAAAAGGACTCCACGGGATACTGTTCGTCTCCACCGTCGACCTCCTCCAGCCTCCACGGGCTACTGTTCATCCACCGTCGACCTCCTCCAGCCTCCACCTGCGACTGTTCATTCACGGACTCCTGTTCATCCAGCCTCCACCGCTCCTCCACCATCTACTGTTCAGCCAGCCCTCTCCACGGGGTCCTGTTCAACCACCCCTCCACGGGCTACTGTTCATGCAGTTCTCCACCGGCTACTGTTCAACCAGCCCTCCACAGGCTACTGTTCAACCAGCCCTCCACGGGGTCCTGTTCATCCAGCCCTCCACATGGTCCTGTTCATCTACCGGCTTGATCGATCGGGGTACTGTTCATCCAGCGGCAACGGCCTCTACTACCATGGGTTCCTGTTCATCCAACCCCCACTGGGAACTGTTCATCCAAACCCCCCAACAACGCTCACTTTTCATCCAGAGGCAACATCGATCGGCTTCAGTTAGCAGCAGTAGCGAAGGAATCGCTCGATCGGGTTCAGTTAACGCGTAGCCTGAAGTGCAATCGCTCGGGTTCAGTTAGAGCCCAACGCCTCGCTCGGATTCAGTTAGAGTCCAACACCTCACACACACACGCGTACGTATAAGAGAAACGCGCATCGCTCGGCCCCCGACCACCCACCGTAACTGGGGACTCCCTGAAATTTTCCTCACCCTCGCTTCTACCACGGTTTTTTCCGTCATGGACGGCCCAAAGAATGTCATGCAGCTGGATCTCCGGCCCGCCCAGGACGAAAAGCCCATTTTCTATCATGATTTTTTTTCATAGAAGTAGGACCCCACCACATATATGATGATACCGGGTTTTGTCACAATTATCGTCATAGAAGTGTCATGAGTATGACAGAAAAAATTTCATTCGGCCCAAAATGTCACGGATGTGTCTTTTTTTTGTAGTGCTCGTGATCTATATCATGGGCTTTGTTAACATAGATGGATAATATGGTATTTCTCCCCTCTATACTCTTGTTGTGATGAATTGAATCTTTACCGCGTTTGATGTTTTGTCATGTCGGATTGAATATTCAGATTTGAGAACACATGATGTATGTCTTGCGATATGAATACTTGAGGTGACAATGGGGCATCATATTGATTCACTTGATATACGTTATGGCACTCAACTTGCGGATTCCCACGGTGATATTGGGGTAATCTTTGCATAGGGGTTGATGCACATTTTTATTATCTTTTCTATGATAGAAACTTTGGAGTCTCCTTGAAGTTCTTTGTGTGGATTGAGTATTATGAATATGAATTTGCTTTGGTGTTATTTTAGTATGAACTCTAGGATAGATCGAACGGAAAGAATAGCTTTGTGTTATTTTAGTACGAACTCTTGAATAGATCAAACAGAAAGAATAGCTTTGAGGTGGTTTCGTACCCTACAAAGAATTTATTCTTATGTTCTCTGCTAGATAGGAACTTTGGAGTGATTCTTCATCACACTTTGAGGATTGTTATATGATCCAATTATATTAGCATTGTTGAGAGGTTGCACTAGTGAAAGTGTGGACCCTAGGCCTCATTTTGAAGCATTGCAATACCATTTTTGTGCCCGTTTACTATTTGCTACCTTGTTGTTTATATTTATTTGGATTATAAAAATATATTTCTACCATCCATATTACACTTTTATCACCATCTGTTCGCTGAACTAGTGCACCTATACAATTTGCCATTGTATTGGGTGTGTTGGGGACACGAGAGACTTCTTGTATTTGGTTGCAGGCTCGTTTGAGAGAGACCATCTTCATCCTACACCTCTCACGGATTGATAAACCTTAGGTCATCCACTTGAGGGAAAATTGATACTGTCCTACAAAACTCTGCGCTTGGAGGCCCAACATGTGTCTATAAGAATAAAGTTGTGTAGTAGACATCAAGCTCTTTTCCGGAGCCGTTGCCAGGAAGGTGAGTGCATGAAGGTATATCTTTAGATCTTGCAATATAATCTTTTAGTTTCTTGTTTTATCACTAGTTTGGTTTATAAAAGAAAACTACATAAAATGGAATTGAGGCTGCATCATATTATTGATCATCTTTATAATATCTTTCTTGAAAATGATGGATCGGAAAATTGTGCTCAATTGTTAGAAGTAGAAGTCAATAAAATGTTTGGCACAAAATATTTGAATGATGAGCATGATGGCAATGTTGTTAGTATGAATTCTTTGAATATCCATGATGCTAATGATATGCAAAGACATAAGCTTGGGGGTGCTATATTTGATGAATATGATATTTTTAGTCCCCCAAGTTTTGATGAGAAAATTTATTATGATGATTGCATGCTGATGTCGCTTGAAGCTACATCGGTATTTCCCCAAAGAGAAAGGGATGATGCAGCACAGCGGCAGTAGGTATTTCCCTCAGATATGAAACCAAGGTTATTGAATCAACAAGAGAACCAAGAAACACAACGTTGACAGCCCCTGCACACAAATAACAACCACTCGCAACCCGATGTGTTAAAGGGGTTGTCAATCCCTTTCGGGGTACGTCGCCAGAAACGGTGCATGGACGGGAGAAAATTGTAATAGATTAAATAAATAGATCGCAAATAAATAAAAGTGCAGCAAGATATTTTTGTATTTTTGGTTTAATAGATCTGAAAATAAAAGCAAGAAAAAAGTAGATCGCAAGCAAATATATGAGAAAGAAGACCCGGGGGCCATAGGTTTCACTAGTGGCTTCTCTTGAGGAAGATAGCAAACGGTGGGTAAACAAATTACTGTTGGGCAATTGATAGAACCTCAAATAATTATGACGATATCCAGGCAATGATCAATACATAGGCATCACGTCCAAGATTAGTAGACCGACTCATGCCTGCGTCTACTACTATTACTCCACACATCGAACGCTATCCAGCATGCATCTAGTGTATTAAGTTCATGGAAAAATGGAGTAATGCAATAAGACCGATGACATGATGTAGACAAGATCCGTTTATCTATATGGCGGTAGATATAGATCTTTTCTTTTTATCCTTAGTAGCAACGATACATACATGTCGGTTTCCTTTCTATCACTGGGTTCGAGCACCGTAAGATCGAACCCACTACCGGGCACCTCTTCCCATTGCAAGATAAATAGATCAAGTTGGCCAAACAAAACCCAAATATCAAAGAAGAAATATGAGGCTATAAGAGATCATGCATATAAGAGATCAAAGAAACTCAAATAACTTTCATGGATATAAAAAGATATGACTGATCATAAACTCAAAGTTCATCAGATCCCAACAAACACACCGCAAAAAGAGTCACATCATATGGATCTCCAAGAGACCATTGTATTGAAAATTCAGCAGGAGAGAGAAAGCCATCTAGCTACTAACTACGGATGTCGGTGTCAAAACTGGCGGATCTTGGGTAGGGGGTCCCGAACTGTGCGTCTAAGGTCGATAGTAACAGGAGACAGGGGACACGATGTTTACCCAGGTTTGGGCCCTCTCTATGGAGGTAATACCCTACTTCCTGCTTGATTGATCTTGATGAATATGAGTATTACAAGAGTTGATCTACCACGAGATCATAATGGTTAAAACCCTAGAAGTCTAGCCTGTATGATTATGATTGTTCCTATGGACTAAACCCTCCGGTATATATAGACACCGGAGGGGACAAGGGTTGTACAAAGTCGGTTACAGAGAATGGAATCTTTATATCCGGACGCCAAGCTTGCCTTCCATGCCAAGGAGAGTCCCATCCGGACAAGGGTGAGAGTCTTCGGTCTTGTATCTTCACAGCCCATCAGTTCGGCCCATGTCAAACAGTCCGGATGCCCGAGGACCCCTTAGTCCAGGACTCCCTCAGTAGCCCTTGAACCAGGCTTCAATGACGAGGTGTCCGGCGCGCAGATTGTCTTCGGCATTATAAGGCGGGTTCCTCCTCCGAATACTCCAAAACAACCTTCGAACATAAAAACGTGTCTAGCTCTGCAAAACAATTGCCACACACACGCAGAAAGTATAATATTTCACGAATCTAATCTGCTGACAACTTTTTGTGGCGTGACATCACGTCCCAGCCCAGTTATTATTGAACCATTTTTTAGCCATCCGTTCCGTGTTTCAAGATGCGGTTTTATTGGCACGTCTTGTCGAAGCAGAGATCGTGTCCCCTTATTACGGGATTCTCATCAATACGGGCATGGGTAATCCAACCTCCCCATCGGCATGATTCCTTGGGAGTAGGCAAGTTTTAAGGCCCATGAGGATGCGTTTGATATTCAACGCCTTTATAAAGGGGCACAGACCCGTCTTTCTCCTCTACGCCTGCCTCTTCCTCAACCTTTCCAACCTCGATTTCCAGCACCCAGGTTTTAACTGCTACGAGCCTCTCAGTCATGTCCGGATCTAGCCTTCAAGGCCGGTGGGTGGCCTCTTCCATCACAGAGGAGGATATTGCGAAGCTCCGGGCGGCAAGATACCTGACCGCAGAAATCCTCCACAGGCTCCCTGCTAAAGGGCATGTTATCCCTACCCCCAGATTCGGCGAGAGGGTCATATTCCTCTCCCACTTCCTTCGGAGGCTAGGGTTCGCTCTCCATCCCTTTGTCCAATGGGCTCATGTTCTATTATTGGCTAGATTTTCACAATCTAGCCCCGGACTCTTTTCTTCTCATCTCGGTGTTCATCATCATGTGCGAGGCCTTTCTCCGTATTCCCCCACACTTCGGCTTATGGCTCAAGACCTTTAATGTGAAGCCGAAGGTGATCGAGGGGAAGCAAGCGGAGTGTGGTGGTGCCACGGTGAGCAAGCTTACCAACGCTCTTTGGCTAAAAGGCTCTTTCACGGAATCCTCCAACTTATGGCAACGGGAGTGGTTTTACATCACTGAACCCCGTGGTACCAAGTGGGCAGCTACACCTGTGTTCCGATATGGCCCTCCAATACAGCTCGCATTATGGATCAATAAGGGGTTGGACTGGGGATCAATTGGCGAAGTGCAGACACTACAGAGACGCATCCGGAGTCTCCTTGAGAAGGACACTGATCTCATCAATGTATTCCAAGTAATGCTAGTCCGTCGGGCCCTGCCGTGCGAGCGACGGCCTCTCCGCATGTGGGAATTCAATCCAGAAGGACCACAGACCCTTCAACACTTCTTCGGCACGACACATAGAGGAATGTGGAAGTTTTTTTTTGGGACACGAAAGCAGTGGCCGAATACCACCGAGGACATCGGCCTTGACTGCAACCATCCGGATACCTCGGTAAGCACTCGACTTCTGAACACAGTTTAATTAAATATCCCATAATAAGGTACTGAGAAAAACCATCTTCTTCTAGGGCTGGATAAAGAAGGCAGAGTGAATTAGGTGTTCGGCCGCTCTTATCAAAGACTCAGTTGATCCTGTGCTAACAAGGATGCTGGTTCCGACACCATACCAAGTGTCGGCGAAAGAGGACAAGGAGGAGAGCAGGAAGGCCAAAGGTGGCCTCCATTCTGAAGGTACACCAGACACTGTGTCCGGGGAGATTAGGGATCCCTCTTCCGAAGACAAAAGAGAAGGAGAAGCTGACATCCTTTCTCCCCATGGTAAGAAAAGGGCCGCCTCCGAAGGTTGGGAGGTAAAGGCTCCTAAGAAAGGTAAGATGCCCCTGTCAGGCGGTTCGGGCTCGGAAGACGATGTTGTCGCACAGTTCCTCCGTAAGGACAAGCCTTTAGCTAAACCGTAAGTGAACAAGGGTGTTTTAAACATATCCCGTTCTTTTCTAGTTACAAGGTAACATCTAGAATATATGTTTTGCAGTCCGGCACGCAGTCTTCCTCAACAATCCTCTTCCTCGGGGGGATCTTCTTCCGGAGATGATGGAAAGCGATACGCCTCCACAGGCCTCTTCGCCCATTAGGGCAGACGACTTCGAGGTGTTGTCCCGGAGGATCTCTCTTGATTGACAAGTGGATTGGGGGATGCTACCTCTTGAGCACTACATTGGTTTTCCCTTGAAGAGGAAAGGGTGATGCAGTAAAGTAGCGTAAGTATGTCCCTCAGTTTTTGAGAACCAAGGTGATCCAGTAGGAGGCCACGTTCAAGTCCCTCGCACCTACACAAACAAATAAAAACCTCGCAAACAACACAATAAAGGGGTTGTCAATCCCTTCACCGTAACTTACGAAAGTGAGATCTGATAGATATGATAAGATAATATTTTTGGTATTTTTATAATAAAGATGCAAAGTAAAATAAAGGCAATAAAAATAGCTAAGTGTTGGAAGATTAATATGATGGAAAATAGACCCGGGGGGCATAGGTTTCACTAGTGGCTTCTCTCAAGAGCATAAGTATTACGGTGGGTGAACAAATTACTATTGAGCAATTGATTGAATTGAGCATAGTTATGAGAATATCTAGGTATGATCATGTATATAGGCATCGCGTCCGTGACAAGTAGACCGACTCCTGCGTGCATCTACTACTATTACTCCACACATCGACCGCTATCCAACATGCTTCTAGAGTATTAAGTTCAAAAGAACAAAGTAATGCTTTAAGTAAGATGACATGATGTAGAGGGATAAACTCATGCAATATGATATAAACTCCATCTTGTTGTCCTCGATGGCAACAATACAATACGTGCCTTGCAGCCCCTGCTGTCACTGGGAAAGGACACTGCAAGATTGAACCCAAAGCTAAGCACTTCTCCCATTGCAAGAAAGATCAATCTAGTAGGCCAAACCAAACTGATAATTCGAAGAGACTTGCAAAGATAACCAATCATGCATAAAAGAATTCAGAGAAGATTCAAATATTGTTCATAGATAAACTTGATCATAAACCCACAATTCATCGGTCTCAACAAACACACCGCAAAAGAAGATTACATCGAATAGATCTCCACGAGAATCGTGGAGAACTTTGTATTGAGATCAAGAGAGAGAGAAGGAACCATCTAGCTAATAACTATGGACCCGAAGGTCTGAGGTAAACTACTCACACATCATCGGAGAGGCTATGGTGTTGATGTAGAAGCCCTCCGTGATCAATGCCCCCTCCGGCAGGACGCCGGAAAAGGCCCCAAGATGGGATCTCATGGGTACAGAAGGTTGCGGCGGTGGAATTAGGTTTTCGTGGATGCTTCTGTTTGTTTGGGGGTACGTGGGTATATATAGGAGGAAGAAGTACGTCGGTGGAGCAACGTGGGCCCCACGAGGGTGGAGGGCGCCCCCCTGCCTCGTGCTCTCCTGATTGCTTTCTTGACATAGGGTCCAAGTCCTCTAGATAACGTTCGTTCCGAAAATCACGTTCCCGAAGGTTTCATTCCATTTGGACTCTGTTTGATATTCTTTTTCTGCGAAACTCTGAAATAGGCAAAAAAACAGCAATTTGGGTTGGGCCTCCGGTTAATAGGTTAGTCCCAAGAATAATATAAAGGTGTATAACAAAGCCCATTAATCATCCAAAACAGAATATAATATAACATGAAGCAATAAAAATTATAGATACGCTGGAGACGTATCAAGCATCCCCAAGCTTAATTACTGCTCGTCCTCGAGTAGGTAAGTGATAAAAACAGAATTTTTGATGCGGAATGCTACTTGGCATATTTTTTTAATGTAACCCTCTTAACTGTGGTATGAATATTCAGATCCGAAAGATTCAAGATAAAAGTTTGATATTGACATAAAAATAATAATACTTCAAGCATACTAACTAAGCAATTATGTCTTCTCAAAATAACATGGCCAAAGAAAGTTCATCCCTACAAAATCATATAGTTTAGTCATGCTCCATTTTCGTCACACAAGAATGCTCTCATCATGCACAACCCCGATGACAAGCCAAGCAATTGTTTCATACTTTAGTAATCTCAAACTTTTTCAACCTTCACGCAATACATGAGCGTGATCCATGGATATAGCACTATGGGTGGAATAGAATATAATGCTGGGGGTTATGTGGAGAAGACAAAAAGGAGAAAGTCTCACATCAACGCGGCTAATCAACGAGCTATGGAGATGCCCATCGATTGATGTTAATGCAAGGAGTAGGGATTGCCATGCAATGGATGCACTAGAGCTATGAATGCATGAAAGCTCGAGAAAAGAGACTAAGTGTGTGTGCATCCAACTTGCTTGCTCATGAAGACCTAGGGCATTTGAGGAATCCCATTTTTGGAATATACAAGCCAAGTTCTATAATGAAAAATTCCCACTAGTATATGAAAGTGACAAAACAAGAGACTCTCTATCATGAAAATCATGGTGCTACTTTGAAGCACAAGTGTGGAAAAAAGGATAGTAGCATTGTCCCTTTTTATTTTATATATTTTTTTGGGCCTTCCTTTTTTATTTGGCCTTTCCCTTTTTTTATTGGGACACTGCTCTATGAATGATGATCATCACACTTCTATTTATTTACAACTCAATGATTACAACTCGATACTAGAACAAGGTATGACTCTATATGAATGCTTCCGGCGGTATACCGGGATAGGCAATGAATCAAGAGTGGCATGTATGAAAAATTATGAACAGTGGCTTAGCCACAAATACGATGTCAACTACATGATCATGCAAAGCAATATGACATGATGAACGTGTCATGATAAACGGAACGGTGGAAAGTTGCATGGCAATATATCTCGGAATGGCTATGGAAATGCCATAATAGGTAGGTATGGTGGCTGTTTTGAGGAAGATATGAGGAGGTTTATGTGCGACAGAGCGTATCATATCATGGGGTTTGGATGCACCGGCGAAGTTTGCACCAACTCTCAATGTGAGAAAGGGCAATGCACGGTACCGCAGAGGCTAGCAATGATGGAAGGGTAATAGTGTGTATAATCCATGGAGTCAACATTAGTCATAAAGAACTCACATACTCATTGCAAAAATCTGCAAGTCATAAAACACTAAGCACTATGTGCATGCTCCTAGGGGGATAGATTAGTAGGAAAAGACCATCGCTCGTCCCCGACCGCCACTCATAAGGAAGACAATCAAAGAACACCTCATGTCTCAAATTTGTTACATAACGTTTACCATACGTGCATGATATGGGACTTGCAAACTTCAACACAAGTATTTATCAATTTCACAACTACTCAACTAGCACAACTTTAATATTACTACATCCATGTCTCAAAACAATCATCAAGCATCAAACTTCTCTTAGTATTCAGCACACTCATAAGAAAGTTTTTACTAGTCTTGAATTCTTAGCATATTAGGATTAATTTCTCTATTTAAGCAAATTACCATGATGTTTAAGACTCAAAATAATATAAGTGAAGCATGAGGGAATAATAGTTTCTATAAAACAAAACCACCGCCATGCTCTAAAAAATATAAGTGAAGCACTAGAGAAAAAACTATATAGCTCAAAAGATATAAGCGAAGCGCATAGAGTATTCTAATAAATTCTGAATCATGTGTGTCTCTCTCAAAAGGTGTTTACAGCAAAGATGGTTGTGGTAAAATAAAAAACAAAGACTCAAATCATACAAGACACTCCAAGCAAAACACATATCATGTGGTGAATAAAAATATAGCTCCAAGTAAAGTTACCGATGGAAGTAGACGAAAGCGGGGATGCCTTCCGGGGCATCCCCAAGCTTTGGCTTTTTGGTGTCCTTAGGTTATATTGGGGTGCCATGGGCATCCACAAGCTTAGGATATTGACACTCCTTGTTCCATAATCCATCAAATCATTTACCCAAAACTTGAAAACTTCACAACAAAACTTAACAAAAAATCTCGTGAGCTCCGTTAGCGAAAGAAAACAAAACACCACTTCAAGGTAATGTAATGAACTCATTATTTATTTATATTGGTACTAAACCTACTTTATTCCAACTTCTATATGGTTTATAAACTATTTTATTAGCCATAGATTCATCAAAATAAGCAAACAACACACGAAAAACAGTATCTGTCAAAAACAGAACAGTCTGTAGTAATCTATAATTAACGCACACTTCTGGAACTCCAAAAAATCTACCAAAATAGGAAGACCTAGAAAATTTGTTTATTGATCTTCTGCAATTGGAATCAATATTTTATCACGTTCTGGTGATTTTTAACAATTTTTTTCATGAACAGAAAGTTTCTGGAATTTTCAGCAAGATCAAATAACTATCATCCAAGAAGATCCTATAGGTTTAACTTGGCACAAACACTAATTAAAACATAAAAACAAATCTAACCAGAGGCTAGATCAAAGATTTATTCCTAAACAGAAGCAAAAATCAAAAAACTAAAAATAAAATTGGGTTGCCTCCCAACAAGCGCTATCGTTTAACGCCCCTAGCTAGGCATTAATAATTTTAATGATGCTCACATGAAAGACAAGAATTGAAGCGCAAAGAGAGCATCATAAAGCATGTAAAAAACACATCTAATTCTAACACACTTCCTATGCATAGGCATCTTATAGGCAAACAAATTATCAAAACAAGCAAAAACTAGCATATGCAAGGAAGCGGAAAGAAACAATAGCAATCTCAACATAACGAGAGGTAATTTAGTAATATGAAAATTTCTCCAACCATATTTTCCTCTCTCATAATAATTACATGTGGTATCATATTAAAATTCAACAATATGTCTATCACATAAAAAAATTCTACATGATCCACATGCATGCAAAGTTGACACTCTTCCAAAATAGTGGGAATATCATTAACTAAAATCATGACCTCTCCAAACCCACTTTTATCAAAAATATCATAAGGTTGAACATACTCCAAATATGTGGGATCTAAAGTTAACACTCCTCCAAACCCACTTTCAGTAATATTGCAAACACTATTATCAATCTCATATTCATCATGGGGCTTAAATAAATTTTCAAGATCATAAGAAGAATCACCCCAATCATGATCATTGCAACAAATAGTAGACATAGCAAAACTAGCATCCCCAAGCTTAGGGTTTTGCATATTATTAGCACAATTGACATCAAGAGAATTTATAGTAAAACCATTGCAATCATGCTTTTTATCGAAGGAACTATCAAGTATGGGTGCAATATCAACGATCTCATGTTTAACATACGGAACTATAGCAAATTCGTCTTCATAAATATTGGCATCATGGCCACAAGAATAGAAAGCATCATGTTCATCAAGGGATATTTCAATCAAATCACCAGAATCACAATTATCTATAGATTCACGCATATCATTATTTTCTTCCGAAGCAACGGTCATTCTTTCAATAAATTCTTTGACATAGACATTATGAGCATAGTTTTCATAGCAATATTTAAGTATGTCAAGATTTTCAGATTCGTAGAGAGTAATATCATACTTTTCAAACAAAGAAGCAACTTCAAAAGAACCCTTAAAAGCAACAAATTCTTCAATTTGTGTTCAATATCATAGTAGCTATAAACACCCTTTGCACAAGAAGATAAGATTTCATTTTCATTAAACTCACATAGGTAGGGGAGGTGTCTTTTAGGGTTCTTAGAGCAACAAGTAATATCACAAATTTCACAAAGATTCGAAGCATAACACAGCAATTTGTTTATTTGATTCCATAAGAGTCTCCCTTTTTCAGACAAACGGTGACGCACAAAATGAGCATGCTCATCTAAAGATTTCCCATCAACTAGGCTAGTTGGGGTTTCAGCACGAGCGCATAAGGATCGAAGATGATCCAAGTAAAACACTTTAAGTGGATCCATATCAATAGATTTTTAGCAAGCAAAGATGCAAGCAAATAGAAGGCACATGGAAACATGAGCAAACAGAAGGACGAACGGAAGAGGGGCGAATAAAACGGCAAGGGTGAAGTGGGGGAGAGGAAAACGAGAGGCAAATGGCAAATAATGTAATGCGAGGGATAAGAGTTTGTGACGGGTACTTGGTATATCTTGACTTGACTTTACTTGGCGCGAATCTCCCCGGCAACGGCGCCAGAAATCCTTCTTGCTACCTCTTGAGCGTTGCGTTGGTTTTCCCTTGAAGAGGAAAGGGTGATGCAGTAAAGTAGCGTAAGTATTGCCCTCAGTTTTTGAGAACCAAGGTATCAATCCAGTAGGAGGCCACGTTCAAGTCCCTCACACCTACACAAACAAATAAAAACCTCGCAACCAACGCAATAAAGGGGTGGTCAATCCCTTCACGGTAACTTACGAAAGTGAGATCTGATAGATATGATAAGATAATATTTTTTGTATTTTTATAATAAAGGCAATAAAAATAGCTAAGTGTTGGAAGATTAATATGATGGAAAATAGACCCGGGGGCCATAGGTTTCACTAGTGGCTTCTCTCAAGAGCATAAGTATCACGGTGGGTGAACAAATTACTGTTGAGCAATTGATTGAATTGAGCATAGTTATGAGAATATCTAGGTATGATCATGTATATAGGCATCACATCCGTGACAAGTAAACCGACTCCTGCCTGCATCTACTACTATTACTCCACACATCGACCGCTATCCAGCATGCATCTAGAGTATTAAGTTCAAAAGAACAGAGTAACGCTTTAAGTAAGATGGCATGATGTAGAGGGATAAACTCATGGAATATGATATAAACCCCATCTTGTTATCCTCGATGGCAACAATACAATACGTGCCTTGCTGCCCCTGCTGTCACTGGGAAAGGACACCGCAAGATTGAACCCAAAGCTAAGCATTTCTCCCATTGCAAGAAAGATCAATCTAGTAGGTCAAACCAAACTGATAATTTGAAGAGACTTGCAAAGATAACCAATCATACATAAAAGAATTCAGAGAAGATTCAAATATTGTTCATAGATAAACTTGATCATAAACTCGCAATTCATCGGTCTTAACAAACACACCGCAAAAGAAGATTACATCAAATAGATCTCCACGAGAATCGTGGAGAACTTTGTATTGAGATCCAAAGAGAGAGAAGAAGCCATCTAGCTAATAACTATGGACCAGAAGGTATGAGGTAAACTACTCACACATAATCGGAGAGGCTATGGTGTTGATGTGGAAGCCCTCCATGATCAATGCCCCTCCGGTAGGACACCGGAAAAGGCCCCAAGATGGGATCTCACGGGTACAGAAGGTTGCGGCGGTGGAATTAGGTTTTCATGGATGCTTCTGTTGGTTTGGGGGTACATGGGTATATATAGGAGGAAGAAGTACGTCGGTGGAGCAACATGGGCCCCACGAGGGTGGAGGGCGCGCCCAGGGGGGTAGGCGTGCCCCCTGCCTCGTTCTCTCCTGGTTGCTTTCTTGACGTAGGGTCCAAGTCCTCTGGATCACGTTCGTTCCGAAAATCACGTTCCCGAAGGTTTCATTCCGTTTGATATTCTTTTTCTACGAAACTCTGAAATAGGCAAAAAATAGCAATTTGGGCTGGGCCACCGTTTAATAGGTTAGTCCCAAAAATAATATAAAAGTGTATAACAGAGCCCATTAATCATCCAAAACAGAATATAATATAACATGAAGCAATAAAAAAATATAGATACGTTGGAGACATATCAGGGGACAATGAAGGCAACGCCTGAAGTGATACTTCGGTCGCCCAGGGTTCGGGGTGTGTGGTCCCTACGGGGACCAACAATAAAGGCCCCGGACTATCCGGTTTACAACCGGAGACGACTTTAGGGTCAGGTAAACATATCCCTTCAAAGGGAGTCCGTAGTCCTACAGCTGCTTCCAGGAATCCAGAAGTGCCAGATACATTGATGGACATGTTGCAACATGCGTCCGTCTCAGAGGAACATCGTACCTTGATGGGTATGGTGGTTGAGAGGATTTTGTCCGCGAAAAGAGAATTGAATGAAGCCTTCACAGGCCTGCTAAGAGGCTTCGAGGTACGTAATGTAATATTTTCAATTGTGCTCTATGCGCAGAATGCACCTGTGTATAAATAGTAGCCCCTGAGACTCTGGTTGGCGTCCAGAGGGAGGCAATCAGAGGATTGAAAAAGACATGCCCAGGAAGTAATCTAACTAATTGGAACACAGGCTGTTACATCCATGGCGACTGCCCACACTACAGAGGTTGTAGGTCTGAAGCAGAAACTTGACATGGCGGATGACGGTATCACCCTTATTAACAGGCGACTCGACGAGGCGCAAGGTATGTTTTGGAGCGGTCAGTATATGTATGTATAATAACATGAGCACGAAGCTAAGAATTACATACTGAGAAATGCATAACTACAGATAGTGCTGCCACGGTTGAGACCCTTTGGGCTGAGCTTGCCCGAGCCAAGGAGCAAGCCAGGATGGGTAATGTGTCTGCCAAGAAGGCAGCTGAGGAGTTAAAGGCCGAACAGGCTACTCGGCGCCAGTGCAGGGAGAGAATATCTTCCATAGAGCAAGATCTAAAGGATGCCACTGGCAAATGCCAGGCACTCGAGGAGGAGAACAAGGCCAAAGTAGCCGAACTTGAGAAGTCCTTACAAGAGGCGAGAAAAGCACGATCCGAGTCTAGAGCGGCTCGGGAGGAGATCCGGCAAGCCGGGGAGATAGCGGTCGGTAAGCCCTTTCTATTACAGAATAAATTCGGCGATCCGAAGTATGCCCCACTTAATCAAATGTGGAGCTCTCCAGACGCATTCTTGGACTTGCCGAAGAGTGTCTCTGATGCAGCGCAGTTTTACTAAGGGCAAGAAGGGTATGAAACAAAGAGGCTTTTCTGGTCACAATTCGGCATGCCAAAGCGCCCGCTGTTGCTGAACGAACAGATGGCCCAGTGGGCCGAGCTCCACAAGATATCCGGATCTGCCATGAAGGACGTCGTGGTCCGGCTGTGGCCGACTGAGCCAGTGCCGAATAGTTATTTCGGTTTGGTGCAGCGACTTGTGGATGTGGTGCCGCGTATCGACGCTGTGAAGAGATCAGCGTGCATTGAAGGTGCATGGATGGCCTTTGCCCGTGTCAAGACGTACTGGGTGAAGATGAAGGCCACCGATATTGCAGCGAAGAGTCCACCCGGGGGCAAGGACAAACACATGTCGGAGCATTATTTTGAAGATGTCCTAGAGGACGCCTGCTTGATAGAGGGTCAGTGCTCAAAGGATATGATCTTCGAGTGAATTTACCAAAATTGTAAAAACAATATTATGATATATTAAGGCTATGCTTTTTATACTTTTGCCTCAAAAGTTTTGGTTCCTCCTATGCGGCCGTTTTTTTAGAATCTAAAAGTTTTCCAGTCGTCGACTTCGGCCCCCTCGCATAAAATACGGGGGTGTTCGGAAAAGCACTTGATCACTCTTGACCCAACGTCTTGGTCCGTGAAGGAGGTGTCAATGCGGAGAACTAGGCAATCAGACTATAGGGCTTTAACACTTTCACTTAGCCATAGGAGTTTGACAGTGGGTCTATGATATAGCCCCTGGTATGTACGAGGTTATCGCAATACAGTGCGTTACATAGGTGACCTTAAGAACGGTCCTTCATGTAATACGGAAGGAATCACGAAAGATTCTGATAAGTCATCGAGTGGTTGACCATCTCTCGCCGCATCATGACAGTCAATTTTTGGCTTTCTCTAATGAGGTGCTTGACCAGATGAACCGGAAACACAATCGCAGTAGTTCTCCCTTTGCTACCCTAGCCAATAGAGCGGAACATAAGGTAGTAAGCACAGGAGCTGGGCAACCCAACTATTGACCAAATACATGATTCGGAGCTGATGCATATAAGGCCAAACTCGTGATGCCGAAGTGTTCTATAAAGCTGTTCGGACTTGTCGGCAACTCATTTGTTCCCATATCGAGCCCCTGGCAATTTGTGCCGAGGTGCGTGTGTGAAACAATCGAAGAAGCAGAATTCAGTTCTTTTAGAAAAAAGCGAATACTGAATACGGATTATGTTCACTGGGACCTGATTGATATGTCAATCGCCATCTTACAGAGAATAACGCCACAACCCAGCCCCTTTGACATGCCGTGGGTCGAAGGCTGAGAGAAAAGGCACTTTACAGGCTCGAAATAGAGAGTGCGGTCTACAAAAAAATATTTGGACCTCCTGTGGCACGTCTGCGCCGCCTTGCCTCAGTGAAAGGCCTCCTTAACAGGAATAGCCTTTGGGTAAGTGTACGAAGCCGAACTCCGGAAGAGTCCGTGAGATGATTAGCCTTTGAGCCACCTGTGGTAAAAGATAAAAAATAGTTAGAAAAGAAAAGGAGTCTATGGGAGTGCTTGTAGGCATGTCCGTATTGTGCCTACGCCGATGACCAAGGTATTTTAAGTGCATAATTATGTATGCGCGGTAAAAACTTCACAGGTATATGAGGCAAACGATAGAGGCCGAGCTACTAATCCAACTCTGAGATTGATCGGTCCTGTTTAATAGAGACCAGCGGCTTAATGGCCGATGAGATACGCGGCTTGATGAGGCCGCTTTGTACTTCGGCTGTAGTAGCCGTAGTATGATCCTCTATACGGAGGGAGCATTCCGTATTTCCATTTATTGTAATGACGCCGCGTGGACTGGGCTTCTTAAGTTTTGCATGGGCGTAGTGTGGCACCGCATTAAAACGAGCAAAGGCGGTATGCCCCAGAAGTGCATGGTAGCAACTGCGGAGCGGGACAATATCGAAGGTCGAGCCTTCGCTTCGGAAGTTGTTCAGTGAACCGAAAACGACTTCCAATGTGATGGAGCCCGTGTAGTAAGCTTCTACGCCTGGTACTGCTCCCTTGAGGGTAGTTTTGGTGGGCTTGATTCTTGAAGGATCAGTGCCCATTTTGCGGACAGTGTCTTTGGTAGAGTAGATTAAGGCTACTAACGTCGTCCATAAGAACTTTCGTGAGATGGAACCCATCAATAATTGGGTCGAGGACCAGAGCTGTTGAACCTGTGTGACGGATACTGACTGGGTGGTCCTTGCGATCAAAAGTGATCGGGCAAGCCGCCCATTGATTAAATTTTGGGGGGACCGGCTCTATGGCGTAGGCGTCCCGTAGTGCGCGCTTGCGCTCCCATATAGGGGTGTGCGTCACGTATACCATATTTACTTTTTAAATTTGGGGGGAAATTGCTTCTGACCCCCAGTGTTTGGTTGGCGAGTCTCTTCGTCATCGCTGTCACTGGGCGGCCCCTTCCCCCTGTGTTCGGCATTAAGCTTGACGGCTTGTTTGAAGACCCAACAGCTCATGTTGGTATGATTGGCTGGTTTATCGGGGGTGCCATGAATCTGGCAGGGCTGATCCAGTATCTTGTCTAGATTGGATGGTCCGTCTTTGTTTTCCCTGAATGGCTTTTTCCGTTGACCGAGTTTGGAGCCGCTGAATCCGGCATTGGCCGTCGTGTCTTGCGTTCCTTCATTATTATTGCGACGCTTATGTTTATTGCGACGTGGCTTGTCGTTGCCGTCTCGGACTTCGAAAGTGCCTGGATCGCTGGCGTTGTTACCTCTACGAGTGAGCCAGATGTCTTCTCCCGCGCAAAAGCGGGTCATCAGAGCGGTAAGGGTTGCCATGGATTTTGGTTTTTCTTGACTGAGGTGGCGGGCGAGCCACTCATCCCGGACGCTGTGTTTGAAGGCCGCTAGGGCTTCGGAATCTGGACAATCGACAATTTAGTTCTTTTTAATTAAGAACCTAGTCTAGAGCTTCCTGGCTGACTCTCCGGGCTGCTGGATAATGTGACTTAAGTCATCGGCATCTGGTGGCCTAACATATGTACCTTGGAAGTTATCGCGGAAGGCATCTTCCAGGTCCTCCCAGCTGCCAATGGAGTTCTTTGGAAGGGTGTTTAGCCAGTGCCGCGCTGGTCCCTTTAGCTTTAGTGGGAGGTATTTGCTGGCGTGGAGATCATCACCGCGAGCCATGTGTATGTGGAGAAGAAAATCCTCAATCCATACCGCGGGATCTGTTGTTCCATCGTATGGTTAGATATTCATGGGTTTAAACCCTTCTAGGAATTCGTGTTCCATTACTTCATCGGTGAAGCAAAGGGGGTGTGCGGCGCCTCTATATCGGGCCAAGTCGCGACGTAGCTCGGATGGAGTTTGTCTGCGGTTTTCGGCTTGGGTGTGGTTATGTTTGTCGCGTCCGGCTAGATGGCCGTCATCGCGCGTCGGTGCACGCCCCCCGATCCATAGATCGATCTGGTCTGACCTGCTCTACGGTCCAAATCCTGTCGCAGGTCATATGTATGTCCCCGAGCTATTTTATCTCTGCCTTTACGGTGAAGTAGTGGGGGCTGGTGTTCGGCTTGAGTTGCTGCTTTGTCCCGGCCACGTGGTGGTCGATCAGCCGCATTGCACGCTGACGGTATAGGCTCCAGCGCCTCGTAGTCTAGTTGAGGTAACAATTTGTGCTTTGGATAACTTTTGGTCGGCGCTCGAGGCTGTATTCCTCGGCCACTAGGACCTGAGTCGATCTGTCGTTGAGTGTATTCTGTTCGGCTTGAAGCCGTTGCTGCTTCCTTTTCAGGCTCCTCGCGGTTGCGATGAGCTGTTGTTTAAAGCGTTCTTGCTCTAGGGGTTCTTCTGGCATGATGAAGTCTTCGTTGCTGAGACTTATTTCATCTTCGGAGGGTGGCATATAGTTGTTGTCCTCCGAGTCGTCATTCCCAACTGACTCGTTGGGGTTACTCTGCGCTTCCTCCCTGTCTTCCTGTTCGGAAGCTGGTTCGATGAGGGTGTTTGGGTCTTCGGCATTCTCCGGAGTATTATTTTCTCCGGCGCTGGTATTGTTTTCTTTGTCACAATGTGATTTTGAACGGAGCCGCTGATGCCGCCGCTTCGGTGGTTTATCAGCGGTATTTTCCTTAAACGGATCCCTACCGCCGTCCTCGCCATCGTCTTTGGATGTATCCAGCATATGTATATCGTACATGGAGGTGGCCGCCCAGCGTTCGGTATGCGGTGGGCCTTGGGCCTGCTCCTCTCTGGCGTCGTCATCCACACCGTCGATGTCTTCAGAGTCGTAATCGAGCATGTCGGTTAAATCCTCGACAATGGCTATAAGGTGGGTGGTGGGTGGGAGAAAAATTCCCTTCTCTAAGCCCCTAGTCCGGGCTGGGCATAGTTTGGACGTTGCTCCTCTGTAATGACAAGGGATCACATTAAGTCCAGAGCCTCGCTTAAAGGCGAGGTTTGTTCAGAGAGAGGAAAATCCACGCAGTACGGCGGGAGGGTTGCTCCCCGGCCGGACTCACACGGTGCTGACTCCGGGGGTTCGGAGCCAGTTCCCGGAGAAGGATCTGGCTTCGTGATGGTTGCCAGTGACGCCACTTCAACCGGCTCTCCCGTACTGGGTTCGGTGGGAACAGACAGTCCGGCGGGCTCATGAAGTCCGTGTTCGGACATGGCGACGTATTCCGGATCTAAGGCCAGAGCGGGAGTTGGAGTCGCGAATCCTTCGAAGATCAAGTCTCCCCGAACGTCAGCGACATAGTCCAGGTTTCCAAAACTGATCCGCTGACCTAGGACGTAGCTGTCGATCTGCTCTAGATGGCCAAGCGAGTGAGCCCACAGTGTGAAGCCGCCGAACACGAAGATCTGGCCAGGGAGAAAAACTTCCCCCTGGACAGCGTTGTTGTAGATGATTGACGGAGCCATCGAACCTCTTGAAGACGACGCAACGGAACTCTCAATGAAAGCACCAATGTCGGTGTCAAAACCGGCGGATCTCGGGTAAGGGGTCCCGAACTATGCGTCTAAGGTCGATGGTAACAGGAGATAGGGGACACGATGTTTACCCAGGTTCGGGCCCTTTCTATGGAGGTAATGCCCTACTTCCTGCTTGATTGATCTTGATGAATATGAGTATTACAAGAGTTGATCTACCACGAGATCATAATTGCTTAAACCCTGGAAGTCTAGCCTGTATGATTATGATTGTCCCTATGGACTAAACCCTCCGGTTTATATAGACACTAGAGGGGACTAGGGTTGTACAAAGTCGGTTACAGAGAAAGGAATCTTTATATCCGGACAACAAGCTTGCCTTCTACGCCAAGGAGAGTCCCATCCGGACACGGGTGAGAATCTTCGGTCTTGTATCTTCACAGCCCGTCAGTCCGGCCCATGTCAAACAGGTCGGACGCCCGAGGACCCCTTAGTCCCGGGCTCCCTCAACGGACCTGAAGGTCTACAAAGAACTACTCACGCATCATCACAGAGGCACCAATGGAGGTGGTGAACCCCATCCGAGATGGTGTATAGATTGGATCTGGTGGTTCTGGACTCTGGGGTGGCTGGATGAATATTTCATCGGCCGTTCTAGGGTTTCTAGAATATTGGGGTATTTATAGAGCAAAGAGGTGGTCCAGGGGGCACCCGAGGTGGGGACAACCCACCAGGGCGTGCATGGGCCTCCTGACACGACCTAGTGGGTTGTCCCCTCCTCGGGACTCCCCCAGGTGCAACTAGGGCCCAATTTCTTCCATCTGGTCCATAAAAAATCTCTGTAAAGCTTTGTGGCATTTGGACTCCGTTTGATAAGGATTTTCTGCACGTAAAAAAATGGAAAAAACAGCAACTGGCACTTGGCACTATGTCAATAAGTTAGTACCAAAAAATGATATAAAATGACTATAAAATGATTATAAAACATCCAAGATTGATAATAAAACAACATGGAACAATGAAAAATTATAGATACGTTGGAGACGTATCAACATCCAGAAGCTTAACTCCTGCTCGTCCTCGAGTAGGTAAGTGATAAAAATAGAATTTTTGATGTGGAGTGTTGTCTGTCATGTCATATCATATTATTTTCTTTATAGCATGGACATTTGGCCTTTTATGTTATTCAAAGCAATAGTCTAGTTTTGACATAATAATTTAGATACTCAAGCATATCAAAAAGCAACCATGTCTTTCAAAATATCAATGCTATAATAAGTTATTCCTAGTCCATCATGCTCAAACATTGATCCATTCGTGAAACACACTTGAATATTAAATACACCCAGTACTTAAGTACGATCATTGCCTCCTAGTTGGTGCTTTTATAAGAGAAGATGGAGACTCAAATTTCAAAAATAAAAATTGCGTAAAGTAAAAAAGAAAGGCCCTTCACAGAGGGAAGTAGGGATTTATAGAGGTGCCACAACTCAAAGTGAAACTTGAGAGATAAAAACATTTTGAGAGGTGTATCCATCCCAACAACAAAAACGTCATAGAGTTTTGAACACTTTCCATGCTAGATATGCCATAGGAGGTTCCCAGATATAAAATAAAGTTTATTCCTTTTTCCACCATACTTTCACTTTCCATGGCTAACCGTATCCATGGGTGCCCTCCATACCAACACTTTCCAAGGAATTTATTATTTGACAACATAAAGTAAATTCAATTTTTTTGCATTTCAGGATTGGGCATCCCTAATACCTTTGCCTTACTCTCGTGCAATGACAAGTGAATAAACACTCATCTTGAGAATAACACATCTAGCATGGAAAATATTAGCCACCCGTTACCGTTCCGCGAGTGAAACAAACACATAAAAGAGAGGTTTATTTTGAAAATTAGTGATGACACATGCAAATTTTCTTAGAATGGCAAAAGAATACCGCATATAGGTAGATATAATGGACTCATGTGGCAAAATTGGTTTAAAGGATTTTGGATGCACAAGTAGAGGTCATACTTAGTGCAAAATGAAGGCTAGCAAAAAGATTGTGAAGCGGCCAACCAAGAAATGAATAATCTCATAAGCAAGCATTAAGCATAATTAACACTGAATAATGCACCACAAGTAGGATATAATTTTAATTACATGATTAGTGACTTCCGTGCATGCATAGGAAATCACAAACCTTAACACCAATATTCTTACTAGAGCACAATTACTCACCAACATAACTCACATATCACATCATCATATCTCAAAACTATTACTAAGAATCAAGTTTATTTTGTCCAATGATCTTCATGACATTTTTTTTATTTCTTTATCCTTCTTGGATATCTATCCCTTTGGGACTAATTTTCATGTGTTGCTTTTCATAAACTCAAACAAATATAAGTGAAGATCATAAGGCATACCAAATTTTCTTTCTGTCAAAATAATTTAAGTGAAGCAAGAGAGAATTTCTTCAAAATTTTACTAACTCTCAAATAAATCTAAGTGAAGCAAGAGATCATTTCTTCAAAAATACTAAGCACACCGTGCTAAAAAAGATATAAGTGAAGCACTAGAGCAAGTCCATTGCTCATAAAAATTTAGGTGAAGCATAAAGAGCAATTCTAACAAGCCATGACATAATTTTGGCTCCCTCAAATAGGTGTGTTCAACAAGGATTGATGACTTAAAACACAAAATAAAACAAGCAAAGACTCATATCATACAAGACGCTCCAAGCAAAACACATATCATGTGATGAATAAAAATATAGCCTCGAGTAAAATACCGATGGTCGTTAGAAGAAAGAGGGGGTGCCACTCGGGGGCATCCCCAAGCTTAGTTGGTTGCTCATTCTTGGATAATAGCTTGGGATGCCAGGGCATCCCCAAGCTTAGGCTCTTCTATCCTTCTTTCATCCATGGTAAAATAACCCAAAACTTGAAAACTTCAATCACACAAAACTCAACAAAACCTTCGTGAGATCCGTTAGTGAAAGAAAGTGAACCACTACTATAAGTGTTGTATCAGACCAATTCATAGTTTTTTTATTATATCTACTATATTCCAACTTTTCTATGGCAAAAACTCATCAAAGAAAACCATAGAGCCATCAAAATAAGCACACAACACAAAGAAAACAGAATCTGTCAAAACAGAACAGACTGTAGCAATCTGACTTAAACGAAAACTTCTGGAACTCGAAAAATTCTTAAAAATAGGAAGACCTGAGAAATTTGTATTAATATTAATATTATGCAAAAATAATCAGGGCAAAATCTCTTTTTGATAAAAAAATGAGAATTAATTTCGTGAGCGCAAAGTTTCTGTCTTTTTCAGCAAGATCAAACAACTATCACCCAAGAAGATCCCACCGGTTCTACTTGGCACAAACACTAACTAAAACACAAAAACAAAATCATAACAGTAGCATAATTGTGTTAACACACAAGAACAGAAAGAAAAAAGCAAAAATAAATTTTATTCATTGGGTTGCCTCCCAACAAGCGCTATAGTTTTACGCCCTTAGCTAGGCATAAGGCAAGGATCTAAGTTTTGTCATCTTTGGTTCGGGATCCATAAGATGCCCTCATGATTGATTCATAAGGTGGCTTAATTCTAGTTCTAGGAAAGTGTTCCATAACCTTCCTAAAGGGAAATTGGAACTTAATATTGCCTTCTTTCATATCAATCACGGCACCGATAGTGCGTAAAAATGGTCTACCAAGAATAATTGGACAAGACGGATTGCAATCAATATCAAGAACAATAAAATCCATGGGCACATAATTCCTATTTGCAAGAATAAGAACATCATTAATTCTTCCCATATGCTTTTTAATAGTAGAATCCACCAAGTGCAAATTCAAAGAACATTCTTCAAGATTAGTAAGACCAAGCACATCACATAAAGATTTCGGAATTGTAGAAACACTAGCACCCAAGTCACACAAAGCAAAACACTCATAATTTTTAATCTTGACTTTGATAGTAGGTTCCCATTCATCATGCAATTTTCTAGGAATTGAAACTTCTAATTCTAATTTTTCTTCAAGAGCTTTCATCATAGCATCAACAATATGTTTAGTAAAAGCCTTATTTTGTTCATAAGCATGGGGTGAATTTATCATGGATTGAAACAAAGAAATACAATCAATCAAAGAGCAACTATCATAATTAAAGTCTTTGTAATCCAAAAGAGTGGGCACATCACTAGTTAAGTTTTGACCTCTTCGAGCTCACTTTCATCAATTTTCTTAATAAGATTTTCACCCTCTGAAATATTGGGACGCCTTCCACCTAAAGTTGACTCTTCTCCTGTCCCTTTTTCATCATTCATGACTTTACTAAACAAGGAGTCAATAGAAGAAACACCAATCTTTTTAAGGTCTTCATCACTTTTTCTTCTAACGAGATTGGTTTAGCGGCCATTTGATTTACTAAGGTAGCTTGTGCGTCGGATATTTTTCCTAGCAAACTTTCGGCAAAAGCATACTTAGATTAGAGATTGCAAACTTCTCTACTAATATCATTGAGTTGTTTTGTAATAGCATCAAGCACAACGGAGTGCTCCTTAAGTTCTTTAGTAAAATACTTATTGTGCTCAAATTGTGTAGTCATATATTTCTTAGTAATTTTCTCAATTTCAAGCAAAATATTTGGGTAAGGAACATCATAATATTTTATTTGAGGCATCATGACTACGCAAACAAGAGCGCACACAAAAACAAACCTGGCAAGAAAACGGCGAACAGAAAAAGAGAGGCGAATAAAACCGTAAATTTTTGTGAAGTGGGGGAGAGGAAAACGAGAGGCAAATGGCAAATAATCTAAATTGCGAGGAGATGAGATTTGTGATTAGGAACCCGGTATATGTTGAAGATCCTCCCCGACAACGGCGCCACAAATTCCTTTTGATGTCGCTTGAAGCTACGTCGGTATTTCCCCAAAGAGGAAGGGATGATGCAACACAACGGTGGTAGGTATTTCCCTCAGATATGAAACCAAGGTTATCGAACCAGTAGGAGAACTAAGCAACACAATGTAAACAGCCCCTACACACAAATACCAACCACTCGCAACCCAACGTGTTAAAGGGGTTGTCAATCCCTTTCGGGGTACGGCGCCAGAAACGATGCGTGGACGGGAGAAAATTGTAATAGATTAAATAAATAGATCGCAAATAAATAAAAGTGCAGCAAGATATTTTTGGATTTTTGGTTTAATAGATCTGAAAATAAAAGCAAGAAAAAAGTAGATCGCAGGCAAATATATGAGAAAGAAGACCCGGGGGTCGTAGGTTTCAGTGGCTTCTCTCGAGGAAGATAGCAAATGGTGGGTAAACAAATTAATGTTGGGCAATTGATAGAACCTCAAATAATTATGACAATATCCAAACAGTGATCAATACATAGGCATCACGTCCAAGATTAGTAGACCGACTCCTGCCTGCATCTACTACTATTACTCCACACATCAACCGCTATCCAGCATGCATCTAGTGTATTAAGTCCATGGAAAAATGGAGTAATGCAATAAGAATGATGACATGATGTAGACAAGATCCGTTTATCTATATGGTGATAGATATAGATCTCGTCTTTTTATCCTTAGTAGCAACGATACATACGTGTCGGTTCCCTTTCTGTCACTGGGATCGAGCACTGTAAGATCGAACCCACTACCGGCACCTCTTCCCATTGCAAGATAAATAGATCAAGTTGGCCAAAAAAACCAAATATCGGAGAAGAAATACGAGGCTATAAGAGATCATGCACATAAGAGATCAAAGAAACTCAAATAAGTTTCATGGATATAAAAAGATATGACTGATCATAAACTCAAAGTTCATCAGATCCCAACAAACACACCGGCAAAAGAGTTACATCATATGGATCTCCAAGAGACCATTGTATTGAGAATTCAGTGAGAGAGAGACAGAGAGAAAGCCATCTAACTACTAACTACGGACCCGAAGGTCTAAAAAGAACTACTCACGCATCATCGGAGAGGCACCAATGGAGGTGGTGAACCCCATATGAGATGGTGTCTAGATTGAATCTAGTGGTTCTAGACTCTGTGGCGGCTGGATGAATATTTTTTTGACCGTGCTAGGGTTTCTGGAATATTGGGGTATTTATAGAGCAAAGAGGCGGTCCAGGGGGCACCCAAGGTGGGCACCAGCCGCCAGGGCGCGCCTGGGCCTCCTGGCGCGCCCTGGTGGGTTGTCCCCTCCTCGGGACTCCCCCAGGTGCAACCAGGGCCCAACTTCTTCCTTCCGGTCCATAAAAAATCTTCGTAAAGTTTTGTGGTATTTGGACTCCGTTTGATAAGGATTTTCTACGATGTAAAAAATGTGGGAAAAGACAACAACTGGCACTTGGCACTATGTCAATAGGTTAGTACCAAAAAATAATAAAAATGACTATAAAATGATTATAAAACATCTAGGATTGATAATAAAACAACATGGAACAATAAAAATCATAGATACGTTGGAGACTTATCACATGCCTCCTATTTATGATGATTATATTGATGAAAGTGGATTTGGAGAGGTCATGACTTTATTTAATGATGAATCCACTACTACAAAAGAGGTTTCAATTGATTATGAAAACAAAGTTCCTATCTATGATGATTATGGTGATGAAATGTATGCTATACTGAATAATGATAACCATGAAACTTGTCATCATGATTTGAATTTTCAATCTCATGATAGTTATTTTATTGAGCTTGATCCCACCATTATGGATGAGAATAAATTTGCTTATGTGGAGAGTAATAAAATTTCTATGCTTATGCATCATGAAAAGAATGATTTAGGTGATGGTTATATTGTTGAATTCATTCATGATGCTACTGAAAATTATTATGAGGGAGGAACTTATGCTTGCAGGAATTGCAATAATATCAAGTTTCCTCTCTATGTGTTGAAAGTTTTGAAGTTATGCTTGTTTTGCCTTCCTATGCTAGTTGACTCTTGTTCCCATAAGTTTTTTGCTCACGAAATCCCTATGCATAGGAAGTGGGTTAGACTTAAATGTGCTAGTCATATGCGTCATGATGCTCACTTTATGTTTCAATTCTTTACTTTTATGCGAGCATCATTGAAATCATCATGCCTAGCTAAAAAGGCATTAAAGAAAAACGCTTGTTAGGAGACAACCCAACACTTTTACCTACTGTTTTTATGTGTTAACATGATTAAGATACTGTATTAATCATGTTTTATTGCTTTTGTTTCAATAAAGTGCCAAGTGAAGCCTTTGGGATCATGTTGGGTGATAGTTGATTTGATCTTGCTGAAAAACAGAAACTTTTGCGCTCACAAAAATAATTCTCATTTTTAACAGAAGAGTGCTTTTGAGTTGATTATTTTTTCATAATATTAATCTACAAATTTCTCAAGTGGTCCTAATTTTTTCATAATTTTTGGAGTATCAGAAGTATGGTTTGAGTACAGATTACTACAGACTGTTCTGTTTTTGACAGATTCTGTTTTCAATGCATAGTTCGCTTGTTTTTTAGTTTCTATGGCTTATATTGCTCAATATAAATTGTGGAAATTATATGCTACAGTAGGCATTGTGTGGAAACAATTATGAATCTTGTCTTTGGCAGTACCAAAAGTTAGTGGTTTGCTCTTTATCATACTAACCTATCTCACGAAGTTCCGTTAAGTTTTGTGTGATTGAAGTTTTCAAGTTTTGGGTGAGATATAGATATGAGGAAAATAAGGAGTGACAAGACCCTAAGCTTGGGGATTCCCAAGGCATCCCAAGGTAATATTCAAGGAAGATCCAAGCAACTAAGCTTGGGGATGCCCCGGAAGGCATCCTCTCTTTTGTCTCCAACATTATTGGTAACCTCACTTGGAGCTATGTTTCCATTCGTCACATGATATGTGTTTTGCTTGGAGCATCATTTTATTTTGTTAGGATTTGCTTGCTGTTATTTAGAATAATGTTTTGCATCTTTTATTTCAATAAAAGTGTCAAGTATAACCTTGGCCATGCTTATTTTGCAAGTCCACATGTTGCTGTTTGAAAACAGAAATTTTACCGATGTTGCAAAAATTCCCTAGAAAAGTAAGAATGTGATAAAATGTTGAAATTTTTTGCAAAATAATCTATGATAAATTTTATAAAGTGTGGTAATTTTTTCAGAATTTTTGGAGTTAGGGAAGTATGATGAATATTGCATTCTTTACAGACTGTACTGTTTTGGCAGATTGTTGTTATGTTTGCATTGTTTGCACTATTTGAGGATATGGGTATTGGATATGCAGAGGCATTTAGTATGCAATATTGAATAATAATTTTAGTGATTTGCTACAGTAGAGAATGATAAGGGTTTTGCATTGGTTTATACTAACTTATCTCATGAGTTCTTGTTGAGTTTTGTGTGGATGAAGTTTTTAAGATTTAGGGAAACCGTGAAATAAAAGGAATTAAGGAGACACAAAAGCTCAAGCTTGGGGTTCCCAAGGCATCCCAAGATAATATTTCAAGAAGTCTCAAGCATCTAAGCTTGGGTATGCCCCGACAGGCATCCCACCTTTCTTCTTTAACAATTATCGGTTAGTATCGGTTGGGCCTAAGTTTTTGCTTCTTCACATGATGTGTGCTATCCTTGGAATGTCATTTTATTTTGTTTTGCTTGCTGTTTTAATAAAGTACTTAGATCTGAATTTTTTAAATAAAATAGAGTCCTCAAATAGTTGCCAGGGAGGCTAGGTAAGCGGCATACATATCCCATCAACGAAGCTCTTTTCTATGGAATTGCTCTAGTGCTTCACTTATATCTTTTTGAGCACGGTGTGCTTTAGTATTTTTGAAGAAATTCTCTCTTGCTTCAGTTAAATTAATTTGAGAGAATGAAATATTATGTTCATGATCTTCACTTAAATTTGTTTGAGCTTATCAAAAGCAACACATGAAAATTAGTCCCAAAGTGATAGATCTCCAAGAAGGATATAATAAAAACTTTCATGAAGATCATTGGACAAAATAAACTTGATTCCTTGTAATAGTTTTGAGATATTTGATGTGATATGTGAGTCATATTGATGAGTAATTACGCTTTAGTAAGAATATTGGTGTTAAGGTTTGTGATTCCCTATGCAAGCACGAAAGTCAATAGTTATGCAATGAAATTACATCCTACTTGTGGTGCATTATTCGGTGTTAATTATGCTCAATGCTCGCTTATGAGATTATTCGGTTGCTTCTCAATCTTTTGCTAGCCTTCATTTTGCACTAAGTATGATCACTACTTGTGCATCCAAAATCCTTTAAACCAGTTTTGCCACATGAGTCCACTATATCTACCTATATGCGGTATTCTTTTGCCGTTCTAAGCAAATTTGTATGTGCCATCTCTAATTTTCAAAAATAAATCTGTTTTGTGTGCTCGTACCGCCAGTGAGGTGGTGAGGGGTGGCTAATATTTTCCATGCTAGATGTATTATTCTCACGATGAGTGTTTATCCACTTGTCATTGCACGAGAGTAAGGCAAAGGTATTAGGGATGCCCAGTCCCGAAATGAAAAATGAATTTACTTTATGTTGTCAAATAATAAATTCCTTGAAAAGTGTTGGTATGGAGGGCACCCGTGGATACGGTTAGCCATGGAAAGTGAAAGAATGGTAGAAAAAGGAATAAACTTTATTTTCTGTTTGGGAACTGCCTATGATATATCTAGCTTGGAAAGTGTTGGGAGCTCTAAGTAGTTTTCGTTGGTGGGAAAAGTATGCCTCTCAAAATGTCTTTATCTCTCAAATTTTGCTTTGAGTTGTGGCACCTCTATAGATCCCTACGTCCCTCTGCGAAGGGCCTTTCTTTTACTTTATGCAATTTTTATTTTTAATTTGAGTCTCCATCTTCGCTTATAAAGGACCAACTAGGGGGCACTATGATCGTACTTGAGCACTGGGTGTAGCTAATATGCGAGTGTGTTTCATGAATGGATCAATGATTGAGCATTATGGGCTAGGGATAACTTATTTTAGCGTTGATATTTTGAAAGACTACATGGTTGCTTGTTGATATGCTTGAGTATTTAAGTCTCATGTTAAAACTAGACTATTGCTTTGAACCATATAAAAGTCCAAATGTCCATGCTATAAAGAAAATAATATGAGATGACATGTTAGGCAGCATTCCACATCAAAAATTCTAGTTTTATCATTTACCTACTCGAGGACGAGCAGGAATTAAGCTTGGGGATGCTGATACATCTCCAATGTATCTATAATTTTTTATTGTTCCATGATGTTATATTATCATTCTTGGATGTTTTATAACCATTTTATAGTCATTTTATATCATTTTTTGGGACTAACCTATTGACATAGTGCCAAGTGCCAGTTGCTGTTTTTTGCATGTGTCGGTGGGAAATCTGCCTCCACGAACACCTATGGGGATCGAGCCCCTTTCTTGGTTCGGCGGGGGGCGGAGGTCGCGCGAAGAGCAGATCGAGGCGATGCACACAAGGGGTTTACCCAGCTTCGGGCCGCACGGATGCGTAAAACCCTACTGCTGCTTTGTGGTTTTGTATTGTGTTCTTGCTCGGGAGCGTGTGGTGCTACAGTACACGCAAGCTGCTGGCGAGACCGAGCGTGAATGGCCTCCTCCCCCCCCATTGCGCATGGGGCCTCCTTTTATATGTGCAAGGGGTTACCCACAGGTGGCAACGTAGGCGGGGGTAAAACTGGAAAACGCTGTGTTGGGTACAGCTGTTTGCACAGTGCTATCATACCTAACTCTGATGGCAGGGGACAAGGGCATTAAATGCCCGTCTGGGTCGCCCAAACAGTGCAGGAAAGGGGTCGTCAGGAGCGCCACCGTTTGCCACGATGGCTACTCTGTCAGCGTTGCTTCGCCACCGCATGCCCTTGGTTGCGCAGCCTCTCGCCACGTACGCCTGGAATGGCCCCAGAGCGACGCGTGGGTGGATGAGCTGGAGCGCAGGAGCGGGGTGGTTACTTGCCGCGGCAAGTGCCTTGCAGCGGTGGGTGCCTTGTCGCGCCCGGGAGCTTGTCGCTCACCGGTCCTTGCCGGGACGCGGGGCGCGTCGCAGCAAGTATCTTGTCGTGCCTTGGTCGGCCTTCCCAGCAAGCTCCTCTTGCCGGGGCCTTGTGCTTTGAGCGGGCGTCCCGGCAAGCTCCTCTTGCCGGGGCCTTGCTCTCTTCGGGTGGCCTTCCCGGCAAGCTCCTCCTGCCGGGGCCTTGGCTCAAATACTTTGTTCTTGGATGGCCCAAAAAGGGACCACAGAGAGTTTTGGCGATCGCCTGGCAAGCCTTGCCGCGGGGTGCTACGACTGCCCGTGCACAAGTCCGGGGTACTAAGGTACCCCTACTTTAGTACACCGACAGGAGCCCCCGGGCCTGGGCCATACACGGTGCTGAGCGCTGTTGGGCCAGGCCCAACACAGTGCACGGGCACGCGTGGCCTGGGTCACGCTGCATCTGCTTCTGCGTCCACCACGCCCTCCCCGAGCGGCACGCGTCGAATGCGGCATCGTGGGGAGCGGCGTGCGTGGGGCTGAGCCTCGCAGGCATGCGTCACGTCGTAATAAAGGGGGACGGTTCGCGCTATCCCCATAAGTGGAGGAAGGCGTGGAGGCGCGGCTCGTTTACGGGACGGGGCCGAGGCACGGTTTCCGAGGCGCCCGCTCCCCATGATCACGGGGCGAGGGGAGGTCGCCTCATCCGTTGCCTCGGTCCTGCACGCCAGCCACGCGGCTTCCATGCGCCTGGGGTCGCGGACGATGGAGGCAGGAAACCGGGCCGAGGCAGCAGGCCGATCCCAGTCGCCTGTTCTTCCTGCGTCTTGATTGGCTGAGCGGGGTGGTCGAGCCCCCACCCTGCTCCTTTATAAAGAGCACGAGGGGGGGGGCGACGAAAACCCACACTCCTCCATCTTTGATTCTCTTCAGCTTCTGATCCCCTCTCTCCATTCACCATGGAGAAAGGGAATCCTGGTCCTTCATCGGTGGCGGCGAGGGTCGCCGCTAGGCAACGCGCCCCTCCTCCCCTTGCACCCGTGGTGGCGGAGCCAACCGTAAGGGGAAGGGGGAGGGGGCGAGGTCGTGGACAAGGTCGTGGACGAGGCCGAGGCGCTCAGGGATGAGGCGGACGGGGCGACGCGCCGGCCTCGCCTCCGTCAGCGGCCCCTCTTCTCACGGCAGTCCACATCGGGGACGACCCCTGCGAGTTCTTCGTCAGGCTGCGCCGGGCGCCTCGACGCCGCCTCCGCCTCCCGGCTCCCTTCGCAAGCGTGATGGAGATGGAGCAACCCGAGATGCTAAGGCTGCGCATGAAGGGCTGCGGGATCAGCGGCACGCGGGTCCACGTCGAGTCCCCAGCCCCCGGCGTGGTGTATCTTGGCCGAGGGTGGAAGACATTCGCCCGTATCCACAGCTTGATGGAGGGGTTCACCCTCCATTTTAAGTTGATGGAGGGCGATCTCCTCTCCGTCAAGGCCTTCGGGGACTTCGGGACCCGGGCCCGGTGCTGCGTGGATAGCTCCTCCGACTGCGAAGGCTCCTCCTCGAGCGAGAGTGACGAGGAGGGGAGCGACAACGACGACGAGGGTAGCGGTCGTCGGGATGACGGGTCCGACTAGGCGTCGGCCGCGGCTCCGCGTGGCACCGGCGACCCCATCATCCGTGTCGCCGGCTTCTTGAGCTTCCCGGGGTCATCTCCTTGGCGGCTGGCGTGGCGAGGCTGCGGAAGAGGAAGAGGGCTGGCGGCAAGGCCGTCAAGTCGGAGTACGAGGGCGAGGTGCCCTCGACAGCGTGCTGACGTCCTGCCGCCCCGTCGAGCCCTGCTTCCGGCGCCGCCGTCACCGTCCAGCTTACAGCCGGCCCCCGGGGTGTTCTGTTGGTGTCTTCTGCCACCCGTAGCTCGCCTAGGCGCCCCTTTTGCCCTTTTCGCCTCCTTGTCCTACCTCCTGAGGAGAGAGACAAGAAAGGGATTACGGGCATCTTATCTTTTTTTAATCTGTAGGCCCTCGGGCCTTAGCTGTGTTTAAAACTTGTAATCCTATCTTTCATGTTTTTCATTCTCTCTGAACTGTACCTGAGCGGAATGTTTTTAATGAAAAGGGGATGTTTGCCGGGCAATTTGTCCCGTGGGTAAAACCCACGCCAAGGAGCGAATCCTTTATGTCGTTAAGATAGACACTTCTTTGCCCGGCAAAAGGCCCTGCCGTCCTCCCGCGCCACTCGACCTTCCTCACGCCTTTGGCGGAGGCAGGGATGAGGCGGGTTCGGGCTCCTCATTCCGTTCCTTTGCCGCCGCGGCTACTACCAAAACTGGCCCCAGGAACGCGCTCCGGGGCCCAGAGTTAAGGGGGCACGACAGCTTTTTAGGAAGGAACAAGGTTTTCGCATTCCTTAGTCCATAAGAGAATGCATGACAAGGGATGAAAGACTTATCTGGGATTGCAGCCCCCGGCAACTTTGGCTTGTCGCGGGCGAATCTTTGCGCTTGCAGCCCCCGACAACACTGGTTCGCCGGGGACCAGATGTTGGTCCTCCCTTCTTATCTTCTTCGTCCTTAAGCGGTCTGGCCAGGATATGCAAAACCCTGCGAACCAAAGGAAACGAAAGAACAGGAAAAAGGACGCCGACTCGACCTCTAAGCTAGGGGTTAGCAGCTGTTAGGCACTATCAACCCTAACCAAGGACGAGACTCGACTCAGCATGCATGCTAAAACTTAGGGCGCCAGCCCTTCATTTACTGCTGTTCAGGGTCTGCGCCTGGCTTTGTACAAAGGATTACATGCAACAGCGGCAAGACTTGTACAAAAGGTTGGTTGCCGGGCGGGGCCCGACAACCGCGCCTTACAGGTAAAACTTACGAAGATGCTCAATATTCCAGGAGTTGCTCACCGGAGTGCCATCTTCGGTCTCGAGGCGGACAGCGCCGGGCCTCGTGACTCGTCTCACCCGGTAAGGGCCTTCCCACTTCGACGTCAACTTGTTATGATTCTTGGCGGACGGAGCACGCCGAAGAACAAGGTCGCCTTCCTTGAAGCTTCTGGCCTTAACTTTGCGGCTATGGTAGCGACGCAAAGCTTGCTGGTAGCGAGAGGCTCGCACAGCAGCCTGAAGACGATCTTCCTCAAGGAGCAGCGCGTCATCTTCACGCAGCCGCTCTTGCTCAAGCTCATCATAAGCGAGCACTCAAGGTGACCCGTATATGAGTTCCGTGGGGGTAACTGCTTCTGCTCCATAGACTAGAGCAAATGGTGTCTGGCCAGTGGCTCGATTTGGCGTCGTTCTGATCGACCAAAGAGCCACCGACAGCTCCTCGGTCCAGTTTCTTCCGCACCTGTGCAGCCTGTCGAAAGTTCAGGTCTTGAGCCCGCGCAGCACTTCGGCGTTGTCCCTTTACGCTTGACCGTTGCTCTGGGGATGAGCAACAGAAGCGAAGCAGACCTTGGCGCCGAGATCTTGGACGTATTGCATGAAGGCGCGGCTTGTGAATTGTGTATCGTTGTCGGTGATGATCCTGTTGGGGATCCTGAAGCGGCAAACAATCAACCTGAAGAACTTGACTGCTGACTGTGCTGTCACCTTCCTCACTGGTTCCACTTCCGGCCACTTTGTGAACTTGTCGATTGCGACGTACAAGTACTCAAAGCCCCCGACAGCTCGGGGGAAGGGGCCGAGGATGTCGAGCCCCCATATCGAAAATGGCCAGGATAAAGGGATCGTCTGGAGAGCTTGAGCTGGCTGCTGTATCTGCTTGGAATGGAACTGGCATGCTTCACACTTGGTTACTTGTGCAGTTGCATCCTGGAGGGCTGTCGGCCAGAAGAAACCTTGCCGGAACGCTTTGCCGGCAAGTGCTCTGGCGCCAATGTGGTGACCACATATGCCTCCATGTATCTCTGCCAACAGCTTTTGTCCGTCTTCCCGGGAAATACACTTCAATTTCACACCGTTGAGCCCTCTTCTGTACAGTTTGTTGTCGACGAACTGGTACATACTCGAGCGCCGGGCTACTCTTTCCGCTTCTTCTTGCTCTTCGGGAAGTTCTCCGTTTTGGAGGAAATGGACAGTCTGCTGCGCCCATGCTGGAGCCTGTGGCTCGACAACAAGGACTGAAGGCACATCTGCTGCTGTGGGAACGTCCGCTTCTACGGCGAGGATCTGGGGCTCAGCCGGAGCTTGACGTTCCCCGGCAAGCTTGCCGGAGCAAAACTTGTCGGGAGCACCTGCTTCTACGGAACAAACCCTGGGGTTTTCCGGAGCAGACGGCTCCTCAGCGCTCTTGGCGTCGATCTTAGGGACCTTCTTGGCGGCGGCTCCGGGGAGCTCTGCCGGAAGATAGTCGCCGGAGACCAACTTCCTCTTCTTGCTCTGTCCGGTTGATGGTGTCACGGATGGCTGAGTCAGCTTGAGCACAAAGGTTCCTGGTTCCACAGGTAACCTAAGTGCTGCGCACTTTGACAGGCCATCAGCAATGTCGTTCTAAGCTCTTGGAACGTGTTCCATTTGCAGGCCGTCAAAGCGCTCTTCTAGCTTCCTCACTTCATCAACGTACGCTTCCATCAACGGACTCTGGTAATCCTTGTTCACTTGGCGGACGACAAGCTGCGAGTCACCCCTGACAATGAGCTTCTTGATCCCAAGTTCTTCCGCGATCCTGAGACCGGCGAGCAGACCTTCATACTCTGCAGTATTGTTGGTTGCTTCTTCCTTGGGGAAGTGCATCTGGACCACGTACTTGAGGTGCTCTCTGGTGGGCGCGATAAACAACGCGCCAGCACCGGCGCCTTGCAGCGAGAAGGCACCATCAAAATACATCAGCCACTCTTTGCTTGCTTCTTTGGCGGGGATGCTCGTCTCTGGGATTTCTTTGTCTGGCCTCGGTGTCCACTCCGCTATGAACTCCGCCAAGGCTCTGCTTTGGATAGTCGAGGTGCTCTCGAACTTGAGACCGAAGCTCGACAGTTCCAGCGCCCACTCGACAATCCTGCCTGTTGCTTCTGGATTCTGCAGTATCCTCTTCAGCGGAAAGCGGGTGACAACTGTAATCTCATGTGCTTGGAAGTAATGGCGCAGCTTTCTCGAGGCCATGAGAAGGCCGAAAAGCAATTTCTGCACACCAGAGTACCTTGACCTAGCCCCCTGCAGAAGGGAGCTGACAAAGTAAACTGGGTGCTACACCATTTTCTTCTTCCGCACCTCCACTTGCTCCTGCGCAGATTCATCCTTGTCGGGGCCAGAGCTTGTCGGGGAAGCCCCCTGCTTGTCGCTGGACGTGCTTGCCGCGATTGCTGGCTCATCATCTGCCTCCCTCTCCGCTACTAATGCAGCACTAACCACTTGATTGGTTGCCGCCAGGTACAGCAGCAACTTCTCTTGTGGCTTAGGCGCGACAAGTATTGGAGCGGAGGATAGGTATTTCTTCAAGTCTTGCAGCGCAGCCTCCGCTTCCAGAGTCCATTTCACTGGACCCGCCTTTTTCAAAACTTTGAAAAATGGCAGGGCGCGTTCTGCAGACTTGGAAATAAACCTGCTGAGAGCCGCGATGCAGCCGGCAAGCCTTCGTACATCCTTGACGCGTGTTGGTGCTTCGATCTGCTCGATGGCCTTGATCTTGTCTGGGTTGGCTTCGATTCCTCGCTGAGACACGAAGAACCTGAGAAGCTTGCCGGAAGGGACTCCAAACACGCACTTCTCGGGGTTGAGCTTGAGGCTAATCCTGCGCAGGTTCGTGAAGGTCTCTTCTAAATCTTGAATCAGGGTTGCCCTGTCCCTGCTTTTGACCACTATGTCATCCATGTAGGCTTCCACATTTCTGTAGATCTGTGGCTCAAAAGCGGTATGGACAACCCTCGCAAACGTCGAACCAGCATTCTTCAAACCGAAAGGCATCCGTATGAAACAGTACGTGCCACATGGAGTGATGAATGCGGTCTTCTCCTCGTCTTCTTCAGCCATGAAGATCTGATGGTATCCTGAGTATGCGTCAAGAAATGAAAGCAGGTCACATCCGGCGGTGGAGTCAACAATCTGGTCAATGCGCGGCAAGGGGAAAGGATCCTTGGGACAAGCTTTGTTAACATCAGTAAAGTCAATGCAAAGCCTCCATTTCCCATTTGCTTTGCGCACAACAACAGGATTGGCCAACCACGTCGGATGGAGCACACCTCTGACGAGGCCTGCCGCTTCCAACTTCTTGATCTCTTCTGCGATGAACTCTTGGCGCTCCACCGCTTGCTTCCTGACTCTTTGCTTGACGGGCCGCGCATGAGGACAGACGGCGAGGTGGTGCTCAATCACTTTCCTGGGAATGCCGGGGATGTCAGATGGTTGCCAGGCAAACACATCGACATTCGCCCGCAGGAAAGCAACAAGCGCGCTTTCCTATTTGGAGTCGAGAGTGGCAGTGATGGTGAAGGTACCACCAGTGCCGTACTCCTTGGCGGACACCTTCTTGGTCGTTGGCGGAGCTGCCATTGTCTTCTTACTCTTGCCGGTGGAGCTCGATGGCGTGTCCTCGACGGCAGCGCAACACTCCGAAGAGCTGCGCTTGCCGGAGTGGGCACCAGAGCACTCGCCGGGCTTGGTCTTCTTCTTGCCAGAGGAGCTCGATGGCGCGTCCTCGACGGTAGCGCAGCACTCCGTAGAGGTGCGCTTGCCGGAGTGGGCGCCAGAGCACTTTCCGGTCTTGGTCTTCTTCTTCCCTCCAGGAGCTTCAGTGGCAAGGGGCTTGTGATCCGCTGCGGCTGCTGCTTCCCGGTAGATCTTGTCGGCACAGATAAGGGCGTCCTTCTTGTCGCCAGGGACAGAGATGACGCTTATCGGGCCTGGCATCTCGTAGTGAGAGGCCGCCATGAATTTGGCGAGCGCTGGACGGCCGAGAATTCCGTTGTAGGGCAACGGAAAATCGGCAACGTCAAAAGTGATCCTCTCTGTCCTGAAGTTCAGCTTGCTGCCAAATGTTACTGGCAACGCTATCTTCCCCTTCGGCTTGCTCCTTCCCGGGTTGATTCCTTGGAACGTGCCGGTCTCTTCGAGCTCGCTGTCGGGGACTTGGAATTTCCGGAGCACAGCGGAGGAGATCAGGTTCAAGCCGGCCCCGCCGTCGACTAGCACCTTGGTGACCTTGAGGTTGCGGACTGTTGGGAGACCAACATCGGCAAGCACTTGATCGCAGTTGTGCGGTCAGGGTGGTCCTCAATATCGAAGATGATAGGCGTGCTGGACCATTTCAGAGGCTTGCGTGACTCGACGGGCGGTTCCGCTGCATTGACTTCCCGCGCCCACTGCTTGAGCTGGCGGTGAGAAGTATGCAGGGAAGCACCACCGTCTACGCACAAGACCTCTGTGGCTTTCTGAAACTCCTGCTCACTGGTCTCGACGTCATCCATGTCTTCGTCTTCGTCGTCGTCTTCGTTCTTGTCGCGGCCACGGGGAGGTCTGTCCATTTGCCGCTGCTTGCCCTTGTCGCGGCGTCCTCCCTGACCGGGGCGCTTCGTACCTGATCCTCCGCCACCTCCCCAGGCTCTCTCCTTGTCGCGCCGCTCGTACTCGGCCTTTTGCAGCTCGACGAGCCGCTCGACCTGCATGCAGCTCTGGAGGTCATGGACCTTGGTGTGGTGGATCTTGCAGTACTGTTTGTTGGTGCCGTCCCGCTTGTCGGCGACCGCCACAACCTGGCAGTTGGCGCATCCGGCAACCTCCTTGCCGGAGCTACCAGCCTGGGCCTTCTTGGCGGCGCCTTCATCGCCGGACTGCCCAACAACCAGTACTTCTTGGCTCTTCTTCTTCCTGTTGCTCCGCCGCCGGTTCTTCCTTGCCGGGGCGGTATCTTCACTGTCAGATTCTCCTGCTCCAGTGTTCTCTCCGGGGAGTTTCCTCCCTTCCTCAGCACGTGCACACTTGTCGGCCAGGGCATATAGCTCGCTGACGTCTTTGATCTTGCACATCGCCATCTCCTCCCGCATCCTGCGGTTACGCACGTTCTGATGGAACGCACTGATAACCGCGGTAGGGTGGACGTCTGGGATGTTGTAGTGTATGCGGCTGAATCTCTGGATGAACTTGCGCAAGGATTCCCCTTCCTTCTGGACGAGCAGATGAAGGTCGCTCGCTTGGCCATGGGGTTTGTGGCCGCCTGTAAAGGCGCCAACAAACTGATGGCACAAGTCTGTCCAGGAGGTTATGGAGTTATCCGGCAAGTGCATGAGCCAGGATCTGATGTTGGATTTGAGTACCAGCGGGAAGTAGTTGGCAAGGATCTTGTCGTCCCGCCCCCCAGCAGCCTGCACCGCAATGGTGTAGATGCTGAGGAACTCCGAGGGATGCGACTTGCCGTCATACTTCTCTGGTACGTCTGGCTTGAAATTCTTCGTGCTGGGCCACTGGACTTGGCGCAACTCACGGGTGAACGCAGAGCAGCCTACCACGTACGGCAGGTCGCCTGGTCCCCCGGGCACATGCATGTCGACAGAGGGCCCAGCGCGTTGGTCTGATTGACGCCGCGCTTCTCTCCGACGCTCGATGCGAGTACGAGCGTCCTCTTGCTCTCGCTCGTGAAGAACTTGGCGTTGATCGCGACGAGTTCGCGGATTCGACAACGTGGTGGAGTCGTTGCCATGATGGTTCCGGTGAGTCGGCGATCTTGGCCTTTGGGGAGGGGAGTGCACGGTGGTCGCGCCCCCACCGGTCTTGGCGCCATCGGTTCTCGCCTGGCCGACCTGCCGCGGGGTGTCGCCGTTAGCGAAACCGATGAGGCTCTGTATCGTGGCCCTCCAGTCGTCGAGCTTTTCCGCTGTTGGAGGGTAGTCTAGGAGCAGTTGAGCTCGCGCCAAAGCTTCTGCTGGAGTGGCGGGCAGCGGTGGCGAACGGCGCGTGGAGCGGGATGTGCATGTTCGGACGCCGTGGCACCATGAGCTGGCTTGGTGGCGCCCGTTCCGCCGCCGGTGCCGTCCCCACCACCCGTTCGCTCCAGGGGCGGTGGGTTCGACGCGGACGGGCCGGCCACCTCCGGAGCCTTCTTCTTCGGTGGCATGTTGATGAAGGTGATGGAGATCTAGCACGTGCAGACGCCGGATCAGGTTCGCACAACTTCGACGCCCCCTACCTGGCGCGCCAAAGATGTCGGTGGGAAATCTGCCTCCACGAACACCTATGGGGACCGAGCCCCTTTCTTGATTCGGCGGGGGGCGGAGGTCGCGCGAAGAGCAGATCGAGGCGATGCACACAAGGGGTTTACCCAGCTTCGGGCCGCACGGATGCGTAAAACCCTACTGCTGCTTTGTGGTTTTGTATTGTGTTCTTGCTCGGGAGCGTGTGGTGCTACAGTACACGCGAGCTGCTGGCGAGACCGAGCGTGAATGGCCTCCTCCCCCCCCCCATTGCGCATGGGGCCTCCTTTTATATGTGCAAGGGGTTACCCACAGGTGGCAACGTAGGCGGGGGTAAAACTGGAAAACACTGTGTTGGGTACAGCTGTTTGCACAGTGCTATCATACCTAACTCTGACGGCAGGGGACAAGGGCATTAAATGCCCGTTTGGGTCGCCCAAACAGTGCAGGAAAGGGGCCGTCAGGAGCGCCATCGTTTGCCATGATGGCTACTGTGTCAGCGTTGCTTCGCCACCGCATGCCCTTGGCTGCGCAGCCTCTCGCCACGTACGCCTGGAATGGCCCCAGAGCGACGCGTGGGTGGATGAGCTGGAGCGCAGGCACGGGGTGGTGACTTGCCGCGGCAAGCGCCTTGCCGCGGTGGGTGCCTTGTCGCGCCCGGGAGCTTGTCGCTCACCGGTCCTTGCCGGGACGCGGGGCGCGTCGCAGCAAGTATCTTGTCGTGCCTTGGTCGGCCTTCCCAGCAAGCTCCTTTTGCCGGGGCCTTGTGATTCGAGCGGGCGTCCCGGCAAGCTCCTCTTGCCGGGGCCTTGCTCTCTTCGGGTGGCCTTCCCGGCAAGCTCCTCCTGCCGGGGCCTTGGCTCAAATACTTTGTTCTTGGATGGCCCAAAAATGGACCACGGAGAGTTTTGGCGATCGCCTGGCAAGCCTTGCCGCGGGGTGCTACGACTGCCCGTGCACAAGTCCGGGGTACTAAGGTACCCCTACTTTAGTACACCGACATCATGTTTTTTAAATCGGAGGAAATCAATATCAAACGGAGTCCAAACACCGCAAAACTTTTTGAGGATTTTTTGTGGACCAGAACACTTCCAATGGGCCAGAGCTGCACCTGGGGGGTGCCCCGAGTGGGGCACAACCCACCAGGGCACGCCTGGGGGCCCAGGTGCGTCCAGGTGGGTTGTGCCCACCTCGGTGGCCTCCCGCAGCCCCTCTTTGCACTATAAGTTCCCAAATATTCCGTAACCCTTCGGGGTTAACCTTGATCGGAAGTTCCGCCACCGTAAGCCTCTGTAGCCACTGAAAACCAATCGAGAGCCCTTTCTGGCACCCTGTCGGTGGGGGGAATCATCACCGATGGCCATCTTCATCATCCCGGAGGCCGCCACGATGAGGAGGGAGTAGTCCACCCTTGGGGCTGAGGGTTTGTACCAGTAGCTATGTGTTTAATCTCTCTCTCTCTCTATCTCTCTCTCGTGTTCTTGAGATGTCACGATCTTGATGTATCACGGGCTTTGTTAATATAGTCGGATCATATGGTGTTTTCCCCTCTTCTATCTTGTTGTGATGAATTGAGTTTTTCCCTTTGAGATTTTGTTGTTATCGGATTGAATACTTTTATGGATTTGAGAACGCTTGATATATGTCTTGCAATTGAATACTTGTGGTGACAATGGGGTATCATATTGGTTCACTTGATATATGTTTTGGCACTCAACTCGCGGATTCCCGAGGTGACATTGGGGTAATCTATGCATAGGGGTTGATGCACGTTCTTGTCTTTGTTTCTCCGGTAGAAATCTTGGGGCACTCTTTGAAGTTCTTTGTGTTGGATTGAGTATTATGAATATGAATTTGCTTTGGTGTTATTTTAGTACGAACTCTAGGATAGATCGAATGGAAAGAATAGCTTTGTGTTATTTTAGTACAAACTCTTGAATAGATTGAACGGAAAGAATAGCTTTGAGGTGGTTTCGTACTCTACAAACAATTTATTCTTATGTTCTCTGCTAGATAGGAACTTTGGAGTGATTCTTCATCGCACTTTGAGGGATTGTTATATGATCCAATTATATTAGCATTGTTGAGAGGTTGCACTAGTGAAAGTACGAACCCTAGGCCTCATTTTCAAGCATTGCAATACCATTTTTGTGCCCGGTTACTATTTGCTACCTTGCTGTTTTTATTTATTCAGATTATAAAAATATATTTCTACCATCCATATTACACTTTTATCACCATCTATTCACCGAACTAGTGCACCTATACAATTTGCCATTGTATTGGGTGTGTTGGGGACACAAGAGATTTCTTGTATTTGGTTGTAGGCTCGTTTGAGAGATACCATCTTCATCCTACACCTCTCACGGATTGATAAACCTTAGGTCATCCACTTGAGGGAAAATTGCTACTGTCCTACAAAACTCTGCGCTTGGAGGCCCAACTCGTGTCTACAAGAATAAAGTTGCGTAGTAGACATCATACCGCACCACCAGTCAAGCCAAAAGCAAGTGGACTTGTCATTACGGGCCACAAATTTAACAAGAGATTTAAATACCGGGCGGACTTTGACAAGGTCTTTCCAAAATTGAGATCCGACGGAAGAGCAAGCAAACATGGGGCTAGAATTAGGGTAGTATTTGGCTTTAAGTATATTGAGCCAGCGCCGGTTGATATGTCTCCAACGTATCTATAATTTATGAAGTATTCATGCTGTTATTTTATCATTGTTAGATGTTTTACAATCATTTTATAGCATTTTATATCATTTTTGGGACTAACCTATTAACATAGTGCCAAGTGTCAGTTGTTGTTTTTTGCATGTTTTTTACATCGCAGAAAATCAATATCAAACGGAGTCCAAACACCGTGAAACTTTTTGTGGATTTTTATGGGCCAGAAGACTCCCAATGGGCCAGAGCAGCACCTGGGGGTGCCCCGAGGGGGGCACAACCCACCAGGGCGCGCCAGACCCCCTGAAGCTCCCAGGTGGGTTGTGCCAACCTTGGTGGCCTCCCGCACCCCCTCTTTGCACTATAAATTCCCAAATATTCTGAAACCCTTCGGGGTTAACCTAGATCAGAAGTTTCGCCGCCGCAGGGCTCCATAGCCACCAAAAAGCAATCTAGAACCATTCCGGCACCCTGCCGGAGGGGGGGAATCATCTCCGATGGTCATCTTCATCATCCCGGCGGCCACCACGATGAGTAGGGAGTAGTCAACCCTCGGGGCTGAGGGTTTGTACCAGTAGCTATGTGTTTAATCTCTCTATCTCTCTCTCTCTCTCTCTCTCTCTCTCTCTCTCGATCTATATCATGGGCTTCGTTAATATAGTCGGATCATATGATGTTTCTACCCTCTATACTCTTGTTGTGATGAATAGAATCTTTACCCTTTGAAGTTTTGTCATGTCGGATTGAATATTCAGATTTGAGATCACATGACGCATGTCTTGCGATATGAATACTTGAGGTGACATTGGGGTATCCTATTGATTCACTTGATATACGTTATGGCACTCAACTTGCGGATTCCCGCGGTGATATTGGGGTAATCTATGCATAGGGGTTGATGCACGTTTTTATTATCTTTTCTCCAATAGACACTTTGAGGTCTCCTTGTAGTTCTTTGTGTGGATCGAGTATTATGAATATGAATTTTCTTTGGTGTTATTTTAGTACGAACTCTTGAATAGATCGAACGAAAACAATATCATTGAGGTGGCTTAGTACCCTACAAACAATTCCTATCTTTTGTTCTCCGCAAATAGGAACTCGGGAGTGATTCTTTATTGTACTTTGAGGGATAATCATATGATCCAACTATGTTAGCACTGTTGAGAAATTGCACTAGCGAAAGTACGGACCCTAGGCCTTGTTTTCAAGCATTGCAATACCGTTTTTGTGCCTGTTTACTATTTGTTGCCTTGCTGTTTTTATTTATTCAGATTATGAAAATATGTTTCTACCACCCATATTAAACTTTTATCACCATCTCTTCGCCAAACTAGTGCACCTATACAATTTGCCATTGTATTGGGTGTGTTGGGGACACAAGAGATTTCTTGTATTTGGTTGCAGGGTCATTTGAGAGAGACCATATTCATATTACACTTCTCACTTGATAAACCTTAGGTCATCCACTTGAGGGAAAATTGCTATTGTCCTACAAAACTCTGCGCTTGGAGGCCAACACGTTTCTACAAGAATAAAGTTGTGTAGTAGACATCAAGCTCTTTTCTGGCGCCGTTGCCGGGGAGGTGAGTGCTTGAAGGTATATCTTTAGATCTTGCAATTGAATATTTTAGTTTCTTGTTTTATCACTAGTTTGGTTTATAAAAACAAAACTACAAAAAATGGAATTTAGGTTGCATCATATCTTTCTTGAAAATGATGGATCAGAAAATTGTGCTCAATTGTTAGAAGAAGACGTCAATAAAATATTTGGCACAAAGTATTTGAATGATGAGCATGATTGCAATGTTATCAGTATGAATTCTTTGAATATCCATGATGCTAATGATATGCAAAGCCATAAGCTTGGGGATGCTATATTTGATGAATATGATATTTTCAGTCCCCCAAGTTTTGATGAGCAAATTTATTATGATGATTGCATGCCTCCTATTTATGATCATTATATTGATGAAAGTGGATTCATAGATGTCATGACTTTATTTGATGATGAATCCACTATTTTGGAAGAGGTTGCAATTGATTATGACAATAAAGTTGCTATCTATGATGATTATGGTGATGACATGTATGCTATATTGAATATTGATAACCATGAAACTTGTCATCATGATTTTAATTTTCAATCCCATGATAATTATTTTGTTGAGTTTGCTCCCACTACTATTCATGAGAATAAATTTGCTTATGTGGAGAGTAACAAAATTTCTATGATTATGCATCATGAAAAGAGTGCCTTATGTGATGGTTATATTTTTGAATTTCTTCATGATGCTACTGAAAATTATTATGAGGGAGGAACTTATGCTTGTAGGAATTGCAATAATATCAAGTTTCCTCTCTATGTGTTGAAAATCTTGAAGTTGTGCTTGTTTTGCCTTCCTATGCTAGTTGATTCTTGTTCCCATAAGTTGTTTGCTCACAAAATCCCTATGCATAGGAAGTGGGTTAGACTTATATGTTCTAGTCATATATATGTTCCATGATGCTCTGTTTATGTTTAAATTCTTATCTTTTATGCGAGCATCATTGAAATCATCATGCCTAGCTAAAAGGCATTAAAGAAAAGAGCTTGTTGGGAGACAACCCAAAACTTTTACCTAATGTTTTTGTGTGTTCACATGATTAGGCTACTGCAGTAATCATGCTTTATAGCTTTTGTTTCAATAAAGTGCCAAGTAAAGCCTTTGGGATCATGTAGGGTGATAGTTGATTTGATCTTGCTGAAAACATAAACTTTTGCGCTCACAAAAATAATTCTCATTTTTAACAGAAGAGTGATTTTGAGTTGATTCTTTTTGAAGAAGATTAACATACAAATTTCCCACGTGGTCCTAAATTTTCAGAATTTTTGGAGTAGCAAAAATATGGTTTGAGTACAGATCACTACAGACTGTTCTGTTTTTGACAGATTCTGTTTTCAATGCATAGTTTGCTTGTCTTCTAGTTTCTACGGATTATATTGCTCAATATAAAATGTAGAAATGATATGTTACAGTAGGCGTTGTGTGATAACAATTATGAATCTTGTCTTTGACCGTACCAAAAGAGGATTGGTTTGCTCTTTATCATGCTAACCTCTCTCACGAAGTTCCGTTAAGTTTTGTATGATTGAAGTTTTCATGTTTTGGGTGAGATGTCGATATGAGGGGAATAAGGAGTGACAATACCCTAAGCTTGGGGATGCCCAAGGCACGAAAAGTTAATATCCAAGGAAGATCCTAGCAACTAAGCTTGGGTATGCCCCGGAAGGCATCCCCTCTTTCGTCTCCAACATTATCGGTAACCTCACTTGGAGCTATGTTTGCATTCGTCACATAATATATGTTATGCTTGGAGCATCAATTTATTGGGTTAGGATTTGCTTGCTGCTATTTAGAATAATGTTTTGCATCTTTTATTTCAATAAAAATGTCAAGGATAGCCTTTACTATGTTTATTTTACAAGTCTACATGTTGCTGTTTGAAAACAAAAAGTTTACCGCTGTTGCAAAAATTACCTAGAAAAGTCAGAGTGTGATAAAATGTTGAAACTCTTTGCATAATAAGCTATGATAAATTATCTACAGTGTGGTAAATTTGCATAATGTTTGGAGTTGAATAAGTATTGATACTCTTGCATTCTTTACAGACTGTACTGTTTTGCAGATTGCTGTTATGTTTGCATTGTTTGCGTATGCTTGCTTGTTTAATGAATCTATTTGAGGATAGGAATATTAGATATGCAGAGGCATTTAATATGCAATGTTGAGTAATAATTTTAGTGATTTGCTATAGTAGAGAATGATAAGGTTTTTTGCATTGGTTTATACTAACTTATCTCACGACTTCTTGTTGAGTTTTGTGTGGATGAAGCTTTTGAGATTTAGGAAAACCGTGATATGAGAAGAATTAAGGAGACACAAAATCTCAAGCTTGGGGATGCCCGAGGCATCCCAAGATAATATTCAAGAAGTCTCAAGCATCTAAGCTTGGGGATACCCCGGTAGGCATCCCACCTTTCTTCTTCAACAATTATCGCTTAGTATCGGTTGAGCCTAAGTTTTTGCTTCTTCACATGATTTGTGCTATCCTTGGAATGTCATTTTATTTTGTTGCTATTTGAATAAAATACTTAGATCTGAAAGTTTTTAAATAAAAGAGAGTCTTCACTTAGCCAACTATTTACTTAACTACTGTCTTGATCTTCACCTATATCTTTTTGGATTAGCTTGTCTTTTACTCTTGTGCTTCACTTATATCCTATGAGTAAATTGTTGAATAACTTGAATAACATAAAGTTGAAATCATATCATGCCTAGTGGTAGCTTCACATTGGGTTTAGAAAGTGAAATATTTTGAGTCTTGACAATCGCATTATTGGTCATATAAGCAATTCACGAATAATTAGTATAAGGAAGAGAACTTTCACATGCAAATATACTATCCTAGAAATCTTTTGTGATTGTGAGCCCCCATCAAAATATTATATGCCAAAATTGTTGAAGTTGGACAAGGAAGAAAACGTAATGATTTATGGTTGCTCATATTCACATAGAATTCATATTGTCATAGATCCTTCAACATGTGGTGCTTGCCCCCATCTTTGCTAGCCGAAAATTCCGCACCAAGTAGAGATACTACTTGTGCATCCAAAAACCCTTAAACCCAAATATTATTTTAAAAAATCCACAATACCTACCTAAGGATTGAGCACGATCCTTCAAGTAAGTTGCCATCGGTGCGGTAAGGCAATAAAAATTTCTTCTAAAAGTGTTAAATCATTTAGTGTAAGAGAAAATTGAGCGTTGTACGAACTTGTGATGGCAAAGCAATAAAAGCGATGGACTGCATAATAAAGGTTGCTATCATACGGGGCAATATAACGTGATGTTCTTTTGCACTAAGGGGTTGAGCATACAAACAAATAAGCGCATGGCAACCTCTGCCTCCCTCTGCGAAGGGCCTATCTTTTACTATTCAGTATTTACTTTTATGCAAAGAATCAAAGTTTTTCTCTCTATTCCTTTTTATTTTTCTCCTTTGGCAAGCATCATGTGCTGAGGAAAGATCTAGGCACATATGTCCAGTTGAATATGGGTAGCATGATTTATTATTGTTGACATCACCCTTGTGGTGAATACGTTGGGAGGCAAAACAATAAGCCTGTCGGTGTACTAAAGTAGGGGTACCTTAGTATCCCGAACTTGTGCAGGGGCATTCGTAGCACCCCGCGGCAAGGCTTGCCAGGCGATCACCAAGACTCCCCGCGGTCCCTTTTTGGGCCACCCAAGAACAAAGTATTTGAGCCAAGGCCCCGATAGGAGGAGCCTGCCGGGAAGGCCACCCGAAGAGAGCGAGGCCCCGGCAAGAGGAGCTTGCCGGGACGACCGCTCGAAGCACGAGACCCCGGCAAGAGGAGCTTGCCGGGAAGGCCGACCACGGCACGACAAGGACCTTGCGACGGCGCGTCCCGCGCCCCGGCAAGGCCCGGTGAGCGACAGGCTCCCGGGCGCGACAAGACATCCACCGCGGCAAGGCGTTTGCCGCGGCAAGTTACCACCCCGTGCCTGCGCTCTAGCTCGCCCACCAACGTGTCGCTCTGGGGGCATTCCAGGCGCACGTGGCGGGAGGCTGTGCAGCCAGGGGCATGCGGTGGCGAAGCGAAGGTGACAGAGTAGCCATCGTGGCAAACGGTGGCGCTCCTGACGGTCCACTTCCCTGCGCCGTCTGAGCGATGCGGACGGGCATTTAATGCCCTTGTCCCCCGCTGTCAGAGTTAGGTTTGATAGCACTGTACAGCCACTGTGCAGGCAGCTGTACCCACTACAGCATTCTCCCATTTTTGCCCCCACCTAAGCTACCACCTGTGGGTAACCCCTTGAGCATATAAAAGGAGGCCCCATGCGCACGTAGGAGGAGGAGGACAGCGCGTGTGTACTATAGCACAGCGCGCTCCCGAGCAAGAACACAATACAATCCACAGAGCAGTAGTAGGGTTTTACGCATCCTTGCGGCCCGAAGCTGGGTAAAATCCCTTGTGTGCACCGCCTCGATCCGCTCTTTGTGCAACCTCCGCCCCCCGCCGAACCAGTAAGGGGCTCGGTCCCCATAGGTGTTCGAGGAAGCCGATTCCCAACGACAAAGCCCCTAACTTTCTATGTGTCCGATTGAAACATTTTGCTCATGTGTACAAGGTGAGTGTTACCAATCATAGAAGACTATACGATGGTTGAGTATGTGGAGCTCTTACTTAAACTCTTTTGAATAAGTTGAATTGCAATTGCTTGGTGACTAAGAACATAGGTTGTTGGGTTTCAAGAGAATTCATTGTTTGAACCTTAACATGGGAATTGGTTGCTGCTATAACATGAGAAGTTTTATGAGAAAGAAATGTTTTTATGATGCTAGGAAAAGTGATTAAAATTATCATTGATCAAACTTGTGCACTTTGCTAGCATTCACACTTCATAAATTATTTCTTTTATCATTTACCTACTCGAGGACGAGTAGGAATTAAGCTTGGGGATGCTGATACATCTCCAACATATCTATACTTTATGAAGTATGCATGCTATTATTTTATCATTCTTAGATGTTTTACAATCATTTTATAGCATTTTATATCATTTTTGGGACTAACCTATTGACATAGTGCCAAGTGCCAGTTGCTGTTTTTTGCATGTTTTTTACATCACAGAAAATCAATATCAAACGGAGTCCAAACACCGCAAAACTTTTTGTGGATTTTTTATGGGCCAGAAGACTCCCGATGGGCCAGAGCAGCACTTGGGGGTGCCCCGAGGGGGGCACAACCCACCTGGGCGCACCAGGACCCCTAGCATGACTAGGTGGGTTGTGCCCACCTCGGTGGTCTCCCGCACCCCCTCTTTGCACTATAAATTCCCAAATATTCTGAAACCCTTCGGAGTTAACCTAGATCAGAAGTCCCGCCGCCACAGGGCTCCGTAGCCACCGAAAACCAATCTAGACCCGTTCCGACACCCTACCGGAGGGGGGGATCATCTCCGGTGGCCATCTTCATCATCCCGGCGGCCACCACGATGAGGAGGGAGTAGTCCACCCTCGGGGTTGAGGTTTTGTACCAGTAGCTATGTGTTTAATCTCTCTCTCTCTCTCTCTCGTGATCTATATCATGGGATTTGTTAATATAGTCGGATCATATGATGTTTCCACCCTCTATACTCTTGTTGTGATGAATTGAATCTTTACCCCTATTGATTCACTTGATATACGTTATGGCACTCAAATTGCGGATTCTCGCGGTGATATTGGGGTAATCTATGCATAGGGTTGATGCACGTTTTTATCATCTTTTTTCTGATAGACACTTTGAGGTCTCCTTGTAGTTCTTTGTGTGGATTGAGTATTATGAATACGAATTTGCTTTGGTGCTATTTTAGTACGAACTCTTGAATAGATCAAACGGAAAGAATAGCTTTGAGGTGGCTTCGTACCCTACAAACAATTCCTATCTTTTGTTCTCCGCTAATAGGAACTCGGGAGTGATTCTTTATTGTACTTTGAGGGATAATCATATGATCCAACTATGTTAGCATTGTTGAGAGACTGCACTAGCGAAAGTACGAACCCTATGCCTTGTTTACAAGCATTGCAATACCGTTTTTGTGCCCGTTTACTATTTGCTACCTTGCTGTTTTTACTTATTCATATTATAAAAATATATTTCTACCACCCATATTACACTTTTATCACCATCTCTTCCGAACTAGTGCACCTATACAATTTGCCATTGTATTGGGTGTGTTGGGGACACAAGAGGTTTCTTGAATTTGGTTGCAGGGTCATTTGAGAGAGACCATCTTCATCCTACACCTCTCACGGATTGATAAACCTTAGGCCATCCACTTGAGGGGAAATTGCTACTGTCCTACAAAACTCTGCGCTTGGAGGCCCAACACATGTCTATAAGAATAAAGTTGCATAGTAGACATCACGGGTTCTCCAGATAGTCATGATCTTCCACCACCATTTGATGATAAGGCACTTGCTCATAGTCACGATATCAATAATGCCGAACACCCCAAGGTTCTTGGGTCTACAAATCTGTTTCCATTTAACCAACCTATATTTGCGTTTGTTATCCGCTGCCTTCCAATAGAACGCACCTGTGTGCTTATCAAACCCCATGTGTGTACCACCAGAGAGAAGGTAGAAGCCCATCAAGAACATGGGGAGGGACGAGAGGCAAGCATTAATAAGGGCAACCTTGCTAGCTTGGGTGTTATATCTGCCCCTCCAAGGCATAACTCGATTACCCACTTTCGTTACCACCAGAGCAAAGTCTCTAGCAAGAAGCTTCTCGGGAGAAATAGGGAGGCCAAGATATTTGAGAGGAAAGGAGCCCAAGGAACAGTTAATAAGTTGAGAGACCCGTAGGGCCTCGGCTTCCAACACCCCCGGGACAATTACTTCGCTCTTTGCAAAGTTGATCTTGAGCCCCGACAAGGCTCAAAGCATAGCAACAGAAACTTGAGGTGGGCAAGACATTCATCGTTAAGTTTGACCATGATAATCATGTCGTCTGCGTATTGGAGATGAGTGATCCCATCACGAACGAGATGTGAGCTAATGGGGGAGATGTGTCCGGCCGCAGCCGCCCTCGACAGGATATGGGATAAAGCATACGTGACGAAATTAAACAAAAGAGGGGAAGCCGGGTCCCCTTGCCTCAGGCCCCTGCCCTTGGTGAAGGAACTGATGACCCTGCCATTAACCAAGTGTGACTGCCCGTCACCAACTGCATAATCTAGTGCACGTATACCCCATCAAAACCCTTTGCCACTAGGACATGACGCAAAAACTTCCAACTACAAAACCGTAAACCTTCTCAAAGTCGAGCTCAAGGATCACCGCCTTGGTGCCACACACACGAATATCATGAACTATTTTGTGAAGACAAAAGATACCGTCCAGAATGAATCTCCCTTTGATAAAAGCTAATTGGAAAGGGCTAAGTACTCGATGAGAGACGGGGAAAGGCGCGTTGCAAAACCTTTGGCGGGGAATTTTGCAAAATTGTTAATGAGAGCGATAGGTCTAAATTGAGAGATAATATCTGCACACTTGACTTTAGGTATGAGGGTGATGACAACGTAGTTCAACCGAGATATGTCAACCATCCCCAAACAGAAACCTTGGATAACAACGCAGGCGAGGATACACAGTTGGGGCCAGAACTTCCTAAAGAAAGGAATGGAGAAGCCATCAGGGCCCGACGCCGAGTTAGGGTTGGCCGAGCGAATGATCTCAAAAATCTCTTCGTCGGAGAGGGGGAGAGCAAAGCTTCATTCTCCTCAGTAGTAATCTTCTCGTGAGCATCCTAGAAGGAAGGGGCAATTGCAAAACCGGACTCGGGTTTGGCCGAAAGGAGAGAGGAGAAAAAATCCACCACGTGGGACATGATAAGGTTCTGATCCGAGACCCTAGCATTGTTTATCATCAGGCTATCGATCGAGCAACGCCTTCGTCTATCGTTAGCGATGGCGAAAAAATAAGCTGTGGGGGAGTCACCTTTCAACTTCCAATTGATAATGCCCCTTTGGCGCCAATAAACCTTAGCCTGGCGATGCAACTGCATTAAGTACTTTTGCAGGGAATATCTCATCTACCACTCCTGATCAGAGAGCTCAGGCCCATCTGCCACGGCGTCAAGGGAGTTAATTTGCCCGATCAGATGTGACTTGTCCCTTCGCATGTCAGCCCCCTGGTTGTGGGCCCAACCACACAGAAATTTACGAAGAGAATATGAGCAGTGGTGCCAATCGTCCATTTGCCCAAAGGAGCGTCTACCCACCGAGAGGAAAGAGGTGAGCTTAGTAGAGATCAGGTCACAGAAGCCATCGATCTATAACCAGGAAGCATCAAACTGGAAGCGAGAGGAAATGATTTGAGATTGGAGCTCAGCATCAAGGATAAGGGGTGTGTGATCCAAACTAACAATGGATTTAGCTTTTAGCAGCACAGCAGGAAACAAAGCATCCCAGCTAGAACACACAAAATACATGCTCAAGAAACGAACGGATAGGAGAAGACTAGTGATTTGTCCAGGTAAAGCGAGCTCCCTAGGGATCTCGCAAAGAGCACAGTCACAAATGAAACCATTGAAAGCATCAGCAAGGGCTATGAGAGATTGTTGTTGTTTTTGTCCGTCGGAGTTCGAAGTAGGTTAAAGTCACCACCCACCAGGATGGAAATGGTACAAGATTCAATTTTAATCACGATTTCATCGAGGAACAATGGAGAAAGGGAGTGATCAGCAGGTCCGTACACAACCATGACCTCCCAAAGAACATTCAGTTGGCGATGAAACACTATAGTAGTTGCCCAAAAACACCATGTTCAAAAGCCACAAAATCAAAAACATCACCCTTAGTCCTGTCGGCGTTCTGGGAACGGGGGTCCCCAGACTTGCCTGCCTGCGGCCTGCAGCATGGCTCAAATGGGGGCCCAGCGCGGCCCATCTTCATCAACATAAGATTCAAGACCCTCGCGAGGGGCCAAGCCTCGCGGGGCGGACGACGCAGCGCTTCCTCTGGCGCGGCCTCCTCAGGATGGCTCATGAAGAGGCGGAGAGATCAAGGCAGGGTACCTCGCGAGGTGCCCATGACGCAAGCCATGACGACCAAGGGTGCCAGGCGGGCGCCAGACCGCGCAGTGTCCTCCCTTTCCTCTTTGCTGCAAAGGGGGCAAGCGCAGGCGAGAGGATCAAGCAAAGGCATCCATTTCGGTGCAACGAGACCAAGACCAGTCCAACGGTGGGAATGAGCTCATCGTGGAGCCCAGAACGGCGTCACCACGGGGCCTTTGGCAGGCGAGGACCAACTTTAGTCAGGATAAGTGTACTAGATGTTCCCCTTCAAATTGGCCAATTGTTGGCGCCCTTCCCGCTCAATATTTGGGAAGAGGCCCAGGGCCTTTGCCTATAAATAGGACTAGCCACCCCAAGGTAGAGGCATCGAGAGGCCGGATCGAGTAATCTGGCAATCCAGCGACACAGGGGGAGAGAGAGAGAAGGGCGGCTGAACTCCTCCTAGCAGTTCACCCCCCTAGCCAAGAACAGGCCCTCGCGAGGTTGTTCATCATTGTATTGGTCATCATCATCAGCCCAAGAGGCAATCCACCCACCATAAACTAGAGTAGGATATGACACCACAATGGTGGACCGAACTAGTATAAACCCGGTGTCTCTTGTGTTGTTCTTTCAGTAGTTAGATCTTTGCGAGACGGAGAGGTAGAGGGCATAATCTCCACGCGCACCCCAGAGTTCGAACCTTAAGGGTCTGCCGGAACCCGTAATCCGACATTTGGCGCGCCAGGTAGGGGTGCGCCGGAGTCCACCTCTCTACCGCTCTGCGATCCATCGCACCGTCATCACCATGTCCGGCGACCAGGCGGGCGACCAAGATCCATGGGCGACGTGGCCCTCCCGCGCGGAGCCGCCCGCCTCGGGCGACCCCGCGCCCCAGGCAGCTCGTGGTCCGCAGGGTGCTGCGGGCCGCGGGCGGCGCGGACAGGCTTCAACAACCCTTACGCCGCGGCAAGCGCGGTCGGCAGCAAGGGCCTCCAATCATGCCGCGGCCACGACGCCGTACACCCGCCGGGAACAAGCGAACTCGAGGGCTGCGCTCACGGTAGCCCGAGAGCTGCTGCAGTGTAGGCTGCTGGAAGGCGGCCGCGACGTGCTGCTGGAGCGGGTCGCCGAGCTCCTAGGCTTTGCCGCTTCGGGGGCTCACCCCTTCTGCGTCCAGCTTCCGTATCAAGCCCAGGGTGGCACGCGCGGGGGCCCTGCACGCTCCCGCGGACCTCTAGGCTACCCCGACACCGGCGAATCCATCGGCGCCGGATTGGCAGTGGCGCTACCCCCGCCCCCGGCGCGTGAGGGAGAAGGACTCGGTCCAGCCCACGGCGCCGGCGGGCAGCCGCGCTACCACGCCGCGGTGGGCACGTCAAGCAGCGCCGCATGGCGCATGGAGCACTACAGCGCAGCCTTCGGGGTAGCGGCGCCAGAAGAATACGTGCCACACATGATGGACCAAGGGCACGCTCACGAGGGAGAACAAGGCTCGCTTCTCAGCCCAAGCTGGGGAGACGAGGCACCAGAAGCCGAGCTCTTCCAGGAACCCCGGGGCGGCTCCGCCGGCCACGCTGGAGGCGACACTTATTGGGTAGCACTAATCCCTCAGGAGCAGGCATACGCTAATCATGGATCGCAGGAGGTGCAGGTCGCCGCAGCAAGTGTCTACCCCGCTCCCACGGTCTCCTACCCCTCGGGAGGAGGGCGCAGGGGCTGCAGGAGAGGGGCAGGGACCCCACATCACCACCGCGGCATTCGGAGCAAGGCGTTCTCAAGAGGTAGGCCCTCCGCTGGGGAGGCGCCTGAGGGCCTGCCCCTGGCGGAGGACCCGTGGTCGTCGGGGGAACCGCTGGCGACCACTCTACCCCACCGGCGGCGTCCTGGTTTCTGGTCGTCGTTGGTGGCACTAGAGTGTGGCGCAAGGCGGGGCCCTCGTCTGGCGATATGAAGCAAGGCCGGTACCTGTGAAGAAGGCCCAGTGCCTGTGAAGCTCGCTGCCCCGTGACACTCTCACGTAATAATGAGTGGGGATGTACACGCCCCAGAGTCTCAGGGGTGCCGGCCTCAGGCCCTGGGGCTCCCTCCCATGCCCAGTGGACATCACTTTGCTCCGCGCTGGTGAGAAGACGTCCAAGACTAGATTAGGTGCCGGACGCGGCCTTTTGTCTGCTTTTATTGCCTTCTTCTTTTGGTTGTAACTTTTCCCTGCTGAATTTAAGTAGGATTCTAATTTGAGATTTGCGTGCGTTCGGGGAAGGGGTGCTTAGTCTCGTTCGAGCTATTTCTTGCGCTCTGCTTACCGCTTCACCACGACCACCTCCCCTCGCGAGCCCCTCGCGAGTCAAGCCGGGCCAGGCTCGTGCGCAGCCCAGACTGCCGTTATCTCTCCTCGGGAGGAATTTCTGGTACCTACGGAGGATGTCCCTTTGGGAAAAAGGCCCGGAGCCTGTGAAGAAGGCGAATGCCTGTGAAGCTATCGCGTTTATAAAAAGGCCCTGAGCCTGTGAAGCTATCGCGTTTATGAAAAGGCCCGGAGCCTGTGAAGAAGGCGAATGCCTGTGAAGCTATCGCGTTTATGAAAAGGCTCGGAGCCTGTGAAGAGGGCCAGCGCCTATGAAGCCCCTCGCTGACAGCACTTGCGCGTCCTATGATTTCAACTAGAGAACGCTCAGGACACCACGAGCTGCCTCGAGGCCTGCGCAAAACAAAGGTAAACCAACCAGCCGCCAGGCGCGGATGCTCGCGCAATATAATAGCTGCTAATACGATCTACACAAGTTTTACATGAGGGGCTTCCCCTCCCAAAATGCTCTCACGACCATCAGGCCAAACACCTGAGTTCTATCCATGCAGGGTAAAAAGACAGGAGCAACACGTAGTCAGTCAGACAAATCCCCCAAGGCGTCCTCAGGAGCACCTTCCGAGCTGCCGCTGGTGTCGCTGGACTCGCCACCGCTGCCTGCATCGTCGTCAGTGGCGCCGGGACCATCCACCACACTACCTTCCTCGACAGCCACGATCATGTCGTTGTTATCCGAAGCGAAGGCCTTCACAAGAGCGTCCACGTTGTTTTCCACCCAGTCCGCCAGGTCGCCTCAGACGGCCTGGGGGACTGGGGCGATGACGGCATTGAAGTCAAAGTGGGGATCCATGTCCTGAAGATGGCTGAAGACACGGGAAAAAGCGCGCCCGAGCAGGGCGCGGCTCCTCTCCTCCACCAACCTGTCGGCCTTGGTCGACCGCGCCTCCAGCTGCGTCACTACGGCGGTGAAGAACTGCAGGTTGCCAGCATAATTGATCGTGTGCGGCTCGCCAACAGCCGCCTCGCAAACGTTGCCCAAGGCTGCGTTGGCCCTCTCCCTGAGCGTAGCCAGCATGGGGTCGTGCACGTGCTCCAGGACCTGCCATTGGCGTATCTCATCAGCGTTCTGACGCTTGACGGCCTCGGCCTCTTCCACCTGCTGACGAAGACGGAGCACCTCGGCCTGGAGAGCAGCCGACTCCTTTTGCGCTGCCTCAAGGGCGGCCCGGGAAGTGTCGGCTCGCCGCGTCGCCTCGTCTCGTTGGGCCCTCAGGGCTGCGGTTCTCCCCTCAGCCTCAATCCGGATCAACTCCAGCTTCCTCTTGAACTCGCGCTCGAGGCCTTGGCGCGCTGTCGCCACCCGGCGACCAACCTCCTCCAGGACACGCGCCTCCTGAGCAGCAACTTCATCTTCCGCCTGCATCACCAGGCGCTCCCTCGTCTCCAGCCGCTCGTACTCACGGGCACGTTCAGCGGCCTCCAGCGTCAGCGCCTCATCACGTCTCTGGAGCCCGGCTGGGTCGCCAGAGGCCACCCTCATCGACGCAAGGGCTGCCTCACGCAGTTCCACTTGCTCCTCCAGCAAGTGGCATCGGGCCAGGAGCTCCCGAGCCCGCTCCTCCGCCGCCTCTTGCTGTCGGTCGGCTCCTAGGGCCTCTTCAGCGGCCTGGGATCGGGCCACCCGGGAGGCCTCCAGCGACGCCTTCGCTTCTTCGTCTTCAAGGTCGCGCTGGCGGCGCGCGAGGGCGACGGCGGCCACCAGCTCGCGCCTCTCCGCAGCCAGGCGCAGGCCCTCGGCCTCCAGGCGCGCGTCTTCATCAGCGAGCTCCTCCCCAAGCAGGTCCACCGCGCCGCTCGCCCTTCGAAGGAATTCGCGGCGGCGAGCGCGGCGCTCCCGAGCATGCTCGAGCACGTCTCCCACACCATCGTCTGCCCCAGGCAAGCGCCTGGAGGCACGAATCATCGCTCCCCCTCCGGGCAGGGGGCTGGGGGCTGGCGCCCCCATGACGGTCGGGCGCGTCGCGCCAGAAGCTCGACTTGGGGCCGGCACGTCTCCAGACGAAGGGCGCGGGGGGCGCCTCAGCTAGTCGCAGCCCGCGACCAGATGAGAAGCCCACGGCAGGCTGGCCACGCCAAGAGAGGGCCCACGAAGGAAGATCGCAGGAAGAGAAGGGCTACGGGGCACCTCAGGACGGTCCGCCTCTTCGTTCGTCCTCACCACAAGAGCCGTGCTGCTCGGGACATCTCGGGGCGACAGGGGAGGTGGAGCCAAAGGAGGCGGCACCTCAGCGGCCTCCACGACCTCGGCAGGAAGGGGCCTGCAGAGCAAGGATCAGTAGACGCAACAAGGGGATCAGGAGCCGGGAAAGGAGAGGGCTTACTCGTCGGTGGAGAAGTACTTCCGGCGCTTCAGCAAGCGACAAGGGGAGTCGTCACCTAGGGCCTCCCTTTTCCTCCGAAGGGCCTCAAAGTCCACACAAAAGCGGCCCAGGAGAAGGGCGCAAGGATCAACCCGGGACGAAGGCGAAGCAGCAGCGCTATCCGCGTCAGGGGCGCCTGCCTGGCACGTGCTGCCGGTCACCTCGGCAGAAGACGCGGCCGGGGCCTCGGGCGCCTCGGCCCCAGGCGCTGGAAGCGGCTGCGCCACACCAACGGCCTCGGCAGCACAGGCCTCAGGAGCTGCCCCCTCGAGAGCGCCGCCAGTTGCAGTCACCTTATCAGGAGCTTTCTCGGCCCCCGCTGTCTCCTGCCTCCCTGCTCCACCACTCGAGGAGGATTCGCCTAAGCCGACCGGAAGGGCGGTCACCACCACAGGGTTCTCGCGAGGCCCTTGGAAGCCGGCAGGGCGTAGCCCCAACTCGTCGAAGGAGGGCATCTGCCTCACGAAGTCATCCCTGTTCTGGCAGAGGTACAACAGACTCCCTCCCCGCTGGATGCTGCCCGGTTGGGGTCGCCGGTCAGGACCAAGAGCACTGTCCCTAGCACCCCAGGCGTCAGGTCTTCCTCCTGAAGCCTCATGTGATCACCATGTCCGCTGAAGGCCCACATCCGGCGAGAATGGCGCTGGAGAGGGGCAATGCGGCGCAGCAGAAACTCCTTCACCACCTTGGGCACCGTCACGCCGAGCGTTTTCAAGAACGTGAAGCGGCGCCAGACGAAGGCGAGCCGGGGGCTCTCGAGCGTCTCCTGGCCCCAGCCAGAGTTGGGTACAGCAGGCGAAGTTGGCTTCACCAGCAGGGGGCTGGGCACCCCGACATCCACGTACAACCACCGCTCATGGAACCCAGCTGAAGGTGGGGGGAGCTTGAAGTCAATGCCAGAAGCTGCAGTCTCAAGAGCAGCGATGAAGCTCACGCATGCCGAGCATTGAGCGGGGTCAACAAGACGCAGAGAGAAGAAGTGGCGCAACAAGGCAACGGAAGGAGGGATGCCCATCAGCACCTCGCAAACAAAGGCAAAGACCGAAAGGAGGGCGATGGATTCAGGGCCCAGATGCATCATGTGGATCTGGTAATGGGTGAGGACGGCGTTGAAGAAATCATAGAAGGGGGGAACCAGACCCGCCCACAAGGCATCAGCAAAGTAATGAACCTCGGTGATTATCCTATCGGTGGGGAAGTGAGACGTAGGCCTGGCCGTCGTCCTCCCACACTCGTTGAAGACAGTGGCCAGAGCCGGGCTGAGCTTATCCAGGCACTCCAGATTGAGTATGATGGACTGGGCGACGACGGGGGCGGCCGACGGCGGTGGATGAGATGGGAGCACAGGCTTCTTCCCTTTCTCTTTCTTCGTCGGAGCCATGGCTGAGGATGGGAGAGAGGATATGTGAGATGGGATTAGAGGCAAGAGTCAGAGTTCGAAGGAAGGAAGAACAGGGGACAGTCGAGCAACAGGAAGAGGGGCGGCTGTATACAACTATGGGGCAACCTAGCGCGGCGCAAAATAAGGGAGCATGGGAAAACAGTACTACCCACGTCCAATCAACCGCCACGCGGCGTCCAAGGCCGCAGGCTATTAGGGCCCGCGGCGCTTCGCCCTTGCCCTTTCGCCTCTCGGCACGGCCAAGCCCATGCGCGCCTTGGGCCCGGGGGCTACTGTCAGCGTTCTGGGAACGGGGGTCCCCAGACTTGCCTGCCTGCGGCCTGCGGCATGGCTCAAATGGGGGCCCAGCGTGGCCCATCTTCATCAACATAAGATTCAAGACCCTCGCGAGGGGCCAAGCCTCGCGGGGCGGACGACGCAGCGCTTCCTCTGGCGCGGCCTCCTCAGGCTGGCTCACAAAGAGGCGGATAGATCAAGGCAGGGTACCTCGCGAGGTGCCCATGACGCAAGCCATGACGACCAAGGGTGCCAGGCGGGCGCCAGACCGCGCAGTGTCCTTCCTTTCCTCTTTGGTGCAAAGGGGGCAAGCGCAGGCGAGAGGATCAAGCAAAGGCATCCATTTCGGTGCAACGAGACCAAGACCAGTCCAACGGTGGGAATGAGCTCATCGTGGAGCCTAGAACGGCGTCACCACGGGGCCTTTGGCAGGCGAGGACCAACTTTAGTCAGGATAAGTGTACTAGATGTTCCCCTTCAAATTGGCCAATTGTTGGCGCCCTTCCCGCTCAATATTTGGGAAGAGGCCCAGGGCCTTTGCCTATAAATAGGACTAGCCACCCCCAAGGTAGAGGCATCGAGAGGCCGGATCGAGTAATCTGGCAATCCAGCGACACAGGGGGAGAGAGAGAGAGAAGGGCGGCTGAACTCCTCCTAGCAGTTCATCCCCCTAGCCAAGAACAGGCCCTCGCGAGGCTGTTCATCATTGTATTGATCATCATCATCAGCCCAAGAGGCAACACCCACCACAAACTAGAGTAGGGTATTACACCACAATGGTGGCCCAAACTAGTATAAACCCGGTGTCTCTTGTGTTGTTCTTTCAGTAGTTAGATCTTTGCGAGACGGAGAGGTAGAGGGCATAATTTCCGCGCGCACCCCAGAGTTCGAACCTTAAGGGTCTGCCGGAACCCGTAATCCGACAAGTCCCAATAAGGATCCTGCTGGAGTGACGAGAGGAGGGTAAGAAGTTCTAATCAAACCTATCAACACCCGCAACCGCGGAGAGCTCATTAGGAGAGAATGAGCCTTTAAACGTTTCTACTAACCCTACTATATCAATGTTGTCGCCTCTAACCACATCTATCAGCTGGTCTCTGTGCCCCCTAGCATCGAAACCCCCAATGTTCCAGAATAAGGCCCTCACCTGGCAGATAACTTTTTAATGCGGAGACTCGACGTGCACGGGGCAACGCAGGATTTGGCATGCTTAGCAGTTCCCCGTTTGACAGGATCTGGTAGATCCTGGCCCCTACTAGCATCTCCCGCGGTCCCTCCGCCACAACCGGAGGGTTAGCGGACAAAGCAGTCGTCTCTTTGGCTTTAGGAATGGCGGCCTGGGCGACTTCATTCGCCCGCACAAGAGCGAGAATTTTAGAAGGGGATCCGAAACCAGAGTGCAGTGTGATACCCACATCCAAAAGCATGTGAATAAAGTGGTCGTCCGAACACGAAGGGAGAACCAACCAAACAGGGCAAAAAACCAGAGAGCAAGGGGAGGAGGAGGTGGGGTACCTATAGGAGGGAGATCCTTTGCTGCCGCACGTCATGTCGCCCGACCAGCCACCCGCTCACCACTGTTCGGACCCTGCCGCTCTTGTGGACAGTGGAGGTCAAGGACAGGATGGGCATGGTGCGAGCCACTAGGGAAGGCGACACCGCAGCAGAAGCCAGGCTAGACACAGCGCCCAGATCATCATCCAATCGACGGCTCAAGCCGGCTGCTGACTACTTAGAGCCCGTCGAGGCCCTGCTTCACACGGAGAACTTCTTGACAGACGATTTCTTCTTGCTAGCACGAGCAACTGGGACCCAGGAAGGCGAAGCGTGGAGATCCTTGATGTCGTAGAGCGATGGGGATGCGGGGCGTGTCGGCAAGTTGGAGTAGACACCCGAGACCGGGGTTCCTACCAGGGTAGGGGCACCCGGGGGTGCGGTTGCCCGCCCCTCCAGGCCCAAAGACTTGGCACCAGCCGCCCCCTGATGACCCACAAGTATAGGGGATCTATCGTAGTCCTTTCGATAAGTAAGAGCGTCGAGCCCAACGAGGAGCAGAAGGAAATGATAAGAGGTTTTCAGCAAGGTATTCTCTGCAAGCACTAAAATTATCGGTAACAGATAGTTTTGTGATAAGGTAATTTGTAATGGGTAGCAAGTAACAAGTGTAAATAAAGTGCAGAAAGGTGGCCCAATCCTTTTTAGCAAAGGACAAGCCTGGACAAACTCTTATATAGAGAAAAGCGCTCCCGAGGATACATGGGAATTATTTTCAAGCTAGTTTTCATCACGTTCATATGATTCGCATTCGGTACTTTGATAATTTGATATGTGGGTGGACCACTACTTGGGTGCTGTCCTTACTTGCACAAGCATCCCACTTATGATTAACTCCTATTGCAAGCATCCGCAACTACAAAACAAGTATTAAGGTAAACCTAACCATAGCATGAAACATATGGATCCAAATCAGCCCCTTACAAAGCAACGCATAAACTAGGGTTTAAGCTTCTGTCACTCTAGCAACCCATCATCTACTTATTACTTCCCAATGCCTTTGGTTGACTTGCCTGATGATCGGCAAGCAATTGAGAACAAATGGATCTTTAAGAAGAAGACTGACGCTGATGGTAATGTTACTGTCTACAAAGCTCGACTTGTCGTGAAAGGTTTTCGACAAGTTCAAGGGATTGACTACGATGAGACTTTCTCACCCGTAGCGATGCTTAAGTCTGTCCGAATCATGTTAGCAATTGCCGCATTTTATGATTATGAAATTTGGCAGATGGATGTCAAAACTGCATTCCTGAATGGATTTCTGGAAGAAGAGTTGTATATGATACAACCGGAAGGTTTTGTCGATCCAAAGGGAGCTAACAAAGTGTGCAAGCTCCAGCGATCCATTTATGGACTGGTGCAAGCCTCTCGGAGTTGGAATAAACGCTTTGATAGTGTGATCAAAGCATTTGGTTTTATACAGACTTTCGGAGAAGCCTGTATTTACAAGAAAGTGAGTGGGAGCTCTGTAGCATTTCTAATATTATATGTGGATGACATATTACTGATTGGAAATGATATAGAATTTCTGGATAGCATAAAGGGATACTTGAATAAAAGTTTTTCAATGAAAGACCTCGGAGAAGCTGCTTACATATTAGGCATAAAGATATATAGAGATAGATCAAGACGCTTAATTGGACTTTCACAAAGCACATACCTTGACAAGATTTTGAAGAAGTTCAAAATGGATCAAGCAAAGAAAGGGTTCTTGCCTGTGTTACAAGGTGTAAGATTGAGTAAGACTCAAAGCCCGACCACTGCAGAAGATAGAGAGAGAATGAAAGATGTTCCCTATGCTTCAGCCATAGGCTCTATCATGTATGCAATGCTGTGTACCAGACCTGATGTGTGCCTTGCTATAAGTTTAGCAGGGAGGTACCAAAGTAATCCAGGAGTGGATCACTGGACAGCGGTCAAGAACATCCTGAAATACCTGAAAAGGACTAAGGATATGTTTCTCATATATGGAGATGACAAAGAGCTCACCGTAAGAGGTTACGTTGATGCAAGCTTTGACACTGATCCAGACGATTCTAAATCGCAAACCGGATACGTGTTTACATTAAACGGTGGAGCTGTCAGTTGGTGCAGTTCTAAACAAAGCGTTGTAGCGGGATCTACATGTGAAGCGGAATACATAGCTGCTTCGGAAGCAGCAAACGAAGGAGTCTGGATGAAGGAGTTCATATCCGATCTAGGTGTCATACCTAGTGCATCGGGTCCAATGAAAATCTTTTGTGACAATACTGGTGCAATTGCCTTGGCAAAGGAATCCAGATTTCACAAAAGGACCAAACACATCAAGAGACGCTTCAACTCCATCCGGGATCTAGTCCAGGTGGGAGACATAGAGATTTGCAAGATACATACGGATCTGAATGTTGCAGACCCGTTGACTAAGCCTCTTCCACGAGCAAAACATGATCAGCACCAAGACTCCATGGGTGTTAGGATCATTACAGTGTAATCTAGATTATTGACTCTAGTGCAAGTGGGAGACTGAAGGAAATATGCCCTAGAGGCAATAATAAAGTTATTATTTATTTCCTTATATCATGATAAAGGTTTATTATTCATGCTAGAATTGTATTAACCGGAAACATAATACATGTGTGAATACATAGACAAACAGAGTGTCACTAGTATGCCTCTACTGGACTAGCTCGTTAATCAAAGATGGTTATGTTTCCTAACCATGAACAAAGAGTTGTTATTTGATTAACGAGGTCACATCATTAGTTGAATGATCTGATTGACATGACCCATTATATTAGCTTAGCACCCGATCGTTTAGTATGTTGCTATTGCTTTATCCATGACTTATACATGTTCCTATGACTATGAGATTATGCAACTCCCGTTTGCCAGAGGAACACTTTGGGTACTACCAAACGTCACAACGTAACTGAGTGATTATAAAGGAGTACTATAGGTGTCTCCAATGGTAGATGTTGGGTTGGCGTATTTCGAGATTAGGATTTGTCACTCGATCGTCGGAGAGGTATCTCTGGGCCCTCTCGGTAATGCACATCACTTAAGCCTTGCAAGCATTGCAACTAATGAGTTAGTTGCGGGATGATGTATTACGGAACGAGTAAAGAGACTTGCCGGTAACGAGATTGAACTAAGTATTGGATACTGACGATCGAATCTCGGACAAGTAACATACCGATGACAAAGGGAACAACGTATGTTGTTATGCGGTCTGACCGATAAAGATCTTCGTAGAATATGTAGGAGCCAATATGGGCATCCAGGTCCCGCTATTGGTTATTGACCGGAGACGTGTCTCGGTCATGTCTACATTGTTCTCGAATCGTAGGGTCCGCACGCTTAACGTTACGATGACAGTCATTATGAGTTTATGCATTTTGATGTACCGAAGGTTGTTCGGAGTCCCGGATGTGATCACGGACATGACGAGGAGTCTCGAAATGGTCGAGACGTAAAGATTGATATATTGGAAGCCTATGTTTGGACATCGGAAGTGTTCCAGGTGAAATCAGGATTTTACCGGAATACTGGGAGGGTTACCGGAACCCCCCGGGAGCCAAATGGGCCATAGTGGGCCTTAGTGGAAAGGAGAAAGGGGCTGCCCTAGGTGTCCGCGCCCCCCCCCCCCTTCCCCTAGTCCTATTAGGACTAGGAGAGGTGGCCGGCCCCCTCTCTCCCTCTCCCCCTTGAGGAGTCCTAGTCCAACTAGGATTAGGGGGGGAATCCTACTCCCGGAGGGAGTAGGACTCTCCTGGTGCGCCAAGGGCTTGGCCGGCCAGCCCCTCCCTCTGGATCCTTTATATACGGAGGCAGGGGCACCCCATAGACACACAAGTTGATCCTTAAGATCGTTCCTTAGCCGTGTGCGGTGCCCCCTTCCACCAAATTCCACCTCGGTCATATTGTCGCAGTGCTTAGGCGAAGCCCTGCGTCAGTAGTACATCAAGATCGTCACCACGCCGTCATGCTGACGGAACTCTTCCCCGACGCTTTGCTGGATCGGAGCCCGAGGATCGTCATCGAGCTGAACGTGTGCTAAGAACTCGGAGGTGCCGGAGTAACGGTGCTTGGATCAGTCGGACCGGGAAGAAGACGTACGACTACTTCCTCTGCGTTGTGTCAAACGCTTCCGTTGCAATCTACAAGGGTACGTAGATCATACTCTCCTCTCGTTGCTATGCATCACCAAGATCTTGCGTGTGCGTAGGATTTTTTTTTGAAATTACTACGTTCCCCAACAGTGGCATCCGAGCCTAGTTTTTTATGGTTTGATGTTATTTGCATGAGTAGAACACAAGTGAGTTGTGGACTATACAAGTCATACTGCCTACCAGCATGTCATACTTTGGTTCAGCGGTATTGTTGGACGAGATGATCCGGACCAACCTTACGCGTACGCTTACGCGAGACCGGTTCCCTCGACGTGCTTTGCACATAGATGGCTTGCGGAAGACTGTCTCTCCAACTTTAGTTGAACTGAGTGTGGCTACGCCCGGTCCTTGAGAAGGTTAAAATGGAGTCTATTTGACAAACTATCGTTGTGGTTTTGATGCGTAGGTAAGATGAGTTCTTGCTTAAGCCCGTAGCAGCCACGTAAAACTTGCAACAACAAAGTAGAGGACGTCTAACTTGTTTTTGCAGGGCATGTTGTGATGTGATATGGTCAAGACATGATGCTAAATTTATTGTATGAGATGATCATGTTTTGTAACCGAGTTATCGGCAACTGGCAGGAGCCATATGGTTGTCGCTTTATTGTATGCAATGCAATCGCGATGTAATGCTTTACTTTATTACTAAGCGGTAGTGATAGTCGTGGAAGCATAAGATTGGCGAGACGACAACGGTGCTACGATGGAGATCAAGGTGTCGCGCCGGTGACGATGGTGATCATGACGGTGCTTCGGAGATGGAGATCACAAGCACAAGATGATGATGACCATATTATATCACTTATATTGATTGCATGTGATGTTTATCTTTTTATGCATCTTATCTTGCTTTGATTGACGGTAGCATTATAAGATGATCTCTCACTAAATTATCAAGAAGTGTTCTCCCTGAGTATGCACCGTTGCAAAAGTTCTTCGTGCTGAGACACCACGTGATGATCGGGTGTGATAGGCTCTACGTTCAAATACAACGGGTGCAAAACAGTTGCACACACGGAATACTCAGGTTATACTTGACGAGCTATGCATATAAGATATGACCTCGGAACACAGAGACCGAAAGGTCGAGCGTGAATCATATAGTAGATATGATCAACATAACGATGTTCACCATTGAAAACTACTCCATATCACGTGATGATCGGTTATGGTTTAGTTGATTTGGATCACGTGATCACTTAGAGGATTAGAGGGATGTCTATCTAAGTGGGAGTTCTTAATTAATTTGATTAACTGAACTTAAACTTATCATGAACTTAGTATCTGATAGTATCTTGCTTGTTTATGTTGATTGTAGATAGATGGCTCGTGTTGTTGTTCCGTTAAATTTTAATGCGTTCCTTGAGAAAGCAAAGTTGAAAGATGATGGTAGCAATTACATGGACTGGGTCCGTAACTTGAGGATTATCCTCATTGCTGCACAGAAGAATTACGTCCTGGAAGCACCGCTAGGTGCCAGGCCTGCTGCTAGAGCAACACCAGAAGTTATGAACGTCTGGCAGAGCAAAGCTGATGACTACTCGATAGTACAGTGTGCCATGCTTTACGGCTTAGAACCGGGACTTCAACGACGTTTTGAACGTCATGGAGCATATGAGATGTTCCAGGAGTTGAAGTTAATATTTCAAGAAAATGCCCGGATTGAGAGATATGAAGTCTCCAATAAGTTCTATAGCTGCAAAATGGAGGAGAACAGTTCTGTCAGTGAGCATATACTCAAAATGTCTGGGTATAATAATCACTTGATTCAATCGGGAGTTACTCTTCCAGATGATTGCGTCATTGACAGAATTCTCCAATCACTGCCACCAAGCTACAAGAGCTTCGTGATGAACTATAATATGCAAGGGATGACCAAGACTATTCCCGAGCTCTTCGCAATGCTAAAAGCTGCGGAGGTAGAAATCAAGAAGGAGCATCAAGTGTTGATGGTTAACAAAACCACTAGTTTCAAGAAAAAGGGCAAAGGGAAGAAAAAGGGGAACTTCAAGAAGAACGGCAAGCGAGTTGCTGCTTAAGAGAAGAAACCCAAGTCTGGACCTAAGCCTGAAACTGAGTGCTTCTACTGCAAGCAGACTGGTCACTGGAAGCGGAACTGCCCCAAGTATTTGGCGGATAAGAAGGATGGCAAGGTGAACAAAGGTATATGTGATATACATGTTATTGATGTGTACCTTACTAATGTTCGCAGTAGCACCTGGGTATTTGATACTGGTTTTGTTGCTAATATTTGCAACTCAAAACAGGGACTACAGAATAAGCGGACACTAGCAAAGGACGAGGTGACGATGCGTGTGGGAAACGGTTCCAAAGTCGATGTGATCGCGGTCGGCACGCTACCTCTACATCTACCTTCGGGATTAATATTAGACCTAAATAATTGTTATTTGGTGCTAGCGTTGAGCATGAACATTATATCTGGATCTTGTTTAATGCGAGACGGTTATTCATTTAAATCAGAGAATAATGGTTGTTCTATTTATATGAGTAATATCTTTTATGGTCATGCACCTTTGAAGGGTGGTCTTTTCTTGATGAATCTCGATAGTAGTGATACACATATTCATAATGTTGAAACCAAAAGATGCAGAGTTGATAATGAAAGTGCAACTTATTTGTGGCACTGTCGCTTAGGTCATATCGGTGTAAAGCGCATGAAGAAACTCCATACTGATGGACTTTTGGAACCACTTGATTATAAATCACTTGGTACTTGCGAACCGTGCCTCATGGGCAAGATGACTAAAACACCGTTCTCCGGTACGATGGAGAGAGCAACAGATTTGTTGGAAATCATACATACCGATGTATGTGGACCGATGAATATTGAGGCTCGTGGCGGATATCGTTATTTTCTCACCTTCACAAATGACTTAAGCAGATATGGGTATATCTACTTAATGAAACACAAGTCTGAAACATTTCAAAAGTTCAAAGAATTTCAGAGTGAAGTTGAAAATCATCGTAACAAGAAAATAAAGTTTCTATGATCTGATCGTGGAGGAGAATATTTGAGTTACGAGTTTGGTGTACATTTGAAAAATTGTGGAATAGTTTCGCAACTCACGCCACCCGAAACACCACAGCGTAATGGTGTGTCCGAACGTCGTAATCGTACTTTACTAGATATGGTGCGATCTATGATGTCTCTTACTGATTTACCACTATCGTTTTGGGGATACGCTCTAGAGACGGCCGCATTCACGTTAAATAGGGCACCATCTAAATCCGTTGAGACGACGCCTTATGAACTATGGTTTGGCAAGAAACCAAAGTTGTCGTTTCTTAAAGTTTGGGGCTGCGATGCTTATGTGAAAAAGCTTCAACCTGATAAGCTCGAACCCAAATCGGATAAATGTGTCTTCATAGGATATCCAAACGAAACTGTTGGATACACCTTCTATCACAGATCCGAAGGCAAGACTTTTGTTGCTAAGTTCGGAAAATTTCTAGAGAAGGAGTTTCTTTCGAAAGAAGTGAGTGGGAGGAAAGTAGAACTTGACGAGGTAACTGTACCTACTCCTTTATTGAGAGTAGTACATCACAGAAAACTGTTTCTGCGACACCTACACCAATAATTGAGGAAGCTAATGATGATGATCATGAAACTTTAGATCAAGATACTACTGAACCTCGTAGATCAACCAGAGTGAGATCCGCACTAGAGTGGTACGGTAATCCTGATCTGGAGGTCATGATATTAGATCATGATGAACCTACGAACTATGAAGAAGCGATGGTGAGCCCAGATTCCGCAAAGTGGCTTGAAGCCATGAAATCTGAGATGGGATCCATGTATGAGAACAAAGTATGGACTTTGGTTGACTTGCCTGATGATCGGCAAGCAATTGAGAACAAATGGATCTTTAAGAAGAAGACTGACACTGATGGTAATGTTACTGTCTACAAAGCTCGACTTGTCGTGAAAGGTTTTCGACAAGTTCAAGGGATTGACTACGATGAGACTTTCTCACCCGTAGCGATGCTTAAGTCTGTCCGAATCATGTTAGCAATTGCCGCATTTTATGATTATGAAATTTGGCAGATGGATGTCAAAACTGCATTCCTGAATGGATTTCTGGAAGAAGAGTTGTATATGATACAACCGGAAGGTTTTGTCGATCCAAAGGGAGCTAACAAAGTGTGCAAGCTCCAGCGATCCATTTATGGACTGGTGCAAGCCTCTCGGAGTTGGAATAAACGCTTTGATAGTGTGATCAAAGCATTTGGTTTTATACAGACTTTCGGAGAAGCCTGTATTTACAAGAAAGTGAGTGGGAGCTCTGTAGCATTTCTAATATTATATGTGGATGACATATTAATGATTGGAAATGATATAGAATTTCTGGATAGCATAAAGGGATACTTGAATAAAAGTTTTTCAATGAAAGACCTCGGAGAAGCTGCTTACATATTAGGCATAAAGATCTATAGAGATAGATCAAGACGCTTAATTGGACTTTCACAAAGCACATACCTTGACAAGATTTTGAAGAAGTTCAAAATGGATCAAGCAAAGAAAGGGTTCTTGCCTGTGTTACAAGGTGTAAGATTGAGTAAGACTCAAAGCCCGACCACTGCAGAAGATAGAGAGAGAATGAAAGATGTTCCCTATGCTTCAGCCATAGGCTCTATCATGTATGCAATGCTGTGTACCAGACCTGATGTGTGCCTTGCTATAAGTTTAGCAGGGAGGTACCAAAGTAATCCAGGAGTGGATCACTGGACAGCGGTCAAGAACATCCTGAAATACCTGAAAAGGACTAAGGATATGTTTCTCATATATGGAGGTGACAAAGAGCTCACCGTAAGAGGTTACGTTGATGCAAGCTTTGACACTGATCCAGACGATTCTAAATCGCAAACCGGATACGTGTTTACATTAAACGGTGGAGCTGTCAGTTGGTGCAGTTCTAAACAAAGCGTTGTAGCGGGATCTACATGTGAAGCGGAATACATAGCTGCTTCGGAAGCAGCAAACGAAGGAGTCTGGATGAAGGAGTTCATATCCGATCTAGGTGTCATACCTAGTGCATCGGGTCCAATGAAAATCTTTTGTGACAATACTGGTGCAATTGCCTTGGCAAAGGAATCCAGATTTCACAAAAGGACCAAACACATCAAGAGACGCTTCAACTCCATCCGGGATCTAGTCCAGGTGGGAGACATAGAGATTTGCAAGATACATACGGATCTGAATGTTGCAGACCCGTTGACTAAGCCTCTTCCACGAGCAAAACATGATCAGCACCAAGACTCCATGGGTGTTAGGATCATTACAGTGTAATCTAGATTATTGACTCTAGTGCAAGTGGGAGACTGAAGGAAATATGCCCTAGAGGCAATAATAAAGTTATTATTTATTTCCTTATATCATGATAAAGGTTTATTATTCATGCTAGAATTGTATTAACCGGAAACATAATACATGTGTGAATACATAGACAAACAGAGTGTCACTAGTATGCCTCTACTGGACTAGCTCGTTAATCAAAGATGGTTATGTTTCCTAACCATGAACAAAGAGTTGTTATTTGATTAACGAGGTCACATCATTAGTTGAATGATCTGATTGACATGACCCATTATATTAGCTTAGCACCCGATCGTTTAGTATGTTGCTATTGCTTTATCCATGACTTATACATGTTCCTATGACTATGAGATTATGCAACTCCCGTTTGCCAGAGGAACACTTTGGGTACTACCAAACATCACAACGTAACTGAGTGATTATAAAGGAGTACTACAGGTGTCTCCAATGGTAGATGTTGGGTTGGCGTATTTCGAGATTAGGATTTGTCACTCCGATCGTCGGAGAGGTATCTCTGGGCCCTCTCGGTAATGCACATCACTTAAGCCTTGCAAGCATTGCAACTAATGAGTTAGTTGCGGGATGATGTATTACGGAACGAGTAAAGAGACTTGCCGGTAACGAGATTGAACTAAGTATTGGATACTGACGATCGAATCTCGGACAAGTAACATACCGATGACAAAGGGAACAACGTATGTTGTTATGCGGTCTGACCGATAAAGATCTTCGTAGAATATGTAGGAGCCAATATGGGCATCCAGGTCCCGCTATTGGTTATTGACCGGAGACGTGTCTCGGTCATGTCTACATTGTTCTCGAACCGTAGGGTCCGCACGCTTAACGTTACGATGACAGTCATTATGAGTTTATGCATTTTGATGTACCGAAGGTTGTTCGGAGTCCCGGATGTGATCACGGACATGACGAGGAGTCTCGAAATGGTCAAGACGTAAAGATTGATATATTGGAAGCCTATGTTTGGACATCGGAAGTGTTCCAGGTGAAATCAGGATTTTACCGGAATACCGGGAGGGTTACCGGAACCCCCCGGGAGCCAAATGGGCCATAGTGGGCCTTAGTGGAAAGGAGAAAGGGGCTGCCCTAGGTGTCCGCGCGCCCCCCACCCCTTCCCCTAGTCCTATTAGGACTAGGAGAGGTGGCCGGCCCCCTCTCTCCCTCTCCCCCTTGAGGAGTCCTAGTCCAACTAGGATTAGGGGGGGAATCCTACTCCCGGAGGGAGTAGGACTCTCCTGGCGCGCCAAGGGCTTGGCCGGCCAGCCCCTCCCCCTGGATCCTTTATATACGGAGGCAGGGGGCACCCCATAGACACACAAGTTGATCCTTGAGATCGTTCCTTAGCCGTGTGCGGTGCCCCCTTCCACCAAATTCCACCTCGGTCATATTGTCGCAGTGCTTAGGCGAAGCCCTGCGTTAGTAGTACATCAAGATCGTCACCACGCCGTCGTGCTGACGGAACTCTTCCCCGACGCTTTGCTGGATCGGAGCCCGGGGATCGTCATTGAGCTAAACGTGTGCTAAGAACTCGGAGGTGCCGGAGTAACGGTGCTTGGATCAGTCGGACCGGGAAGAAGACGTACGACTACTTCCTCTGCGTTGTGTCAAACGCTTCCGTTGCAATCTACAAGGGTACGTAGATCATACTCTCCTCTCGTTGCTATGCATCACCATGATCTTGCGTGTGCGTAGGAAATTTTTTGAAATTACTACGTTCCCCAACACAAACAATGGTGAAGTGTCATGTAGTCGACCTTCACATGACACCACTAGAGGAAAGGCAACATACATCTCATCAAAATATCGAACGAATACCAAATTCACATTACTACTAATAGCAAGACTTCTCCCATGTCCTCAGGAACAAAAGTAACTACTCACAAATCATATTCTTGTTCATAATCAGAGGGGTATTAATATGCATAATGGATTTGAACATATGATCTTCCACCAAATAAACCAACTAGCATGAACTACAAGGAGTAATCAACACTACTAGCAACCCACAGGTACCAATCTGAGGCTTTGGGACAAAGATTGGATACAAGAGATGAACTAGGGTTTGAGAGGAGATGGTACTAGTGAAGATGTTGATGGAGATTGACCCCCTCCCAATGAGAGGATCGTTGGTGATGACGATGGCGATGATTTCCCCCTCCTGGAGGGAAGTTTTCCCGGCAGAACAGCTCTGCCGGAGCCCTAGATTGGTTCCGCCAAGGTTCCGCCTCGTGGCGGCGGAGTTTTTTTCGAAAGCTTGATACGTCTCCAACGTATCTATTATTTTTTATTGCTCCATGCTATATTATCTACTGTTTTTGGCAATACTGGGCTTTATTATCCACTTTTATATTATTTTTGGGACTAACCTACTAACCGGAGGCCCAGCCCAGATTTGCTATTTTATGCCTATTTCAGTGTTTCGAAGAAAAGGAATATCAAACGGAGTCGAAACGGAACGAAATCAACTGGAGAAGTTATTTTTGGAAGGAAACCTACAGGATAGACTTGGACTCTACGTTAGAAGAAACGGGAGTTGGCCACGAGGGTGGGGGTGCGCCTACCCCCCTAGGGCGCGCCCCCCTGCCTCGTGGGCCCCCCGAAGCTCCACCGACGTACTCCTTGCAGCCATATATACCTACGTATCGTAAAACTTCCAGAACAGAGATTAGATCGGGAGTTCCGCCGCCGCAAGCCTCTGTAGCCACCAAAAACCTCTCGGGACCCTGTTCCGGCACCCTGCCGGAGGGGGGAACCTTCACCGGTGGCCATCTCCATCATCCCGGCGCTCTCCATGACGAGGAGGGAGTAGTCCACCCTCGGGGCTGAGGGTATGTACCAGTAGCTATGTGTTTCATCTCTCTCTCTCCTGTTCTTGATTTGGCACGATCTTGATGTATCGCGAGCTTTGCTATTATAGTTGGATCTTATGTTTCTTCTCCCCGTCTACTCTCTTGTGATGGATTGAGTTTCCCCTTTGAAGTTATTTTATCGGATTGAGTCTTTAAAGATTTGAGAACACTTGATGTATGTCTTGCCGTGCGTATCTGTGGTGACAATGGGATATCACGTGATTCACTTGATGTATGTTTTGGTGATCAACTTGCGGGTTCCGCCCATGAACCTATGCATAGGGGTTGGCACACGTTTTCGTCGTGATTCTCAGGTAGAAACTTTGGGGCACTCTTTGAGGTTCTATGTGTTGGTTTGAATAGATGAATTGAGATTGTGTGATGCATATCGTATAATCATGCCCACGGATACTTGAGGTGACATTGGAGTATCTTGGTGACATTAGGGTTTTTGTTGATTTGTATCTTAAGGTGTTATTCTAGTACGAACTCTAGGGTTGTTTGTGACACTTATAGGAATAGCCCAACGGATTGATTGGAAAGAATAACTTTGAGGTGGTTTCGTACCCTACCATAATCACTTCGTTTGTTCTTTGCTATTAGTGACTTTGGAGTGACTCTTTGTTGCATGTTGAGGGATAGTTATGTGATCCAATTATGTTATTATTGTTGAGAGGACTTGCACTACTGAAAATATTAACCCTAGGCCTTGTTTCCTATCATTGCAATACCGTTTACGCTCACTTTTACCGCTTGCTACCTTGCTGTTTTTATATTTTCAGTCTACAAAAACCTATATCTACCATCCATATTGCACTTGTATCACCATCTCTTCGCCGAACTAGTGCACCTATACAATTTACCATTGTATTGGGTGTGTTGGGGACACAAGAGACTCTTTGTTATTTGGTTGCAGGGTTGCTTGAGAGAGACCATCTTCATCCTACGCCTCCCACGGATTGATAAACCTTAGTTCATCCACTTGAGGGAAATTTGCTACTGTCCTACAAACCTATGCACTTGCAGGCCCAACAACGTCTACAAGAAGAAGGTTGTGTAGTAGACATCAAAGCTTGCTTATGATTTTTTCTCGGACGAAAGACTTCATATAGCAGAAGATGGGCACCGGAGGCCTGCCAGGGGGCGCGCCCCCACCCTCGTGGCCAGGGTGTGGGCCCCCTTTGGTATTTTCTTCGCTCAGTATTTTTTATAAATTCCAAAAATGACTTCCGTGAAGTTTCAGGACTTTCGAAGTTATGCAGAATAGGTCTCCAATATTTGCTCCTTTTCCAGCCCAGAATTCTAGCTGTCGGCATTCTCCCTCTTCATGTAAACCTTGTAAAATAAGAGAGAATAGGCATAAGTATTGTGACATAACGTGTAATAACAACCCATAATGCAATAAATATTGATATAAAAGAATGATGCAAAATGGACGTATCAACTCCCCCAAGCTTAGACCTCGCTTGTCCTCAAGCGGAAGCCAGTAACGATAAATATGTCCACATGTTTAGAGATAGAGGTGTTGATAAAATAAAATACGGACATGAGGGCATCATGATCATTCTCATAACAGCATCATATATAGATATTGTCATATTATTTCTTATGCTAAAGTAACAATCTATCCACAATGTAAAGTATGAATCAGAAACTTCATTGAAAACCAACAAACTATAATCTCAATCATTAAAGCAATTGCAATTTATCATATCATCGGAAAGAGTCAATATAAGAGATTTTCAGCAAGTCCACATACTCAACTATCATTTAGTCTTTCACAATTGCTAACACTCACGCAATACTTGTGGTTACGGAGTTTTAATCGGACACAGAGAAAGATAGGGGCTTATAGAGTTGCCTCCCAACCTTTTACCTCAAGGGTGATGTCAACAATAATAGTTCATGCTAACTTGCATCCGGTTGGATATATATATCAGGATCTTTCCAACACAATGTGCTTGCCAAAGGATAAAATATAAAAACAAAAGGTGAAGATCACCATGACTCTTGCATGAGGGTAAGAGATAAAAGTAAAAGATAGGCCCTTCGTAGAGGGAAGCAGAGGTTGTCATGCGCTTTCATGGTTGGATGCACGAAATCTTAATGCAAAAGAACATCACTTTATATTGCCACTTGTGATATGGACCTTCATTATGCAGTCCGTCGCTTTTATTTCTTCCACATCACAAGATCGTATAAAGCTTATTTTCTCCACACTAATAAATCATACATATTTATAGAGCAATTTTTATTGCTTGCACCGATGACAACTTACTTGAACGATCTTACTCAATCCATAGGTAGATATGGTGTACTCTCATGGCAAAACTGGGTTTAAGGGTATTTGGAAGCACAAGTAGTATCTCTACTTGGTGCAAAGAATTTGGCTAGCATGAGGGAGAAAGGCAATCTCAACATGTTGGATGATCCATGACAATATACTTTATTTCAGATGTAAGAAAACATAACCCATTACGTTGTGTTCCTTGTCCAACATCAACTCTTTAGCATGTCATATTTAATGAGTGCTCACAATCATAAAAGATGTCCAAGATAGTATATTTATATGTGAAACCTCTCTTTCTTTATTACTTCCTATTAATTGCAACGATGACCAAAACTATGTTTGTCAACTCTCAACAATTTTTAATCATCATACTCTTTATATGTGAAGTCATTACTCTCCATAAGATCAATATGATCTCTTTGTTTCTTTTTATTCTTTCTTTTTCTTTTATTCCCTCAAGATCATAGCAATATAATCAAGCCCTTGACTCAACACTAATCTTTATTATATAGCTCACGGACTCGATTACATAAAGGGATCATAAAGCAAAACTCAAAACTAGATCTTACCAAAAACTTTATTCTACCAGATCAAGATATTACTAAAAGGATCGAACTAAGAAAAACGATAAAGATAGGAGTGTGATGGTGATACGATACCGGGGCACCTCCCCCAAGCTTGGCAGTTGCCAAGGGGAGTGCCCATACCCATGTGATTATATCTCCTTTGCTGGTGAAGAAGATGGTGGAGTTGTTGATGATGTGGGCTTGTCATCCATATTCCAAGGCATAGGCTCACCATCATGGAAGGATGATCGAGTTTCCGTGATCCTCAAATCTGCAGCCAAACTCATCCTCTTGAATCTATATTCATACTCACAGTTTTGGTTTTGCAGGTCATAGATTTGGGCTTGGAGATGCTCAATCTTCTCGTGAAGCTTGAAGATGGTCTCCCCAATGTTCTCGGCATCCAGCTTGTGGTTGTTCGTGAACTCCGCGATCATCATGTGGTTGGCATTGAGTCCACATTCCACCATCCCCTAGCACTTGAAAACTTGTTGTTCCATTGCTTTGAGCCTCGTATCCACGCTTCCGGTCCTCCTTGGTCCCTCAACATAGCGGATGTGCAGCAACCCATCACGCATCTCAATGGTTTGAGGGTGTTGCAGCACCTCCGCGAGGTAGGGGTTGATGACCTTCTTGAAGAACTTGTACTTGGGGGCGCTTGGAGATGTCATGGAGATCTAGATCTGTCAGAAAAATAGCTTGAAACAAAAATAGAGGATATTTGCGTGATACGGTGGTCAAAACCTTCGGGAGATTATATAATGAATTTTTACCGACCTAAAGAAGTATCGTGCAAGAAAACGGAGTCCGGAGAGCACATGAGGTGCCCACGAGGCAGGGGGCGCGCCCAGGGGTAGGGCACACCTCCCACCCTCGTGGAAGCCTCGTGTCCTTCCCGGACTGCTTCTTATTTTCCTATTTTCTCAAATATTCCAAAACAAAGAAAAATTGCCATTAGAACTGTTTTGGAGTCGGTTTACTTACCGTACCACATACATATTCCTTTTTGGAGTCCGAAACATTCTGGAAAGTGTCTCTTATGTATTCCTCAAGGGTTATGGTTTCAATAATATTGGTTTCAACATTTATGGGATTACCTGAGATATAATGTTTGATTCTTTGACCATTCACCACCTTCGGATTTGTGCCCTCGAAGTTGTTGATTTTAATGGCACCGGAACGATAGACCTCCTCGATAATGTAAGGACCTTCCCATTTTGAGAGAAGTTTTCCTGCAAAAAATCTTAAACGAGAGTTGAATAGCAACACATAATCACCTATATTAAACTCACGCTTTTGTATCCTTCTGTCATGCCATCTTTTAACTTTTTCTTTAAACAGTTTGGCATTCTCATAGGCTTGGGTTCTCCATTCATCGAGTGAGCTAATGTCAAATAACCTCTTCTCACCGACAAGTTTGAAATCATAATTGAGCTCATTAATAGCCCAATATGCCTTATGTTCTAATTCGAGAGGTAAGTGCCATGCTTTTCCATAAACCATTTTATACGGAGACATACCTGAGGGAGTCCTGGATTAGGGGGTCCTCGAATAGCCGGACTATATCCTTTGGCCGGACTGTTGGACTATGAAGATACAAGATTGAAGACTTCGTCCCGTGTCCGGGTGGGACTCTCCTTGGCGTGGATGGAAAGTTTGGCAATATGGATTTGTAGATCTCCTTGTAGGATCGGAAGTATGTCTAGAGGGGGGGTGATTAGACTACTTGACCAAATAAAAACTATGCCTTTTCCCAATTTTAGTTCTTGGACAATTTTAGCAACTTTAGGACAAGTCAAGCAATCATCACACAATTCAAGCAAGCATGCAAAGAGTATATAGCAGCGGAAAGTAAAGCATGCAACTTGCAAGAATGTAAAGGAAAGGGGTTGGAGAATTCAAACGCTATTGGAGACAAGGATGTTTTTCCTGTGGTTCGGATAGGTGGTGCTATCCTACATCCACGTTGATGGAAACTTCAACCCACGAAGGGTGACGGTTGCGCGAGTCCACGGAGGGCTCCACCCACGAAGGGTCCACGAAGAAGAAACCTTGTCTATCCCACCATGGCCATCGCCCACGAAGGACTTGCCTCACTAGCGGTAGATCTTCACGAAGTAGGCGATCTCCTTGCCCTTACAAACTCCTTGGTTCAACTCCACAATCTTGTCGGAGGCTCCCAAGTGACACCTAGCCAATCTAGGAGACACCACTCTCCAAGAAGTAACAAATTGTGTGTTGATGATGAACTCCTTGCTCTTGTGCTTCAAATGATAGTCTCCCCAACACTCAACTCTCTCTCATAGGATTTGGATTTGGTAGAAAGAAGATTTGAGTGGAAAGCAACTTGGGGAAGGCTAGAGATCAAGATTCATATGGTAGGAATGGAATATCTTGGCCTCAACACAAGGGTAGGTGGTTCTCTCTCAGAACATGTGAGTTGGAAGTGTAGATGTGTTCTGATGGCTCTCTCCACGAATGAAGAGGAGGTGGAGGGGTATATATAGCCTCCACACAAAATCGAACCGTTACACACAATTTACCAATCTCGGTGGGACCGAATCAACAAACTCGGTCGGACCGAAAAGGTAAACCTAGTGACCGTTAGAGATTTTCGGTGGGACTGACATGCAACTCGGTAGGACCGATATGGTTAGGGTTTGGGCATAACGTAATCTCGGTGAGACCGATTACACAAACTCGGTGAGACCGATTTTGGTAATTAGGTAACCAGAGAGTTGGTCAGGTAAACTCGGTGGGACCGATTTGCTCTTTGGTGAGACCGAAAAGTTACAAAGGGGAAACAGAGAGTTTACATTGCAATCTCGGTGGGACCGATCCGCTCTTTCGGTGAGACCAAAAAGTTACGAAAAGGAAACAGAGAGGTTGCAATCCCATCTCGGTGAGACCGAGATCCCTATCGGTAGAACCGAATTGCTAGGGTTTGGCAGTGGCTAATGACAAGTGAAACTCGGTGGCGCCGAATGCAAAGAATCGGTAGGACCGAGTTTGGATTGGAGTTTAGGTCATTTGTGGATATGGGAAAGCAGCTGAGGATTTTGGAGCATATCATTAAGCACATAAAGCAAAAGGCTCATTAAGCAACACCTCATCCCTCCTTGATAGTATTGGCTTTTCCTATGGACTCAATGTGATCTTGGATCACTAAATTGTAAAATGAAGAGTCTTGAGCTTTTGAGCTTGAGCCAATCCTTTATCCTTAGCATTTTGAGGGTTCCACTTTCACCATCCATGCCATGCCAATCATTGAGCTTTCCTAAAATAATTGTCTTGGAATAGCATTAGCTCAATGAGCTATATGTTGTTATGAATTACCAAAACCACCTAGGGATAGTTGCACTTTCAATCTCCCCCTTTTTGGTAATTGATGACAACATATAGATCAAAGCTTCGACAAAATGATAATAAGAATGAATTATATCGTCGCTTTGAGAAGTATGTGATAAGTAAGAGCTCCCCCTAAATTTGTGCATATTTAAAATTTGCTTTGGACTGCAAATGCACAAAGAGTTAGAATTATGGGTTACTCTTCCATGTCACATACATCTTGGTGGAGCGCTCAAAATGATAATAATGAAAAACATGCACTCATCACCAAGGAAAAGTGAATGACCACATAAGATAGATAAGATATATCAAGCATGCATAAGTGTAGCTTATGATCAAACACATGATTCATCAAAGTCTCACAAGCATAACATAGTATCTCAACCAAAAGCAAACAATGTTTGAAAAACCACCAAATAAAGCAAGAGAGAAAAACAACACACTCTCTCTCGAAGCCTATGATCTATACATTTTTCTCCCCCTTTGGCAACAAGTTACCAAAAAGTTCCTAGAAAATGCATAGTGCTAGATCGACACTCGGGCTTGATCTTCTGGTGGTGGTGGAGTCCTGATCACTCCAAGGACGAAGGCTTCCGTAGACGTGGTTGGAGTTGGAGCTGAAGTAGATGCTGGAGCAGGTTGGGTTGGTGCTGTGGCTGGTGCTGAGGCGGTGGCTCTTGTGTCAGGAACTGGCACTGCACTCGACCTCGGACCTCGTGGTACTCTAGCAAATGCATCAGTGGTAGTCTTCCCTTTCCTCTCCTGCATGTCATCTTGGAGTTGCTCCACTGCAGTCTGAATTTTTGTTACCTTGATATCCAAGTCATAGAACTTTTGTTCTATGATTCTCTCTAAGCTTGGCTGGTTTTGAGTCAGGGTAGCTAGTCCTTTCTCAATCCTCAGGGTGGATGCAATCAGGTAACTGAGCTGCTCTTGCTTGTTCTTCAAGAAGTACTCAGATGCCTCCTCTTGAGTTGGCATCTTGGCAGCTTTCTCCTTCCTTGCCTTCTCCTTCTTGGCTTGTGCCTGGACTGATGATGGTTCATTTTCATGCATCACAACTTGGTTGTCCTCGAAATCTGGATGGATAGGAAAATGTTCCTTGTCCAACAAGTATGTGTCTGTGCCCATTCTTGAGTTGATCAACATCTGGATCTGAGGGGCATATCCATAGCTCCTCTTCTGATCTGCTGCAGTCCTCTTGATAGTTTCTATTATGAGGCTCGTGACCTTAAATTTTTGAGGCACTTCAAAGATATGTAGCAGGTTGATGGCATGACCTCTGATCATCCTGTGATCTCCAGACTTGAGCAAAAGTGTGTGCCTAAGGATCCAATTGATCGTAGGCAGACCTGACAACAAGTGTTTCACAGACCCAAACTGGTGAGTATCAAGATCATCTGCAGGAATCTCCTTGTACATATTTGCCATAGAGTTGTGATCCATCTTCTTCTTGGAATAGACATCTAGGCCATCTTCATTTTCCTCTGGGGCATTGATAAGCTGTGCCCACTCAGCAACTGTTGATTGGTACCTCATACCTTCAGACATCCAAACAATCCTCCCATCTGGATAAAAATGTGATGTGGAGTAGAACTGCATGATAAGCTCCTCATTCCACTTTGTGAGCTTCTGCCCAACAAAGTCTGCTACTCCACAAGCTCTGAAGCTATCTTGCACTCCAGGGTAGTGCTCTTCATTTTCCTTGATATATTCCCAGTCGACCCATCTCATATCACATACTATTGGCTTCTTGTCCAATAAGACTGTCTCATAGAAGTCCTGTTGTTCCTTAGTGTGGAACCTGTAGTCAACAACAGTCCTTCTCCTGGTAGCATAGGGATCCTCAGCTCTCCATTTTCTCAGCCCAGAGTCTCTTCTGATCTTCATATCCTCAGCCACAGGATGAGCATCATTGTGGTCTGGGATCTTGGGCTTCAACTTTCTCAGCACTTGGCCTTCCTCTTCTTCTGCAATGTCAGGCACTGGGGCCTTGTTCTTTTCAGCAGCTGGGATGCTTCTTGTGTTTCTCTTTGGTTTTGGATTTGGAGCTGACTTGGCTTTGGATGCAGCCTTGGGGGCTTCCTTGGGCTTAGATGCAGCTGCCCCTGTTCTTATAGCATCACCCATCAGCTTGGGTGCCTTGGGTGCTGGTGCAGCATCCTCTTCTTCTTCTTCTTCTTCATCAGAAGAATGCTGTTCAAATTCAGCCATGGGATCAACTTTCTTGCACCATCTGCCTCTTTTCCTTTCTTTCTTTGTCTCATCTGCAACTGGCTCTTTGGGTGCAGGCTTCTCAGGAATCTTTGTTGAGGCTCTGGCCTTTGGCATGGGCTGCCTGCCTGCTAGCCTTTTGACCTTTAAGCTTGGCTTGGTGCTCTGCCTTGAGCCATGCTATTTCTTGAGTTCAACTTTATTGGAAGTTGCTTCCTCCTCTGCCACATAATCTTCATCATCTGATTCTGAGGTTCTATTCTTTCTTTGTCTTGTGGCAGCTTTTGGTAGGTTGCTAGGGGTACTCCTGTTGCCTTCATCTGAAGAGCTGGAGGGACTAGTGCCCTCACTCATTTGCACTGGCTGCTCTGACAAATTTCTGGCTATCACTTTGGTCTGACATGATGAACAAGCTGACTGCTGACCCTGTGAATAGTTTATAGATGAGGTAGAGTGGATGAGCATCACAAAATGTAGAGGTTTTTGCAAAAGAATGATTCAAAAACTTAGTTTTAGTTTCCCACAAAAAGCATTTCGGATCTACCGATTTTTAAACTCGGTGATATCGAAGCAGTTTTTGGAACCTAAACTAGTGAACTCGGTCAGACCGAGTCACAGTTCGGTGGCACCGAGACTGCTAGGGTTTCACAAAGTTCCAAAATCGGTCGCACCGATTAGCAATACTCGGTCAGACCGAGTTTTACTTGTGCAATGGCATAAGCCAAATCGGTGGGACCGAGTTTTTCAACTCGGTGGGTCCGAGATGGTTTCGGCGGAAACCTAACCCTAAAGTTTTCGGATCAAACCTATTCTATTGAGTTCATTGAATGGATAGGAGTTTATCAAATGTGGCAAGAATACATCTGATCTCAATGTGCTAGGAATCGGATTGGGGAATAGCACAAAGATCGAGTCCATACCCTAGTTCGGCGGAAACTCGCTACGGCGGCAACGGCGGGGTTGATTCCCATTGACGGCAACGGAGACCAGCGACTGGAGGCGGCTGGCGGCAAGGAGACGATCCGGAGACCACGTAGGCAGAGCGAGCTATCGCGCGGGCGAAGGGGTTCGGAGAAATTTCCAAATTTTTGCCCGTGTCTATATATAGCCCGACCCTGTCGGTGTGACCGAGTGGAACAACTCGGTGGCACCGAGATGCAAAACTGTGTACAGTTATTGCAACTCGGGTGACCGAATGGTTCAAATCGGTTGCACCGAGATCGAAAACATAGATCAACTTAATGATCTCGGTAAGACCGAAAGTGGGGTATCGGTCAGACCGAGAATCACAAAGAGGTTTTGGAAGTTTAAGTCTATGACGAATCGGGGACTCCGAGTGCTCCTCACACAGAGTGGTTCGAATCTGACTTGATCAATTTTGTGATGTAGCATGAATAGAGTTTGAGACGAGAAAAGCATAGATAGCTATAGAAGGTTCTTAGGCATTCTTGTCCATCCACTTGGCAAAAGAAAAATAAAACCAAACAATCAAAACAACAAGTGGATGTCCTCGAATGAGTAAAATATGCAACCAACATGCTCACACAATAAAATAGCAATTGAAATATGTGACAAAGCATGCACAACCAATTCTAGCATCTATCAAGCAATTGGCGATGACTAGATCATCTATATATGAGTATGTTGACTTAGGAGTCAAATGATAACATTTGATCATAGGTCATACTCATCGTTTAAGCTCGAGTGGGGTTATCACTTTTACATAAAGCATTGTTGTGTTCACATCATTAGAGTTGCTTTGACTCAAGTCTTAGAGTAAAGCTCCCCCTAGATGTGATATCCCCCCTAAGAGGGATGAACTAACCTTGGGTTTTGTCGATGATGACTTCATGTAGATGTTGAAGTTGTGGATGCTCAACGTTGATGTAGATCACTTGGAGCTATCCTTTTGAGTGAATTGCACTTTCAATACCTACATGGGTTAGTCCCACAAGGAACAAACAAGTATATCCATAGACATAGAGTGATGCACACACAAGATGATGTCTATGAAAGCTTTTAGATTACCTTGTCCCTTGACTTACCAACAAGAGGGTTTGTGACTCCTTGAACTAGTGCAAGATGTGGAAGTTGATTGCACTTGTTCTTGCCAAAATGATAAGAGTGAAGTATGTTGGCGGAGTCACCCTCAAGAACTCTCTAGTTCTTCTTCTTTTGGATCCACACCATCTTGATGGGAATCCTTGGAGTTGTAGTCGTACTTGATGAAGTGGAACTTGAAGTAGTCTTGGGAATCCACTTGACTAAGGTCTTAGGAGCTTATTCAAATGCATCAATTTCCTCTTGAAGCTTGTCCTTGCCTTTTTGCTTGTAGTCTTGTGGTGGAAGATCATCTTGAGTTTGTGTCCCCTTGAAAGAAGTAGGATCATACTTCTCTTGTTGAGGAACAAACTTTGTCTTGGGGTATTGATCTTCTTCCCACTCAACTCCATTGGCATTGAACTTTCGTTCAAAACCAACACCTTGATTCTTCCGGTGCCTTCCTTGCTCCGGTGCCTTCCTTGCTTGCGTACAATCTCCTCGAATTTCTTACTTCTGGCAAGGCTTTTGTACACTCCTTTCTCTACGATTCCCTTCAATAAGCTATTTTCTTGCTCAAGTGTAACTTGGCTAAGAGAATCATTAGTGGAATCAAGAGAACTACTAGAAGCAACAATATTGGATTTAACATGATCATTGTTACTACTAGAGGAAGAATCTTTCTTGTTCTTGTTATTAGACTTGACTTGAGGCATGTAAGTGGATAAGAGTAAACGCTTGGCAATGTAAGAAGAACTTTTCTTGCGAAGATCATCATTGATTGCCTTTAAGAACTCATGCTCTTGCTCAAGATTGAGCTTTTCAAAGCGTAGCTTCTCATGAGCTCTTAAAAGTTCTCGATGATCTTCGAAGATAGTTTCATGAGCTAACTTAAGAGTGTTTAGTTCTTTAGTTAGAGCCTCAATTTTCTCCTTATCATTGTCATTCGTTTTATCTTGATTAGCATGATTAATTGACGTTTCATCATAGTATTCATCACTAGAGTTGTCAACAAGTAAATCATCATCACCTAACAAGTCATCCTCATCACTATTGAAATCAACATACTCAGGGTGAGTTACCTTAGGACCTTTGGCCATGAAGCATCTTCCAGTTCCTTCATTTGGTGAGTCAAATATGTCGAAGGAGTTGGTTGACACAAGTGCTAGACCGGCGACACCTTCATCTTGAGTATATTCGGAATCGGAGTGATAACTTCTCTCGGAGTGTTTGTCGGAGTCGGAGCCGGATACCCATTCACCAACATGAGCTTGATGTCTTAATTTTGTGTAGCTCCTTGATGATTTTTCCTTTCTTTCCGAATCCTTGCTCCTCCATGAGTATCTTCGTTCATAACGATCATCTCTACTCCTTCTCTCTCTTGATGGTGATTCTTCTCTTTTGCCTCTTCTTTTTGGAGAATCTTCTCTTCTTTTGTAGGGAGTCGTACACTCATTGGAATAGTGCCTGGGTCTTCCACAATTGTAGCAGTTTCGCTCTCGACTAGAAGATCTCTTGTCATTGTAGGACCTTGACTTGGAGCTTCTATCTTTGCTTCTACTCTTGTAGAACTTGTTGAAGTTCTTCACCATTAGGCTCAATTCTTCGTTGAAGTTTTGCTTCTCACTTGATGATGTGGGGGATTCACATGAGGCTTTGTAAGCACCACTTGATTTGTTGTGAAGTTCCTCTTTATCCTTGAGTGACATCTCATGAGCAACAATTCTTCCAATAACTTCCGTTGGCTTGAGATCTTTGTAATTGGGCATCATTTGAATCAAAGTGCACACAGTATCATATTTTCCATCCAAGGCTCTTAGGATCTTCTTGATGATGAATCTGTCGGTCATCTCTTCACTCCCTAAGTCAGCAATCTCGTTTGTGATGAGAGCAAGCCTAGAGTACATTTCAGTGACACCTTCACCATCCTTCATTTTGAACTTGTCAAGTTGACTTTGAAGCACATCCAATTTGGATTCCTTGACGGAGTCGGTACCTTCGTGCATATCAATCAAAGTATCCCAAATTTCCTTTGCATTCTCAAGACAGTTGATTTTGTTGAATTCTTTGGGGCATAATCCGTTGAAGAGAATATCACAAGCTTGAGCGTTGTATTGTAGCATCTTCAACTCCGTGGTAGCTTCACGGTTTGGTTCTTTCCCATCGAAGAAGTCACCTTGCAAACCAACACACACAATAGCCCAAACGGCGGGGTTATGTCCAAGAATATGCATTTTCATTTTATGCTTCCAACTAGCAAAATTAGTACCATCAAAGTAAGGACCTCTACGGTGATAATTTCCCTCACTAGACGCCATACTCTCCTAGGTTGTGAAACCAAGGCTATGACCACCAAAAGCTATGGAAATCAAAGCAAATGGAGACCAAAGCTCTGATACCACTTGTAGGATCGGAAGTATGTCTAGAGGGGGGTGATTAGACTACTTGACCAAATAAAAACTATGCCTTTTCCCAATTTTAGTTCTTGGCAGATTTTAGCAACCTTAGGACAAGTCAAGCAATCATCACACAATTCAAGCAAGCATGCAAAGAGTATATAGCAGTGGAAAGTAAAGCATGCAACTTGCAAGAATGTAAAGGAAAGGGTTTGGAGAATTCAAACGCTATTGGAGACACGGATGTTTTTCCCGTGGTTCGGATAGGTGGTGCTATCCTACATCCACGTTGATGGAGACTTCAACCCATGAAGGGTAACGGTTGTGCGAGTCCACGGAGGGCTCCACCCACGAAGGGTCCACGAAGAAGCAACCTTGTCTATCCCACCATGGCCATCGCCCACGAAGGACTTGCCTCACTAGCTGTAGATCTTCACGAAGTAGGCGATCTCCTTGCCCTTACAAACTCCTTGGTTCAACTCCACAATCTTGTCGGAGGCTCCCAAGTGACACCTAGCCAATCTAGGAGACACCACTCTCCAAGAAGTAACAAATGGTGTGTTGATGATGAACTCCTTGCTCTTGTGCTTCAAATGATAGTCTCCCCAACACTCAACTCTCTCTCATAGGATTTGGATTTGGTAGAAAGAAGATTTGAGTGGAAAGCAACTTGGGGAAGGCTAGAGATCAAGATTCATATGGTAGGAATGGAATATCTTGGCCTCAACACAAGGGTAGGTGGTTCTCTCTCAGAACATGTGAGTTGGAAGTGTAGATGTGTTTGCCAGGACCCCGATCCTAAGTCACACCGATCTAGCATGTAACACGTCATATCACTTTGCGGCCTCACGCACGGTATTCCCACGGGTGCCACCTTACCTGGCCCGGGACCGTTTGCGCCTTTTGGCTCACGTATATGATAGTGTCGCTAGCATCCATATGACAAAGAACCCGGGCTGACATGGCTAGTTGTGAACCCAAAGCACCACTAACCCATGGGGACAGGCATACATGAATCAACCTCGAGCATGTCGGTCAACAGCGTGTGAATCCGGGCTGTAGCACTGGGCTAACAGCACTCCGGTAACCCGGGCTGCAGCAGGCTAGGCAGGACTCCGGATGTCACTGCGTGACATTTCCCCGAAGGTACAGACACAGGAGCGAAGTGAAACACATGCCGGCCAGTCAAGTGTCCTGAGCAGTAGTGTTGGGCTAGCAGGACTCCGGTGAACCGGGCTGTAGCGGACTACTATGGCTCAAGGAAGCACTAGACTACATTTCCCCATAATAGAGGCTGCCAAGGATAAACAACTAGATTGCCGGATCCCACACATACCAAGCATTTCAATCATACACACAATATGCTCGACATGTGTAAATACAACATGGCATCACAACAAGACTCTACGACTCAGAGTATTTATTCATTAGGCTCCGAGGAGCCAAGATATTACAAACAAGGGTCTCATGACCCAACATTCAGAGCATACAAGTCAAAGCACATGCGGAAGCTAAACATGTCTGAGTACAGACATCTACAAATGAAAAAGGCTGAGAAGCCTGACTATCTACCAGATCATGCCGAGGGCACAAGATCGTAGCTGAGGTAACAAGCTAAACGTCGAAGTCCACGCGGAACTACTAGCGAGACTGACGTCTCTCTACAAAAACATAAAATAGTCAAACGTGAGTACAAATGTACCCAGCAAGACTTACATCAAAACTAGCTACATATGCATCGGTATCAATAAAGGGGGTGGTGGAGTTTAACTGCAGCAAGCCAGCTTTGACTCGGTGGCTATCCTGAACTACGACTGCTAGTAACTCTTTGAGGTGGCGCACACGAGTCCACAAATTCACCATTTCAATACACCACTATGGATCTACTCCCGTCTCCCTACGAGAACGCCATCCATAGCACTCACGCTTATCTTGCGCATTTTAGAGTATCCACTTTCACTTGTCTATGAACTATGCAAGGGGTCCAAGTTTCCATATCTGAGGAATCCGGCTATTCGAATAGATAATGATAACCCTGCAGGGGTGTACTTCTTCACACACGCTCTCGCCACTTATCGCCCTGTACACGTCATGTACCTCGGCAACCTTCAAGTGGAAGCCGGGCGAGGGAGTCGGCCACGACCTGACTAACTACACAAGTCTCTAGTCTAGGTTTATCGCCTATTCGGGTTCCATCCGCAAGGAGATCCGGCCGGGGTGTCGCTCACGGCCCCAAATGATGTGTACAGGGTTCCAAGCCCACCAACCGGGCGGCGCTTGGCATACCCGGCCACGGTGCCTAGTCTGTCCCAAGCCCACCTGTACCGGGTGCCACTTGGTAGACTACTAACACTACCTACAAACACCAGAAACTAGTTGCAACTCCTGGGCAGAGATCAAGTTGGTTAATAAGCCGAGAGGGGTCGAGTTACCGGAACCCAATGTGTGGCAGTAACTGTTCATGGATCACAAACACAGAACTCAGTTCCTGAGGACGGCTGCAATGAGACAACCCACCATGTACTCCTACATGGCCTCTCACCGCTACCTTTACCAAATCATGTTCACACACTTAGCTCACACACAGTAGGACATGTTCACCACATTCCAATTCATCCCCGATGAATCAGACCTGACTCAACTCTAAGCAGTAGCAGGCATGACAAACAAGCATGAATAAGTAGGCACATCAGGGCTCAAACAACTCATACTCATGCTAGTGGGTTTCATCTATTTACTGTGGAAATGACAGGTCATGCAGAGGATAAGGGGTTCAACTACCGCAGCATGTAATAGTTGAATCGTTGTTGTTCTAATGCAGTAAAAGAGAGCAGGAGCGAGAGAGTGGGATTGTATCGGAATGAACAAGGGGGGTTTTGCTTGCCTGGCACTTCTGAAGATAATATAGTTCTTCATCGGTGTCATCGAATAATCGTCGGAACGTCGTCTACTGAGAGGGGACAGTCACCGGCAAACACAAAGAACCAACATTCGCTGCAATGCACAACCAAATGAATGACATGTCATGTTAAGGAACTGAATTGACCTAATGCAGCAGTAAGCCAAGTTAATTGAAGTGGAATTCAACAAGGTTAAACTCCAACTCCAAATGCTAGTTCATAATTGCCCTAATCATGATTCATCCTATTCAGTGAGGTTAACTTGTTCAATCATGCATGAAAGTGCCATAAACAGATTCTTCATATTTTTCTGATCAATTTTCATATATAATTTGTTTGATTTGGAGTTACGGTTGAATTACTATGAATTTTTGAAGTTTGTACTATTTTCTGGAATTTTCTAAATTATTTTAAATCCAGAAAATTAGTAATTGCGTCAGCATTGCGTCTCTAAGACGTCAGCGGTCAACTGCGGCGGTCCAGGTCAAACCTGACCTGTGGGGCCCGCGTGTCAGTGGTTAGTTAAACTAATCTAGTTTAGTTAGTACTAACCTGGGTCATCTATTATATAATTAAAACATAAGTCAAACAGGACACCACGTTCATCCACATATATTAAATTATCTCAACCTTTGATTTTGGAGATGAACGACTAAGATTTAAAGATGTAAACGTTACATACAAATATTGTGTATAAACCTTTTTTGGAACATTGGAAGTGTGTCACGTATATTTTATTTTTTTGAAAACCGTACATGTTTTTTTAGCACTCACGTACATGTTTTATGATAGAAAAGTGCAAAGCATAAATACGTATAAGGCAAGGAGACTTCCAAGTTTCCAGCCCCATATGTTGTACGTGCAATTAAGAAGGCATGTGACCCATTCCAGTTCGGATTCTAATAGCACAAGAATTTGACATATCACGTATAGGACAAGGAGATGTACAAGAAAAGATGACCTACAATTTTAATGAAGGAAAAGTTCCATCAAGCCTTCTTTCTTCCCTTAGATAGAAAATGAACAGCCCGACCACACCAGAATAGAAAGACGAGTCCGATTAGAATACGGGCATTGACGTCTCATTTATGAAATAAAATCAGTCCGGACTCCGCCAGCTTTAGTGCTTCAGGATTCACACTATGGGATATAACAAAAATTTTATAACAAACTTTTCACTAAATAAAAGGAACAAATGTGTCCGTACATGAAAAATAGTGGGGAATAGAGATTATCAAGTACGTACAAGTGAGATCCAAAATACATATATGTGAACAGCTAAGTGAGACCCCAAAATACATGCGTGAACATCTAAGTGCTAATAATTTATAAATTTAGTATCCTTCATAAGTCCAAATGATAGTCACGAGAATGATCGTATAAGTATATATATCACGTCCATGCATGAGTAAACTACTCATCCATTTGAAAATACAAGACATATAACTGAACTTGCAGTCAAAGTTTTCAAAGTTTGACCACTAATATAATAAATAGTATATGGGTTGAACAGGTAAGAATAAAAATATTGTATTGAATGCAAAAAAAATTATTCATATATTCCATTTTACTATTTTTCGAATTATTACAATTGAAAACCATATCTGAAATTGTGAATTTGAAACTGTCAATATTCAAGTGTACCATATATTTTGGAATATATAGAACACTATATAATTATATTAGGAGAAGGACATATACAATGATCACGAAAAAGGCACAGAAATCTAGGAAAACCTATGAGTATCCCAAGTACCTTTGTTCGATGACTTTATCATCGCAATAGTTGTGTTCAGGGAGACTAAAAGAGAACGAGCAATCAATCGAGTCAAATTACATATTTGAAAAGAAATGAAGATGAAGAGGGAGTGACAAATACAACAATCATGGAGAAGTGTTATAGCTCTAGAATACATATGAATATCCCAATTATGTATGCTTGATGAGTTTGTCGAAATTTTAATTAATAAATTATGCCTAATTAGGATGATGTCACTAATAAAAAATGAATTTAGTATTGAGACCATAAATACAAACATCATGATGCAAGTGCCAATAAATTATATTTTGTACTAACTAATGATGATATATGTTCTTTTTTACAATGGCTGAGATTCAAAACATAAACAAAAGAAATAAGACATGCAAATTGTTTTGTATAAATTAAGTATTTTTCATAAAATATAGTCATGAGTACACAATGTACAAAACACGCTAATGACGAGATAGATGTAGGAAGATAAAAGCATGTTCAAATGTATGACATCAATATTTGATTTAGTTCTTGACAATTTCTTTTTATAAATTTCTAAATATCATAAAGAGTTGGAAGAATGTGTTCTGCACAAAATTGTAACATCAGCCACAATAATGTTTACATTGTCCAACGGAAAAAGTTTTAATTTATCAATGATTTACTTGCTATACAAACATTCAATATAGCATATTCATATGAACCTAACGATCAAAATTTAGATCCGGAGACCTTATAAAAATTAAAAATAGCATGTGAACATATATATTTGAAAATCTAGCCGCGCAAATGCGCGGGTCGCACCGCTAGTTCTAATTAAATTTAAAGTTAAACTAGATTAATTAGGCAAGGGCGGGCCTGCATGTCAGTGGGACAGGGGGGAGTCAACCCAGCCAGCGGGGTCAAACTACGCCGGTCAGCAGGTCAACCCCCACCGGCGACGTGTCGCCGGCGACGACAGGCGCGGCGGAGCAGCGTGGAAACGCTGCTCCAGTGACCATTTGAAAGGAGGAGACCACCTACGGGGAGCTGAGGCTCGCCCGCATCCAGCCGGGGTGGTGGCTCGGCTCGGGGTGGCCGGAACGGCGCCGATGATGAGCACAGCAGCGACCGGAGCTCGAGTGAGCTCGGGCTCGTGGCTTCGGTGGACCTAGCGGCGCGGCGACAGCAGCTACTCGGTCTTCGCGGTGCGGTGAGACCGTTGGGCACGGTGGCGAGGCCGTTGCGTGGCCAGAGCCACGTCGGCGACGAGGTCAGGCGACGGCGCGATCGGGTAAGAAGGGCACGGCAGCTACGGTGCACAGGGAAGAAAACAGAGAGGGGGAGGACGGGCAGCAGCTCACGGCGATCTTCTTGGAGTGAACAGCGAGCTCAGGGAGGGCCTGAGGCACTCGGGGCGTCGAGGGGGATCTCCGGCGACGGCGGTCGGGGACGAGCTCGGTGAGGCAGAGGGGCGCGCCCGGCGTCGAGTGGCGGAGCGAGGAAGTCGAGGACGTCGAGGCGGAACTCGCAGGCTCAGCGAGGGGTCGAGAGAGAGGCGATGGCCGCGGCAACGACGAGCGGCGGCGGCGGTTGCGCTCGGGCGCGAGAGGGAGAGAGGCAAAGGAGGGGGAAGGGCACGAGGGAGAGTGAGAGAGGGTCGAGGGGGGCAGCGTGGTACGCATGGAGGCGACCAGGCGGTCGAGGGGGCACGTAGGCAGGGAGGAGCCGGCGCGGCTCGCCTGCGCATCGGGCACGCAGCTGCTTCTCCTCCTGGCAGGAGGAAGAAGACAGTGCTGCCCCTGGTGGACCGGGCTAGCTTCGGCCAGTAGGCCACTACAGTGGTGGGCTGCACGGTAAGGTTAGGTAAGTTTCTGTCTCTGTTTTATTTCTTCTGTTTTGTTTTTTTTCTTTTACTTTGCCACTGTTTTTCAAATTTAAACAAATTCAAAACAGTGCCAAATATCCTCTGAATAATTTATGTTGCTAGATGGACTTTTCCAAAGGCACATAAATAATTTCAGGGCCTTTTGAAATATATTCTATATAAAATGAATATAATCCAAAAGTCAAATACTTATTGATTTAATTTCAAAGGCCCAAAATAAATATCCCTGAAACTCCAAAAATATTGGTTTGAGTTTTACTTCTTGCCAATATTTTTATAGCTTAACAGGAACATTTTCTTGGGTTTGTTTGAAGCAATTTTTAATGTTGATCATTTTTAGAAATGATCTCTGAGGCTTTCCACTTTCCCCAATTCACATTTAAATGGAATTTAAACATGATGCATGGATGCCACTCACTGATGCAACTAATTACAAAGCAGAATTCTAGGCTGTGACAACTCACCCCCACTAAACAAGAATCTCGTCCCGAGATTCGAAACGTGAGGTAAGAAGACAGAGGGGGCACAAAGCCAACACGATCTTCACGGTCCAGGTTGCACTTCATAAAAACGTTGATTCGAACATCACCATGATATTGACATCTTGCTTTGAGAACTCCATCCAACATAACAACGGGAAGGAAAGGAGAATCTAGAGGAGTCGATCTTCTCGAAGATCGAGCAATCGACGATCAACTCACAGAACGAGACATAGCGACACCTGTCGAGATGAGACACGATACACGCATCAAGAATGATGGAAATGAGCATATGACAAGGTTTAAATAAGTAGCGGAATTCCCACACCTAGGAGGGTGGTGAAGGGTGTCAACGTAGCGAGGAGTTGGGTTGCCATGATACCACAACGAGACACCTTAAGGAAGGTGACTCGAAAAACTATTTCCTTAAGTGGCAAAAAGAATTACTTTTGATTCAGAGATCATTGACACTCTTTGTACCAGCCTAAGGCAAACCACAACAATCGTTTGGCGGAGTACGAAGGGATGGCATACGTGGACTAGAATGGATGATGTGGACTACCTTGTAGAAGACAACGCAATGGATGACTTTTGCTTATCACCGGAAATGGATGGGACCCATGGTAGGATGGCACAATGGCGGTGCAAGCTGGGAACAACATGCAAATGTTGGAAATGTTCCAACCATCATATCTGCCTGAGATTCAGATCTGGTTGGTGTCAGGATATTTCAGACAGCATGTCTGGAAAAGAGAGTTTGCAACATAAACCGACGAGACGGAGTTGCGAGATTCTCGGGAATGAACTACGATAGCAAGCTCCAAAACATGAGCTGATTCCGCTACATACATGTGAACATGATGTCCAAGATAAGCATGATCACATAGTAGTCTTATGATAAAACTCTACCGAGTTCAGGTGGGGAACCATCATCTAGGGTAACGAAGTCTTGTGCATGACCTAGGATTTTCACAACAACTCCTTTTCCTAGAACAAATCAGTCTGTGGCTTGGTGTGCTAGGGATTACACATGGAGTGGAGGTAATTAATCTACCAAACCATAGAATACTTCACACGTATGCATGACTGATTTGGGATGATTCCATAGGAAACAAAACAAACCTTTCTCAAATTCATGGCGGCAACTTACACCTAATGCACGTGAACTTGGAGAAAGTCACTTCTTTCACCAAAACATATACCTCATGAGCGGAACACGAAGGCAATGCTTACAAAGTTTTCAACACTAGGTTGATGTTCAACATGAATCATGGGGGAGATAAAATGTTGCTGATGGGCTCAACAACAACTCATCAGAATTTCCATATCACTGGACTTCCACCATCATGTGAACACGGTGATAGCATTGGTCAGGCCAAAGGATGTAATGGTGTATGCTCGAGGGATCAACCACGAGTAAGACAACATTACGAACATCGTTGGTTCCGATTTGATTTGACGATAGCCCACACTCAAATCAAAGGATTGATAAGACAATAGCGCCGATAATTGATCACGTGGATCAATCGATGAAGATATTATCTTTCTTCAACACAGATACAAGATATCCCCTAGGGATGAGCGTGGTAGGACAAGCTTTTATCTTCCAACTCTCCAAGTTGTTGTTAATCTTAACCAACTAGCTCAGGGGTATCCAACATAGATTCTTGGAGAAAGAGTGGTTTATTGGAAAACCAATATGATCACGAACTCAACATAGCGGTCAGGTGACAACCTGGTAACACTTCCGAGAAGATTTTTGGAACATCGCGAACCACCGATATGTCTCTAAGCTCGAGAACAATCTTGCTTTTCAGGGCAAGACAACATGATCAGAAGAGTGAGGGATTGACACAATCCTAACTCATAGATCGAGGAGTGCACCAGAAATAAGGGCTAGGTAGCACGATCAATATTAAGATGATGATTTAATAACCAATACGCTAAGAATGAGAATAATGTCCATTAACTACCAAGCAACACAGTTGCTAGGAGTATTGATTTCACACAACACGATTCATTTGTCGGCATTCCGGTTGCGATAACACAACACCGAGGAATGAATAATGATGACGAGAGGTATCACTACATCAAGAATTCATAAGAGGTGGTGCAATTCTCATGACACTCTTGACATAAAGATGGTAACACTCCAAGGTAGAGCAGAGCAAAGGCTGGATTGGCATTTGATCTGCAGAGTACAACTACTTTGACCTAATCCTGGATATGGATGAGGTACAGGAGTTTGTTTCTCCTAGTCATTCTGAAATAGAATGACTTGACGAACCACTAGAGTAATAGGCATCGATAAACGCGATTGCCAACTACTCTTTACTATCAATTGATAGATGAAGGTCAGAATATAACTGAAGGGGGACAACTCAAAGGAACATATAACTTTCTGAGTTGTGGATGCATAGATTAGTATGTCGAACGAGTTCAACATATTTCTTCCAGATAACCCATGCGGAAAGGTAGAACTGGCAGAGCCACAATATAGAATGGAGAACTCAGCAAGAGCACTCTGGTTTGATCTTTTGGTTCAAGAACTTCTGCCATAAGTGGTTCATAGTATTTGGAAGAAGGAAATACCACGGACCTCGAGGACTAACGAAAAGGTTACTAATATCCTAAAGGAACTAGCAACACTATCAACATGAAGCAAGTAGGGTGAATCTCGGGTTCAAGAACCCAAAAATAGAATGCCTACTACTAAGTGGCATCACGGGATGCTTCCGAGAATGATGGCCAGAATCATCACACTGGGGACACAAAAACATGGCCATATTACCAGGTGATCCTCTAAGATGCCTAGGGTCATAATACTAGTTCCAACATATATGTCAAGGCAAGGAGTGCCTCAACAGACGATTAGTGTGCTTATTCTGACCAAAAGGACACCGAAACCGAGGGAAAGGATTTTGCAATTGCATCAGATTACTTAGAAATCTGGGATGACTCGGACAGCATAACGGGTGTAAATGCTCAGAAAAAGATTTGAGACATTCACAATAGTTTGCATAGACACTCAACAACAACATATCAAGGTTCTGGTTCAGCAAGCAACATACTAAAAGTAGTAGAAACTGAACTGAGGCTTGAACCCAACAATCCTAGGCAACTACGGTTTAGTAACACGTCATCCTGAGAGATAGAAGAGAAGCCTAGTTCTTAATCCTCGTAGAAGAGAAGAGGATGACTCAGATCAGAAGGCCATGAGGTAAAGGAGTAAAAAGAGCCTTACGTTCCCTTCCACAATCAATTCCCTTACATAACTAAAGCATCTCTAGACTCAACTTCGACAAGTTTGGCTTGGTAATCCTACAGGCAGTCAGGCTCTGATACCAACGCTGTCAGGACCCCGATCCTAAGTCACACCGATCTAGCATGTAACACGTCATATCATTTTGCGGCCTCACGCACGGTATTCCCACAGGTGCCACCTTACCTGGCCCGGGACCGTTTGCGCCTTTTGGCTCACGTATATGATAGTGTCGCTAGCATCCATATGACAAAGAACCCGGGCCGACATGGCTAGTCGTGAACCCAAAGCGGCACTAACCCATGGGGACAGGCATACATGAATCAACCTCGAGCATGTCGGTCAACGGCGTGTGAATCCGGGCTGTAGCACTGGGCTAACAGGACTCCGGTAACCCGGGCTATAGCAGGCTAGGCAGGACTCCGGATGTCACCGCGTGACATTTCCCCGAAGGGACAAACACAGGAGCGAAGTGAAACACATGCCGGCCAGTCAAGTGTCCTGAGCAGTAGTGCTGGGCTAGTAGGACTCCGGTGAACCGGGCTATAGCGGGCTACTATGGCTCAAGGAAGCACTAGACTAAATTTCCCCATAAGAGAGGCTGCCAAGGATAAACAACTAGATTGCCGGATCCCACACATACCAAGCATTTCAATCATACACACAATATGCTCAACATGTGTAAATACAACATGGCATCACAACAAGACTCTACGACTCAGAGTATTTATTCATTAGGCTCCGAGGAGCCAAGATATTACAAACAAGGGCCACATGACCCAACATTCAGAGCATACAAGTCAAAGCACAAGCGGAAGCTAAACATGTCTGAGTACAGACATCTACAAATGAAAAAGGCTGAGAATAAGGGGTTCAAACAACTCCTACTCATGCTAGTGGGTTTCATCTATTTACTGTGGAAATGACAGGTCATGTAGAGGATAAGGGGTTCAACTACCGCAGCATGTAACAGTGGAATCGTTGTTGTCCTAATGCAGTAAAAGAGAGCATGAGCGAGAGAGTGGGATTGTATCGGAATGAACAAGGGGGTTTTGCTTGCCTGGCACTTCTGAAGATAATATAGTTCTTCATCGATGTCATCGAATAATCGTCGAACGTCGTCTACTGAGAAGGGACAGTCACCAGCAAACACAAAGAACCAACATTCACTGCAATGCACAATCAAATGAATGACATGTCATGTTAAGGAACTTAATTGACCTAATGCAGCAGTAAGCCAAGTTAATAGAAGTGGAATTCAACAAGGTTAAACTCCAACTCCAAATGTTAGTTCATAATTGCCCTAATCATGATTCATCCTATTCAGTGAGGTTAACTTGTTCAATCATGCATGAAAGTGCCATAAATAGATTCTTCATATTTTTCTAATCAAATTTCATATATAATTTGTTTGATTTGGAGTTACGGTTGAATTACTATGAATTTTTTAAGTTTGTACTATTTTCTGGAATTTTCTGAATTATTTTAAATCCAGAAAATTAGTAACTGCGTCAGCATTGCGTCTCTAAGACGTCAGCGGTCAACTGCGGCGGTCCAGGTCAAACCTGACCTGTGGGGCCCGCGTGTCAGTGGTTAGTTAAACTAATCTAGTTTAGTTAGTACTAACCTGGGTCATTCTAATTAAGTTTAAAGTTAAACTAGATTAATTAGCCGGGGGCGGGCCCGCATGTCACTGGGACAGGGGGGAGTCAACCCAGCTAGCGGGGTCAAACTACGCCGGTCAGCGGGTCAACCCCCACCGGCGATGTGTCGCCGGCGACGACAGGCGCGGCGGAGCAGCGCGAAAACGCTGCTCTGGCGACCATTTGAACGGAGGAGACCACCTACGGGGAGTTGAGGCTCGCCCGCATCCAGCCGGGGTGGTGGCTCGGCTCGCGTGCATCCAGCCGGGGTGGTGGCTCGGCTCGGGGGTGGCCGGAATAGCGCCGACGATGAGCACAGCGGCAACCGGAGCTCGAGTGAGCTCGGGCTCGTGGCTTCGGTGGACCTAGCGGCGCGGCGACAGCAACTACTCGGTCTTCGCGGTGCGGTGAGACCGTTGGGCACGGTGGCGAGCCCGTTGCGTGGCCGGAGCCACGTCGGTGATGAGGTCAGGCGACGGCGCGATCGGGTAAGAAGGGCGCGGCAGCTATGATGCATAGGGAAGAAAAAAGAGAGGGGGAGGACGGGTAGCAGCTCACAGCGATCTTCTTGGAGTGAACGGCGAGCTCAGGGAGGGCCTGAGGCACTCGGGGTGTCGAGGGGGATCTCCGGCGACGGCGGTCGGGGACGAGCTCGGTGAGGCAAAGGGGCGCGCCCGGTGTCGAGTGGCGGAGCGAGGAAGTCGAGGATGTCGAGGAGGAACTCGCATGCTCAGCGAGGGGTCGAGAGAGAGGCGATGGCCGCGGCAACGACGAGCAGCGGCGGCGGTTGCGCTCGGGCGCGAGAGGGAGAGAGGCAAAGGAGGGGGAAGGGCACGAGGGAGAGTGAGAGAGGGTCGAGGGGGGCGGCGTGGTACGCGTGGAGGCGACCAGGCGGTCGAGGGGGCACGTAGGCAGGGAGGAGCCGGCGCAGCTCGCCTGCGCATCGGGCACGCAGCTGCTTCTCCTCCTGGCAGGAGGAAGAAGACAATGCTGCCCCTGGTGGGCCGGGATGGCTTCGGCCATGTCGGTGTACTAAAGTAGGGGTACCTTAGTATCCCGAACTTGTGCACGGGCAGTCGTAGCACCCCGCGGCAAGGCTTGCCAGGAGATCACCAAGACTCCCCGCGGTCCCTTTTTGGGCCACCCAAGAACAAAGTATTTGAGCCAAGGCCCCGGCAGGAGGAGCCTGCCGGGAAGGCCACCCGAAGAGAGCGAGGCCCCGGAAAGAGGAGCTTGCCGAGACGACCGCTCGAATCATGAGACCCCGGCAATAGGAGCTTCCCGGGAAGGCCGACCACGGCATGACAAGGACCTTGCCACGGCGCGTCCCGCGCCCCGGCAAGGCCCGGTGAGCGACAGGCTGCCGGGCGCGACAAGACATCCACCGCGGCAAGGCGTTTGCCGCGGCAAGTTACCACCCCGTGCCTGCGCTCCAGCTCACCCACCAACGTGTTGCTCTGGGGGCATTCTAGGCGCACGTGGCGGGAGGCTGTGCAGCCAGGGGCATGCGGTGGCGAAGCGAAGTTGATAGAGTAGCCATCGTGGCAAACGGTGGCGCTCCTGACGGTCCACTTCCCTGCGCCGTCTGGGCGACGCGGACGGGCATTTAATGCCCTTGTCCCCCGTCGTCAGAGTTAGGTATGATAGCACTGTACAGCCACTGTGCAGGCAGCTGTACCCACTACAGCATTCTCCCATTTTTGCCCCCACCTACGCTGCCACCTGTGGGTAACCCCCTTGAGCATATAAAAGGAGGCCCCATGCGCACGTAGGAGGAGGAGGACACCCATCGCCACGCCCGGCCTCGCCAGCAGCTCGTGTGTACTGTAGCACAGCGCGCTCCCGAGCAAGAACACAATACAATCCACAAAGCAGCAGTAGGGTTTTACGCATCCTTGCGGCCCGAAGCTGGGTAAAATCCCTTGTGTGCACCGCCTCGATCCGCTCTTTGTGCAACCTCCGCCCCCCGCCGAACCAGTAAGGGGCTCGGTCCCCATAGGTGTTCGAGGAAGCCGATTCCCCCCGACATCTTTGGCGCGCCAGGTAGGGGGCGTCGAAGTTGTGCGAACCTGATCCGGCGCCTGCACCAGCTAGATCTCCTTCACCTTCATCGACATGCCACCGAAGAAGAAGTCTCCGGAGGTGGCTGGTCCGCCCGCGTCGAACCCCCCCCCCCTGGAACAAGCGGGTGGTGGGGACGGCACCGGCGACGGAACAGGCGCCACCGAGCCAGCTCATGGCGCCACGGCATCCGAACATACGCCGACACCTCTCGGCGCAGGTAAGCCCTGGTATGACCAGGCAGCCTCTCGCCCCATCCCGTGGAGCGGGGACAGTTAGCCCCACAGATCTCGCATGCGGGCCGCCTCGAGTGTTCGCTCACGCTGAGCTCGAGCGAGGGCAGCTGCGTCAAGATGATGCGCTGCTCCTCGAGGAGGACCGCCTTCAGGCCGCTGGGTGAGCTGCTCGCTACCAGCAAACTTTGTGCTGCTTTTATAGCCGCCAAGTTAGTGCCAGAAGTTTCGAGAAAGTGGGAAGGCCCTTGCCGGGTGAAACGAGTCAATAGGCCTGGCGCTGTCCGCCTTGAGACCGAAGATACCACTCCGGTGAGCAACTCCCGGAACGTTGGGAATCTTCGTAAGTTTCGCCAGTAAGGCGCGGTTGTCGGACCCCGTCCGGCAACCACCCCTCTACACAAAGTCTTGCCGCTGTTGCATGTGATCCTTTGTACAGAGCCAGGCGCAGACCCTGCAGATTGAGTTCTTGTGCTCCGCGCACCTTGTCGATCTCGTGCTCTTCATTCTTTGCATGCATTATCTGACACTCTGTGCAGCACTGACCCCCGGTAAGCGACGGCGAGCCCCATGCTTCGCCTTACCGGAAAGCGACCTTGCCGGGCAGCGAGCCACGGAAAAGCTAAGTTGCCATAGCTTGAGCAATTGAGTTTTTAAATTTTTGAGGTTATCCTCCTCGAACGATCGTACTTTGTATGGAAAACCTGTGCGCGGAGGGACCGGCTCGTGGCTAGTTGCGCCCTTACTTCGTTTTGAGTCTGCTCAACGACTTAAGTGTGCTACGACCAGAGTGGCATCCTTACTTTGTTTCGAGCTCGCTCGGCAGCTTAAGTGTGCTGCGACTGCAGTTGCAACACTTACCTTGCTTTGAGCCTGCTCAACAATTTAAGTGAGCTGCAGCTAGCCGCGGCAAGGTTTCTTGCCGGTAGTGGCGCCACTGGCGGGCTGCTGATGTCCCGAACTCAGAGCCCGCGGTAAGGCGGAGGCTTACGCCGACAAGTCCCCAAAAGCGTAGGGCAAAAACATACAGAGCACGGAGTCAAGTAGAGGAAATAACAGTGCAGTCACTACCTAAGATAGAGTTATATTACAAAGATAAGCTTGTCGCACCCCTAATGAACCGCTTTCGTGACTTGGCCGGCAGCGACAAGAAAAGAAAAAGGGAGGCGGCCTAATCCACGCGGTCGCCCTCGATCCTCTTGATCCCAGCCACCTTCTCCATGATGGGCGCGACGAGGGCCCTGATCTCCTCGAGGTCAGCGTCCGCCGGCAGGGATTTGAGGACGTTGGTGAGCCTGATGCCGGGGTTGCGGAAGGCAATCTTCACCAACACCTTCTCGAGGGCTCCGGCGATGGCGTCGCGCGTCTCGCCGGCCAGCTGCTCTGGGATCGCGTTCCGAAGATGCTGAAGGGCCGCCACCACGCCTTTGAAGAACGAAGTGAGCTTGGCGCTGGGCGGGACGTTTTCACCAGAGGGGTACTCGTGACCCTCCATCCCCAGCAGCGTCAGCTCCTTGTCGATGGAGGCGGCGATGTCCACGAGGCCCTCGGTCCACTGCTCCACCGTCGCCCTGAATTCGTTTTGGGTGACCGTAGCACTCTCCAACAACGCCTCGTTGTCCGCGACCTCCTTCCGCAAGGCCACCTCTTGCTCCTTGGCGCTGTCCAGCGGCTTGGACAAGGTGTCCAGCTTCAGCTCGAGATCGGCGTTGGAGTCCTTGGCGGCGTCGAGCTCCTTGATCTTCTCGGCGAAGCGGCCCTGTAGCTCACCAAGGGTGTGGGCACCCTTCTCGCGCTCCTGCCTGAGCGCGGCGAGCTCCTCGCCGCTCACCTTGAGGTCGGTGTCGAGCTGCGCCACCCTCGCCTCCAGTGCCTTCTTGGCGGCCTCGGCCGCCGCAGCAGCATCTCGCACCTCCTTGAGGGCTCCGCCGAGCGCTTGCTCGCGTGCGGCGACCTCCTCCTCGTGGCTGGCGAGGCTGGCTTTCTGCTGCGCCAGCTCGCCCTCCTGCGCGGCTAGCCTTGTGGCGGCAAGCCTTTGCTGCTCTTCGGCTTCCGCCTTCTCGAGGATGAAGGCCGTCCGCGCCTCGTCGAGCTGCCTTCGCTCTTCCGCCAAGGATCGGAGGGCCTCCTGGTTGAGCTCTCGGAGCTCCCCGGCGCGCTTCTCCATGTCCGCTCCCGCCTTCGCGACAAGCGCTTCCCGGCGTTCCACCTGGGCTTGTCGGGCGCGGTAGAGCGACACCAGCTTCCGGAGCAGCCGCTCCTCCTCAGACTCGCCGCCGCTGCTGCCTGGCGCGTCCACCAGCGTCAGCCAGGCGGAGGCGAGCAACTCTCCATCCAAGGTCTCCCCCTCGACCAGCGCCCTGGAAGTCGACTCCCAGGGGAGCTTGATGAAGATATCATCGCCGGCCTTCAGGTAGGCGCCTGGCTGGGCCTCCTCGGGGCCCGGCACCGCTGCGGAGGCGGGATCGGCGGTCGGCGCAGCGCCTGGCGCTCCTGTGGCCTCGGGGCCGTCAGTACGATCGCCGGCCCCTTCGCCCGCGGCTGCTGCGGCAGCCTTGGCGGCCCCTTCGCCGGCCGGATCTTCAGCACCATCCGTCTCTCCGGTGGCGGCCGCGTCGTCGGTATGGCCACGCGCGTCCTCCTCGACGACGACCTCGGTTTCCATCGGGTCCGTGGCGGGCGGGTCTGAAGGCCGAAGGAGGGGGGAAGTCAAGCAACTATCCAAAGAAGAAGAACCCCAGGGGAGTTTCGAGGCAAGGAGGTTACCTGGGCCGGGATCTGCAGTCACGGTCTCCATCGCCGAGGGGCCGCCGGTGCCGTCCCTCGCCGGGGACCGATCCTTTGCCGGGGACTGCTCCCTCGCCGGAGACTGCTCCCTTGCCGGGGACCGCTCCCTTGTCGGGGGCTCCTCCCTTGCCGGGGAACTCCCCCTTGGCGGTGTAGTTGTAGCGGGTGGCTCATCGGGGACGGTCTCCGGACGCTCCTGGTGGGGCTGCTCTGCTCCTACACGAATCGTCAGCCAGATGTCAAGAAAAGCGAAGGGCACCCGGGCGCGCCCAATGGCAGGAAGCAAGTCGTATGCTTACGCTGGGGGCTGCGCTGGGGGCTGCTCTGAGGACCAGTTGGCGGCTCCGATAAGGTCGTCTCAGGCGCACCCCCTGCCGTCACGGTGGGCTCGTCGTCGAGGATGACCACCGGGGCCTTGGCTCTCTTTGCCACCCTCTGAGCCAGAGTCCTGAAAAGGGCCAAATTCAGAGGAAAGCAAATGAGATGCGAGGCACAACTACAAGAATTGAAGAAACACAAGAACAACGGGGATCATACTCCTCTTCCTCTTCCTCGTCGGAGCTAAGTGCGGAGAAGTCGAAGACTGGCCCGCTTCTGGCGCGAGGAAGCGGAGGAGTAGGCTCCCTCGGCCGCTTGGCGGAGGCAGTGGTGGCGCCAGCCCGAGACAGCCTTGCCCCGGCCGCCGCAGTAGCGCGAGGGGCGGCAGGAGCAGAAGCAGCGGCCTGCGAAGACCCCGCTCCCGCTGAGACAGCGGAGCGCGTCGCGCGGCGCTGTGGCTGTTGGCTCGCTTGCCGTACCACCTCTCCGGCCTTGCGGAGGCGCCTCCGTGGTTGAGTCGGGGGCTCCGCTTGCGACGAGCTGCCCGAGGGTCGGGAAGAAGAGGCGTCAGCCTCCAGCAAGCCGCTCGTGCCCTCGGTGGACTCGTCCGCCCCTGCGCCGTGCCCGGCAAGCTCTTCCTCGCCGGCAAACTCCGCTCGATCGGCATGGCTTTCGGCCTCCGCTGCGTCCGCCTCCGCCAATGTGAAGCCGAACTCGCCCGCGGCCGCGGCCGCCGCCGCCTCTTCCATCCTGGAGGCGATGCGCGCCTACTCCGCGTCAGTGGTGTCTCGGGTGAGGCCCCTCTGCTCATCGGCGTCGACTGTCATCTCCACCAGGTCGTCGAAGAACGCCCGCACGACATCGTCGGCGGGCTCCTGCCAAGTGGAGTCGATCCCGTGCGAGTTGCACAGTGGCATCATTGCAAGGATGCGGCTGAGCGACGAATTGTTGCACAACGGGACGACGCCTTGCGGCAGCCTGAACCATTCGGGGTGGTCGGGGTCGTGCTTGAACAGCGCCCTGAGCGTGCCGTCAAGCTCCAAGACGGTGAAATTGAAATTGAGGCCAGGGCGCAGCCTCATGATGTCCGCCGCATTCTGGAACTCCCAGGCGGGCCTCCTCTTCTCCTGCAGGGGAGCGATGCGGCGGCGAAGGAAATCTGCGATAACGGCGCCAACTGTGATCCCGGCACGCCTGAGCCGCAGGATCTGGGTGATGGCAATCTGCAGCTTGTCGTCGTCCGGAGCCACGTCGCTCCAATCCCTGCCGCGCACCACAGGAGTTTGGCGCACGGCAGTGAACGGCTGCGGGTTCTCCTCGACGATCAGGCACCAGTCCGCCCTCCATTCCTCCCATTTGCTGCAGAGCTCTCCCTCCAGATAAGCGTCCTTCTTGCCAAGCTTCGAGATCCAGGCGATCCCGCCGGAGAGGGGCTCTCCTCTCTCTACTCGAGGCGTGAAGAAGTGGCGGAAGAGAGCTACGTTTGGAAAGACTCCGACAAAATTTTCGCAGAGATGTGCGAAAATTGCCATGGTCAAGACAGCATTGGGGGTGAAATCAAGGAGGTGGAACCCGTAGGTGTTCATGATGTCGCAGAAAAATTCAGAGAAGGGCGGGCAGAGCCCGCAATAGAAGAACAGAGCAAAGAAGGGATACCCGGTCGGATACTCCTTCTGGGCGACGGCGGGAAGGACCCTCGTGCGCGGATGCGCTCGCGTCCTCGTCGACCAGAAGAGGTAGTATTCCTACCTCAGGACCAATGCATCGAGCTCCGGGGGGAAGATCGCCTGCTCCTTTCACAGCGCCTCAAGCCGCTGCGCCTCGGCCGACTTCACGGCCTTCCCTTTTCCCTTGTCGCCCTTCGGGGCCATGGCGGGGAGAGGGAGGGGGGTCGACGGCGTCGGTAGCACTGGTGGCGGCGGAAGGGGGGAGGGCGGAGCGCTGCTTCTCTCAGGAAGTGGCGGAGGTTTTTGAGGAATAGCAACTGGCGGGTGGGCGGACTGCCCTTGTCTCCCCTGCTTATAAGGGGAGCAGGGGGCGTTTCGCCTTTCTGAATAAACAAATCGCCTGCGATGTGACGCGCGCCTGCGGGGCTCAGCCCCGCGCACGCCGCCCACGTCACGCACGCCCCTCCCCACGATGCCGCATTCGACGCGTGCCGTTCGGGGAGGACGTGGTGGGCGCAGAAGCAGATGCAGCATGACCCAGGCCGCGCGTGCCCGTGCACTATTTTGGGCCTGGCCCAACAGCGCTCGGCACCGTGTATGGCCCAGGCCCGGGGGCTCCTGTCGATGTACTAAAGTAGGGGTACCTTAGTGTCCCGAACTTGTGCACGGGCAGTCGTAGCACCCCCGCGGCAAGGCTTGCTAGGCGATCACCAAGACTCCCCGCGGTCCCTTTTTGGGCCACCCAAGAACAAAGTATTTGAGCCAAGGCCCCAGTAGGAGGAGCCTGCCGGGAAGGCCACCCGAAGAGAGCGAGGCCCCGGCAAGAGGAGCTTGCCGGGACGACCGCTCGAAGCACGAGACCCCGGCAAGAGGAGCTTGCCGGGAAGGCCGACCACGGCACGACAAGGACCTTGCCATGGCGCGTCCCGCGCCCCGGCAAGGCCCGGTGAGCGACAGGCTCCCGGGCGCGACAAGACATCCACTGCGGCAAGGCGTTTGCCGCGGCAAGTTACCACCCCGTGCATGCGCTCCAGCTCACCCACCAACGTGTCGCTTTGGGGGCATTCCAGGCGCACGTGGCGGGAGGCTGTGCAGCCAGGGGCATGCGGTGGCGAAGCTGACAGAGTAGCCATCGTGGCAAACGGTGGCGCTCTTGACGGTCCACTTCCCTGCGCCGTCTGGGCGACGCGGACGGGCATTTAATGCCCTTGTCCCCCGCCGTCAGAGTTAGGTATGATAGCACTGTACAGCCACTGTGCAGGCAGCTCTACCCACTGCAGCATTCTCCCATTTTTGCCCCCACCTACGCTGCCACCTGTGGGTAACCCCTTGAGCATATAAAAGGAGGCCCCATGCGCACGTAGGAGGAGGAGGACACCCATCGCCACGCCCGGCCTCGCCAGCAGCTCGTGTGTACTGTAGCACAGCGCGCTCCCGAGCAAGAACACAATACAATCCACAAAGCAGCAGTAGGGTTTTACGCATCCTTGCGGCCCGAAGCTGGGTAAAATCCCTTGTGTGCACCGCCTTGATCCGCTCTTTGTGCAACCTCCGCCCCCCGCCGAACCAGTAAGGGGCTCGGTCCCCATAGGTATTCGAGGAAGCCGATTCCCCCCGACAGGCCAGTAGGCCACTACAGTGGTGGGCTGCACGGTAAGGTTAGGTAAGTTTCTGTCTCCGTTTTATTTCTTCTGTTTTGTTTTTTCTTTTACTTTGCCACTGTTTTTCAAATTTAAACAAATTCAAAATAGTGCCAAATATCCTCTGAATAATTTATTTTGCTAGATGGACTTTTCCAAAGGCACATAAATAATTTCAGGGCCTTTTGAAATATATTCTATATAAAATGAATATAATCCAAAAGTCAAATACTTATTGATTTAATTTCAAAGGCCCAAAATAAATATCCCTAAGACTCCAAAAATATTGGTTTGAGTTTTACTTCTTGCCAATATTTTTATAGCTTAACAGGAACATTTTCTTGGGTTTGTTTGAAGCAATTTTTAATGTTGATCATTTTTAGAAATGATCTCTGAGGTTTTCCACTTTCCCCAATTCACATTTAAATGGAATTTAAACATGATGCATGGATGCCACTCACTGATGCAAGTAATTACAAAGCAGAATTCTAGGGCTGTGACAGTGTTCTGATGGCTCTCTCCACGAATGAAGAGGAGGTGGAGGGGTATATATAGCCTCCACACAAAATCCAACCGTTACACACAATTTACGAATCTCGGTGGTACCGAACCAACAAACTCGGTCGGAGCGAAAAGGTAAACCTAGTGACCGTTAGAGATTTTTGGTGGGACTGACATGCAACTCGGTAGGACCGATATGGTTAGGGTTTGGGCATAACGTAATCTCGGTGAGACCGATTACACAAACTCGGTGAGACCGATTTTGGTAATTAGCTAACCAGAGAGTTGGTCAGGGCAACTCGGTGGGACCGATTTGCTCTTTCGGTGAGACCGAAAAGTTACAAAGGGGAAACAGAGAGTTTACATTGCAATCTCGGTGGGACCGATCCGCTCTTTCGGTGAGACTGAAAAGTTACGAAAAGGAAACAGAGAGGTTGCAATCCCATCTCGGTGAGACCGAGATCCCTATCGGTAGAACCGAATTGCTAGGGTTTGGCAGTGGCTAATGACAAGTGAAACTCGGTGGCGCCGGATGGAAATAATCGGTAGGACCGAGTTTGGCTTGGAGTTTAGGTCATTTGTGGATATGGGAAAGCAGCTGAGGATTTTGGAGCATATCATTAAGCACATAAAGCAAAAGGCTCATTAAGCAACACCTCATCCCTCCTTGATAGTATTGGCTTTTCCTATGGACTCAATGTGATCTTGGATCACTAAAATGTAAAATGAAGAGTCTTGAGCTTTTGAGCTTGAGCCAATCCTTTGTCCTTAGCATTTTGAGGGTTCCACTTTCACCATCCATGCCATGCCAATCATTGAGCTTTCCTGAAATAATTGTCTTGGAATAGCATTAGCTCAATGAGCTATATGTTGTTATGAATTACCAAAGCCACCTAGGGATAGTTGCACTTTCACTCCTCCCTTGTAACCGACTCTGTGTAACCCTAGCCCCCTCCGGTGTCTATATAAACCGGAGGGTTTAGTCCGTAGGACAACAACAATCATAACTATAGGCTAGCTTCTAGGGTTTAGCCTCTACGATCGTGGTAGATCAACTCTTGTAACACTCATATCATCAAGATCAATCAAGCAGGAAGTAGGGTATTACCTCCATCGAGAGGGCCCGAACCTGGGTAAACATTGTGTCCCCCGCCTCCTGTTACCATCCGCCTTAGACGCATAGTTCGGGACCCCCTACCCAAGATCCACCGGTTTTGACAGGAGGCACCATAATACTTTCAGGCAAAAGTATAAACACAACCTTTATAATTCAAATAACATTGTTTTTACAATCGGGATATATGTCACACGAACATGATACTCTTCGAGCACTGAGCCTCTATTAAACGAGCACCTTCTAGGACTTCTTCAAAATGGTGCTCGACCGAAACCTGGCCTATGGCCGGATTCTGGGTTGCAATAGCGGTGGCCTCCATCTTTGCCCAATATGTCTTGACACGGGCAAGAGCCATCCGCGCACCCTCTATGCACGTCGACCTCTTCACAACGTCGATATGCGGCACATCACCAAGAAATCGTTGCACTAAACCGAAGTAACTATTCAGCCTTGGTCCTTCCGGCCAAAGATGATCCACAACAAACCTCATGGCAAGCCCGGACAACCTATGGAGCTCAGCCCACTCGGCCATTTCCTTATTTAACAGCAGCGGACGCGTTGGGCCACTGAACTGCGACTAGAACAACTTTTCCACTTCGTGATCTTTTTGATCTTTGAAAAATTCAGTTGCATCAGCAGCACTCGTTGCCAAGTCCAAGGACGTGTCTGCAGCACTCCATAATTTATCCAGAGGGGCATACTTCGGATCTCCAAGCTTCGTCCGCAACAAAAAGGGCTTCCCAGACGTGATATTTCTGGCTTGACGAAGCTCCTCCTGCACCGCTCTGATTTTAGAGCGGGTTTCCTTGGCTGCTACCATGGATTTCTTCAGATCCGCTGCTTGCGCTTTGCTCTCCTTTTCAAGAAGCTCATATCGGTCGGCGGCATCTTTTAGCTCAACAGCCATCTTGGCTATTTTATCTTCGCTCTGGCGATGAGCAGCCTTCTGGGCCTTTAACTCTTCAGCCGCCTTCAGGGCGGCCGCATCACTTCTCCTCGCTTGTTCCTTGGCTCGGGCAAGCTCTGCCCGAAGGGTCTCCATGGCAGCAGCTACATCTGCAATCATAGAATATTATAGATAATAGCATCATGCTCCTCTTAATACCTGTTAACCACCGGAGAATACATACCATGTGCCTCATCAAGCCGCTTGTTTACAAGCACGATGTCGGCATCTGCCGCATCAAGTTGCCACTTCAGCTCGGCAAACGCACCAGTCCGGCTAGCCACCGGACCCTCAGCCGCTTGCACATGAAAGCAACATGATCATTACCTGGGACTATGATCCTCTGTTTGCCGCCTTTGGACAGCAACCAGAGCCTCAGGGGCTACTATCTGCATGGGGCACACCTAGCGTGTGCGGTACCATCAAAAAAATATTACCTTGCGTACCTCAAAGCCTCTTAGCAGGCTCATAAAAGCTTCATGCAACCCACTTTCGGCGCATGAAATCCTCTCAACCACCGTACCCATTAGAGTACGATGCGCCTCTGAGATAGCTGCTTGCTCCAGAAGATTCATCAGTGCATCCGGTCGTGCACTGGACAGTCTCGGACTCTTTTTGTTGCTCTCCTCAGGAGCTGAATACTCCGAACTTTGGGTGGCCGAAGGGTTACCTTCCGGCCTTGGCAGATCAGGAGAAATCCTCTGTGATGACACCTCAGGGTCGTCCGCCTCACGAGGCGGGGAGACAGGGGGAGGCGTTTCTCTCTCCATCATCTCCGAAAGAATATCCCCCGAAGACGAACTTTGTCAAGAAGGGCTACGATCCGAACTACAAGACATACATCTCGGTTATTGTCCTCAGAAATAAAGCAGGATATAGTACTTTTGTTTACTTACAGCTCGGTGGAGGGTTGATCCCCTTGCGGGTATTGTGCGGTAAGGATGCTCTCCGGGGCAGGGCCCCCTGGCGAAGGCTTCTTCCTCGTCTGGAAACCATTGTTTCCAAATCTTCAGAGGCGGTCCTCTTCCTTCCTTAGGGAGAGGGAATTTTAGATTCTTCTCCCCTGTTATCCTCCTTCGCGGAGACACTAATTCCCCCGGTTTGGATGAGTAATGAGTGAGGCCCGCTTTCGGATTCTTTATTCCTCCCTTTATCTTCCCCTGATGGCGCTTGATAAGGCGCGAGCTCAAGCATTCTGGCTAGTACTGGATCCGCTGAGCCTTCGGGAAGGGGGGCCGAACACTTGAGCATCTTCGCCTTTTTTATCCAGTCCTGGTCAAAGAGCGACTTTTCAGAATGATGTTGTGATAAATAAAGAGACAACATGTTCGGTCGAAGAATTACTTACTTGCGTGTCTGGACGATTGCAGTTTAGACCCGCATCCTCGGTGGTGTCCGGACACTTTATTCGTGATCCGAAGAACAATCTATACATCTCTTCAAGCGTCACGCGGAAGAATTGCTGAATGGTTCGCGGTCCTTCCGGGTTGAACTCCCACATACGGAGAGATCGACGTTGGCATGGCAGGACCCGACGAACTAGCATGACTTGCATTACCTTGACAAGGCTGACATCTCTCTCGAGGAGATCTCGGATGCGACTCTGCAATGCCGGCACGTAATTAGCCAGCCCCCAGTCCAGCCCCTTGTTGACCATGACGCCAGTTGTGGCGGGGGTGCCGAACGGAAGGCAGGGGCAGCTACCCACTTAGTACTTTGGGGAGCTATGATGTAAAACCACTCCCGCTGCCATAAGTCGGACATCTCTGGGAAGGAGCCCTTTGGCCATGGAGCACCGGCGCCTTTGCTTATTATGGCACCTCCGCATTCTGCGTGTCACCCATCTATCACCTTCGGCTTCACATTGAAGGTCTTGAGCCATAAGCCGAAGTGTGGGGTGACACGGAGGAAGGCCTCACACACAACGATAAACGATGAGTTGTGAAGGATGGAATCTGGAGCCAGATCATGGAAATCGAGCCCGTAATAGAACATAAGCCCTCTAACAAAGGGATCAAGACTAAAGCCTAGCCCTCGGAGGAAGTGGGAAACGAATACGACACTCCCGTTAGGTTCAGGAGTGGGGATGACCTGCCCTTGAGCACACAGCCTGTGTGAGATTTCAGCGGTCAGATACCTGGCCTATCTTAGCTTCTTGATGTCCTCCTCCGTGACAGCGGAGGCCATCCACCGGCCTTGAAGGTTGGATCCGGACATGATTGAAGGTCTGAAGCGCTTAGCCTGAGCCTTGGATGTTGGAATTCGAGGTGGGGGAAGGGAGGATCAAGCGCGAGAAGAAAAGGGCAGGCCTTGGCCCCTTTATAAAGAGGGTGAATATCAAGCGTCCTCCGCGTGACCGTTTGGAACTTGCCTAAAATCGAGAAGTCACACCAGCAGGCACAATTGGATTACCCGCACCCGTATTGATGAGAATCCCGTGATAAGGGGAACACGATCTCTGCTTCGACAAGACGTGACAATAAACCACCTCGCAACAAGTGCAGTGGTAGGCTGGGAAAAATGGTTCGTAATACCGGGCCACGACAGGACGTCACGCTACGAAAAGTTGTCAGCAGATTAGATTTGTGGAAATATTATACTCTCTACGGTGGTATGTGGAATTTGTTTTACAGAGCCGGACACGCTCCTTGTGTTCGAAATCATCTATGGAGTATTCGGAGGAAGAACCCACCTTGCAATGTCGAAGACAATCTGCGCGCCAGACTCATCGTCATCGAAGCCTGGTTCAGGGGCTACTGAGGGAGTCCTGGATTAGGGGGTCCTCGGACAGCTGGACTATATCCTTTGGCCGGACTGTTGGACTATGAAGATACAAGATTGAAGACTTCGTCCCGTGTCCGGGTGGGACTCTCCTTGGCGTGGAAGGCAAGCTTGGCAATATGAATCTGTAGATCTCCTCCCTTGTAACCGACTCTGTGTAACCTTAGCCCCCTCCGGTGTCTATATAAACCGGAGGGTTTAGTTTGTAGGACAACAACAATCATAACTAAAGGCTAGCTTCTGGGGTTTAGCCTCTACGATATCGTGGTAGATCAACTCTAGTAATACTCATATCATCAAGATCAATCAAGCAGGAAGTAGAGTATTACCTCCATCGAGAGGGCCTGAACCTGGGTAAACATTGTGTCCCCCGCCTCCTGTTACCATCCGCCTTAGACGCACAGTTCGGGACCCCCAACCCGAGATCCGTCGGTTTTGACACCGACAATACCCATAGGATTTTTATATGCAGTTCTATAGGCCCATAATGCATCATCAAGTTTCTTGGACCAATTCTTTCTAGATCTATTAACAGTCTTTTGCAAAATTAATTTGAGCTTTCTATTGCTCAATTCTACTTGACCACTAGACTGTGGGTGATATGGAGATGCAATTCTATGATTAACATCATACTTAGCAAGCATTTTACGGAAAGCATCATGAATAAAATGTGAACCACCATCAATCATTAAATATCTAGGGGCTCCAAACCTCGGAAAAATAACTTCTTTAAGCATCTTAATAGAGGAGTTATGATCAACACTACTAGTTGGAATAGCAACGTAATTAACAGCAACTAAAATATGTGTATACCCATTAGAGGAAGGAAACAGTCCCATATAATCAAAGCCCCAAACATCAAATGGTTCAATAACAAGTGAATAATTCATAGGCATTTCTTGACGTCTACTAATATTACCAATTCTTTGACACTCATCACAAGATAAGACAAACTTACGGGCATCCTTGAAGAGAGTAGGCCAATAAAAACCGGATTGCAATACCTTATGTGCAGGTCTATCTCCAGCGTGGTGTCCTCCATAAGCCTCGGAGTGACACTTGCGTAGGATCTGTTCCTGTTCATGCTCAGGTATACAAAGTCTAATGACACCATCTACTATTTCTTTATAAAGATGTGGGTCATCCCAAAAGTAATGTCTCAAATCATAGAAAAACATTTTCTTTCGCTGGTATGTGAAACTAGGTGGTATAAACTTAGCAACAATGTAATTAGCATAATCAGCATACCATGGAGCAGTACGAGAAGCATTTATGACAGCTAATTGTTCATCAAGAAAGCTATCATCAATAGGTAGTGGGTCATCAAGAACATTCTATAACCTAGACAAGTTGTCTGCAGCGGGGTTCTCAGCTCCCTTTCTGTCAATAATATGCAAATCAAATTCTTGTACCAAGAGAACCCATCTAATAAGTCTAGGCTTAGCATCTTTATTTTCCATAAGGTATTTAATAGCAGCATGATCATTATGATAGTTACTTTAGAATCAACAATATAAGTTATGAACTTATCACAAGCAAAAACAACTACTAAGAATTCCTTTTCGGTAGTAGCATAATTTCTCTAGGCATTGTCTAGAGTTTTACTAGTATATTGAATAACATTTAATTTCTTATCAACCCTTTGCCCTAGAATAGCACTGAGGGAGTCCTGGATTAGGGGGTGTCCGGATGGCCGGACTATACCTTCAGCCGGACTCCTGGACTATGAAGATACAAGATTGAAGACTTCGTCCCGTGTCCGGAAGGGACTTTCCTTGGCGTGGAAGGCAAGCTTAGCGATGCGGATATTTAGATCTCCTACCATTGTAACTGACTTTGTAACCCTCTTCGGTGTCTATATAAACCGGAGGGCTTTAGTCCGTAGGACAACATACAACAATCATACCATAGGCTAGCTTCTAGGGTTTAGCCTCCTTGATCTCGTGGTAGATCTACTCTTGTACTACCCATATCATCAATATTAATCAAGCAGGACATAGGGTTTTACCTCCATCGAGAGGGCCCGAACCTGGGTAAAACTTCGTGTCCCTTGTCTCCTGTTACCATCCGCCTAGACGCACAGTTCGGGACCCCCTACCCGATATCTGCCGGTTTTGACACCGACATTGGTGCTTTCATTGAGAGTTCCTTTGTGTAGTCGCTTTTAGGCCCAATGGCTCCTCCGATCATCAATAATGATGCAGTCCAGGGTGAGACTTTTCTCCCTGGATAGATCTTCGTCTTCGGCGGCTTCACACTTCGGGCCAATTCGCTTGGCCATCTGGAGCAGATCGAAAGCTACGCCCCTGGCCATCAGGTCAGATTTGGAAGTTTAAACTACACGGCTGATGTCCGCGGGGACTTGATCTTCGACGGATTCAAGCCACAGCCGAGCGCGCCGCACTGTCGCGTTGGGCATGATCTAGCTCTGCCGCCGAACAGTGCCCTGGAGGCCGCGCACGCATCGGTTCCGACCCTGGATTCGGAACCAACTGCGCCGATCGAGGACGGGTGGTTGGACGCCGCCTCGGGGGCTGCGATCCCAACGGCGATCGAGCCGAACACCAGCCCCACACTCCACAAGGCCCGTGACTCCGTGGGTCCGGACTCCTCTCCGGACTCCAAGCCCCCCGCGCCCCTGCCGATCGAATCCGATTGGGCGCCGATCATGGAGTTTACCGCCGCGGACATCTTTCAACACTCGCCCTTTGGTGATATTCTGAAGTCATTAAAGTCTCTCTCTTTATCAGGAGAGCCCTGGCCGAACTGTGGTCAGCAAGGTTGGGATACGGACGACGAAGAAATTCAAAGCCCACCCACCACCCACTTTGTAACCACTGTCGATGATTTAACCGACATGCTCGACTTCGACTCCGAAGACATCGACGGTATGGACGCCGATGTAGGACGACCAAGAACCAGCACCTATAGGGCACTGGAAAGCCACCTCGTCATATGACATATACATGGTGGATACCCCAAAAGAAGGAGATGGCGATGGAACAGCGGGGGATGACCCCTCCAAGAAACAGCCCAAGCGTCGGCGTTAGTGGCGCCGCTCTAAATCCCGCCAAAGTAAAAACGGTGATTCCGGCACAGGAGATAATAATACTCCGGATAGCGCCGAAGAACACCCCCTCCAGCAAGATTCGGCGCAGGAGGATGGAGAAGCTAGCCCTCACGAGAGAGCGGCAGACAGAGAGGTCGAGGATGACAATTATATGCCTCCCTCCGAAGACGAGGCAAGCCTCGACGACGACGAATTCGTCGTGCCAGAGGATCCCATCGAACAAGAGCGTTTTAAATGCAGGCTTATGGCCACGGCAAGCAGCCTCAAGAAAAAACAGCAACATCTTAGAGCTGATCAAGATTTGCTAGCCGACAGATGGACTGAAGTCCTTGCAGTCGAAGAGTATGAACTCGAACGCCCCTCCAAGACCAACCCAAAGCGCAGGCTGCTACCCCGATTAGAGGAGGAAGCACCTAAACCTACATCACCAGCGCATGACACGGCCGATCGGCCACCTCGTGGCCGCGACAGAGAGGCCTCTCGGCCCTCCACTCAAGACGCACCCCGGCGCCATTCAAAACATTTTAAGGCACGGGAAAATGCGCCAGACCTATGAGATATATTGGAGGACAAGGAAAAGCAAACAAGATAGATCTATGGATTGCGTGGACGCCCCACGGCACGTGACGGTGATCGTCACTCCGGATATAATAAAATCCGGCCGGGCCGGACACAATAGACAAAGCTCATTTGAGTTGCGTCGTGATATAGCCCAATACAGAGGCACCGCACACCCCCTATGCTTCACAGATGAAGTAATGGATCATCAAATCCCTGAGGGTTTCAAACCCGTGAACATCGAATCATATGATGGCACAACAGATCCCGCGGTATGGATCGAGGATTATCTCCTTCATATCCACATGGCCCGCGGCGACGATCTACACGCCATCAAATACCTCCCACTCAAACTCAAAGGACCAGCTCGGCATTGGCTTAACAGCTTGCCAACAGAATCTATCGGGTGTTGGGAGGACCTGGAAGCCACATTCCTCGACAATTTCCAGGGCACCTATGTGCGACCACCAGACGCCGATGACCTAAGCCACATAATTCAGCAGCCAGAGGAATCGGCCAGGCAATTCTGGACACGGTTCCTAACAAAGAAAAACCAAATAGTTGACTGTCCGGACGCTGAGGCCCTAGCAGCCTTCAAGCATAATATTCGTGACGAGTGGCTTGCCCGGCACCTTGGACAGGAAAAGCCGAAATCCATGGCAGCACTCATGACACTCATGACCCGCTTTTGCACGGGAGAAGACAGCTGGCTAGCTCGTAGCAATAACTTGACCAAGAGCCTTGGTAATTCGGACACCAAGGACAACAGTGGCAGGTCGTGTCGGAACAAGCAAAAACGCCGCGTTAACAGCGACAGCAACGAGGATACGGTAGTCAATGCCGGATTCAGAGGCTATAAATCCGGTCAGCGGAAAAAGCCATTCAAAAGAAATACTCAGGGCCCGTCCAGTTTGGACCGAATACTCGATCGCTTGTGCCAAATACATGGCACCCCCGAAAAGCCAGCCAATCACACCAACAGAGATTGTTGGGTGTTCAAGCAGGCAGGCAAGCTAAATGCCGAAAATAGAGGCAAGGGGCTGCGTAGCGATGACGAGGAGGAGCCCCGGCCACCGAAAAACAGTGGACAGAAGGGTTTTCCCCCACAAGTGTGGACGGTGAACATGATATACGCAACCCACATCCCCAAGAGGGAGCGGAAGCATGCGTTAAGGGACGTATATGCGATGGAGCCAGTCGCCCCAAAGTTCAACCCATGGTCCTCCTGCACGATCACCTTCGATTGAAGGGACCACCCCACTAGCACCCGTCATGGCGGATTCGCCGCATTGGTTCTAGACCCAATTATTGACGGATTTCATCTCACAAGAGTCCTTATGGACGGCGGCAGCAGCCTGAACCTGCTTTACCAGGATACAATGCGGAAAATGGGCATAGATCCCTCGAGGATTAAGCCCACCAAAACGACCTTTAAAGGCGTCATACCAGGTGTAGAGGCCAACTGTACAGGCTCGGTCACACTTGAAGTGGTCTTTGGATCTCCCGACAATTTTCGAAGCGAGGAGTTAATCTTCGACATAGTCCCGTCCCGCAGTGGCTATCACGCACTGCTCGGGCGAACTGCATTCGCAAAGTTCAATGCGGTGCCGCACTACACATACCTTAAGCTCAAGATGCCAGGCCCTCGAGGAGTAATCACGGTCAATGGAAACACCGAATGCTCCCTCCGAACGGAGGAACACACGGCGGCCCTCGCAGCGAAAGTACAAAGCAGCCTCTCAAGGCAGCTCTCCAGTCCGGCCGTTAAACGTCCGGACATCGTCAAGCGCGCCCGGAGTAACCTACAACAAGACCGCCTGGCACGTTCCGAGCAGGCGTAGCAACGCGGCCCCAACCCCAGCCCTCGTGAACTAGCGAAACCAGTGCCTCGCGTACATAACTACGCTCTCGAAATACCATGGGCACAGGGGGAGGGGCACCATCACGACACGCCCGAAACACGGCTTAAACCGCACAATGGGCTGCCGATTTCTTTATTTTCTCTTAATTTCAGGACTCCATACTTCGGAATACCTATTCGGCAATCCAACTGCCGCTCAAACGATGCAAGAACCAGGGAAGAAGAAAAGCTACGCCGCATTATATAACTCCCAGGTGGTCTCTATCACGAGCAGTATACCTGTTTTGCATACTATTCCGCAGCCTGCCCCTGGAAAGGACATGTTAAATAGTCCCACTTTTGCTTATCGCACCATTTGTATCGTTCTGCTTCGATCACGGCCTTTTTATAAACAATGCATAGCTTTTGTCTACTTTCGCATTACTGTTTTTTACAAATATATGTTCATTAACGACATGTCGCACCCGTACACTTTGGTACGGTCAATACGCCTGGGGCTTCAGTACCCCCCTTATATGGTGTGAGAAGTCCGAACACTTTAACAAGTGCGGCACCCCGAACTTATAGCATTATATGCATCGGCTCCGAATCATGTCTTGGGTCAATAGTTGGGTTTGCCCGGCTCCTATGTTTTGGTGCCTTACGTTCCGTTGTATCGGCTAAGGTAGCACTAGGAGAACTACTACGATTGTGCCCAAGTTGAGCTGGGCGGAGCACCTCAGTAGAGAAAGCTAAAACTGACTGTCATGATGAAGCGAGAGACTGGTCGCTGTTCGAGAGGTTTTTCGAGTCCCGAAAGACTTATGCCGCTTAGAGCAAGGAGTCAGATTTGTTCGGCCAAAGGCATGGATAGCGCCCCGAACTCAGTCTTCCAAACACTAGGGGCTTTGCCGAAATTTAAAATTATAGAATTCTATGGCTAAGTGAGAGTGTTCAAGCACTATAGTCCGGTTGCCTTGTTCGTTGTGCTGAGCGCCTCCCTCGAAGGACCCATACATGGGAAAAAGAGCGCTCAGGTTTCTCCCGAACACCCCAGCACTAGTGGCATGGGGGCAGAAGTCGACGACTCGCCATCTCTCAAATTTGATAAACGGCCGCACAGAAGGTAATATTTTAAATTCAAAATGCATTGCTTAAGAGCACATGAACAAGTTTTCAGCGCACAGGATAACACGAGCGAGTTTACTCCAAAATTACATCCATGGAACATTCATCCGCCACAAGGCGGGCACCCTTCAGAACATCCTTATAATAATTCTCGGGCTTGCGATGCTCCTACCCCGACGGTGGCCTGTCCTTCACAAGCTTCTCACCATCCAGCTTGTCCCAGTGCACCTTAGCGCGGGCAAGGGCCCTACGGGCGCCTTCAATGCAAACGGAGCACTTGATGACCTCGAGCCTTGGACAAGCCTCCACCAGCCGCCGCACCAGCCCGAAGTAGCTCCCAGGCAGAGCCTCTCCAGGCCACAGCCGAACTATGAGGCCCTTCATGGCCTGTTCGGCCGCCTTGTGGAGCTCGACCAGCTGCTTCAGCTGGTCGCTCAGGGGCACTGGGTGTCCGGCCTCAGCATACTGAGACCAGAACACCTTCTCCGTCGAGCTGCCCTCTGTGGCTCGGTAGAATGCGGCGGCATCAGATACGCTACGGGGAAGATCTGCAAATGCTCCTAGAGAGCTCCGGATTCGGGTAAGTAACAAGAAGCTCACTTTTACATGTTTGCTTTGCATAAAGAATGCCTTACCCACCGCTATCTTTTTCACCGCATCCAACTCCTGGAGGGCCTTCTGGGATTCAGCCTTGGCAGACTTGGCATTTTCAATAGCTGCCGCAAGCTCGGATGCTCACGTCTTTGAGTCAAGCTCCAAACTCTCATGTTTTTCCATGAGAGCCTGGAGCTCTTGCCGCACCTCGCCAACCTGGGCTTCATACCTCTCCCGCTCGGCGCGCTCCGTGGCCGCTCTCTTATCGGCCTCGGCCAACGCTTGCTTGAGGGTCGCCAACTCAGTTGTGGCCCCTACAATAACCATGTTAATCCTGTCATATTTTTGCAATTGCACTTTTATATTTTCTTTTTTTTCTATAAGGTATTTCTTACCTTCTTTCTCCTCGAGCTGCCGTTTGGCAAGGCCGAACTCTTGCTCGGTCCGCTCGAGGCCCTGCTTCAGTGTGCCCACCTCCGCAGTCAGTGTGGCGGTCGCTAGCAGCGAAGCCTGCATACGCATATTGACTCTTTTTTTGTTAGACTCCTGCGAATTTTATTAGATCCTCTATTCGGCTTTTCTTTCCGAACGCCAAACAGAGCATCAGGGGCTACTGTCTATGCGGTAATATTTTTTATATATCCTGCACTTATCTCGAAGCCTGTTAGAAGGCTGGCACAAGCTTCAGTCAGTCCGCTCTTGGCGGACTGAACCTTCTGGATCACCGCACTCATAATAGTGCGGTGCTCCTCGTCGATGGAGGCGCCGTTAAGCACCTCCAGCAGATTGTCCGGCGCCTCCGGTTGGACGGGGGCCGCCGGCTCAGTAGGCTTGCTCCTCTTGGAAGGAGTTGGCCTACCGCGGTCCGGAACCGTTGATGATTCCGGCGCGGTGTTCGGCTCAAAGCCGGATGAGGGAGTCCTAGATTAGGGGGTGTTCGGATAGCCAAACTATATCTTCAGCCGGACTCCAGGACTATGAAGATATAAGATTGAAGACTTCGTCCCGTATCCGGAAGGTTCTTTCCTTGGCGTGGAAGGCAAGCTAGGCGTGCGGATATTCAAGATCTCCTACCAATGTAACCGACTCTGTGTAACCCTAACCCTATCCGGTGCCTATATAAACCGGAGGGTTGTAGTCTGTAGGACGAACACATCATAACCATCATCATACCCATAGGCTAGCTTCTAGGGTTTAGCCTCCTTGATCTCGTGGTAGATCTACTCTTGTACTACCCATATCATCAATATTAATCTAGCAGGAGTAGGGTTTTACCTCCATCGAGAGGGCCCGAACCTGGGTAAAATAAAGTGTCCCTTGTCTCCTGTTACCATCCGACCTTGATGCACAGATCGGGACCCCCTACCCGAGATCCGCCGGTTTTGACACCGACATTGGTGCTTTCATTGAGAGTTCCGCTATGTGATCGACAAAAGGATCGATGGCTCGCCTGCAGATCAACTGCGACTTCGGCATCTTCGTCACCAGCTCGACTGGTCACCTTGGTTCGACCAAGAATTGCGCCCCGTGTTCGGATCATCATGTTCGGACGAGGGCCTTCATCAAACATCAACTCCGATCTCCATCAAGATCACGGAGGAATCATCCATGGAGCTCGGGGGCTCAACGTCAACATTGCCCTCAAGCGACCGTGCTGTTTTTCTGGACAGCGAACTCGTATCTGCTGCCACCACCTCCTCGAGTATCGCTTTGACGATCGCTTTCTTGGAATTGTGCGTGAATTGAGTCTACAATAACCCTGGAAAATTTCATCGAGTTCCGATGGAGGAATCTCTGTCGATCCATGATATACCGGAGCCCTGTCAAATCTGGACAGGGATCTGGACGAGTTTAGGGCGTGGTGTCCAGCTTCTAACTCGGACGTCCTTTGGAAGATCCAACTATTGATCGTCTGCGGAATTCCTATATGTACCACCCCTCCAAATTTCAGCTCGATCCGACCGTCCGAACTCCGGGAACCTTCCGATTAGTGCATCACTTTTCTGATCTGTTTTCTGCGCGAGAACGAATCCGACCCGAATTCATTTTTTTTATGAACGGGATTTCGGACATCCCTTTTGAAGGAAGTTTTGTATGGAATATTGTGTATTGTTCCCGAACACATCCCACTAACTTTAAGATCTTTTGAACATGATCTTCGGAATCATGCTGGTGTCAAACCAGTCCGGCAATATTGTTCCACGGCTGCCGACCTGCGCTAGACACGTCGTCACTTTGTTGAGCCGAGCTCAACTTCTTTGGATCATCATCTCAGCAAGCCGAACAAGAGTCCGGCATCGCGAAGGACAAATCATCACCAACATCGCCGCCCCACGGATTACACGGAGCGGGCATACCTGCATCACGGCACGGTCGCTTCATCAAGCCGGCATCGACCACGTCACGACCTGCATCGGCAGGGCCACACTGTTGCCCCTTCAAGCTGGTGTCCATCACGCCAGACTACTTCGACTCATCGACTGGCCTCGAGGCTTCGACATCTCGGCTGGACCGGAGGATTCATCATCTCTTCATCAACCTACTCCGGACACTTCGGCGTCACTAGCCGACCAGCTTCGTCACGATTGGTTGGACCGAGGGCTTTGCCTCGGCGAGCCAACCTTTGCCAGCATCATCATCCTTTGGATTACTACAACAAATAAACCAGGTGCTATTGATCCTAATATTTTTTGCATGTTTGGGTTCATTTTTTCCAAGGAATTATTACTCTGGTTTGTCCATCATATGTTCAAATGGTGGCCGCATTAACGACGGTCGCATGCTGGTTCGGTCAGTCTCCATACATAGTCCGGCGAACGCCGCATCCGGAGCGCGGACCGACCTATGAATTCAGGCTTTGCCACGCCTTTACCGCATCACACCGACGCCCTGTGTCGACATCGACTTCGGCGCCAGGCCATATTTCTTTTATTACTCACTTTGCATAAATTATTCAATATGCAATGATTTTTTTTATTTATCATTATTACTATTATCTCCCGTTTGCACTATTTTTTGTGCACAGGAAAATGATCCAGGGACTTCAGCGTCACTCTGCCGGTCTGCATCGACCGTGCTATGTCACCACTTCGGCGTGTCGAGCTCTCCGCTCTGCCACCTCGGGACCAGCTTGGGGGATAGAACCTTGTCCCGCATCAAGCTCGGACTACGAACACATTAACCAGCTAAGTCGCTTTCATGCTCAAAGCTTTAATTTCTAACTTGTGTTCGGTTCGACCAAGCGTTATACTTTTTTGGGAAAAAAAAGTTGCTTGTAATTTTTTTTTCTTGTCCAAACTTTGTTCACACATACTTGACGCGCTACCCGCGCTCATTATACCTGGGGGCTTCTTTAACAGAAGCTTATTAATACGGGCTTTATGCCCAACACATGTGTCACACTTCCGCATGTACCTTTTATTCACCATTATATGCATCGATATGACTTAAGTTTTGGCCAAGCTGGGTTGCCTGGCTCCTGTGCTTACCCCTACGTTCCCGATTGTTCGGCTAGGAGGTAAAGGGAGCACCTCTGCGATTGCTACTGCCGGATAGCCGGATGTGTACCTCAGACTGGGTGAAGCCGAAAGCTAGCGTTCTTAAGGGAATATTCGGTCGGTGAACTAAAGATGAACCTTTTTTACTTATACATGCCCCCAGATGTTTTCCTGCATTTGCAGTCCGGACTTGCATTTCAGGGCACGCCACCCCAGCGAAAGGAACCCTTAACAGAACTATTCTCTCTGGAAGATGTTTCTTACTAACCATGTAATATAACATAACTAGTTGGGCACTTGTCTGATAAAGCACTAATGACCCCTACGCCTGGTCTCCATGCATACCTCGGTTCTTATATAACCATTAGGGTATTCGGACACACTCCGGACCGTCAGGTCCCGAGGTCGAAGCGAAAAGGTCGGCAACGACAAACGATCTACAATCCGGCCAGAAGGCATTACACATGTCACTTATAATTATATAGTCACTCTAACTATTCGTATTCCTCTTCAATACCATCTAACAGGCTGTCTAATTTACAGTCCTACTGGGAATACTTTGTTTGTGACGCATAAATTCGAATACCCCGTTTACTTGGGGGCTTCCTTTATGAAGCTTTTCCTGTTGCATATGATTATACTTGTACGGCTTCGTCCCTTGTTCGTGTATTATGCCACAATATGCACCATATTGACTTAAGCGATTTGCAAGCTGGGTTGCCTCGCTCCTGTGTTTACCCCTACGTTCCCGATTGTTCGGCTAGGGAGTAAAGGGAGCACCTTTGCGATTGTCACGATCGGGTCGCCCAAGCCGGACCTCAGACTGGTTGAAGCCGAAAGCTAGCGCTCTTATAGTTTTCAATGATGGTCGGCACACAACGGAACTCATGAGTACAAAAAATCTATTGCATAAGTCTCATAACAACAATGAGCACCGAAGAAAGGTATCGGTGGGGGTACTATTTTCTTCGAAGATGCTTCTTACTCTTCGCAGTAATATAGCATAAGTTCCATGAGCGCGCTTTGTCTATTACAGCCTTATGGCCTGATTGCCTGGTTATTGGAAACACCGTCGATATTCTCGACCGATGGAGTACATAACACTTTTCGGCCCTTAACCAAAGAGGGAGAAGCCGATGGTCGGTTAAGACGCGTTTAAAGTTCGGTTGAACATAGATATGATATAAGTACTTCGGTACATGCAATAATTCTTTTACCCAAGTCACTTGGGGGCTCTTAAATTTATGTGAGCCGTTTTTATAATAAGGGTTCTTCTTCCTAGTCGTTGCAAAGTTTTTCTTACTATTATTTTTTATCACTACTTTTTTCGACACGAGTGTGCGGTCACTAGCCAGGGAGCCTAATTTCTCTCTCAATGCCGCTAGAGTTTAGTTTGCTAAACTGGCCTGATGAGAAGTACTCCGCCCTCCGGATAGGAGGTTGAAGCCGTAGGCTGACCCGCTCGAAGTCTTGAGATAGGATGTATCATGTTAAAGCACGACAGAGGCACTTCTTTTTTCTAAGACCATTTTTCGGATTGGCACCGAACACTTGATATTGTTCGGACGTCATGTTTTTACTGACGTTTCTTGGTTTTTCAAGCTTTTTGGCACTTTTAAACTATTTGTGCTTTTCAAGCATTAGTCTCGCAGTGCAACGCCGGACACCTTTTAGGGATTCGGCAAAAACATTCTCGGATATTGCTATATATGCATCGGTTTCGAATTGTGTCTTGGGTCAATAGTTGGGTTGCCCGGCTCCTACACTTGCTTCCTACGTTCTGTTTTGTTCGGCTAGGCGTGCAAAGGGAGAACCACTGCGATTGTGCTTCCAGCTCGCATAGTCAAGCACCTCAGTGGAGAAAGCCGAAAACTGACTGTCACAATAAGCGTAAACTGCTCAGCGATCCGATGACTATGGGCCGTTCATAACATTGGCCGAAGTGTTTACGGCTTGACCTCGTCTGTCGCCGAACACTACCGGGGGCTATTAACTAGCCTCCCAAACTAAATCCACGATATTTTGCTCTTATGTTGGAGCTGAGGTTTCATGATCATGCTTAGCATGACAACCTAAAGAAAGGAACCGATAGCGGGACTATTTTCTTTGGAAGACATTTCTTCTGTTAAACAGTAATATAACATATCTCCCCGCGTACCTTTGTTTATAAAACCGTATGGCCAGAGTGCCTTGTTTGTCGTAAATCTTTGCCCTCATAAAGGCTTTATAAAGTAAGACAAATACTCCTCGGCTACTGGCCGAGGAGGTGGAAGCCGATGGTCGGTCAACAAAGTTTTGTACAATGCGGATCCGAACATTAAATGACGTAAAGTACTTGGATACATAGAGTCATTACACACAATTTGTGATTTTACTATGGATATCGATCCTTAATTCAGCCACCCGTGCCCGCATTAAGGCTCGGGGGCTACTGAGCTTCAGGCTTATTATTTAAACATATTAAAGGGGCATATCGATCCCCTGATCTGGTGTTGCCACCCGACCAGTGTCTCGGGGGCTACTGCATTGCTTGTCCAATGCAGAAAATTTTATGTGCAATATAGTTTCCGAGGAGATTTTGATCCTCAGGTTGGTCGGCCGCACCCAACCTGAGTCTCGAGGACTGAGCACGCCGCTTTTAGTGTCCCGAAGTATTCTGCCGAGCTAGGACTTGATCCTCAGGCCGATTTTGCAAATCGACCTGAGTCTCAGCGGCTACTGGGATCAGCGGTCTTATGTCATCCTTCATGTGCATCTCGGGTTTTCGACCGATACCCACCTTGAGGGCTACTGGCTATATATCTCGGCAGAGAATAAATTGCACCAATCAAAAATATTGACAAAAATCGGCCCACATTCGGGGTGGTGCACCACCTCGGAAGTAGTCCGGCATAAAGCTCGGGCGCTAGTGGCTGGCTCCATAGAGGGCATTTCCGGCATTAAGCTCGACTAAACTCCTTTAAACTTCTTTGAACCAAGGTGATTTACGACACCTCGGATATAGTCCGGCGTTGGAGCTCGAATTTACAGTCCGGCGTTGGAGCTCGGATACATAGTCCGGCGTTGGAGCTCGGATACATTCCGGCGTTAGAGCTGGGAAGCGGTCGGGCGCTGGAGCTCGGGTGCGAAGAAGATGGGTAGGCAAAGGAGGAAGAAGGCATAGGTAAAAAGGTGGATCCTTATCCCCTTATATAGGCGGATGCGGCTATGCATCCCCACCGGCCTAGTAAAACTCACTTGCCTCCCAAGCGTCGTGGTAAATGGCGCAGTTGGGTTACCCACGTCCGCATTAATGAGAATCCCATTAAAAGGGGCACACGATCTCTGCTTCGACAAGACGTGCCAAGGAAACCGCCTCGTTGAACGTGCTGCGGTGGAACAACAAAAAATAATCCATACAGAAGGCTTGGTCGCAGTGTTATGACGCACTGCGGAATACGTCAGCAGATTTGAGTTGTGTTTGTATTATTCTCTATATGGCAATACGTGGAAACTTGTTTTGCAGAGCCGGACACTATTTTTTGGTGTTTATTATCTTCTTGAAGAATTTGGAGGAGGAACCCGCCTTGCAATGCCGAAGACAATTTGCGCGCCGGACTCGTCGTCATTGAAGCCTGGTTCAGGGGCTACTGAGGGAGTCCTGGATTAGGGGGTGTTCGGATAGCCGAACTATATCTTCAGCCGGACTCCAGGACTATGAAGATACAGGATTGAAGACTTCGTCCCGTATCCGGAAGGTTCTTTCCTTGGCGTGGAAGGCAAGCTAGGCGTGCGGATATTCAAGATCTCCTACCAATGTGACCGACTCTGTGTAACCCTAACCCTATCCGGTGCCTATATAAACCGGAGGGTTGTAGTCCGTAGGACGAACACATCATAACCATCATCATACCCATAGGCTAGCTTCTAGGGTTTAGCCTCCTTGATCTCGTGGTAGATCTACTCTTGTACTACCCATATCATCAATATTAATCTAGCAGGAGTAGGGTTTTACCTCCATCGAGAGGGCCCGAACCTGGGTAAAATAAAGTGTCCCTTGTCTCCTGTTACCATCCGACCTTGACGCACAGATCGGGACCCCCTACCCGAGATCCGCCGGTTTTGACACCGACACCGGACTTGGAGCCCTGGGGGGTTGTATCCCCTTTACTCCTGGAGTCCGGGAGGTCGCCTTGTGGCGCCTCTAGAACCACCTCCTCCTGGTTTGGAGCCTGTTGGGATGCCACCTCGGCATCACCTGTAGGGTGGGGGAGGTAGCGGGCAGAAGTGAATTCACGTCCGATGAATCCAGGGAGCCACTCGACGACTCGTCGACCCCGGCCTTGGGCGGACTGCATAATCATATTCGACATAAGGAAAGGCTGTGCAAATAAAGGGATGCTATTACTCGGGTGCCCGGATGCTTACAATTCCACCGGACGCTTGGCCCTGCGCGGCCCCTCCTCTTCGTCGTCGTCGGCGTCGGTGGGGTAGTCCGGAGGGAGGGTTTTCCCCTTCTTGGACCCTTCGGCCTCCTCGATCGGGGCGGCCTTCCTTTTCTTTCCTCCCCCCGCTAGAGGGGGAGAGATTTCTTCTTCCTCCTCCTCGTTTTCACGGGAGGAGCGTGTCTCGAATTCGTCGGATGAAGAATCCGACACCTCCTGACGCCGGGAACTCTTTCGAGTCCCCGCGGCCCTCTTCTTGGCCTTCTTCTCCAGCACCACGTAAGGTGCCGGAGCCAGCAGCTTCGCTAAGTGAGCATCGGCTGGGTCTTTGGGCAAAGGGGCCGGACAGTCGATCTTTCCGGACTTCGCCAGCCAATCCTGTCAAAGGAAAGGGAGTTTATATCCCGCATAGAATCAAACTATGGAAAACCAACATCCTGTAAAAGGTAAAAATAGCTTACCGCACTAGCGGGAAGCTGCGTGCTGAATCCGCGGTCCTCGGAAGCGGATGCGGGAGCCTCGGCACCTTTGAATAGCACCTTCCAGGCGTCTTCATACATTGTGTCGAAGAGCCTGCTCAGGGTTGGGTGCTGCGCCGGGTCGAACTCCCACAAATTGAAGCCCCGTTGCTGACACGGGAGGATTCGGCGGACGAGCATAACCTGGACTACGTTGACAAGCTTGAGCTGCTTGTTCACCAAGGTTTGGATGCATTTTTGCAGTCCGGTTACCTCTCCTTTATTGCCCCACGACAGGCCCGTCTCTTTCCAAGACGTGAGCCGCCTAGGGGGTCCGGACCGGAAATCGGGGGCCGCGACCCATTTGGGATCGCGTGGCTCGGTGATGTAAAACCACCCCGATTGCCACCCCTTCAGGGTCTCCACAAAGGAGCCCTCGAGCCATAGGACGTTGGCTATCTTGCCCTCCATGGCACCTCCGCACTCCGCCTGGTTGCCACGCACCACCTTGGGCTTGACGTTGAAAGTCTTGAGCCATAGGCCGAAATGGGGGCGGACGCAGAGGAAAGCCTCACACACGACGATAAACGCCGAGATGTTAAGGACAAAGTTGGGGGCCAGATCGTGGAAATCTAGGCCATAGTAGAACATGAGCCCCCGGACGAACGGGTGGAGAGGAAAGCCCAGTCCGCGGTGGAAATGGGGAAGGAATACTACCCTCTCATGGGGCCTTGGGGTGGGGAGGAGCTGCCCCTCTTCAGGAAGCCGGTGCATGATGTCATTAGACAAGTATCCGGCTTTCCTTAGTTTTTTGACGTGTCCCTCCGTAACGGAGGAGACCATCCACTTGCCTCCCGATCCGGACATGGCTGGAGAAGGTTGAGGTGGGAAGTGCAGGCTTGGGCACTGGAGCTTGAGTGCGCGGAAGATGGATAGGCAAAGGAGGAAGAAGGCGTAGGTAGAAAGGTGGATCCTTATCCCTTTATATGGGTGGATGCGGCTAAGCGTCCCCACCAGCCTGGTAAAACTCGCTTATCTCCCAAGCGCCGTGATAAATGGCGTGGTTGGGTTACCCATGTCCGTATTGATGAGAATCCCGTAAATAAGGGGACACGATCTCTGCTTTGACAAGACGTGCCAAGGAAAACGCCTCACGAAATGCGCTGAGGTGGGGGAGTAAAAACGATTTGAATAAAGACTTGGCCGTGGTGTGATGTCACTGTCGGTGTCAAAACCGGCGGATCTCGGGTAGGGGGTCCCAAACTGTGCGTCAAGGCCAGATGGTAACAGGAGATAAGGGACACAATGTTTACCCAGGTTCGGGCCCTCTCGATGGAGGTAAAACCCTACTCTTGCTTGATTAATATTGATGATATGGGTAGTACAAGAGTAGATCTACCACGAGATCAAGGAGGCTAAACCCTAGAAGCTAGCCTATGGTATGATTGTGTATGATGATTGTTCTTGTCCTACGGACTACAACCCTCCGGTTTATATAGACACCGGATAGGGTTAGGGTTACACAGAGTCGGTTACAATGGTATGAGATCTTGAGTATCCGCATCGCCTAGCTTGCCTTCCACGCCAAGAAAAGTTCCTTCCGGACACGGGACGAAGTCTTCAATCTTGTATCTTCATAGTCCAGGAGTCCGGCGAAGGTATAGTCCGGCTACCCGAACACCCCCTAATCCAGGACTCCCTCAGTAGCCCCTGAACCAGGCTTCAATGACGACGAGTCCGGCGCGCAGATTGTCTTCGGCATTACAAGGCGGGTTCCTCCTCCAAGTCCTTCATAGAAGATTGTAATCACCAAAAATAGTGTCCGGCTCTGCAAAATAAGTTTCCACATATTGCCATAGAGAGAATAATATTAACGCAAATCAAATCTGCTGACGTATTCCGTAGTGCGTCAACACACTGCGGCCAAGCTCCTTACACGAATCGTTTTTACTTTTCCACCTCAGCGCGTAGCGAGGCGGTTTCCTTCGCACGTCTTGTCAAAGCAGAGATCGTGTGCCCCTTTTAACGGGATTCTCATCAATACGGACGTGGGTAACCCAACCGCGCCATTTACCATGGCGCTTGGGAGGCAAGCGAGTTTTATTAGGTAGGTGGGGACGCATAACCGCATCTGCCCATATAAGGGGATAAGGATCCACCTTTTCACCTACGCCTTCTTCCTCCTTTGCCAATCCATCTCTCGCGCACTCAAGATCCAGCGCCCAAGCCCGCTCTTCCCACCTCAACCTTCTCCAGCAATGTCCGGAGCGGGAGGCAAGTGGATGGTCTCCTCCGTTACGGAGGCTCAAGTAAAAAAGCTAAGGAAAGCCGGATACCTGTCCAAGGACATCCCGCACCGGCTTCCTGAGGAGGGGCAGATTCTCCCCACCCCAAGGCCCCATGAGAGGGTAGTTTTCCTTCCCCACTTCCTCCGCGGACTGGGTTTTCCACTTCACCCATTTGTCCGGGGACTCATGTTCTACTATGGCCTAGATTTCCACGATCTGGCCCCGAACTTCATCCTCAACATCTCGGCGTTTATCGTCGTGTGTGAGGCTTTCCTCCGCGTCCGCCCCCATTTCGGCCTTTGGTTCAAGACTTTCAACGTCAAGCCCAAGGTGGTGCGCGGCAGCCAAGCGGAGTGCGGAGGTGCTATGGCTGGCAAGATAGCCAACATCCTCTGGTTCGAGGGATCCTTTGTGGAGGCCCTAAAGGGGTGGCAAGCCGGGTGGTTTTACATCACCGAGTCCCGCGATCCGAAATGGGTCGCAGCCCCCGAATTCAGATCCGGACCCCCCACGCGGCTTGTATCTTGGAAAGAGACGGGCCTGTCATGGGGCAACGAGGAAGAGGTGACCGGACTGAAGACCTCCATCAAGTCCCTGGTAGACAAGCCAATCCGGCCGGTCAATATAGTCCAGGTCATGCTCGTTCGTCTGATCCTCCCGTGCCAACAACGGGATTTCAATTTGTGGGAGTTCGACCCGGCGCAGCACCGAACCCTCAACAGGCTCTTCGACACGTCGTATGCAGACGCCTGGAAGGTGCTAATCAAAGGCGCCGGAGCCCTCGCATCCGCTTCCGAGGACCGCGGATACAGCACGCAGCGTCACGCTAGCGAGGTAAGCTATCTATGCCTTTGACAGGATTATTAAGCTCTTTTTCATAGATTAACTCTATGCAGGACCTAAACTCCCTTACCTTTGATAGGCTTGGCACGCGATATCTGGACCAATCAACTATCCGGCTCCCCTGCCCGAAGACCCAGCCCCAGCTCTCCTAGTGAAGCTGCTGACTCCGGCACCTTACGTGGTGCCGGAAAAGAAGGTCAAGAAGAAGAAGACCACCGGGACTCGAAAGAGTGCCCGTAACTTGGTGGTGTCGGACTCGTCGTCTGACGAGTCCGAGGCGCCCTCCTCTCGTGAAAACGAGGAGGAGGAAGAAACAAGCCCTCCCCCCCAGCGGGGGGAGAAAAGAAGAAGAAGGCCACCCCATCGGGGGAGGCCGAGGGGTCTAGGAAGAGGAAGACCCCTCCGCCGGACTGCTCCCATGACGCCGAAGAGAGCTGTAACGCCCTCGATGCGGCTATATCTCGCACGTGTCGAAGCACGACTTAGAGGCATAACCGCATTGAAAGCATTACAAGTTGGTAATTAGAGCCTTCCCCGACCTTAGGAGCCCCCACTGATTGATCGTTTTTAGCGGCCGAGTTGTGTCTAGAAAAATATTTTGAGTCATTTAGGAATTATATATCGGAGAGATTAGGAATTCTTTTTACTTCCCAGTCTCCTCATCGCTCTGGTAAGGCATCCTGACGTAGAGTTTTGACTCTTCTCTTCTCAAATTTCACTAAAAAAATTTTAGGATCACGCGGGTATCTTGGAATCGTTCCGATGGTTTTATGATGACAACATTGTCTTGGTTGCCTCCCGTCAGCAGGGGTTTTAGTGGAGGTGTCCCGGGGAGTTGAGCTCCGAGGTGTTGTCGTCATAATTTTATCGTTGCAATTCTGAAATACCTGAGTTTAGTACGACGACATCGAAAATCTCTTTTGTACAGTTGTTGGTGAGATAACCCTGATAGCCCAGTACTGAGGCGAGTGCGGGAGTATCGCCATGACTTGTATAACGAATGCTTTTCGAAGGTTGAGGTAGACGATTTCCGAAGGTTTCTTGGTTATGTGTTGAAGGATGGATATAGCTGGATCTAGGTATTGTTAGTTTGGGTGATATATTTTGTGTCCCCTGTATCCCCAACACCTGATTGCATAACCAGAAAGTTTCGGGAGTTTATAGGTGGGAATTCAAGTAGCTCCTAGATTATCTTTCCTACAGACACATGATACGATATGGGGTCTATCATATGTTTGTTTCCGGCTTATTCTGCTAGCCAAATCCTTGTTTTGTTTTATTGGTGGTATTCGAGTTGCTTCAATGTCAAGTGTTGATTCCATACCTTTCCTAAACGGTGTTCTCATATTCCTATGTGGATACCAATCCTTCATGATAATTGATCTTGCGAATAAATCATCAGTTCTTCTCAACGGTGTTTGCTTCATCCGTTCCAAGTTGCCTTTGTTTTCCCACCCTCCCACCCTTATTTCTTCAAGGATGCAGATTTCTTAATCAAGTATCCATTTTATTGATGGAAGTTTCTTCATTCTTTCCTTCATTGTTCTTACCCGGTGTTTCTCATGAAGATGCAAACGGAGCCTCAAGTTTATAATTATTTGTTCTTTTATCTTCCCCGGTGTGTTCAATGCAATCTTTCGATGGTGATCACATCTTTTCCTCGTTTCAATACCTTCTCATACCGGTGCACCTATTAATCATTCACTTCTCGCTATTCAATTGTTCCGGAGTGATGAAGATATCTCGGAAGATTCTAGTTTCCATTCTCAATTCACTCAAATTCTTTTGAGGATGTTATCTCATTCTAGCCATTTAATTCAACCGGTGCAATATCCCTTTCAAGCGATCGTTCAACGGTGTTTCTTTTGAGTGGGCCCAAACCCACAGGTCTTTTCCTAGGATCTTACCTGACTCTTCTATTTTCCCAGCGCGATTCCCAAATTCTTTTCAAAGTTTGATGTAAGAATGAATTTTCATCAGTCAGCTGTTTTGCTCCAAGATCTTTCAAATTCTTTTCATCGTTGGTTCAACCTTTCCAATTTTCATTCCGGAGTGCCTCAACAAATCATGGTGGTGTTTCTCATCATCATTCTCAACATTTGAAGACCGAAGAAGAGTTTCTCTTAAATTTTGCTCCATTCTCTTCAAGATTCATGGTTCTAACTTGACTCTTAATTGTTTTCGATTGTGAGAATTTGTTTTCACCCATCCCGAGCAATTCATGAATCTTTTCAGTTTGATTCTTCGATTGCCATCATTTCGTGATTCCTCATTCTCAGCTTTCAGCTCTTGTTCTCCAAATCTTACAGGTGAATCATTCGAATATTCTCTAATCAGTTCATGATCTCTTCGTTCTCATGTATCTAAATCCTAGCAAGCATCTTTGTTCATTTGCTAATTCTTCCCGGTGTTTTCTTATCTCTTCTTCGTTCATTTTCAATTCTTATGGTGGTTCGTTCAAGAGTTCTCTTTCTTTGTTATCATATCAATTCACTCGTTCTTTCTAAATCCTACCGGTGGGTCCATCAAGACCTCCTCAAGTTTGCGCTATATCTCTCTTGATCCTTTCTACGATAATAAGTAGTATGCCAAATCCATTGCTTGTCATCAATTTAATTGGTGAAGGATACGCATAACACAATTCTTGTTCTTGTTTCATCCAAGGGATTAATTCCTTATTCCGGAGATTATCAAAATTCTTGATTTCATTTGTTCATCGTTCTTTCCGGAGTTCCAAGTTTTCTCAGTCATATCATTTCTAAGCTTCATCTTGTCACTGCAAGGCTTCACCTTGTTCTTTCAACTTCTCTTTCTATCTTCCTTTTATTACCGGAGTTTTCTTCATGGAGGCTCTTCATAGTGGTTTATCAAGAATTCCTTTCATTCTTCAATTGTTCGTCAAGATTTCTCTCGGAGTCATGATCCGCCAAGCTATACTCTAAAATAAACATGGTGTCAACACATGTCTTGTTTTGAGGAGTTCAAGCATTCTTCATCTTGCATTCCGAAGTGCAATTCTTTCTACCTTATCTTTTGAGATGGTGTTATGCCATTCTTAACTATTTCTCTTTGGGTTTCAAGGTTCACAAGTTGTTAAGAATGAGATATTTAAATCCATCATTTTCTCTCCGTTCAAGAAATCTTTTCAACCAATCAATCTTTTGTTGGAGTTTTATTGGGTTATATTTCACCTATAGCCTTCCCTAAGGAATGCAGCTATTTGTGGTGTTTATCAATGATCCAATCTTCTCCTTCTCATCTTGTTGAAGAAGTTTTCATCTCCTTGTTGATATCAATCCAATCTGTTGTTTCCCTTAGTGGAAGAATTTCACCTCATAATTTTGAGAAGTTTTCCATAAGCCCACTACAAGTTTATTCATTTCGTTGTTGGTTTTCCAACAACTCCGTCCTAACCTTCTTGGAAGGGTGCTCCCCAAATTCAATTGTGGTTGAAGTTGTCATTATCTTCTCCGTTCTTTTCTTCCAACCATCTAGCTTCTATTATTTCTTCCGGAGGCATTGTGATATTGCTCTTTTCACTCATCATCTCGTTTTGCCAAGATCATGTTCTTTTCCTTGCTTATCCATTTAACCGGAGTGTTGTGCTCTCATTCAAGTTCTTTCATCTTATCAAGTTTTGCCCCCCTTCTCAACCGGAGTGCATCTGAAATCTTTCTTACCCCTTGTGCCATTCTTTCAATAGTTCCGGAGGCAGTGTGCTGTTGATTTTATCAAGTATCCTCTCATCTTGTCAAGTCCATGTTTAATTCCTTCCATTTACAGTCGGAGTGCTGTCAAAATTATATCATTCTTATTCCTTCTCTATCTTGTTTTAACCGGAGTGGTTTCAACGTCTATCTTGTCACTTAAGCTCTTCTTTCTCGCCGTATTCCTTGTTCTTTGTCCAACGGAGTATTTCATTTCGTTCATCTCCATGGTATTCTTTCTTTCATTTTGCTCAACCTCTCAAGGTTCGTGGTTTCACTCGTTCGTCAAAGAAGCAACTTAGTTTTACCTCTTCTCTTCCTCTTCCGCTTCCTTCCGGTGCCATCCTAGATCTCGGGACGAGATCCTCTCGTAGTGGTGGAGTGTTGTAACGCCCCAAGACCGGAGCTCCAGATGCCTTCCAGGGTTTCCGGGTTTTTTCGTCATGTGAGTTGGTTTGGTCCGTTGCATTTAATCATTGCATCATGTGCATTGCATCATGTCATCATGCCAGCATGTCATTTAATGTTTAAAACCTCAACTAAATAAATTGCATGGATCTTCGGTCCATTTAAATTGAGGGAACTCACATGGTGGTTTCTCTTTAAAACATATACTCCCAATATTATTAGGGAGCTATAATAAATATTCCATTCTTTTGGAATTAACCATCACACACTTGCAAAAATAATTCCCATGCCTATTCCTCTTCAAGTTTGACCTTCAAATCTTGTCCACAATTCTTTCTCCATTTATCGAGGCTCCTCCTAAATTCTCAACATTTTTGAACACTTCTAAATCCTAGTCTTTGTTCAAACCTTTTGAATTAAATTCAAATGACTTTGAATTTAATTCTTGCAATCTTGCCCACTCCATTTTTCTTGGGACAAGCATATTTTTTACGAGTCCGGGAAAATAATCCCCATGCCCAAATTCTTTGTCCACCCATTTCTTTTCTCTCCTCTTCTTTCTTTGCTTTTCTGTTTATGGAAGAGGGTTGAAGGAGGGAATAGAAGAGAGCAGCCCAGCGAAATCCTTACGCTGGCTCATTTGCTCCTGGAGGCCCAGCCGCAGCACCCCTCCTAACCCTAGCCCATTAGCCCATCTGGAGCTCTGTCGATCCCCATCTCTCCCTCTCATCCCCCCCCTGCGCCGCCACCCTCACGCCTCCCGCAGCGCCCGCTCCTCCCTCATCTCGCTCGCTCCCTCATCCCACTCTATTCCTCGATCCCCACGCGTCCGCGCCCGATCCCCTCAACCCCCGCGCCTCTACGCCGCAGCCGTCATCCTCTGCGACCAGTCCGGAGCCCCGTCGCCACCCGCCGCCGTCGTCACCACCAGGAGGGCCACCCCGCACCCGGACCTCGCCTCCGTGCGCCATGCGCCGCACGCCGAACCAGCAGCAGCTCCCACATCTTCGGCAGTCGATGCCTCCGCCCCGTCAAGTCCTTCAACGGATCCAGGCCGGTCCCATCGCCTCCTCCTCCTCCTTTCTCTTTTCCTCCCCGAGGTTTCTCTCATCTCTAATCCCGCACGTCGCCGCGCTCTGCAGGAGCTCCGCTATGACCTTGCAGCTCTCGTCGCCGCCTTGCTCCGTTCGTCGCTGTCTTCGTCAGATCCGGTGAGGCCCTGAGTCCCCGTTTCCATGTCGTCACGCGGCCCCACCGGAGACCACCAGCACCATCGCAGACCCGCGCCCCCAACCCCTGACTCACTGCGTTCTGCGCCGGAGTTCCCCTACCCGACGCCTTCGATCCGTCACCTCGCAGAGGAGAGGACCAGCAGCACAAGCCACATCGAGCTTCGCCAAAACCTGCCGCGTTGACCAAGGCCCTGCTCAAGCCCTCGAAGTGTACGACTACACAATGCCCGCCAAGTTCGACGACGCTCTCCGCCCGAACGACTACCGTCGACTCGTATCTCTCCGCCGCCGTGGGTTACGTCAAGTCCAACAATGCCCCCGAGGACCTACAATGCGCCAAGTACCTCGTCGAGACGTGTACCACTACCGTCGCCCCGAAGACGTTGGAGTCATCAAGTACCTCGTCGAACCACCGTGAACGACTACCGATGACCCTCCAAGTTCGTCCAGTTTGTCATGTACACTGCCGTCGCGAGAACAACTACTTCCACTACGAACTTGATCCATTCCGAAAATGCACGCTTCAAAGGTATACCGCCGAGAACGACCACCGTGGACCGAATGCATGTGTTGAATGAGATGCACCATTTTCACCATGTCCAATTTGTCACTCGTTTCCTTGTCGCCAACTCGTGGGAACCCGGTAACCGGGATCACCCCACCTTCTATCGCATGTCACGCTCTCGTCAATTTCCCTTTTGCACCGGCATCTCAATCGAGTACCGGAAACCGATATGTTGCCGTGGCACCATTTTCGGATTCGCTGCCGTGGCACCATTTTCGGATTCGTTGCCGTGGCACCATTTTCGGATTCGTTGCCGTGGCACACTTTCTTCCACCACGGTGACAAATGCTTCAATATTATGCTCATGTTAACATTTTCATAAAATTGCATAAAACTTGAAATTGTCATCCGCATCATGATAACCACATTTATAATGCTTAAAATTGTTGTTTGCATTTATTTTGCTAAATGCCATGTTAAAATGATTTAATTCATAACTAAATAACCGTAACTCGGAATTTAATAAACTTTATATGTAAATGGGGTAGAAAAATGCATAGATTAACATGTTGCACTTTATTTTGCTGTTTAACAACATTAAAATTATGTATAGGGCAGAACAGTACCAAATCAAAAATATGCACATGAGGATTTTTCCGGACTTGTTGTTTGTTGTTCCGGCCTCATTTAAATTGCCTAGATAGGTAGTTTTGTTGTGCTTCACACTTTGCCATGTTAATAAACACTTAATATTGTTGGGTACATAAACAAGGTCGAACTAAATAATTGATGTGGAGTTTTATCAATATGCAACTCGTTGCATATTGAGCTCCACTTAATTTGTAGCGTTGTTTGTCGCTCTTTGCCATGCCATGCATCATTAAACCGGACATGCATCATACTTGGTTGTGCATCATGCCATGTTTATGTGATGGTTGTTTACTATGTTGTTTGTTTCTTTCCGGGTTGCTTCTCGCGTTAGCTTTGGTTTCGTTCCGGAGTTGTGAGGATTCGTTCGACTACGTCCGTTTGTCTTCTTCATGGACTCGTTCTTCTTCCTTGCGGGATTTCAGGCAAGATGACCATACCCTCGAAATCACTTCTATCTTTGCTTGCTAGTTGCTCGCTCTTTTGCTATGCCTATGCTGCGATACCTACCACTTGCTTATCATGCCTCCCATATTGTCAAACCAAGCCTCTAACCCACCTTTGTCCTAGCAAACCGTTGTTTGGCTATGTTACTGCTTTGCTCAGCCCCTCTTATAGCATTGTTAGTTGCAGGTGAAGATGAAGTTTGTTCCTTGTTGGAACATGGAGATGTTGTTCCTTGTTGGAACAGGTTTACTTGTTGGGATATCACAATATATCTTATTTAATTAATGCATCTATATACTTGGTAAAGGGTGGAAGGCTCGGCCTTATGCCTGGTGTTTTGTTCCACTCTTGCCGCCCTAGTTTCCGTCATATCGGTGTTATGTTCCCGGATTTTGCGTCCCTAACGCGGTCGGGTGATTTATGGGACCCCCTTGACAGTTCGCTTTGAATAAGACTCTTCCAGCAAGGCCCAACATTGGTACTACATTTGCCTCAACCTGTTGTCTTTTCCCTTGGGAGTCGCTCTCTGGAGGGTCATCTTTATTTAGCCCCCCGGGCCAATGCTTGTCTAAGTGTTGGTCCAAACCGTCAGCCGCCGGTGGCCACCAGGGGCAACTCTGGGTTCGCCTACCGGAAGTTTGGACAATCCGGTGTTGCCCTGAGAACGAGATATGTGCAGCTCCTATCAGGATGTCGGCGCATCGGGCGGCTTTGCTGGACTTGTTTTATTGCTGTCGAAAGGTCTTGTAGCCGGGATTCCAAGACTGATCGGGTCTTCCCGGGGAGAAGGAATATCCTTCGTTGATCGCGAGAGCTTATCATGGGCTAAGTTGGGACACCCCTGCAGGGTTTGAACTTTCGAAAGCCGTGCCCGCGGTTATGTGGCAGATGGGAATTTGTTAATGTCCGGTTGTAGAAAACCCGAAGTTGATCTTAATTAAAATACACCAACCGCGTGTGTAACCGTGATGGTCTCTTCTCGGCGGGGTCCGGGAAGTGAACACGGTTGTTGGAGTTATGTCTGGCGTAAGTAGTTCAGGATCACTTTTTGATCATAGTTGTTCGACCGTGCTTTTGCCTTCTCTTCTCGCTCTCATCTGCGTATGTTAGCCACCATATATGCTAGTCGCTTGCTGCAGCTCCACCTTATACCTTTTTACCCTACCTATAAGCTTAAATAGTCTTGATCTCGTGGGTGTGAGATTGCTGAGTCCTCGTGACTCACCAGATACTTCCAAACCAGTTTGCAGGTGCCGATGAGACCGTGCAGGTGACACACCCGAGCTCAAGGAGGAGCCCGATGAAGATCTTGTCCTTTATGTTGTTTCTTTCTAGTCGATCAGTAGTGGAGCCCAGTTGGGGTCGATCGTGGACCTTTGTCGCTTTTGGGGTTTCTTCTTTTATTTTGGCTCCGTAGTCAGGCCCTGATTGTAACTGTATGATGTAATGTTTTATTCATGTTTTGTGTGAAGTGGCGATTGTAAGCCAACTATGTATTTTTTTCCCTTATGTATTACATGGGTTGTGTGAAGATTACCTCACTTGCGACATTGCTTTCAATGCGGTTATGCCTCTAAGTCGTGCTTCGACACGTGGGAGATATAGCCGCATCGAGGGCATTACAAGAGCGGAGAGGAGTGGCCGGACAGGGCCAAGCGTCCGGCGAAATCGTAAGTATTCGTATACCAGAGTAACTCATGATATTCCTTTAATGCGCAGCTTTCCCTAATGTCGAATGTGATTTATGCAGCCCGCCCCGGGCCAAACTCGACGATTCGTCGAGCGGCTCCCTGGATTCGTCGAACGTGAACTCAGTTCCGCCCGCTGTCTCCCCCAGCACTGCAGACAACGCCGAAGTGGCGTCGCAACAAGCTCCGAGGCAGGAGGAGGTGGTCCTAGAGGAGCCGAAAGGCGACCTCCCGGACCCCAGGAATAAAGGGGACAAGACCCCCCAGGGCTCCGAGTCCGGCTTTGTGCCGGACGCCGCGCCGGACTCTTCAACAGTTTCGGTTCGCGGTAGGCGAACTCCTTCCAAGAGGAGCAAGCCTTCTGAGCCGGCGGCCTCCGTCCAACCGGAGGTGCCGGACAATCTGCTGGAGGTGCTTGACGGCGCCTCCATCGACGAGGAACACCGTACTATTATGAGTACGGTGATCCGAAGAGTTCAGTGCGCCAAGAGCGGACTGACTGAAGCATGCGCTAGCCTTCTGACAGGCTTCGAGGTAAGTAGAAAATATGTCAAAATATGACCGCATAGACAGTAGCCCTTGATGCTCTGTTCGGCGTTCGAAAAGAAAAGGCAAATAGAGGATCTATTAATTTTCGCAGGAGTCTAACAATAAAGAGTCAATATGCGTATGCAGGCTTCGCTGCTATCCACCGCCGCACTGACTGCACAGGTGGAAGTCCTAAAAAGGACCTCGGGCGGACCGAGCAAGAGCTCGGCCTTGCCAAACGGCAGCTCGAGGAAAAAGAAGGTAAGAAATACCCTACAAAGAAAAAAGGTGCCTATAGAGAGGCGTGATTGCAAAGAATAACAGGATCGTACTGCTTATTATAGGGGCCACAAATGAGGTGGCGACCCTCAAGCAGACGCTAATTGAGGCCGAAAAGAAAATGGCCGAGGAGCGCACTGAGCGAGAAAGACTTGGGGCTCAGGTTGGCGAGGTGCAGCAAGAGCTGCAGGCTCTCATGAAAAAACATGAGAGCCTGGAGCTTGAGTCAAAGGCGCAAGCATCCGAGCTCGCGTCGGCCCTTGAGTCCACCAAGGGTGCCAAGGCCGAAGCCCAAAAGGCCCTCCAAGAGTTGGAGGAGATGAAGAAGATAGCAGCGGGTAAGGCATTCTTAATGCAAAGTAGGAATATAAAAGTAAACTACTTGTCACTTACCCGAATCCAGAGTTCTCCTGGGGCGTTCACATATCTTCCCCGCAGCGTATCCGACGCCGCCGCATTCTACCGAGCTGAAGAGGGCAGCTCGACGGAGAGTGTGTTCTGGTCTCAGTATTCTGAGGCCGGACACCCTGTGCCTTTGAGCGACCAGCTGAAACAGCTGGTCGAGCTCCACAAGGCGGCCGAACAAGCCATGAAGGGCTTCCTAGTTCGGCTGTGGCCCGGAGAGGCCCTGCCTGGGAGCTACTTCGGGCTGGTGCGGCGGCTGGTGGAGGCCTGTTCATGGCTTGAGGTCATCAAGCGTTCCTCCTGCATCGAGTGTGCCCGGAGGGCCCTTGCCCGTGCAAAGGTGCACTGGGGTAAGCTTGACGGAGAGAAGCTGGTGAAGGACGGGCCGCCGCAGGGGAAGGAGCATCGCAAGCCCGAGAACTACTATAAGGATGTTCTTGCCGGTGCCCGCCTTATTGCGGATGAATGTACTAGAGATGTAATATTTGAATGAACTCGCTCGTGTTTATCCTGTTGTAAGTGCATCTAGTGCCCCTTAGTGATTTTGGTGTATTGAAGACTTATAGGTTAAGTATCTAATGCGTTTATGAGTGTACACAGGTCTATAGTCTATGAGGAGTTTGATATTTACAGAGAAAGTCGACCCCTAAAAATGAAGTTCTTCGACTAAAGACTTTGATATACTGAAGACTTTCTGAAGACTTTGAAAGTGAAGAAATTGGTGTGACCTTAAAGACTTGGTATTCATTCGAGGAACATGAAGCGTGAAGACTTTTGTTTTCGTAGTTTCATTTTCTCTTTCTTGAGTCATAGGAAACACCGTACTGTTAAAGGGGGTCGAGGAAATACTAAGGAAAAAATTTCCATGTGATGGTCAACTCAAATCCTACACCTACCAATCCCTTCGAGTGAAGCCATTGGAAATCTCATACAGTTCAGTCAATTTCTTTAGTGACAGAGACGCAGTTCTTATGGTCACTGAGGACTTTGCTCTGACTGAGGAGTTAGGAATTCGCCAGTGCGAATTGCCTACACTGTGAGTAACATGATAGCCCTGAGGAATTTGTACCTCAAATTTCCGACCGTTGTTGTGCTGCGTGCCAGCTGTCCTAAAATATCTTGTCCACCTAACGGTCATATCATTGAAGGGCATTTATGTCTTATCATGTCAGGCTGCTCCCTAGGCTATAAATAGCGTCCCCCTACAACCACTAGTTGGTTGGCTGCTCCACGAGAACTTGACACTTGTCATTTGAGAGCAACCCATCCTCCGAGGACTTTGAGCGAAAATCATCAACTGAGGAAAATCCAATCCCAAACCCAAAACACCTACAAACCCGAAAGTGATTGAGCATCACTGAAGAGATTGATCCTGTGTGGATCCGATGCTTGTTACCTTTGAAGACTGTGCTTCTTCCAGACGGTTAGGCGTCAAGGTCTAGAGCATCCAAGAGGAATTGTGGATCGCCAAGTGACCAAGTCTGTGAAGGTTTGGAAGTCGCCTGAAGACTTACCACGAGTGATTGGGCGAGGACTGTGTGTCCTTAGCTCAAGGAGAATACGGTGAGGACTGTGTGTCCGGGACTAGGTGTCCTTGAGTTTAAATACTCAGCTGCTCCAACCAGATGTACAACTGAGACAGCAGTTGGAACTGGTCTACCAAATCATTGTCTTCACCAAGCTTACTGGTTCCATTTCCTCAACTCTTTCATTTCCTCAGTAGTGTGCTGTTTGTTTATCATATCTGTGTTTGAAGACTTTGACTAAAGACTTTCTCAATTTCCTCAGTTCAATTTCTTCAGTCTGTTTGTCTTCATCTTGTGTTATCCTGTGTGTACGCTTTCTGTACTCAGTGTTTGCTTTCATTTCATCATGATGACTATGCTAGGATTCTGTTATGTTTTCATCTAAGTACTTATTCCGCTGCTAGTAGTTCTTCGCCAAGGAATTTCCTCACGAGCAAATTCCTCAGTGAAGAATTTCATAAAAATCGCCTATTCACCCCCCTCTAGTCGATATAACACACTTTCACCTGTGCGCTGAAAACTTGTTCATATGCGCTAAGCAATGCTTATGGAATTTAAAATATTATTTTCTGTGCGGCCGTTTATCAAAAATTAAGAGATGGCCAGTCGTCGGCTTCTGCCCCCATGCCGCTAGTGCTGGGGTGTTCGGGATAAACCTGAGCGCTCTTTTTCCCATGGTTGGGTCCTTCGAGGGAGGCGCTCGGCACAACGTACCAGGCAATCGGACTATAATGCTTGAACACTCTCACTTAGCCATAGAACTTTATAATTTTAAATTTCGGCGAAGCCCCTAGTTAGGAAGACCGAATTCGGGGCGCTATCCACGCCTTTGGCCGGACAGGGCCAGCTCCTCGCTCGAAGCGGCATAAGCCTTTAAGGACTCAAAAAACCTCTCGAACAGCGACCGGTCTCTCACCTTATCATGACAGTCAGTTTTAGCTTTCTCCACTGAGGTGCTTAACCCAGCTGAACCGGGGCACAATCGCAGTGGTTCTCCTAGTGCTACCTTAGCCGATATAGCGGAATGTAAGGCACCAAAACATAGGAGCCAGGCAAACCCAACTATTGACCCAAATCATGATTCGGAGCCGATGCATATAGTGCTATAAGTTCGGGGTGCCGCACTTGTGAAAGTGTACGGACTTCTCACGCCAGATCGAAGGGTACTCTAGCCCCTGGCGTGTTTGCCGTACCATGGTGTACGGGTGCGATCATGTTATTTAATAAACATATATATTAAAATAAAATAATGCAAAAAATAGGCAAAAAGCTATGCATTGTTTATAAAGAGGCTATTTATCAAAGTCGAACGATACAAGTAGTGCGATAAGCAAAAAGATATTAGACTATTTAACATGTCCTGACAAGGGGCAGGCCGCGGAATTGTGTTTGAAACAGATATACCGCTCGTAATAGAGACCACCTGAGAGTTCCATAATGCGGTGTAGCTTTGTCTGCTTCCCTGGATCTTGCATCATTTGTGCGGCAGCCGAATTGCCGAACCGGTCGTCCAAAGTGTGGAGTCCTGAAAGTAAAAAAGAATCCGACAGCCCCTAGTACATTTTAAGCCGTATTACGGGCATGCCGTTACTGTGCCCCTTCCCCTGTGCCCATGGTATTTCAAGGGCGTAATTATGTACGCGAGGTACTAGCTCCGCTATGTCGCGATTGCTGGGGTTGGGGCCGCATTGCTACGCCTGCTCAGAACGTACCATGCGGTCTTGTTGTAGGTTACTCCGGGCGCACTTGGCATTGTCTGGCTTTTTAACGACCGGACTGGAGAGTTGCCTAAAAAGGCTGCTTTGTACTTCTGCTGCGAGAGCCGCCGTGTGCTCCTCCGTACGGAGGGAGCGTTCGGTGTTTCCTTTGACCGTGATTACTCCTCGAGGGCCTGGCATTTTGAGCTTGAGGTATGCGTAGTGTGGCACTGCATTGAATTTGGCAAATGTGGTTCGTCCAAGCAGGGCGTGATAGCCACTGCGGAACGGGACTATGTCGAAGATTAACTCTTCGCTTCGGAAGTTATCCGGAGATCCGAAGATCACATCAAGTGTTACGGAGCATGTACAGTTGGCTTCTACACCTGGTATAACGCCTTTAAAGGTCGTCCTTGTGGGCTTAATCCTTGATGGATCTATGCCCAATTTCCGCACTGTATCCTGATAAAGCAGGTTCAGGCTACTGCCGCCGTCCATGAGGACTCTTGTGAGATGAAATCCGTCGATGATTGGGTCGAGAACCAATGCGGCAAAGCCGCCATGACGGATGCTAGTGGGGTGGTCCCTTCGATCAAAAGTGATCGGGCAAGAGGACCATGGATTGAACTTTGGGGCGACTGGCTCCATCGCGTATACGTCCCGTAGCGCACGCTTCCGCTCCTTCTTGGGAATGTGGGTCGCGTATATCATGTTCACCGTCCGCACTTGTGGGGGAAACCCCTTCTGTTCATTATTGTTCGGCGGCCTGGGCTCCTCCTCGTCATCGCTATGCAGCCCCTTGTCTTTGTTTTCGGCTCTTAACTTGCCTGCCTGCTTGAACACCCAACAGTCCCTGTTGGTGTGATTGGCTGGCCTTTCGGGGGTGCCATGGATCTGGCACAAGCGGTCGAGTATTCGGTCCAAACTGGACGGGCCTGAGTATTCTTTTTAAATGGCTTTTTCCGCTGACCGGATTTATAGCCTCTGAATCCGGCGTTGACTGCCGTATCTTCATTGATGTCGCTGCTACCGCGGCGCTTTTGCTTATTTCGACGTGTCCTGCCACTTTTGTCCTTGGTATCCGAACTACTAGGGTTCTTTGATAAGTTGTTTCTGCGAGCTAGCCAACTATCTTCGCCCGCGCAAAAGCGGGTCATGAGTGTCGTGAGGGCTGCCATAGATTTCGGCTATTCCTGTCCCAGGTGCCGGGCAAGCCACTCGTCGCGGATGTTATGTTTGAAGGCTGCTAGGGCCTCTGCGTCCGGACAGTCGACTATCTGGTTTTTCTTTGTTAGGAACCGTGTCCAGAATTGCCTGGCCGATTCCTCTAGCTGCTGGATTATGTGGCTTAGGTCGTCGGCATCCGGTGGTCGCACATAAGTGCCCTGGAAGTTGTCGAGGAATGCGGCTTCCAGGTCCTCCCAAGAACCGATTGAGTCCACTGGCAGGCTGTTAAGCCAGTGCCGGGACGGTCCTTTGAGTTTGAGAGGGAGGTATTTGATGGCGTGTAGATCATCGCCACGTGCCATGTGGATGTGAAGGAGATAATCCTCGATCCATACCGTCGGGTCTGTAGTGCCATCATATGATTCGATGTTTACGGGTTTGAAACCCTCTGGGATTTTATGATCCATTACTTCATCTGTGAAGCATAGTGGGTGTGCGGCGCCCCTGTACTGGGCTATGTCATGACGCAGCTCGAAAGAGCTATGTCTGTTGTGTTCGGCCCGGCCGGATTTATTGTGTCCGGAGTGAAGATCATCGTCACGTGTCGTCGGTGCCTGCGTGATCCGTAGATCGATCTTGTTTGCCTTGCTTTATCCTCCAGTACATCTCGCAGGTCTGGCGCATTTTCCCGTGCCTTGGTTGAGCGGCGTCGAGGCATGGCTTGGGTGGAGGTTCAACAGGCCTCTCTGTCGCGGCCGCGAGGTGGCCGGTCTGCCATGTCGTGCGCTGGTGATGTGGGTGCTTCCTCCTCTGATCGGGGTAGCGGCCTGCGCTTAGGATAATTCTTGGAGGGGCGCTCGAGTTCGTACTCTTCGGCCGCAAGGACTTCAGTCCATCTATCAGCTAGCAAATCTTGATCAGCTCTAAGTTGTTGCTGCTTTTTCTTTAGGCTGTTCGCCGTGGCTAAAAGCCTGCGTTTGAAACGCTCTTGTTCGGCGGGGTCTGATGGTACGACAAATTCGTCGTCATCGAGGCTTGCCTCGTCTTTGGAGGGAGGCATATAGTTATCATCCTCAACCTCTCGTTCTGCCGCTCTCTCCTGAGGGCTGGCTTCTCCATCTTCCTGCGCTGAATCTTGCTGGGTTGGGTGTTCTTCGGCGCTATCCGGGGTAGTATTATCTCCCGTGCTGGAATCACCGTTTTTGCTTTGGCGGGATTTAGAGCGACGCCGTTGATGTCGGCGCTTTGGCTGTTTCTTGGAGGTGTCATCCCCCCCTATTCCATCGCCATCTCCATCTTTTGGAGTATCCACCATATATACGTCATATGACGAGGTGGCCGTCCAGCGCCCTACAGGTGCTGGTTCCTGTTCGTCTCCTACTTCGTCGTCCATACCGTCGAAGTCTTCGGAGCCGAAGTCAAGCATGTCGGTGAAATCGTCGACAGTGGCTACCAAGTGGGTGGTGGGAGGGCTTTGAATTTCTTCATCGTCCGTATCCCATCCTCGCTGACCGTAGTCTGGCCAGGGCTCTCCTGATAAAGAGAGAGACTTGAAAGAATTCAGGATGTCGCCAAAAGGAGAGTGCTGAATGATGTCCGCGGCGTTGAACTCCATTATCGGCGCCCAATCGGCTTCGACTGGCAGGGGCGCGGGGGGTTTGGAGTCCGGGGAGGATTCCGGACCCTCGGGATCATGGGTCACGCGGAGTGCGTGGCTGGCGTTCGGCTCGATCGCCTTTGAGATCGCAGCCCCCGAGGTGACATCCAACCGCTCATCCTCAATTGGCGCAATAGGCTCCGAGTTAAGGGTCGGAACCGGTGCATGTGCGGCCTCCAGGACACTGTTTGGAGGTAGAGCTAGATCATGCCCCTCGAGATAGTGCGGCGCGCTTCGCTGTGGCTCGAACCCGTCGAAGATCAAGTCTCCACGGATATCCGTCGTGTAGTTTAAGCTTCCAAACCTGACTTGATGGCCAGGGGCGTAGCTTTCGATCTGCTCCATATGACCAAGCGAATTGGCCCGCAGAGCGAAGCCGCCGAAGATGAAGATCTGTCCGGGGAGAAAAGTCTCACCCTGGACCTCATCGTTGTTGATGATCAGAGGAGCCATCGGGCCTAAAGGCGACGACACAGAGGAACTCTCAATGAAAGCACCAATGTCGGTGTCAAAACCGGCGGATCTCGGGTAGGGGGTCCCGAACTGTGTGTCAAGGCCGGATGGTAACAGGAGATAAGGAACACGATGTTTACCCAGGTTCGGGCCCTCTCGATGGAGGTAAAACCCTACTCCTGCTTGATTAATATTGATGATATGGGTAGTACAAGAGTAGATCTACCACGAGATCAAGGAGTCTAAACCCTAGAATCTAGCCTATGGTATGATTGTGTATGATGATTGTCGGCGTTCTGGGAACGGGGGTCCCCAGACTTGCCTGCCTGTGGCCTGCAGCGTGGCTCAAATGGGGGCCCAGCGTGGCCCATCTTCATCAACACAAGGCTCAAGACCATCGCGAGGGGCCAAGCCTCGCGAGGCGGACGACACGGCGCTTCCTCAAGCACGGCCTCCTTAGGCTGGCTCGCGAGGAGGCGGAGAGATCAAGGTGGGGTACCTCACGAGGTGCCCATGACGCAAGCCATGACGACCAAGGGTGCCAGGCGGGGCGCCAGCCCATGCAGTGTCCCCCTTTCCTCTTTGGTGCAAAGGGGTCAAGCGCAGGCGAGAGGATCAAGCAACGGCACCCATTTCAGTGCAACGAGACCAAGACCAGTCCAACGGTGGGAAGGAGGTCACCATGGAGCCTAGGACGGCATCACCACAGGGCCTTTGGCAGGCGAAGACCAACTTTAGTCAGGATAAGTGTACCAGATGTTCCCCTTCAAATTGGCCAATTGTTGGCACCCTTCCCGCTCAATATTTGGGAAGAGGTCCAGGGCCTTTGCCTATAAATAGGGCTAGCCACCCCCAGGGTAGAGGCATCTAGAATCCGATCCAGAATCCGATCTGATCGAGTACCAAGAAACCAGTAGAGGCACCTAGAGAGAGAGAGAAGGGCGATCGAACTCCCCCTAGCAGTTCATCCCCTAGCCAAGAACAGACCCTCGCGAGGCTGTTCTTCCTTGTATTGTTCTTCCTCATTAGCCCAAGAGGCAATCCACCCACCACACTGGAGTAGGGTATTACACCACAATGGTGGCCCAAACCAGTATAAACCCTGTGTCTCTTGTGTTGTTCTCGCAGTAGTTTAGATCCTTGCGAGACGGAGAGGTAGAGGGCTCGATCTCCGCGCGCACCCCTCGAACCTTAAGGGTCTGCCGGAACCCGAGAATCCGACATTTGGCGCGCCAGGTAGGGGTGCGCCGGAATCTGTCTGCACCGCTCCGCTCTCCTCCGACCACCGCATCCATGTCTGACGCTCGTTGGGCCCGCGCCGAGTGCCGGGCCGCCATCGCTTCCCGCGCCGTCCAGACGGCCCCCGTCGGTGGGCATCCTCGTCGTTCCCCGTCGCCCGCCGTCAACGCCACCACCGGCCCGGCGGGGAACGAGCAGCAAGCATCCTCTCAGCACCCGTCCGTACGGCGGGATGGCCGCACCACCACTCCGTCGCTCACCCCGGCCGGTTCTTCGTCGCACGTGCTTCGCGCGCCTTTGGAGGCTCGGGCTGCGCTCATCCCGGCGAACGAGCTCCTGCGCTACCGCCCCGTCGACGACGTCTACGAGGAGTGGATCGACCGCGTCGCCGAGCTCGTTCGCGCCGCACTCCGCCCTGCACCGCTGCGCCGCACTCCGCCCCGCATGGGCAATGAAGCCCCGGGGGCATTCCAGCCACCTCCTTTCCAAGAAGATGCCATGGCCCCAAGGCGCGCAGCTCCTGGGCGGAACCCGCTCCGTCATGCGCCGGCCCAGCAGGAACGGAGCTGCCAAGAAGTCCCGCGGCCGCAAGAGGCTGCCCGGGCGCTCCCAGCCCCAGCTCGCCGAGACCCCGCTCTAGCTCCGGCACGTCAAGACCCCGCGCTGCTCCCAGCTGCGGCGCAAGGGGACCCACAAGGCCAAGCTCTCCCTCAACCAAAACCTCCCGCGGCCACCGCTGGCTGCCGCGCCTACACCCCCGAGCTGCGTAGCGTCGCGTGGCCCGGCAAGTTCAAGCCGGACCTGCCTCCTCGCTACGATGGCACAACTGATCCCACGGAGTTCCTCCAGCTCTACGAGCTGGGAATCGAAGCTGCCAGCGGGGATGAGAAGGTCATGGCGAACTGGTTCCCCATGGCGCTGAAGGAAGGTGCTCGCACTTGGCTCCTGAACCTGGCCCCAGCCACGATCTCCTCCTGGGACCAGATGCGTACTCGCTTCATCGTCAACTTCCAAGGTACCCGCGACCGGCCTCCCGCCGTGAGCGACATGCGCCGCATCAAGCAGCAACCTGGAGAGACCCTGCAAAAGTACATCCAGCGCTTCAACAGTGCGCGCCTCAAGATCCCTAGGGTGTCCGAAGAAGCCATCATTTCGGCCTTCTCCGATGGCGTGCGCGACGTCAAGATGAAGGAGGAGTTGGCGATGCATGAAGACCTCTGCACCTCCCTGGAGCTGTTCAACCTGGCGACCAAGTGCGCCAGAGCTGAGGAGGGACGCCTCTCCCTCCTCGAGCTGCCTGCCGCGGACCCAGAAGAGAAGAAGCCCAAGGCCAAGGACGTGAAGCGCAAGGGGGCTGCCGTGCTCGCGGCAGAGCCGGACATCAAGCGGGGCAAGGATCTGCCCGAATCCTCCAGGGGCAGCCGGTACTATGTGTACCACGACCTCCACACCCACAACACCAATGAATGCCAAGAACTCCGCGCCGTGCGATAAGGAAGAGTCGGCCGACGGCCTGACCGTGCTGACCGGGGCTACGGCCGAGGAGGAGGAAGGAACCCGGGACGCTGGGAAGATCGTGGCCCACGTCCAGGCTGGCGTGACCAACCTCGCGAGGACCGCTGGCGTGACCAACCTCGCGAAGACCGCTGGCGTGACCCGCCTCGCGAGGGGGACTGGAGGGACCAGCCTCGTGAGGATCACCCTCATGGCAAACCAGGTCTGCCGCCGTTGCCGCCTCAGCCAAGAAGGAATGAAGACCGCCACCAAGACGAGGGGGCTGGGGGCTTCCAGGAGCCTCGCGCCATCGCCTGCATCCTGGGCGGAGCTCAAGCCCCAGCCTCTCAACGTATCTTCAAGCAGTTTGCTCGCGAAGTGAATGCAGTTCTCCCCAAGCTCGAAGCAACGCGTCCCCTCAGGTGGTCGGCCTGCACCATCATGTTCAACTCAGCAGATCAGCTCAAGTGCGCGGCCACAGCCGGAGTCCTCCCAATGCTTTGTTCCCCAGCCATCAGCAATGTTCTGGTCACCAGGACTCTCATCGACGGAGGGGCATGGCTCAATGTCTTGTCCGTGGAAACATTCAACAGCCTCCAAGTGCCCTATGACCAGCTTCAGCCAACCAAGCCCTTCTCCGGAGTCACCGACGGTTCCACGGTCCCGACCGGGCAGGTCCGCCTCCCAGTCACCTTCGGCACCTACGACAACTACCGCACCGAGCTCATCGACTTTGACGTCGCCCACATCCGCCTGCCGTACAACGCCATCCTCGGGTACCCGGCGCTGGCTAAGTTCATGGCCGTGACTCACCATGGCTACAATGTCCTCAAGATGCCAGGAAGCGGCGGCATCATCACGGTGCCGTGTCAAGAGAAGGATGCAGTGTGTGCCCTGGAGCGAGCCTTTCAGGCCGCGTCACTAGAAGACCCAGATCGCGGAAGCAGGAGGCTTCCTGAGACCACCCCCAAGAAGAAGGAGACAACGTCAGGCTCAGACCCTCAGGAGGCAGGCCCTTCAAGGCCCGCGTTTGCCCAGGGGGACCCTCCTTCAATCGCATAGGAAAGCGCGCCCGGCGCCCTCCTCAGGCAGGGCTCGGGGGCTCTCACCTGGAGGGCCACCGACCTCGCCAAGGTCACGAGGGAGGCACTGGGGCACCATGTGGAGGCGTGCTTCGAGGCATGCTTCCCTCGAAAGGAAGCCAAGGAAGGAAGGTCAGACTAGCAGGAGTTTGTTAGCAAGGCCATTCAAGAACTACAGGAGTCAAGGATCATGAGAGGTTGCCGTCACCCACCAGCTGTGGCCCCCCATCCAGGCGAGGATGGTGGGCTGCGCGTCTGCGTCGACGTACCAGGGCTCAATCAGATCGCCACGGCGGAGCGCCTCTGGCCCTCACAAGTGGGGCGCTGCGGAGGACCGCCCCACAGCTATGTTCGCATGCCTTATGGCCTGCCGAGCGTGGCTGCGGCGTACCAGCGCATCATGAGGAGCATCTTGGAGGCGCAAGAAGGCAGGCGTTCCACAGCCCTGGCGGAGATGGAGGCTGCTCACGAGGAGCCACCAGTGCCTCTGGAGCCTCCCGAGGCCCCTGGGCCTGGGGGCTCGTGAGGATCGGCTTCTGCAGCCCACCGAGTCTGCTGCACCAACGCCACTGCACCGACGACATCTTCAGGTGACATCTTTCAAGTTTCATTCCCAGCTGGGAGCGCCCTCCCAGGGTTGCGTCATTCCCAGGCCGCGTGGGTCCGTCCCTGTGGTATGTACCCTTTTTTATCTTCTCAGTCGCTAGCTTGCTTTGCTGGGGGCGCCCCTCGGGCTGCATCATCCCCAGGCCACTCGGGCTAGGCCCAGCGGCATGTATCCCTTCCGCGTTTATTTCCAATTATGCATCATGCTTGATTACTCGATGCCGTCCACGGCGCCTTTTCTTCTTCATGTCGACCACTTGCACGTTAAAGGGGGGGCGCCTGAGCATCGCGACTCAGGGCTCTTACTGGCTCTCCAGCCCTCACCCTCTGGCCTTGTCCACGGCATCGCGACCTGGCATACCAGCAACGGCTGAGACAAGCTCGAGGGCCGGGACCCGAGGACGTAGAGTGCCGGCATCTAACCAGATTTTGCAGGAACACATCTCAAGATACGGCCCAGTGCCAGGCGCAACCCGCCTAGAGGTAGGGCCTCGTGAGTCCCGCGCTGGCTCACGGGTACCCAGATACACCTCACCTAGCTCTACCGTGCCAGCCACGTGTCAGGGCGGGGCTGTACACGCCCCGGGGGCTCCTCCCGGAGGGGAGCCCCCTCCCACGTACCAGTGGAAGCACCATGCTCCGCGCTGGCTAACGACACTGCCGAGGAGCGGCTATGCCCGTACACATACGGAAGCGCCATGCTCCGCGCTGGTGATAAACAACTGAGGGTGGCCTCCGGGCCGCATTAACCTCAGGGAGCCCCGAGCACAGTGGCCGGCCTCATCGCAACGCCTCCCCCCGGGAGCGCCACGCGAGGGGGCTGGGCACGGGGGCTACGACTGGGTCACGCCCAGCCGTACGCCCCAGCCAGGCCCCTCGAGCCTGGCTCGTCGCGCGTCTCTCCCCGAGCGGAGCCAAGGTACGAAGGCCGTTTGCGCGTCAAGGGGGACTCCTGAGCATCGCGACTCAGGAGCCTAACTGGCTCCGTAGCCCCTCACTCATTAGTTCCGAAAGGCTATGCTGCGTGAGGTACGCGCGGGGTCGGGCTCTGCAGACGTAGAACGGTAGCCCCGCCTGCATTTCATCTCATCACCTGCTGTTCGCGCGTCAAGGGGGACTCCTGAGCATCGCGACTCAGGAGCCTAACTGGCTCCGTAGCCCCTCACTCCTTAGTTCCGAAAGGCTATGCTGGGTGAGGTACGCGCAGGGTCGGGCTCTGCAGACGCAGAACGGAAACGCACCTACATCGCGCTTCCCTACTTGTTGTTCATGCGCTAAGGGGGACTCCTGAGCATCGCGACTCAGGAGCCTAACTTGCCACGTGGCCCCTCATTCCTTTGGTCCCGTCCTGGTTTCCGGTCGAGGGTGATGCTGGGTGAGGCATGCGCGTGGCCGGGCTCTGCCGGCGTAGAGCATAAGCAAGTAGGGAAGAGGAACATAAAATTCAAGGAACTTAAAAGTGAATATTACAACCCATACTGTCGCCTTGGTACCAAACGCAAATTTAAATGCCTCCTCGAGGCGTCGTGCATGTGCAGGAATCAAAAGAAGAACAGGAACGATAGCGGAGTCACTTGTCGGCAGCAGAGTCGCGTGGAGTGGCTTCACCTTGTGGGGTAGTAGAGCCGGCAGCGCCTCGCTTCGGCTTGGTGCTGAAGGCCCGGAACTTCCCTAGCAGCGCCTCTGCGCGCCCCTTCACGGCCTCGACAGCAGCAGCGGCGCCCTCGCCGCTCACCGGCTCCAGCAGGCTGTCAAGGTCGGCGCTGGGGTCGCGAAGGTAGACATGGGCGAAGACCCGCGTCAGCGTGGCGGAAGACAGGACACGCGCCTCGGCTTCAACCGTGGCGGCGAGTCCGAGGGCGACATCTCCAAGAGCCTTCACCAAGAAAGGAAGCAGTTTGGCGGGGCCGTCCTCGTCACCAGCCAGCGGGCTATCCAGGCCACTCTCGTACAGCGTCTTCAGTGAAGCACGAGCATCTTTCTCCATGTCCGCAAAGGCCACGCGATCCTCGGCAAGGACCCGGGCCTTGGCGTCCAGCTCAGCCTTCGTCGTCTCCAGCTCCTTCTTCAACGCACCTAGGTGGCTGCGGCGCTTCTTGAGCTTCGCCTCCCGGTCCTCGAGCGCCGCCTCACGAGCCTTCATCCCCTTCTCCTGCTCTTGGCGAAGGCGGGCCTCCTCTGCAAGCTGGCCACGCAGGCCTTGCAACTCGTCCTCCAGCTCCTTGCAGCGGCCGCGGATGCCAACCGCCTCTCCCAGGGCCGCGTCATGGGCAGCCTTCGCCTCGAGGGTAACCTCCCTCTCCTCGTCACAGGCCGTCGAGGCCTGAACCAGCGCTGCCCGGATTGAGGCGTCAGAGCGAATCCACCCCGAGGCCAGCTCCAGGCGCCCGGCCACCAGGCGAGGGTCGGCGCCTAGAAGATCCTGCCGCAGCCGGTCCAGTCCAGCAACAGCTCGCTCCAGGATGGAAGAAGAAGGCGGAGAAGCATCAGTGCGCTTCAAGGTAGCAGGAGAAGTCGCGGAACCAGCAGCCGGCGGAATGGGAGGAGAAGGTAGCGGCGGCGAGGCTGCAGTATCCTGAGACGGAGTCTGCTGCGCCTCCCCAGCCGTAGCAGCAGCACCAGGCAAGGGCACTTCTGGGGTCGACCGAGCCATGGGGGCTGCGGCCCCAGCCAGATCAGCCAAGCCTCGCAAGGGCGAGTGGGCAGGAGAAGCCCGCGCGTCGCGGTCGCCCTCCCCTGCAGGTGGAGGTGTCATCGCAGCTGGGGCCTCAGGAGCTCCCTTCAGCTTCTTCGCCGCGGGCGCCAGCCTGCTCGGGAGAAGTAATCGTCAAGCCTCGTCAGCGGAACAAGAAACCAGGAATCAAGGATCAAGCACTTACAGGTCGTCGCCAGAAAGCTCCAGCGGTCTCCTGCCAAACTTGAAGCCGGAGAGCCGGCTGGAGGGGTCGACCTCGGAAGCAGAAGGCGCGTCAGCGGTTCGCCCCGGAGTCAGGGCGGACCCGCGGGGAATCAACCCGGTCCTGCCCTTCTTCGGGACCGGGGGCGAGCTCCCGCTGCCCAGCACGTCATCATCATCATCATCATTGCTCAGCGAAAGGCGGAGAGCGCGGGGCTTGCGCTGGAGCGGGGGAGCCCTAGACTCTCCGTCAGTCGCCTCGGAGTCGGGACCTGCCTCCTGCTCCTCCTCGCCCCCATCTCCGCTGGAGTCGCCGGAAGACACATTCACCAGATCCTCGGGAGCCACCACGGGCACAAGCCCATCCCCGTTGAAGACGGGCATGGACCCCACCACTTGCTCCCAATCGTCGCGTAGAAACAGGGGCAAAGGCGGGCCCTCCAGCCTTGTTGCCTCGCCCCCGACCAGGGACTGGAGAACCGCGGTCACGTCCTCTTCGCCCACGGCTGCGGGGCTCGGGTGAGGCCTCCACATCGGGGAAGAGTACCGCCGAAGCGGAGCCAGCTGGTGCTCCCGGAACTCCCTCAGCAACGACGCCCCGGTCAGCTTCGCCATCGCCATGTTGGCTGGCTTCAGATCGGCGTCCATCTTCGCCAGCATCGACTTTGCGCGTGGATCCGTGAGCTCCGCCCGGCACCAGTCTTCTGAGCTCACGGCCGGCTCCGTGGGAAGGGCCAACCAAGGGTCGACGCACCCGGCGTCAACCAATACCCACTTGCTCCGGAAGCCCTCGATCCTCTTCCTTGGATTCGAGATGGCCATGGAGCTGCCGCACGCGACGAAGCCCGCGCACGCAGAAGGAGAACCTTTGGAGGTCCGGAGGTAGAAGTAGTGGCGCAGCAAGGCCACTGAAAGCTGCACCCCCACATGCGCCTCGCAGTAGTAGGCGAAGATTGCCAGGAGAAGGACGGAGTTGGGGTGGAGATGTAGAGCTTGCAAGTTGTAATGGCGGAGGACGGCGAGGAAGAACTCGGAGAAAGGAGGCACCAGGCCCGCTGCAATGGAGCTCATGAAGAAAGGATAGAAGGTGCTCCCTTGGCCTTCAGGGGCATCGGAGCCGACCTTGAACATCTGCGCCCTGTCAATGCCCTGCGCCGCAGCCATCCGGTGCAGTAGGGCGAGGTTCGCTTTCGACACGTTGGGCGAATCCAAAGCAGGCGAGAACCAAGCTTCGACCGGGGCCCGGCGAGGCGCCATGGCTACCTGGGTCGAGCGGGTGGAGCAGATCTGGAAGCTTGGAGGAAGGGAGGAGAAGCGCAAGAAAGGGGATCTGAGCAGCGGATGAAGAAGGAGAAGAACAAAACCCGAGCAGATGCCATGCCTTTAGTATCATGCGCAGTTGCAAAAGCACCCACGTCCAATCAACCTCCACGCGGCGCCCAAGGCCGCAGGCTGTTAGGGCCCGCGGCGCTTCGCCCTTGCCCTTTCGCCTCTCGGCACGGCCAAGTCCGTGCGCGCCTTGGGCCCGGGGGCTACTATCGGCGTTCTGGGAACGGGGGTCCCCAGACTTGCCTGCCTGCAGCCTGCGGCGTGGCTCAAATGGGGGCCCAGCATGGCCCATCTTCATCAACACAAGGCTCAAGACCCTCGCAAGGGGCCAAGCCTCGCGAGGCGGACGACACGGCACTTCCTCAAGCACGGCCTCCTTAGGCTGGCTCGCGAGGAGGCGGAGAGATCAAGGTGGGGTACCTCACGAGGTTCCCATGACGCAAGCCATGACGACTAAGGGTGGTGCCCGCGCAGCGTCCCCCTTTCCTCTTTGGTGCAAAGGGGGGCAAGCGCAGGCGAGAGGATCAAGCAAAGGCACCCATTTCAGTGCAACGAGACCAAGACCAGTCCAACGGTGGGAAGGAGGTCACCATGGAGCCCAGGACGGCATCACCACAGGGCCTTTGCCAGGCGAAGACCAACTTTAGTCAGGATAAGTGTACCAGATGTTCCCCTTCAAATTGGCCAATTGTTGGCGCCCATCCCGCTCAATATTTGGGAAGAGGCCTAGGGCCTTTGCCTATAAATAGGGCTAGCCACCCCCAGGGTAGAGGCATCTAGAATCCGATCTGATCGAGTACCAAGAAACCAGTAGAGGCACCTAGAGAGAGAGAGAAGGGCGATTGAACTCCCCCTAGCAATTCATCCCCTAGCCAGGAACAGACCCTCGCGAGGCTGTTCTTCCTTGTATTGTTCTTCCGCATCAGCCCAAGAGGCAATCCACCCACCACACTGGAGTAGGGTATTACACCACAATGGTGGCCCGAACCAGTATAAACCCTGTGTCTCTTGTGTTTTTCTCGCAGTAGTTTAGATCCTTGCGAGACGGAGAGGTAGAGGGCTCGATCTCCGCGCCCACCCCAGAGTTCGAACCTTAAGGGTCTGCCGGAACCCGAGAATCCGACAATGATTGTTCTTGTCCTACGGACTACAACCCTCTGGTTTATATAGACACCGGATAGGGTTAGGGTTACACAGAGTCCGTTACAATGGTAGGAGATCTTGAGTATCCGCATCGCCTAGCTTGCCTTCCACGCCAAGGAAAGTTCCTTCCGGACACGGGACGAAATCTTCAATCTTGTATCTTCATAGTCCAGGAGTCTGGCGAAGGTATAGTCCGGCTACCCGAACACCCCCTAATCCAGGACTCCCTCAGTCACGCTACGGAATACGTCAGCAGATTAGATTTGTGTAAATTATTCTCTCTATGGCAATATGTGGAAATTTATTTTGTAGAGTCGGGCACTGTCTTTGGTGTTCAAAATCTTCTATGAAGTACTTGGAGGAGGAACCCACCTTGCAATGCCGAAGACAATCTGCGCGCCGGACTCGTCGTCATTGAAGCCTGGTTCAGGGGCTACTGAGGGAGTCCTGGATTAGGGGGTGTCCGGATGGCCAGACTATACCTTCAGCCGGACTCCTGGACTATGAAGATACAAGATTGAAGACTTCGTCCCGTGTCCGGAAGGGACTTTCCTTGGCGTGGAAGGCAAGCTTGGCGATGCGGATATTTAGATCTCCTACCATTGTAACCGACTTTGTGTAACCCTAACCCTCTCTGGTGTATATATAAACCGGAGGGCTTTAGTCCGTAGGACAACATACAACAATCATACCATAGGCTAGCTTCTAGGGTTTAGCCTCCTTGATCTCGTGGTAGATCTACTCTTGTACTGCCCATATCATCAATATTAATCAAGCAGGACATAGGGTATTACCTCCATCGAGAGGGCCCGAACCTGGGTAAAACTTCGTGTCCCTTGTGTCCTGTTACCATCCGCCTAGACGCACTGCTCGGGACCCCCTACCCGAGATCCGCCGGTTTTGACACCGACAAGCACCTACAACATAATCACTAGCATCACACATAATTTCAAAGGGTAAATTCCAATCAGGTGGCTGAACGATAGGTGCAGAAATCAATGCTTTCTTAAGTATTTCAAATGCTTCTACACAATCATCATCAAAGACAAAAGGAATAAATTTTTGTAATAGATTAGTCAGAGGCCGAGAAATTTTTGAAAATTCCTTAATGAACCTCCTGTAAAAACCGGCATGACCAAGGAAACTTCTTATACCTTTGATGTCCTTAGGACACGACATCTTTTCAATGGCATGAACTTTAGCTTTATCAACTGAAGGAAATATGCCCTAGAGGCAATAATAAAGTTATTATTTATTTCCTTATATCATGATAAATGTTTATTATTCATGCTAGAATTGTATTAACCGGAAACATAATACATGTGTGAATACATAGACAAACAGAGTGTCACTAGTATGCCTCTACTTGACTATCTCGTTAATGGAAGATGGTTATGTTTCCTAACCATAGACATGGGTTGTCATTTGATTAACGGGATCACATCATTAGGAGAATAATGTGATTGACATGACCCATTCCGTTAGCTTAGCACACGACCGTTTAGTATGTTGTTATTGCTTTCTTCATGACTTATACATGTTCCTATGACTATGAGATTATGCAACTCCCGTTTATCGGAGGAACACTTTGTGTGCTACCAAACGTCACAACGTAACTGGGTGATTATAAAGGTGCTCTACAGGTGTTTCCGAAGGTACTTGTTGGGTTGGCGTATTTCGAGATTAGGATTTGTCACTCCGATTGTCGGAGAGGTATCTCTGGGCCCTCTCGGTAATGCACATCACTTAAGCCTTGCAAGCATTGCAACTAATGAGTTAGTTGCGGGATGATGTATTACGGAACGAGTAAAGAGACTTGCCGGTAACGAGATTGAACTAGGTATTGAGATACCGACGATCGAATCTCGGGCAAGTAACATACCGATGACAAAGGGAACAACATATGTTGTTATGCGGTTTGACCGATAAAGATCTTCGTAGAATATGTAGGAGCCAACATGAGCATCCAGGTTCCGCTATTGGTTATTGACCGGAGACGTGTCTCGGTCATGTCTACATAGTTCTCGAACCCGCAGGGTCCGCACGCTTAACGTTACGATGACAATTTTATTATGAGTTTACATGTTTTCATGTACCGAAGATTGTTCAGAGTCCCGGATGTGATCACGGACATGACGAGGAGTCTCGAAATGGTCGAGACATAAAGATTGATATATTTGACGACTATATTCGGACACCGGAAAGTGTTCCGGGTAGTTTCGGATAAAACCAGAGTGCCGGAGGGTTACCGGAACCCCCGGGGGAACTAATGGGCCTCGATGGGCCTTAGTGGAGGGAGAGAGGGGCGGCCAGGGCATGCCGCGTGCCCCTTCCCCCTCTGGTCAGAATTGGACTAGGAGAGGGGGGCGGCGCCCCCCTTTCCTTCTCCCTCTCCCTCTCCTTCCTTCCCCCTCTCTCTCCCTTTTTGTGGAGACCTACTAGGACTTGGAGTCCTAGTAGGATTCCCCTCTTTGGGGCGCGCCATAGAGGGCCGGCTGGCCTCCCCCTTGCTCCTTTATATACGGGGGCAGGGGGGCACCCTAGAGACACAACAATTGATCTGTTTGATCTTTTAGCCGTGTGCGGTGCCCCCCTCCACCATAGTCCACCTCGATAATACTGTAGCGGTGCTTAGGCGAAGCCCTGTGTCGGTAGAACATCAACATCGTCACCACGCCGTCGTGCTGACGTAACTCTCCCTCAACACTCGGCTGGATCGGAGTTCGAGGGACGTCATCGGGCTGAACGTGTGCTGAACTCGGAGGTGTCGTGCGTTCGGTACTTGATCAGTCGGATCGTGAAGACGTACGACTACATCAACCGCATTGTGCTAACGCTTCTGCTTTTGGTCTATGAGGGTATGTAGACAACACTCTCCCTTCTCGTTGCTATGCATCACCATGATCTTGCGTGTGCGTAGGAATTTTTTTGAAATTACTACGTTCCCCAACAGTGGCATTAGAGCCAGGTTTTATGCGTTGATGTTATATGCACGAGTAGAACACAAGTGAGTTGTGGGCGATTTAAGTCATACTGCTTACCAGCATGTCATACTTTGGTTCAGCGGTATTGTTGGATGAAGCGGCCTGGACCGACATTACGCGTACGCTTATGCGAGACTGGTTCTACCGACATGCTTTACACGCAGGTGGCTGGCGGGTGTCAGTTTCTCCGACTTTAGTTGAACCGAGTGTGGCTACGCCCGGTCCTTGCGAAGGTTAAAACAGCACCAACTTGACAAACTATCGTTGTGGTTTTGATGCGTAGGTAAGAACGGTTCTTGCTAAGCCCGTAGCAGCACGTAAAACTTGCAACAACAAAGTAGAGGACGTCTAACTTGTTTTTGCAGGGCATGTTGTGATGTGATATGGTCAAGACATGATGCTAAATTTTATTGTATGAGATGATCATGTTTTGTAACCGAGTTATCGGCAACTGGCAGGAGCCATATGGTTGTCGCTTTATTGTATGCAATGCAATCGCCCTGTAATGCTTTACTTTATCACTAAGAGGTAGCGATAGTCGTAGAAGCATAAGATTGGCGAGACGACAATGATGCTACGATGGAGATCAAGGTGTCGCACCGGTGACGATGGTGATCATGACGGTGCTTCGGAGATGGAGATCACAAGCACAAGATGATGATGGCCATATCATATCACTTATATTGATTGCATGTGATGTTTATCTTTTATGCATCTTATCTTGCTTTGATTGACGGTAGCATTATAAGATGATCTCTCACTAAATTTCAAGATAAAAGTGTTCTCCCTTAGTATGCACCATTGCCAAAGTTCGTCGTGCCCAAACACCACTTGATGATCGGGTGTAATAAGCTCTACGTCCATCTATAATGGGTGCAAGCCAGTTTTGCACACGCAGAATACTCGGGTTAAACTTGACGAGCCTAGCATATGCAGATATGGCCTCCGAACACTGAGACCGAAAGGTCGAGCGTGAATCATATAGTAGATATGGTCAACATAGTGATGTTCACCATTGAAAGCTACTCCATTTCATGTGATGATCGGTTATGGTTTAGTTGATTTGGATCACGTGATCACTTTGAAGATTAGAGGGATGTCTTTCTAAGTGGGAGTTCTTAAGTAATATGATTAATTGAACTTAAATTTATCATGAACTTAGTACCTGATAGTATCTTGCTTGTCTATGTTGGTTGTAGATAGATGGCCCGTGATGTTGTTCCGTTGAATTTTAATGCATTCCTTGAGAAAGCAAAGTTGAAAGATGATGGTAGCAATTACACGGACTGGGTCCGTAACTTGAGGATTATCCTCATTCCTGCACAGAAGAATTACGTCCTGGAAGCACCGCTGGGCGCCAGGCCTGCTGCAGGAGCAACACCAGATGTTATGAACGTCTGGCAGAGCAAAGCTGATGACTACTCAATAGTTCAGTGTGCCATGCTTTACGGCTTAGAACCGGGACTTCAATGACGTTTTGAACGTCATGGAGCATATGAGATGTTCCAGGAGTTGAAGTTAATATTTCAAGCAAATGCCCGGATTGAGAGATATGAAGTCTCCAATAAGTTCTATAGCTGCAAGATGGAGAATAGTTCTGTCAGTGAGCATATACTCAAGATGTCTGGGTATAATAATCACTTGATTCAACTGGGAGTTAATCTTCCGGATGATAGCGTCATTGACAGAATTCTCCAATCACTGCCACCAACCTACAAGAGCTTCGTGATGAACTATAACATGCAAGGGATGGATAAGACGATTCCCGAGCTCTTCGCAATGCTAAAGGCTGCGGAGGTAGAAATCAAGAAGGAGCATCAAGTGTTGATGGTCAACAAGACCACTAGTTTCAAGAAAAAAGGGCAAAGGAAAGAAGAAGGGGAACTTCAAGAAGAACAACAAGCAGGTTGCTGTTCAGGAGAAGAAACCCACGTCTGGACCTAAGCCTGAAACTAAGTGCTTTTACTGCAAGCAGACTGGTCACTGGAAGCGGAACTGCCCCAAGTATTTGGCGGATAAGAAGGATAGCAAGGTGAACAAAGGTATATGTGATATACATGTTATTGATGTGTACCTTACTAGAGCTCGCAGTAGCACCTGGGTATTTGATACTGGTTCTATTGCTAATATTTGCAACTCGAAACAGGGACTACAGATTAAGTGAACACTGGCCAAGGACGAGGTGATGATGCGCGTGGGAAATGGTTCCAAAGTCGATGTGATCGCGGTCGGCACGCTACCTCTACATCTACCTTCGGGATTAGTATTAGACCTAAATAATTGTTATTTGGTGCCAGCGTTGAGCATGAACATTATATCTGGATCTTGTTTGATGCGAGACGATTATTCATTTAAATCAAAGAATAATGGTTGTTCTATTTATATGAGTAATATCTTTTATGGTCATGCACCCTTGAAGAGTGGTCTATTTTTGATGAATCTTGATAGTAGTGATACACATATTCATAATATTAAAGCCAAAAGATGCATAGTTGATAATGATAGTGCAACTTATTTGTGGCACTGCCGTTTAGGTCATATCGGTGTAAAGCGCATGATGAAACTCCATATTGATGGAATTTTGGAACCACTTGATTATGAATCACTTGGTACTTGTGAACCGTGCCTCATGGGCAAGATGACTAAAACACCGTTCTCCGGTACTATGGAGAGAGCAACTGATTTGTTGGAAATCATACATACAGATGTATGTGGTCCGATGAATGTTGAGGCTCGTGGCGGATATCGTTATTTTCTCACCTTCACAGATGGTTTAAGCAGATATGGGTATATCTACTTGATGAAGCATAACTCTGAAACATTTGAAAAGTTCAAAGAATTTTAGAGTGAAGTTTAAAATCATCGTAACAAGAAAATAAAGTTTCTACGATCTGATCATGGAGGAGAATATTTGAGTTACGAGTTTGGTTTACATTTGAAACAATGCGGAATAGTTTCGCAACTCACGCCACCCGGAACACCACAGCGTAATGGTGTGTCCGAACGTCGTAATCGTACTTTACTAGATATGGTGCGATCTGTGATGTCTCTTACTGATTTACCGCTATTGTTTTGGGGTTATGCTTTAGAGACGGCTGCATTCACGTTAAATAGGGCACCATCAAAATCCGTTGAGACGACGCCTTATGAACTGTGGTTTGGCAAGAAACCAAAGTTGTCGTTTCTTAAAGTTTGGGGTTGGGATGCTTATGTGAAAAAGCTTCAACCTGATAAGCTCGAACCCAAATCGGAGAAATGTGTCTTCATAGGATACCCAAAGGAAACTGTTGGGTACACCTTCTATCACAAATCCGAAGGCAAGACATTCGTTGCTAAGAATGGATCCTTTTTAGAGAAGGACTTTCTCTCAAAATAAGTGAGTGGGAGGAAAGTAGAACTTGATGAGGTAACTATACCTCCTCCCTTATTGGAAAATAGTTCATCATAGAAACTGGTTTCTGTGACACCTACACCAATTAGTGAGGAAGTTAATGATAATGATCATGGAACTTCAGATCAAGTTGTTACTGAACCTCGTAGATCAACCAGAGTAAGATCCGCACCAGAGTGGTATGGTAATCCTGTTCTGGAAGTCATGATGCTAGATCATGATGAACCTATGAACTATGAAGAAGCGATGGTGAGCCCAGATTCCCAAAATGGATTGTAGCCATGAAATCTGAGATGGGATCCATGTATGAGAACAAAGTGTGGACTTTGATTGACTTGCCCGATGATCGGCAAGCAATTGAGAATAAATGGATCTTCAAGAAGAAGACTAACGCTGACGGTAATTGTCGGTGTCAAAACCGGCGGATCTCGGGTAGGGGGTCCCGAACTATGCGTCTAGGCGGATGGTAACAGGAGACAAGGTACACAATGTTTTACCCAGGTTCGGGCCCTCTTGATGGAGGTAAAACCCTACGTCCTGCTTGATTAATATTGATGATATGGGTAGTACAAGAGTAGATCTACCACGAGATCAAGGAGGCTAAACCCTAGAAGCTAGCCTATGGTATGATTGTTGTATGTTGGGGTTGTCCTACGGACTAAAATCCTCCTTTCTTTTTTATCAATTGCTAATTCCGATCTCCCCCCCCCCCCAATCTGATATTATAGTGCCAGTGTAGATAGAAATTCCCTTATGATCTAATTCCGAGCAGTAGTAAATACCAGGACTTGGCCTTAGAATGGGATTCCAACTCAGCACCTTTTTTTTGAGATTTTGAGAAGAGTTGCTCTTTGGAGAGCACAGTACGATGAAAGTTGTAAGCTGTGTAGGCACCGGAGAGGGTTAGGGTTACACAAAGTCGGTTACAATGGTAGGAGATCTGAATATCCGCATCGCCAAGCTTGCCTTCCACGCCAAGGAAAGTCCCCTCCGGACACGGGATGAAGTCTTCAATCTTGTATCTTCATAGTCTAGGAGTCCGGCTGAAGGTATAGTCCGGCTACCCGGACACCCCCTAATCCAGGACTCCCTCAGTAGCCCCCGAACCAGGCTTAAATGACGACGAGTCCGACGCGCAAATTGTCTTCGGCATAGCAAGGCGGGTTCCCCTCCCGGATTTTGTGTACCTGTTGAATAATGTCCTGTTCTTTATAAATGCAGCGCTCCTTGGCTTTTACGCCCAATAATGGTTGTCTTCCACGTGTCGAACGAATACGAAAATTCTGGGTGTTTTTACATTCACACCCCTAGCCGCGTAAATGAGCCGCCTATTTAAAGGAATGGGGACTTAGATCCAAACCACACCTTCACCCCTCGTGAGTAGTCATTAGAGCGCATCCAGAAAAGGTCCATTCCACCATGGCCAGCCGTTGCAACTCCTCCTCTCGCCCTTCCAGTCCTAAGCCCGGAGACTGGGAGACGTGCTCCATCCCGCATAGCGAGCTAGTATCGCTTCAGACCAAGGGATTCCTCCCTCCGTCCTACATGGTCCCGGTTCGAGCCGCACTCACCGCCTATAATGGCGGAGAGCGAGCGGAGAGCGCCCCCACTCCCTCCAAAGGAGAGCGGGTATGCCTTGTCCCTTATCTAATAAGGGGACTCGGATTTCCAATTCATCCGTTTCTCCGAGGGCTTTTGGAGTTCTATGGCCTCCAGTTGCACAACCTCACACCTGCCTCTATATTGCATATCGCGGGCTTCGTTGCCCTTTGCGAGCTGTTCTTGGGTGTTGAGGCTCATTTCGCGCTGTGGAAGAGGTTGTTCTGCCTGGTGCCCCGTTCTCAAGAGGGGTTAATATATGAAGTGGGTGGAGCCGAAGTGTGGCGCATCGCCGGGACCGGATATCTATCCGGAACCCCAAAGAAGGCGTCCGAGGACTGGGCTTCAGAATGGTTTTATATGGAGGATGTCCCACTGCCGGATCCTATCCGGATCGGCCTCCCCGAATTCAACAGTGCTCCCTTAAAGAAACGCTTAAGCTAGCGTCCACGGAGCTCTCAGAGAGAAAGTGACAGGGACGTCCTTTACCTGATGGGCCGGATAAGACTATTGGCTCATTCCGGACTAACCATGGTTGGAGTCATGGCCGTGTGCATCATGCGGGGGGTGCAGCTGCTTCAGTATAGAGGCCACCCCATGTGGGATTTTAACGAGGAGGATGACGCCACTCGTTACGGTCGTAAGGGGCCGGACTCAGCTGCCGCTCTAGTAAAGATCTTGTCCTCTTTGTACAAGGGAGAAGAGGAGGAATTCCTCCGCGTCAACCCACAGGGTGGATTTACTATGAACAACCCTCCAAGTTGGGTAAGCGGACAATCTTGCTTGCCCATCCGTTTCATATTCCCATGATTAAATATATAGTCTAACGACTCCTACGCAGGAACTGCGTCAGGAAGTAAAGGATATAAACAGCCGTCCTCCACAGCCCGAGGATCCTGAACGGTCCCTCGATCCGGCCTCCGAAGAGGATCCGAACATATTGGTGGAGCTGATTGACGGAGTGTTTTATCAGCTGAGCAAGGACGATACCTTGGTGGCCATTACGGCCGATTACCCAGGGTTAATCCCGGCCTCCCAGGTAACTGAGACCAGAGTCTCATCACCTTGGGAAGGGATCCATCCTCACGTGTTTTCAGTTTTCCTGACAACAACCGTGTTTTGCAGGGGAGGTTCCTGAGGCGGGAGGCCGAGCCTGCGGCGGCTAGCCAACGAGGGGCCGCAGGGCCCGTGGGGTAAAAAGGAATGTAGTCCAGACTGAGGCGCCGGTGCAAAGGTATAGCGCGCCTGTTTAGTCCAGGTGTTATTCCTTCAAGGCATATTAACACTCGTGCTCGGTGCAGGACAAAGAGGCCTCGCCGGACTATATCCGGAGAGGCTGCCAATCGCGCCTCGACTAGCCAGGCTCCACAGCCCGGCCCGGAGGCGGAGGCAAACATGAGGCACGCACCGGACGCTCCTCTGACAGAGGATGCGGACAGGCTGTCTGCCACCCATTCCGAGGTGGAGAGTGCCATGAATCACCGGCGCCGCCGGACAGTTCTCCGCGATGCTTGTTTCTCCCAAGAGGCGTTGGATGCCTTTAATTCGGGAGATGCGTATCTCCGTGCCGCTCAAAGTGGTCTAGCCAGAGCCACGGAGCAATATGTAAAAGACATACGGGTGAGAAAATTTGATAGTTATATGGATCAGTAGCCCCCGAGACTTGAAACAGTTAGAATAACTGATTTTAAGGATCATATGACATGCAGGCTCTTTCAGAGAAGAATACCCAACTGTCCCAAGAGCTAAAAGAGTGCAAAGCCCAACTTGAGGCCGCACTGGCCGCGACAGGGGAGCCCAAGGGGGCCCCCTCTGGTAATATATGCTTCAAAAAGATAAGTATTGTGCAAAATGTGGCATATGTGCTAGTCTGACAAATGATATTGCAGATGGCGCCGGACTAGATCCGGACAAGCAACAACTCCTACGCCGTCTAAAGGCTGGCGAGAGCGTGCTAACAAAGGTGAGGCGGGAGAAGATTGATCTTTAGGATGCCAACACCAAGCTGGGTGTTGAACTGAAAGATGTTCGTGCCCAGCTGTCGGACTCCATTAAGGAGAATCAGCGGCTTCGACGTGGCATATTTAGTAAGTGCTTGAACGAACTTTTTGAAAAAAGAGGTTCGGCGAGGAAGTCGATTAATAGAGCGATGTCTGTAGGTATGCTAACAGGTCGTCCTGCAGAGGAGATGCCCGGTTCTACCGGTGACCTTCTTCCCGAGCTCTCGCAACTGCACGAGCGAGTTCGGCAGGCGATGCAAGGCGTTGCCCAAGCCTTATGGCCATCCCTCCCCATGCTCGAGGGCCTTGGAGAGCTTGCAGAGAAGTTGAAGGGAGCGCGGCGGCGCTTCCGATTGTGGAAGATATCGGCCTGCCATCAAGGCGCTAGGGAGGCCTGGGCCATGGTGAAGACGCGGTACACAAAGGCTGACCCAAACCACATGGCCGAGGTCGGACCTGTGGGGCCTGATGGGAAGGAGATCCCTGTAAGCTTAGTATACGGCCAAGTAGAATTGGCCGCAAAGTATTCCCATCAGGACTGTAAATTAGACAACCTATTAGATGGTATTGAAGAGGAATACAATCAGTTAGAGTGACTATGTAATTTTAATTGACATGTATAATGCCTTCTAGCCGGATTGTAGATCGTTTGTCGTTGCCGACCTTTTCGCTTCGACCTCGGGACCTGACGGTCCGGAGTGTGTCCGAATACCCTTGCGGTTATATAAGAACCGGGGTATGCATGGAGACCAGGCGTAGGGGTCATTAGTGCTTTATCAGACAAGTGCCCAACTAGTTATGTTATATTACATGGTTAGTAAGAAACATCTTCGAGAGAGAATAGTTTCGTTAGGGGTTCCTTTCTCTGGGAGGCATGCCCTAAAGTGCATGTCCGGACTGCGAACGCAGAAAAAGCATCTGGGGGCACATAAATAAGTAAAACAGGTCATCTTTAGTTCACCAACCGAATATTCCCTTAAGAACGCTAGCTTTCGGCTTCACCCAGTCTGAGGTACACATCCGGCTGACCCGGCAGTAACAATCGCAAAGGTGCTCCCTTTACCACCTAGCCGAACAATCGGGAATGTAGGGGTAAGCACAGGAGCCAGGCAACCCAGCTTGGCCAAAACTTAAGTCATATCGATGCATATAATGGTGAATAAGAGGTACATGCGGAAGTTTGACACATGTGTTGGGCATGAAGCCCGTATAAATAAGCTTCTGTTTAAAGAAGCCCCCAGGTTTAGTGAGCGCGGGTAGCGCGTCTCTTGATGAGCCTCTAAGGGAAGGAGAGAAATGTAAGACAGGAAATATAAAAAATAGATAGAGGTAGGAGACGAACACAGAGTCTGGCGCTAGGCATAGAATCTTCGGAGACAGGCTGCGTTCCATGGGTTCGGCTCGAGTCGGTTGTCTGACGCATCTCGCAGACGGTACGCTCCGCCAGTCAGTACTTGGTCGATTATGAAGGGACCTTCCCACTTGGGCTTCAGTTTGTCCTTTTTCTTGTCCGGCAGGCGTAGAACTAGTTCGCCAACGTTGTAACTTTTGGCCCGTACTTCTCTGCTTTGATATCTTCAAGCCTGCTGTTGATAGAATGCCGAACGGGCTTTTGCCACGTCACGCTCCTCCTCCAAGGCATCCAAACTGTCCTGCTGATCAAGTTCGGCTTCTCTTTCTTCGTACATGCGCACTCGAGGTGAGTCATGAATGATGTCGCAAGGCAAAACAGCCTCTGCGCCGTACACCATGAAGAATGGTGTGTATCCAGTGGTGCGATTCGGCGTGGTCCGCAGCCCCCAGAGTACGGAGTCGAGCTCCTCTACCCAGTGCGTGTTGGATTCCTTGAGGGACCGCACTAATCTAGGTTTGATGCCGCTCATAATAAGACCGTTTGCACGTTCGACCTGGCCGTTAGTTTGTGGGTGATAGACGGATGCATAATCGAGCTTGATGCCCATGTTTTTGCACCAGAGTTTTACCTCGTCGGCCGTAAAGTTCATGCCGTTATCAGTGATGATGCTGTGGGGGACATCGTAACGGTGTACGACCCTGGATATGAAGTCTAACACCGGCCCGGATTCAGCCGTCTTAACAGGCTTGGCTTCTATCCATTTGGTGAACTTGTCCACCATGACCAGTAAGTATTTTTTTCTTGTGGGTTCCGCCTTTAAGGGGTCCAACCATGTCAAGCCCCCAGACCGCGAAAGGCCAAGTGATGGGGATAGTTTGGAGGGCGGTGGGTGGCATATGGCTTTGGTTTGCGAAAAGCTGGCAACCGACGCATCGTTGGACCAAGACCTGAGCGTCTGCCCGGGCCGTCGGCCAATAAAAGCCTGCACGGAAAGCCTTGCTTACAAGGGACCGAGCTGCAGCGTGATGACCACCGAGTCCGGCATGAATTTCAGCCAGCAAGTTCCGCCCTTCCTCTTCGGAGATGCACCTTTGAAGGACTCCGGTAGTGCTTTTCTTATAAAGTTCTCCCTCATGGACTTTATAGGCCTTAGATCGCCGCACTATGCAGCGTGCCTCATTTTGGTCCTCTGGGAGCTCCTGCCTAGTAAGGTAGGCTAGGAATGGTTCTGTCCACGGGGCGATGACGGCCATTATTACGTGGGCTGAAGTTGTAATTTCATTGGCAGACCCTCCGATTATGTCAGATTGTTCGGTGCCGGACAGTGCGGTTGGGTCCGGGCTGTTATTACCAGGTTCCCCTTCCCATACTACTGATGGCTTGAACAGCGTTTCCAAGAAGATGTTGGGGGGGACTGCATCGCATTTTGCGTCGATGCGTGCCAGGACGTCTGCCGCCTGATTGTTTTCCCGGGCTATGTGGTGAAATTCGAGCCCCTCGAACCGAGCTGACATTTTTAAGACGGCATTGCGGTAAGCTGCCATTCTCGGATCCTTGCCATCGAAGTCTCCATTTATCTGGGATATCGCAAGGTTCGAATCCCCGCGCACCTCTAGGCGTTGAATGCCCATGGATACTGCCATCCGGAGACCATGTAGAAGGGCCTCATATTCGGCTGCATTGTTGGAGTCCGTGTACATAATCTGGAGTACATATTGAACTGTGTCTCCCGTGGGGGATGTCAACACGACGCCGGTCCCTAGTCCGGCCAACATTTTGGAGCCGTCGAAATGCATGATCCAGTTTAAGTATGTGCCGTACTCTTTAGGGAGTTCGGCCTCCGTCCATTCTGCGACGAAGTCGGCCAAAACTTGCGACTTGATAGCTCGCCGTGGCTTATAAGTTATGTCGAACGGGAGGAGCTCGATGGCCCATTTTGCAATCCGGCCCGTTGCATCGCGGTTGTTTATAATGTCATTGAGTGGTACTTCTGATGCTACTGTTATCGAACACTCTTGAAAGTAGTGTCGTAGCTTCCGGGATGCCATGAATACCGCGTATGCGATCTTTTGATAATGCGGGTACCGTGATTTGCATGGAGTGAGGACAGTGGACACGTAGTAGACCGGCTTTTGAAGGGGGAATTTGTGTCCGTCCGTTTCTCGCTCGACGACGAGCACTGCGCTGACAACCTGGTGGGTTGCCACAATGTATAATAGCATTGGTTCGCCGATATTTGGTGCGGCCAGGACTGGGTTTGTTGCCAATATGGCTTTTATTTCGTTGAGTCCGGCTGTGGCGGCATCCGTCCACTCGAAGTGTTCGGTGCGCCGAAGGAGGAGATAAAGGGGTAGTGCCTTTTCTCCCAAGCGGGAGATGAAGCGGCTTAAGCCGCCACGCATCCGGTTAACTTTTGTATTTGTTTGAGGTCCTTTGGGATATCCAATTGCGACAAAGCTCGGATCTTGGCTGGATTTGCTTCAATTCCTCTGCCGGATACGATGAAGCCCAAGAGCTTTCCGGCTGGAATGCCGAAAACGCATTTTTTCCGGGTTGAGCTTGATGTCGTATGTTCGGAGGTTATCAAATGTAAGCCTCAAGCCGTCTACTAGAGATTCGACATGTCTTGTTTTTACGACCACATCATCCACGTATGCCTCTACTGTTTTGCCGATCTGGTTTGCCAGACATGTCTGAATCATGCGCTGATATGTTGCGCCGGCGTTTTTGAGCCCGAAGGGCATTGTGTTGAAGCAGAATGGGCTGTATGGTGTGATGAATGCCGTTGCGGCTTGGTCTGACTCCGCCATCTTGATTTGATGGTAGCCGGAGTATGCGTCGAGGAAACACAACGAATCGTGTCATGCGGTGGCGTCGATAATTTGATCGATGCGGGGGAGGGGGAAGGGATCCTTTGGGCAAGCCTTGTTAAGGTCTTTAAAATCAACGCACAGGCGCCAGGATTTGTCCTTCTTTGGTACCATCACCAGGTTTGCTAGCCAGTCCGGATGTTTTATATCTCTGATGAATCTGGCCTCCAGTAGCTTGGCTAGCTCCTCTCCCATGGCCTGTCTCTTGGGTTCGGAGAAACGCCGAAGGGCTTGTTTGACCGGTTTGAATCCTTTTAGGATATTTAAGCTGTGTTCGGCCAACCTGCGTGGGATTCCTGGCATGTCTGAAGGGTGCCAGGCGAAGATGTCCCAATTTTCACGTTGGAATTCTCGCAGTGCGGCGTCTACATCAGGGTTTAACTGTGCCCCGATGGAAGCTGTTTTATTGGGGTCCGTTGGATGGACCTGGAATTTGACTATTTCGTCCGCTGGTTTAAATGAGGTGGACTTGGATCTTTTGTCGAGTGTCACATCATCCCTGTTTACCGTGGAGCGTAGCGCAGTTAGTTCCTCAGCCGCTAGGGCTTCGGATAGTGCCTCAAGGGCCAATGCGGCTGTCTTGTTTTCGGCGCGGAGCGCTATGTCCGGATCACTAGCGAGAGTGATAATTCCATTTGGCCCGGGCATCTTGAGCTTCATGTACCCGTAATGGGGTATTGCTTGGAAGATTGTAAACGCTTCCCGCCCTAGCAGAGCGTGGTATCCGCTACTGAACGGGGCCACCTGGAACGTGACCTCTTCGGACCTATAATTATCCGGCGTGCCGAACACCACATCTAGTTTGATTTTTCCTGTACAGCGCGCTTCCCGACTAGGGATTATTCCTCTAAAGGTTGTGCTGCTTCGCTCGATGCGGTTCCAGTCTATTTCCATTTTTTGAAGGGTTTCCTCATAAATGAGGTTCAATCCGCTGCCTCCATCCATGAGTACCTTGGTGAGGCGAAAGCCGACTGAGGACCAATGCGGACGTACTCGAGCTGTTCGGAATTTAGGTTCATCACTGGCATTAAAAGTAATAGCCGTGTCACTCCATGGGTTTATTGTTGCTACTTGATAAACTTCGGCAAGGCTGCGGAGTGTTCTTTTTCGCATATTATTTGATGTGAAAGTCTCGAAGACTGTTAAGGCTATACTGGTGTCCCTGGGGTGGTTTTCTACGGCCTCCGGGATTAGGAGGTCTTCGCCAATTTTGGCCACCTGCCAGAGTATCCAACAAGCTCTAAGGCTGTGAGTTGGTGTGGCGTCCTCTGTACTATGAATTTTACAAGGTCCATTAAGCCATCCTTCCAGTAGGGTTCCATGCCCTGTAGAGGGTTTTGGTTTTTTGGTTTTTAACCCGGGTGTCTACCGATGATGCACCCTTTTATTTCGGACGAGGTTTCTATTCAGGGCCGATTGTCCCAAAATTTTATTTCGGTTTTCCAGGCGCTTTCCATCGCACAGTACTTTTGTACTATGGACACCAATTCAGCGAAGCGTGTAATATCGCGCCGACTTATGGCATTGAGGATTCCCTTGTCCGTGCAATTATTGCAGAATATTGAAATTGTGTCTTCCTCACGGCAGTCTTTTATCCTGTTCATAACCAGGAGGAATCTGGCCCAGTAAAGATGTACTGTTTCTTCGGGCTTTTGCCTGATTTGGGATAGATCGCTTACGTTTGGGTGGGTGGGTGGAATTCAATCCGAAACCTCTCCCAATCTGAGACTCAGAGGCCAAGGAGTTTCCGAACTCTGAAGTTTGGATCCTTGGAAGTTATCTAATGAATCTAGCCCGCTGCCTGATTCTAAGTTCAGGTCTTGAGTTACGTCCTCCCCTCCGTGGGTATCCGGCTTGGAGGGATCGGGAATCCGGACGTAGCTAGTCCTTAGGATAGATGAAGGATCGCCACACTGCGCCTCGACCACGGCAACGTGATGGTTGGCTTGGGGAGAGTAAATTTCTCTTAGATCGGGTTTAAGCCCAACTTGGTCGTAATCTGTAGCGACCCTGAGGGCGGCGATGCGATCCAAGAGCTCGTTTATGGAAGAGAGCTCCATTGGGTCTAATTGCTCGACGAGTTCTGAGCTGACGTGAAGATTGCTTTTGATGACCCGAGAGGTCACCGTCGGCGCAACAGCCGAACAGGCGGTCATAAGAAAACCGCCTAGCCGGAGAGTTTGGCCGATAGCCAAAGCTCCCTTAGCAACGGTGCCGTCTTTAAAAATGGGAAGAGGCATCCTTCTTCATTGCGACGGCATAGAGGAACTCTCAATGAAAGCACCAATGTCGGTGTCAAAACCGGCGGATCTCGGGTAGGGGGTCCCGAACTGTGCCTCTAGGCGGATGGTAACAGGAGACAAGGGACACAATGTTTTACCCAGGTTCGGGCCCTCTTGATGGAGGTAAAACCCTACGTCCTGCTTGATTAATATTGATGATATGGGTAGTACAAGAGTAGATCTACCACGAGATCAAGGAGGCTAAACCCTAGAAGCTAGCCTATGGTATGATTGTTGTATGTTGGGGTTGTCCTACGGACTAAAACCCTCCGGTTTATATAGGCACCGGAGAGGGTTAGGGTTACACAAAGTCGGTTACAATGGTAGGAGATCTGAATATCCGCATCGCCAAGCTTGCCTTCCACGCCAAGGAAAGTCCCCTCTGGACACGGGACGAAGTCTTCATTCTTGTATCTTCATAGTCCAGGAGTCCGGCTGAAGGTATAGTCCGGCTACCCGGACACCCCCTAATCCAGGACTCCCTCAGTAATGTTACTGTCTACAAAGCTCAACTTGTTGCGAAAGGTTTTCGACAAGTTCAAGGGATTGATTACGATGAGACCTTCTCACCCATAGCGATGCTTAAGTCTGTCTGAATCATGTTAGCGATTGTCGCATTTTATGATTATGAAATTTGGCAGATGGATGTCAAAACTGCATTCCTGAATGGATTTCTGGAAGAAGAGTTGTATATGATGCAACCGGAAGGTTTTGTCGATCCAAAGGGATCTAACAAAGTATGCAAGCTCCAGCGATCCATTTATGGACTGGTGCAAGCCTCTCGGAGTATAAATAAACACTTTGATAGTGTGATCAAAGCATTTATACAGACTTTTGGAGAAGCCTGTATTTACAAGAAAGTGAGTGGGAGCTCTGTAGCATTTCTGATATTATATGTGGATGACATATTGTTGATTGGAAATGATATATAATTTCTGGATAGCATAAAGGGATACTTGAATATGAGTTGACCTCGGTGAAGCTGCTTATATATTGGGCATCAAGATCTATAGAGATAGATCAAGACGCTTAATTGGACTTTCACAAAGCACATACCTTGACAAAGTTTTGAAGAAGTTCAAAATGGATCAAGCAAAGAAAGGGTTCTTGCCTGTGTTACAAGGTGTGAAGTTGAGTAAGACTCAATGCCCGACCACTGCAGAAGATAGAGAGAAAATGAAAGATGTTCCTATGCTTCAGCCGTAGGCTCTATCATGTATGAAATGTTGTGTACCAGACCTGATGTGTGCCTTGCTATAAGTCTGGCAGGGAGGTACCAAAGTAATCCAGGAGTGGATCACTGGACAGCAGTCAAGAACATCCTGAAGTACCTGAAAAGGACTAAGGATATGTTTCTTGTTTATGGAGGTGACAAATAGCTCATCGTAAATGGTTACGTTGATGCAAGCTTTGACACTGATCTGGACGATTCTAAATCGCAAACCGGATACGTGTTTACATTGAACGGTGGAGCTGTCAGTTGGTGCAGCTCTAAACAAAGCGTCGTGGCGGGTTCTACGTGTGAAGCGGAGTACATAGCTGCTTTGGAAGCAGCAAATGAAGGAGTCTGGATGAAGGAGTTCATATCCGAGCTAGGTGTCATACCTAGTGCATCGGGTCCAAAGAAAACCTTTTGTGACAATACTGGAGCAATTGCCTTAGCGAAGGAATCCAGATTTCACAAGAGAACCAAGCATATCAAGAGACGCTTAAATTCCATCCGGGATCTAGTCCAGGTGGGAGACATAGAAATTTGCAAGATACATATGGATATGAATGTTGCAGACCCGTTGACTAAGCCTCTTCCACGAGAAAAACATGATCAGCACCAAGGCTCCATGGGTCTTAGAATCATTACTGTATAATCTAGATTATTGACTCTAGTGCAAGTGGGAGACTGAAGGAAATATGCCCTAGAGGCAATAATAAAGTTATTATTTATTTCCTTATATCATGATAAATGTTTATTATTCATGCTAGAATTGTATTAACCGGAAACATAATACGTGTGTGAATACATAGACAAACAGTGTCACTAGTATGCCTCTACTTGACTAGCTCATCAATCGAAGATGGTTATGTTTCCTAACCATAGACATGGGTTGTCATTTGATTAACAGGATCACATCATTAGGAGAATGATGTGATTGACATGACCCATTCTGTTAGCTTAGCACACGATCGTTTAGTATGTTGCTATTGCTTTCTTCATGACTTATACATGTTCCTATGACTATGAGATTATGCAACTCCCGTTTACCGGAGGAACACTTTGTGTGCTACCAAACGTCACAACATAACTGGGTGATTATAAAGGTGCTCTACAGGTGTTTCCGAAGGTACTTGTTGGGTTGGCGTATTTCGAGATTAGGATTTGTCACTCCGATTGTCGGAGAGGTATCTCTGGGCCCTCTCGGTAATGCACATCACTTAAGCCTTGCAAGAATTGCAACTAATGAGTTAGTTGCGGGATGATGTATTAAGGAACGAGTAAAGAGACTTGCCGGTAACGAGATTGAACTAGGTATTGAGATACCGACGATCGAATCTCGGGCAAGTAACATAAGGATAACAAAGGGAACAACATATGTTGTTATGCGGTTTGACCGATAAAGATCTTCGTAGAATATGTAGGAGCCAATATGAGCATCCAGGTTCCGCTATTGGTTATTGACGGAGACGTGTCTCGGTCATGTCGACATAGTTCTCGAACCCGTAGGGTCCGCACGCTTAATGTTACGATGACAGTTTTATTATGAGTTTATATGTTTTGATGTACCGAAGGTTGTTCGGAGTCCCGGATGTGATCACGGACATGACGAGGAGTCTCGAAATGGTAGAGACATAAAGATTGATATATTGGACAACTATATTCGGACACCGGAAAGTGTTTCGGGTAGTTTCGGATAAAACCGGAGTGCCAGAGGGTTATCGGAACCCCCGGGGGAACTAATGGGCCTCGATGGGCCTTAGTGGAGAGAGAGAGGGGCGGCTAGGGCAGGCCGCGCGCCCCCTCCCCCTCTGGTCCAAACTGGACTAGGAGAGGGGGGGCGGAGCCCCCCTTTCCTTCTCCCTCTCCCTCTCCTTCCTTCCCCCTCTCTCTCCCTTTTGGTGGAAACCTCCTAGGACTTGGAGTCCTAGTAAGATTCCCCTCTTGGGGGCGCGCCATAGAGGGCCGGCCGGCCTCCCCCATGCTCCTTTATATACAGGGGCAAGGGGGCACCCTAGAGACACAATAATTGATCTGTTTGATCTTTTAGCAGTGTGCGGTGCCCCCCTCCACCATAGTCCACCTCGATAATACTGTGGCGGTGCTTAGGCGAAGCCCTGCGTCGGTAGAACATCAACATCGTCACCACGCCGTCGTGCCGACGAAACTCTCCCTCAACACTCGGTTGGATCGGAGTTCGAGGGATGTCATCGGGATGAACGTGTGCTGAACTCGGAGGTGCCGTGTGTTCGGTACTTGATCGGTCGGATCGTGAAGACGTACGACTACATCAACCGCATTGTGCTAACGCCTCCGCTTTCGGCCTACGAGGGTACGTAGACAACACTCTCCCCTCTCGTTGCTATGCATCACCATGATCTTGCGTGTGCGTAGGAATTTTTTTGAAATTACTACGTTCCCCAACATCAACTTCAATACCTCTTTCAGAAATTTTATGCCCCAACACAATGCCTTTATTAACCATAAAGTGGCATTTCTCCCAGTTCAATACCAGATTAGTTTCTTCACATCTCTGCAAAACTCGATCAAGGTTGCTCAAGCAATCATCAAAAGAGGATCCATAGACGGAGAAATCATCCATGAAAACCTCACAAATCTTTTCACAAAAGTCAGATAATATAGCCATCATGCATCTTTGAAAGGTAGCAGGTGCATTACATAAACCAAAAGGCATATGTCTATAAGCAAAGGTACCGAAAGGGCAAATAAAAGTGGTCTTTTCTTGATCCTCGGCTGACACAGGTATTTGAGAGAAACCAGAGTAACCATCTAGAAAGCAAAAATGTGTATGTTTGGATAACCTTTCTAGCATTTTATCAATAAAAGGCAAATGATAATGATCTTTTTAGTAGCTTTATTTAATTTACGGAAATCAATTACTATCCTATAACCTGTAACAATTCTTTGCGGAATCAATTCATCTTTATCATTAGGAACAACAGTAATACCTCCCTTCTTAGGGACACAATGGACAGGACTTACCCACTCACTATCAGCAACGGGATAAATTATACCTGCCTCAAGGAGCTTTAATATTTCCTTTCTTACCACTTCTTCCATCTTATGATTTAGCCGTCGTTGGTGATCAATAACAAGTTTGGTGTCTTTCTCCAAATTTATTTTGTGTTGACATAGAGTGGGACTAATGCCCTTAAGATCATCAAGAGTATATCCAATAGCAGCACGGTGCTTCTTTAGAGTTTTCAATGATTTCTCTTCCTCCTTCTCTGAAAGGTTAGCACTAATAATAACAGGATATATCTTCCTTTCATCAAGACAAGCATATTTAAGAGTATCATGTAATGGTTTAAGCTCAAATACGGGATCACCCTTGGGTGGAGGAGGATCCCCTAGGATTTCAACAGGCAAGTTGTGTTTTAGAATAGGTCCCTGTTTAAATAATACTTCATCTATTTCCCTTCTTTCATTCATAAACATATCATTTTCATGGTCAAGCAAATATTGTTCTAAAGGATCATTAGGAGGCACGACGATAGAAGCAAGACCAATAATTTCATCCTTACTAGGCAATTCCTCATCACGGGGTTGTCTACGAAATTTAGCAAAGTTAAATTCATGAGACATATCTCCCAAACCAATAGTAATAATATCCTTTTCGTAGTCTATCTTAGCATTAACAGTGTTCAAGAAGTGTCTACCAAATATAATGGGACAAAAGCTATCTTGTGGGGAACCAAGAACAATAAAATCAGTAGGATATTTAACCTTCCCACACAAGACTTCAACATCTCTAACAATCCAAATAGGTGATATAGTATCTCTATTGGCAAGCTTAATTATGACATCAATTTCTTCTATCTCAGCAGACAACAGGTGCAATATCTTGCATAATTTCTTTGTATAAGGAATGAGGTATTGCACTAGCACTAGCACCCATATCACATAATCCATGATAACAATGATCTCCTATTCTAACAGAAATAACAGGCATGCCTACAACAAGTCTATGTTTATCTTTGGCACCGGGCTTAGCAATTCTAGCAGTTTCCTCACAGAAATAAATAACATGCCCATCAATATTATCAGCCAAGAAATCTTTAACAATAGCAATATTAGGTTCAATTTTAACATGCTTAGGAGGTGTATAAGTTCTAATATTGCTTTTACGAACCACAGTTGAGGCTTTAGCATGATCCTTTATCCTAACAGGGAAAGGTGGTCTCTCAACATAAGCAGTAGGAACAATAGGATCATTATAAGTGATAGTCTTTTCTTCAACTTTAATATGTTCAAATACTTTTACTTCTATGGGAGGATGATATTTAAACCACTTCTCCTTAGGGAGATCAACATGAGCAGCAAAAGATTCACAAAAAGAAGCTACTATCTCAGAGTCAAGTCCATATTTAGTGCTAAATTTACGGAAAACATTGGTATCCATAAAAGATTAAAACACAATCAAACTTAGGTGTTATACCTGACTCCTTACCTTCATCGAGATCCCAATATTCAGAGTTGCATTTAATTCTTTCCAATAAATCCCATCTGAATTCAATAGTCTTCTTCATAAAAGAACCAGTGCAAGAAGTATCGAGCATGGAGCGATTGTTGTCAGAAAGCCGAGCATAAATTTTTTGAATAATCATTTCTCTTGAGAGCTCATGATTGGGGCATGAATATAACATTTACTTAAGCCTCCCCCAAGCTTGAGCGATGCTTTATCCTTCGCGAGGCCAAAAATCATATATATAATTACGATCACGATGAACAAGATGCATAGGATAAAACTTCTGATGAAATTCCAATTTCAATCGCTTGTAGTCCCATGATCCCATATCATCACATAGCCTATACCATGTCAATGCATATCCCTTCAAAGATAAAGGGAAGACCTTCTTCTTGATAACATCATCGGGCATACCTGCAAGCTTAAATAATCCACAAACTTCATCCACATAGATTAACTGTAAATCGGGATGCAATGTTCCATTTCCTACAAAAGGATTAGCTAGCAGTTTCTCTATCATACCCGAAGGAATTTAAAAGTAAACATTTTCAATAGGTTTAGTAGGTTGAGGAGCAACTATTTGCTCTACAGGTCGGGGTGAAGATACCCCGAACAAGCCCCTCAAAGGATTACTTTCCATAGTAACAAGTGACAGTAAATTTCAGCACACTATATAAATTTTTTCCTTACTGAATTCCACCTACCAAAGGCGCTTCACTCCCGGCAATGGCGCCAGAAAGGAGTCTTGATGACCCACAAGTATAGGGGATCTATCATAGTCCTTTCTATAAGTAAGAGTGTCGAACCCAACGAGGAGCAGAAGGAAATGATAAGCGGTTTTCAGCAAGGTATTCTCTGCAAGCATTGAAATTATCAGTAACAGATAGTTTTGTGATAAGGTAATTTGTAACAGGTAGCAAGTAACAAGTGTAAATAAAGTGCAGCAAGGTGGCCCAATCCTTTTTGTAGCAAAGGACAATCCTGGACAAACTCTTATATAGAGAAAAGCGCTCCCGAGGACACATGGGAATTATCGTCAAGCTAGTTTTCATCACGTTCATATGATTCGCGTTCGGTACTTTGATAATTTGATATGTGGGTGGACCGGTGGTTGGGTGTTGTCTTTACTTGCACAAGCATCCCACTTATGATTAACTCCTATTGCAAGCATCCGCAACTACAAAAGAAGTATTAAGGTAAACCTAACCATAGCATGAAACATATGGATCCAAATTAGCCCCTTACGAAGCAACGCATAAACTAGGGTTTAAGCTTCTGTCACTCTAGCAACCCATCATCTACTTATTACTTCCCAATGCCTTCCTCTAGGCCCAAAGAATGGTGAAGTGTCATGTAGTCGACGTTCACATGACACCACTAGAGGAAAGACAAGATACATCTCATCAAAATATCGAACGAATACCAAATTCACATGACTACTAATAGCAAGACTTCTCCCATGTCCTCAGGAACAAACGTAACTACTCACAAATCATATTCATGTTCATAATCAGAGGGGTATTAATACGCATAATGGATCTGAACATATGATCTTCTACCAAATAAACCAACTAGCATCAACTACAGGGAGTAATCAACACAACTAGCAACCCACAGGTACCAATCTGAGGCTTTGGATAAAGATTGGATACAAGAGATGAACTAGGGTTTGAGAGGAGATGGTGCTGGTGAAGATGTTGATGGAGATTGACCCTCTCCCGATGAGATGATCCTTGGTGATGACGATGGCGATGATTTCCCCCTCCCGGAGGGAAGTTTCCCTGGCAGAACAGCTCTGCCGGAGCCCTAGATTGGTTCCGCCAAGGTTCTGCCTCGTGGCGGCGGAGTTTTTTTTCGAAAGCTTGCTTATGATTTTTTTCTCGGACGAAAGACTTCATATAGCAGAAGATGGGCACCGGAGGCCTGCCAGGGGGCCCACGAGGTAGGGGGCGCGTCCAGGGGGTAGGGCGCGCCCCCACCCTCGTGGCCAGGGTGTGGGCCCCCTCTGGTATTTTCTTCGCTCTGTATTTTTATAAATTCCAAAAATGACTTCCGTGAAGTTTCAGGACTTTCGGAGTTGTGCAGAATAGGTCTCCAATATTTTCTCCTTTTCCAGCCCAGAATTTCAGCTGCCGGCATTCTCCCTCTTCATGTAAACCTTGTAAAATAAGAGAGAATAGGCATAAGTATTGTGACATAACGTGTAATAACAGCCCATAATGCAATAAATATTGATATAAAAGCATGGTGCAAAATGGACGTATCACCCCCTTCGACGCACCATCCAAAGGGGCATTATCCTTAAACAGATCACGCTCCTCCAAGCCCAAGCCCTCCCATTTAGATCGAGTGAAGTGAGGGTCGGAGCCCCCCACTAGGATTGGCTGCACCATTGTCATCGCATCCATGCTTGTTAGAGGGGGAAGGCCTAGGAGGCGGAGGAGGAGGCGAAGCATGGAGGTTCTCCACCCCCTCGACACGAACTCGGAGATGGAAGCCGGCAGAGGAAGGAAATGCATCAATGGCACCACAGACACAAAGAGGATCAACACACCACACCTTGATACGAGCCTGGCCTAGTATCTGCAAGGATTCGGAGTCAACTTCGATAGGCTTGCCAATCAAGACACCAAAGGCCATAAGAAAGGAAGTGGAGCGCAGGGCAGGAGGAATATCATCAACAAGGACCCAGATATCCGAGAGCGGGGGAACAGACTTGGAACCATTGGATGTAGGCTTGACATAAACAACGAGTTGGTTAAGCGGGAGAGTGAAACTAGTACAGAAGGAAATCATCTTGAGACTTTCTTTAGAGGGGAAAACGGCAGCAAACTTGAACTACGACAACTAACAGATCTGCCAATCCCAGCCATCGACATCCCACAACTTGAGCTCATCCAGGAGGGTTTGGGGGGGAGATCCTCTGATCCTTCATAGTGATGACGACATCATTGGACAAGCCAAGAGCAACAACCACATGTGAAATGTCACTATCGAGGGCAAAGAAGGAGCAACCTGGAAGCCCAAGGCCATAATGAACGAACGAAGCAGGTTTGTGCCGGTTTTGACAATCCACAGTGAGGTGGCCCACCTCCCTACAGATGAGGCAAAAGGTGGGTTGAAGCAGCAGGATTGGAAGTGATCAGGTTGGTGGCAAGCAAAATAGGCGAGCGTGGAGTTGGAGATTTGGTTAGATGGAGGTGGATAGGATGGAGGAGGAGGGGGCGGGAAGAATGCCATCTCCAAGGCCAACAAAATATGATCCAGGGCCACTAGAAGGGAAGCGACGGCCCTTGGACCCCATAGGAGGAGGGCCGGACCCGTCGCGAGGCGCCTGGCGACCACCAAAGCCCGCGCCCGCCACCGACGCACGACCATGTCCCACGACGAAGCCGACGACCCGCAAGGAGGAGGAGGACGAGAAGCAGAGGCGGAAGCACCCGCCCCGCCATCCGCCGCCGCTAACTCCCAAGAGTCCGAAGACCGCAACGACGATCCACCAGCCAGATCCGAGGCACCACCACCACCAGAGCCAAGAAACGTGGAGCCAGCGCCCTCCGCCATAGCCGCCTCCGAGCGGGCCCGCTCATCGCACTACAGCCACTCTGGCCTGGCTGCCCAGGCTTCACGCTCGTGAGTGTTGTAAATATGCCCTAGAGCCAATAATAAAATTGTTATTATTATGTTTCCTTGTTCATGATAATTGTCTATTGTTCATGCTATAATTGTATTAACCGGAAACCACAATACATGTGTAAATACATAGACCACAACATGTCCCTAGTAAGCCTCTAGTTGACTAGCTCGTTGATCAATAGATGGTTATGGTTTCCTGACCATGGACATTGGATGTCATTGATAACGGGATCACATCATTAGGAGAATGATGTGATGGACAAGACCCAATCCTAAGCATAGCACAAGATCGTGTAGTTCGTTTGCTAGAGCTTTTCTAATGTCAAGTATCATTTCCTTAGACCATGAGATTATGCAACTCACGGATACCGTAGGAGTGCTTTGGGTGTATCAAACGTCACAACGTAACTGGGTGGCTATAAAGGTGCACTACAGGTATCTCCGAAAGTGTCTGTTGGGTTGGCACGAATCGAGACTAAGATTTGTCACTCCGTATGACGGAGAGGTATCTCTGGGCCCACTCGGTAATGCATCATCATAATGAGCTCAATGTGACTAAGGAGTTAGCCACGGGATCATGCGTTACGGAACGAGTAAAGAGACTTGCCGGTAACGAGATTAAACGAGGTATGGGGATACTGACGTTCGAATCTCAGGCAAGTAACATACCGATGGACAAAGGGAATTGTATACGGGATTGATTGAATCCCCGACATCGTGGTTCATCCGATGAGATCATCGTGGAACATGTGGGAGCCAATATGGGTATCCAGATCCCGCTATTGGTTATTGGCTGGAGAGGTGTCTCGGTCATGTCTGCATGGTTCCCAAACCCATAGGGTCTACACACTTAAGGTTCGGTGAAGCTAGAGTTGTAATGGGAATAGTATGTGGTTACCGAAGGTTGTCCAGAGTCCCGAATGAGATCCCGGACGTGACGAGGAACTCCGAAATGGTCCGCAGGTGAAGGTCGATATATTGGACGAAGGGTATTGGAGTCCGAAATTGTTCTGGGAGTACCGGGTGACGACCAGCGTGACCGAAAGGAGTTTTGGAGGCCCCGACAAGCATTAGGGGGCCTTATGGGCCAAGGGGAGGGGGAACACCAGCCCACTAAGGGGCTGTGCGCCCCTCCCACCCCATCTCATGTAACCTGTAGAGGTGGGGGCGCCTCCCCTAGGGCAGTCGCCCTCCCGGCTTGGGGGACAAGTTTCCTAGGGGTGGGGGCGCCCAAACCCATCTAGGGTTTCCCCTGTGGCCGCCGCCCCTCCCCTAGGGAAACCTTAGGGAGCCTCCTCCTCCCCCTTCCCCTATATATAGTGAGGGAGAGAGAGGGCAGCCGCACCCCTTCCCCTGGCGCAACCCCTCCCTCCTCCAACACCTCCTCCTCCGTAGTGCTTGGCAAAGCCCCGCCAGAGAACCATGAGCTCCACCACCACGCCGTTGTGCTGCCGGAGTTATCCCTCAACTTCTCCTCTCTTGCTGGATCAAGAAGGAGGAGACGTCCCTGGGCTCTACGTGTGTTGAACGCGGAGGCGCCGTCCGTTCGGTGCTTGCATCGGATCTTCCACGATTTGATTCGCCACGAGTATGACTCCATCAACTGTGTTCTTGTAACGATTCCGCTTAGCGATCTTCAAGGGTATGAAGATGCACTCCCTATCTCTCATTGCTAGTATCTCCTAGATTGATCTTGGTGACACGTAGGAAAATTTTGAATTATTACTACGTTCCCCAACAGTGGCATCATGAGCTAGGTCTATGCGTAGATCTATGCACGAGTAGAACACAAAGTAGTTGTGGGCGATGATTTGTTAATTTGCTTACCGTTACTAGTCTTATCTTGATTCGGCGGCATTGTGGGATGAAGCGGCCCAGACCAACCTTACACGTACGCTTACGTAAGACTGGTTCTGCCGACTGACATGCACTTGATGCATAAGGTGGCTAGCGGGTGTCTGTCTCTCCCACTTTAGTCGGATCGGATTCGATGAAAAGGGTCCTTATGAAGGGTAACTAGCAATTGGCATATCACCATTGTGGCTTTTGTGTAGGTAAGAAACGTTCTTGCTAGAAACCCATAGCAGCCACGTAAAACATGCAAGAACAATTAGAGGACGTCTAACTTGTTTTTGTAGGGTATGTTATGTGATGTGATATGGCCAAAAGGATGTGACGAATGATATATGTGATGTATGCGATTGATCATGTTCTTGTAATAGGAATCACGACTTGCATGTCGATGAGTATGACAACCGACAGGAGCCATAGGAGTTGTCTTAATTTATTGTATGACCTGCGTGTCAATGAAAACGCCATGTAATTACTTTACTTTATTGCTAACCGTTAGCCATAGTAGTAGAAGTAATAGTTGGCGAGACGACTTCATGAAGACACGATAATGGAGATCATGGTGTCATGCTGGTGACGATGGTGATCATGCCGCGCCGCAAAGATGGAGATCAAAGTCGCAAGATGATATTGGCCATATCATGTCACTTTATGATTTGCATGTGATGTTTGTCATGTTTACATCTTATTTGCTTAGATGACGGTAGCATAAATAAGATGATCCCTCACTAAAATTTCAAGAAAAGTGTTCCCCCTAACTGTGCACCGTTGCGAAGGTTCGTTGTTTTGAAGCACCACGTGATGATCGGGTGCGATAGATTCTAACATTCACATACAATGGGTGTAAGCCAGATTTACACATGCGAAACACTTAGGTTGACTTGACGAGCCTAGCATGTACAGACATGGCCACGGAACACGAGAGACCAAAAGGTCGAACATGAGTCATATAGTAGATGCGATCAACATGGAGATGTTCATAGTTGATGACTAGTCCGTCTCACGTAATGATCGGACACGACCTAGTCGATTCAGATCATGTATCACTTAGATGACTAGAGGGATGTCTATCTCAGTGGGAGTTCATTAAATAATTTGATTAGATGAACTTAATTATCATGAACATAGTGTAAATTGTCTTTGCAAATTTGTTGTGGATTAATAGCTCGCGCTTTAGCTCCTTGTTTTAACACGTTCCTACAGAAAGACTAAGTTCAAAGATATTGTAAGCAATTGTGCGGACTAGGGCCGTAGTCCGAGGATTGTCCTCACTGCTACACAGAAGGCTTCTGTCCTTGATGCACCGCTCGGTGTGCCAACCCCTCTGGCGTCGTCTGTGGATGTTGTGAACATCTGGCAGACACGTTCTGATGACTACCTGATAGTTTAGTGCGCCATGCTTTACGGCCTAGAGTTGGGGCTCCAAAAGCGTTTTGAATGCTATGGAACATATGAGATGTTCCAAGAACTGAAATTGGTATTTCAGGCTCATGCGCGTGTTGAGAGGTTTGAGACCTCTGACAAGATCTTTGCCTACAAGATGGAGGAGAATAGCTCAGCCAGTGAGCATGTGCTCAGAATTTCTGGGTACTTCAATCACCTGAATCAAGTGGGAGTTAGTCTTCCAGATAAGAGAGTGATTAACAAAAGTTCTCCAGTCACTATCACCAAGCTGCTAGAGTTTCGTGATGAACTATAACATGAAAGGGAAGATGATCCCAGAGCTGTTCGTCGTGCTTAAGGCCGTAAAGGTAGAAATCAAGAAGGAGCATCAAGTGTCGATGGTTAACAAGACCACTGGTTTCAAAGAAGGGCAAGAAGGGAAACTTCATGAATGGCAAGCCAGTTACCGCTCCAGTGAAGAAGCCCAAGAACCCAAACCCGAGACGTAGTGCCTCTATTAGGGAACGATCATTGGTAGCAGAACTTCCTCAAATACTTGGTAGATAAGAAGGCTGGCAACTTGTAACGCCCTCGATGCGGCTATATCTCCCACGTGTCGAAGCACGACTTAGAGGCATAGCCGCATTGAAAGCAATTTCGCAAGTGAGGTAATCTTCACACAACCCATGTAATACATAAGGGAAAGAGATACATAGGTTGCTTACAATCGCCACTTCACACAATACATGAGTAAAGCATTACATCATACAGTTACAATCAAGGTCCGACTACGGAACCAAAATAAAAGAAGACTACCCCAAATGCTACACAGATCCCCGATCGTCCCGACTGGGCTCCACTATTGATCAACTGAAACAACACAACGAACACGATCTTCATCGAGCTCCTCCTTGAGCTCGGATGCGGCACCTGCACGGTTTCATCGGCACCTGCAAACTGGTTTTGGAAGTATCTATGAGTCACGGGGACTCAGCAATCTCACACCCGCGAGATCAAGACTATTTAAGCTTATAGGTAGGGTAAAAGGTATGAGGTGGAGCTGCAGCAAGCGACTAGCATATATGGTGTCTAACATACGCAAATGAGAGCGAGAAGAGAAGGCAAAAGCACGGTCGAACTGTTGGAAATATGCCCTAGAGGCAATAATAAAAGCATTATTATTATATTTCCTTATTCATGATAATTGTCTTTATTCGTGCTATAATTGTGTTAACCGGAAATCGTAATACATGTGTGAATAACAGACAACAAACATGTCCCTAGTGAGCCTCTAGTTGACTAGCTCGTTAATCGACAGATAGTCATGGTTTCCTGACTATGGACATTGGATGTCATCGATAACGGGATCACATCATTAGGAGAATGATGTGATGGACAAGACCCAATCCTAAACATAGCATAAGATCGCATAGTTCGTTTGCTAGAGTTATCCAATGTCAAGTATCCTTTCCTTAGACCATGAGATCGTGTAACTCCCGGATACCGTAGGAGTGCTTTGGGTGTGCCAAACGTCACAACGTAATTGGGTGACTATAAAGGTATACTACGGGTATCTCTGAAAGTGTCTGTTGGGTTGACATGGATCGAGACTGGGATTTGTCACTCCGCTTGACGGAGAGGTATCACCGGGCCCTCTCGGTAATGCATCATCATATGAGCTCAAGGTGATCAAAGTGTTTGATCACAAGGATCATGCATTACGGAACGAGAAAAGTGACTTGCCGATAACGAGATTGAACGAGGTATTGGGATACCGACGATCGAATCTCGGGCAAGTAAAATACCGATTGACAAAGGGAATCATATACGGGATTAATTGAATCCTCGACATCGTGGTTCATCCAATGAGATCATCGTGGAGCATGTGGGAGCCAACATGGGTATCCAGATCCCGCTATTGGTTATTGCCCGAGAGCCGTCTCGGTCATGTCTGCATGTCTCCCGAACCCGTAGGGTCTACACACTTAAGGTTCGGTGACGCTAGGGTTGTGAAGATATGTATGTACAGTAACCCGAATGTTGTTCGGAGTCCCGGATGAGATCCCGGACGTCACGAGGAGTTCCGGAATGGTCCGGAGGTAAAGAATTATATATAGGAAGTGCTATTTTGGCCATCGGGACAAGTTTCGGTGTTATCGGTATTGTACCGGGACCACCGGAGTGGTCCCGGGGTCCACCAGGTGGGGCCACCTGCCTTGGTGGGCCACATGGGCCTTAGGGGGTGCGCCTTGTCCTGCTTGGGCCAAGGGGAACCAGCCCCAAGAGGCCCATGCGCCAAGAGAGAAACAAAGGGGAGAGTCCTACAAGGGGAAGGCACCTCCGAGGTGCCTTGGGGAGGATGGACTCCTCCCCACCCTTGGCCGCACCCTTCCTTGGAGGAAGGGGCAAGGGCTGCGCCTCCCCCTCTCCCTTGGCCCTATATATAGTGGGGAAAAGGAGGAGCAAACCAACCCTAATGCCCTGGCGCCCCCTCCTCCCTGCAACACCTCCTCCTCCTCCCGTAGTTGCTTAGCGAAGCCCTGCCGGAGTTCTGCTGCATCCACCACCACACCGTCGTGCTGGATCTTCCTCAACCTCTCCTTTCCCCTTGCTGGATCAAGAAGGAGGAGACGTATCCTGTCCCGTACGTGTGTTGAACGCGGAGGTGCCGTCCGTTCGGCACTAGATCATCGGTGAATTGGATCACGGCGAGTACGACTACCTCATCCACGTTCACTCGAACGCTTCCGTTGCGATCTACAAAGTGGTATGTAGATGCTATCTAATCTGAATACTCGTTGCTAGATGAACTCATAGATGGATCTTGGTGAAACCGTAGGAAAAATTTTAATTTTCTGCAACGTTCCCCAACAGTGGCATCATGAGCTAGGTCTATGCGTAGTTCTTCTTGCGCGAGTAGAACACAATTTGTTGTGGGCGTAGATGTTGTCAACTTTTCTTGCCGCTACTAGTCTTATCTTGCTTCAGCGGTATTGTGGGATGAAGCGGCCCGGACCAACCTTACACGTACGCTTACGTGAGACCGGTTCCACCGACTAACATGCACTAGTTGCATAAGGTGGCTGGCGGGTGTCTGTCTCTCCTACTTTAGTTGGAGCGGATTCGATGAAAAGGGTCCTTATGAAGGGTAAATAGAAGTTGACAAATCTCGTTGTGGTTTGAACGTAGGTAAGAAAACGTTCTTGCTAGAACCCTAATTCAGCCACGTAAAACTTGCAACAACAATTAGAGGACGTCTAACTTGTTTTTGTAGCAAGTGCTTTGTGATATGATATGGCCAAAGTTGTGATGTATGATGAATGATCTATATGTGATGTATGAGATGTTCATGCTATTGTAATAGGAATCACGACTTGCATGTCGATGAGTATGACAACCGGCAGGAGCCATAGGAGTTGTCTTTATTTTTGTATGACCTGCGTGTCATTGAGAATCGCCATGTAAATTACTTTACTTTATTGCTAAACGCATTAGCCGTAGTAGTAGAAGTAATAGTTGGCGAGCAACTTCATGGAGACACGATGATGAAGATCATGATGATGAAGATCATGGTGTCAAGCCGGTGACAAGATGATCATGGAGCCCCAAGATGAAGATCAAAGGAGCTATGTGATATTGGCCATATCATGTCACGTTTATTATTTGATTGCATGTGATGTTTATCATGTTTTGCATCTTGTTTGCTTAGAACGACGGTAGTAAATAAGATGATCCCTCATAATAATTTCAAGAAAGTGTTCTCCCTAACTGTGCACCGTTGCTAAGGTTCGTCGTTCCGAAGCACCACGTGATGATCGGGTGTGATAGGTCCTTACGTTCGCATACAACGGGTGTAAGACAGATTTACACACGCAAAACACTTAGGTTGACTTGACGAGCCTAGCATGTACAGACATGGCCTCGGAACACAGAAGACCGAAAGGTCGAGCATGAGTCGTATAGAAGATACGATCAACATGAAGATGTTCACCGATGTTGGCTAGTCCGTCTCACATGATGATCGGACACGGCCTAGTTGACTCGGATCATGTAATACTTAGATGACTAGAAGAGGGATGTTTATCTAAGTGGGAGTTCATTAAATAATTTGATTAAATGAACTTTATTATCATGAACTTAGTCTAAATATTTACAATATGTCTTGTAGATCAAATGGCCAACGTAGTCCTCAACTTCAACGCGTTCCTAGAGAAAACCAAGCTGAAAGACAATGGTAGCAACTATACGGACTGGGTCCGGAACCTGAGGATTATCCTCATAGCTGCCAAGAAAGATTATGTCCTAAGAGCACCGCTGGGTGACGCACCTATTCTCCCTGCAGAACAAGACGTTATGAACGCTTGGCAATCACGCTGCGATGATTACTCCCTCGTTCAGTGCGGCATGCTTTACAGCTTAGAGCCGGGGCTCCAAAAACGTTTTGAGAGACATGGAGCATATGAGATGTTCGAAGAGCTGAAAATGGTTTTCCAAGCTCATGCCCGGGTCGAGAGATATGAAGTCTCCGATAAATTCTTTAGCTGTAAGATGGAGGAAAATGGCTCTGTCAGTGAGCACATACTCAAAATGTCTGGGTTGCACAACCGCTTGACTCAACTGGAAGTTAATCTCCCGGATGAAGCGGTCATTGACAGAATCCTCCAGTCGCTTCCACCTAGCTACAAGAGCTTTGTGATGAACTACAATATGCAGGGGATGGTAAAGACCATTCCTGAGGTATATGCTATGCTGAAATCAGCAGAGGTAGAAATCAAGAAGGAGCATCAAGTGTTGATGGTGAATAAAACCACTAAGTTCAAGAAGGGCAAGGGTAAAAAGAACTTCAAGAAGGACGGCAAGGAAGTTGCCGCGCCCGGTAAGCAAGTTGCCGGGAAGAAGCCAAAGAATGGGCCCAAGCCCGAAACTGAGTGCTTTTATTGCAAGGGAAGTGGTCACTGGAAGCGGAACTGCCCCAAATACTTAGCGGACAAGAAGGCCGGCAAAACCAAAGGTATATGTGATATACATGTAATTGATGTGTACCTTACCAGTACTCGTAGTAGCTCTTGGGTATTTGATACCGGTGCAGTTGCTCACATTTGTAACTCAAAGCAGGAGCTGCGGAATAAACGGAGACTGGCGAAGGACGAGGTGACGATGCGCGTCGGGAATGGTTCCAAGGTCGATGTGATCGCCGTCGGCACGCTGCCTCTACATTTACCTACGGGATTAGTTTTAAACCTCAATAATTGTTATTTAGTGCCAAGTTTGAGCATGAACATTGTATCTGGGTCTCGCTTAATTCGAGATGGCTACTCATTTAAATCCGAGAATAATGGTTGTTCTATTTATATGAGAGATATGTTTTATGGTCATGCTCCGATGGTTAATGGTTTATTCTTAATGAATCTCGTACGTGATGATACACATATTCATAGTGTGAATACCAAAAGAGTGAAAGTTGATAACAATAGTCCCACATATTTGTGGCACTGCCGCCTTGGTCACATAGGTGTCAAACGCATGAAGAAGCTCCATGCAGATGGACTTTTAGAGTCTCTTGATTATGAATCATTTGACACGTGCGAACCATGCCTCATGGGTAAAATGACCAAGACTCCGTTCTCAGGAACAATGGAGCGAGCAACCAACTTATTGGAAATCATACATACTGATGTGTGCGGTCCAATGAGTGTTGAGGCTCGCAGTGGCTATCATTATGTTCTCACCCTCACTGATGACTTGAGTAGATATGGGTATATCTACTTAATGAAACACAAATCTGAGACCTTTGAAAAGTTCAAGGAATTTCAGAGTGAGGTTGAAAATCAACGTGAAAGAAAGATCAAGTTTCTACGATCAGATCGTGGAGGAGAATACTTGAGTCACGAATTTGGCACACACTTAAGAAAATGTGGAATAGTTTCACAACTCACGCCGCCTGGAACACCTCAGCGTAATGGTGTGTCCGAACGTCGTAATCGCACTCTGTTAGATATGGTGCGATCTATGATGTCTCTTACCGACTTACCGCTATCTTTTTGGGGCTATGCTTTAGAGACTGCCGCATTCACTTTAAATAGGGCTCCGTCGAAATCCGTTGAGACGACACCGTATGAATTATGGTTTGGGAAGAAACCTAAGCTGTCGTTTCTAAAAGTTTGGGGATGCGATGCTTATGTGAAGAAACTTCAACCTGAAAAGCTCGAACCCAAGTCGGAAAAATGCGTCTTCATAGGATACCCTAAAGAAACTGTTGGGTATACCTTCTACCTCAGATCCGAAGGCAAGATCTTTGTAGCCAAGAATGGATCCTTTCTGGAGAAAGAGTTTCTCTCGAAAGAAGTAAGTGGGAGGAAAGTAGAACTTGATGAAGTGTTGCCTCTTGAACCGGAAAATGGCGAAACTCAAGAAATCGTTCCTGAGGTGCCTGCACCGACTAGAGAGGAAATTAATGATTATGATCAAGATACTTCTGATCAAGCTCCTACTGAAATTCGAAGGTCCACAAGGACACGTTCCGCACCAGAGTGGTACGGTAACCCTGTCTTGGAAATCATGTTGTTAGACAACGGTGAACCTTCGAACTATGAGGAAGCAATGGCGGGCCCGGATTCCGACAAATGGCTGGAAGCCATGAAATCCGAGATAGGATCCATGTATGAAAACGAAGTGTGGACTTTGACTGACTTGCCCGTTGAACGGCGAGCCATAGAAAATAAATGGATCTTTAAGAAGAAGACAGACGCGGATGGTAATGTGACCATCTATAAAGCTCGGCTTGTCGCTAAGGGTTATCGACAAGTTCAAGGGGTTGACTACGATGAGACTTTCTCACCGGTAGCGAAGCTGAAGTCCGTCCGAATCATGTTAGCAATTGCCGCATACTATGATTATGAGATATGGCAAATGGACGTCAAAACGGCATTCCTTAATGGTTTCCTTAAGGAAGAATTGTATATGATGCAGCCGAAAGGTTTTGTCGATCCTAAGAATGCTGACAAGGTGTGCAAGCTCCAACGCTCGATTTATGGGCTGGTGCAAGCATCTCGGAGTTGGAACATTCGCTTTGATGAGATGATCAAAGCGTTTGGGTTTACACAGACTTATGGAGAAGCCTGTGTTTACAAGAAAGTGAGTGGGAGCTCTGTAGCATTTCTCATATTATATGTAGACGACATACTTTTGATGGGAAATGATATAGAACTCTTGGACAGCATCAAGGCCTACTTGAATAAGAGTTTTTCAATGAAGGACCTTGGAGAAGCTGCTTATATATTAGGCATCAAGATCTATAGAGATAGATCGAGACGCCTCATAGGTCTTTCGCAAAGCACATACCTTGATAAGATATTGAAGAAATTCAATATGGATCAATCTAAGAAAGGGTTCTTACCTGTGTTACAAGGTGTGAAATTGAGCTCAGCTCAATGTCCGACCACGGCAGAAGATATAGAAGAGATGAGCGTCATCCCCTATGCCTCAGCCATAGGTTCTATTATGTATGCCATGCTGTGTACCAGACCTGATGTAAACCTTGCCGTAAGTTTGGTAGGAAGGTACCAAAGTAATCCCGGCAAGGAACACTGGACATCGGTCAAGAATATCCTGAAGTACCTGAAAAGGACTAAGGAAATGTTTCTCGTTTATGGAGGTGACGAAGAGCTCGTCGTAAAAGGTTACGTCGACGCTAGCTTCGACACAGATCTGGATGACTCTAAGTCACAAACCGGATACGTGTATATTTTGAATGGTGGGGCAGTAAGCTAGTGCAGTTGCAAGCAAAGCGTCGTGGCGGGATCTACATGTGAAGCGGAGTACATGGCAGCCTCGGAGGCAGCACATGAAGCAATTTGGGTGAAGGAGTTCATCACCGACCTCGGAGTCATACCCAATGCGTCGGGGCCAATCAAGCTCTTCTGTGACAACACTGGAGCTATTGCACTTGCAAAGGAGCCCAGGTTTCACAAGAAGACCAGGCACATCAAGCGTCGCTTCAACTCCATTCGTGAAAATGTTCAAGATGGAGACATAGAAATTTGTAAAGTGCACACGGATCTGAATGTCGCAGATCCGTTGACTAAACCTCTCCCTAAGGCAAAACATGATCAGCACCAGAACTCTATGGGTGTTCGATTCATCACAATGTAACTAGATTATTGACTCTAGTGCAAGTGGGAGACTGTTGGAAATATGCCCTAGAGGCAATAATAAAAGCATTATTATTATATTTCCTTATTCATGATAATTGTCTTTATTCGTGCTATAATTGTGTTAACCGGAAATCGTAATACATGTGTGAATAACAGACAACAAACATGTCCCTAGTGAGCCTCTAGTTGACTAGCTCGTTAATCGACAGATAGTCATGGTTTCCTGACTATGGACATTGGATGTCATCGATAACGGGATCACATCATTAGGAGAATGATGTGATGGACAAGACCCAATCCTAAACATAGCATAAGATCGCATAGTTCGTTTGCTAGAGTTATCCAATGTCAAGTATCCTTTCCTTAGACCATGAGATCGTGTAACTCCCGGATACCGTAGGAGTGCTTTGGGTGTGCCAAACGTCACAACGTAACTGGGTGACTATAAAGGTATACTACGGGTATCTCTGAAAGTGTCTGTTGGGTTGACATGGATCGAGACTGGGATTTGTCACTCCGCTTGACGGAGAGGTATCACCGGGCCCTCTCGGTAATGCATCATCATATGAGCTCAAGGTGATCAAAGTGTTTGATCACAAGGATCATGCATTACGGAACGAGAAAAGTGACTTGCCGATAACGAGATTGAACGAGGTATTGGGATACCGACGATCGAATCTCGGGCAAGTAAAATACCGATTGACAAAGGGAATCGTATACGGGATTAATTGAATCCTCGACATCGTGGTTCATCCGATGAGATCATCGTGGAGCATGTGGGAGCCAACATGGGTATCCAGATCCCGCTGTTGGTTATTGCCCGAGAGCCGTCTCGGTCATGTCTGCATGTCTCCCGAACCCGTAGGGTCTACACACTTAAGGTTCGGTGACGCTAGGGTTGTGAAGATATGTATGTACAGTAACCCGAATGTTGTTCGGGGTCCCGGATGAGATCCCGGACGTCACGAGGAGTTCCGGAATGGTCCGGAGGTAAAGAATTATATATAGGAAGTGCTATTTTGGCCATCGGGACAAGTTTCGGTGTTATCGGTATTGTACCGGGACCACCGGAGTGGTCCCGGGGTCCACCAAGTGGGGCCACCTGCCTTGGTGGGCCACATGGGCCTTAGGGGGTACGCCTTGTCCTGCTTGGGCCAAGGGGAACCAGCCCCAAGAGGCCCATGCGCCAAGAGAGAAACAAAGGGGAGAGTCCTACAAGGGGAAGGCACCTCCGAGGTGCCTTGGGGAGGATGGACTCCTCCCCACCCTTGGCCGCACCCTTCCTTGGAGGAAGGGGCAAGGGCTGCGCCTCCCCCTCTCCCTTGGCCCTATATATAGTGGGGAAAAGGAGGAGCAAACCAACCCTAATGCCCTGGCGCCCCCTCCTCCCTGCAACACCTCCTCCTCCTCCCGTAGTTGCTTAGCGAAGCCCTGCCGGAGTTCTGCTGCATCCACCACCACACCGTCATGCTGGATCTTCCTCAACCTCTCCTTTCCCCTTGCTGGATCAAGAAGGAGGAGACGTATCCCGTCCCGTACGTGTGTTGAACGCGGAGGTGCCGTCCGTTCGGCACTAGATCATCGGTGAATTGGATCACGGCGAGTACGACTACCTCATCCACGTTCACTCGAACGCTTCCGTTGCGATCTACAAAGTGGTATGTAGATGCTATCTAATCTGAATACTCGTTGCTAGATGAACTCATAGATGGATCTTGGTGAAACCGTAGGAAAAATTTTAATTTTCTGCAACGTTCCCCAACACGAACAACTATGATCAAGAAGTGATCCTGAAACTACTTACGTCAAGCATAACTCCAACACCGTGTTCACTTCCCGGACTCCGCCGAGAAGAGACCATCACGGTTACACACGCGGTTGATGTATTTTAATTAAGATCAACTTCGGGTTTTCTACAACCGGACATTAACAAATTCCCATCAGCCACATAACCGCGGGCACGGCTTTCGAAAGTTCAAACCCTGCAGGGATGTCCCAACTTAGCCCATTATAAGCTCTCGCGATCAACGAAGGATGTTCCTTCTCCCCGGGAAGACATTTTCAGTCTCGGAATCCCGGCTACAAGACATTTTGACAGTAATAAAACAAGTCCAGCAAAGCCGCCCGGATGTGCCGACAAATCGTGATAGGAGCTGCACATATCTCGGTCTCAGGGCACACCGGATGAGCCAGACGTCGAGTTGGCATAGACCCTGATTGCGCAGGGGGCGCCGGACATCGCTCGGTTTGGACCAGCACTTAGAGAAGCACTGGCCCGGGGGGGCTAAAATAAAGATGACCCTCGGGCTGGCCGACCCAAGGGAAAGGGATAGGTGGTGGTGAGGCAAATGGTAAAACCAAGGTTGGGCCTTGCTGGAGGAGTCTTATTCAAAGCGAACTGTCAAGGGGGTCCCATAAATCACCCGACCGCGTTAGGGACGCATACTCCGGGAACATAACACCGATATGACGGAAACTAGGGCGGCAAGAGTGGAACAAAACACCAGGCATAAGGCCGAGCCTTCCACCCGTTGCCAAGTATATAGATGCATTAATTAAATAAGATATATTGTGATATCCCAACAAGTAAACATGTTCCAACAAGGAACAACATCTTCATGTTCCAACAAGGAACAAACTTCATCTTCACCTGCAACTAACAACGCTATAAGAGGGGCTGAGCAAAGCGGTAACATAGCCAAACAATGGTTTGCTAGGACAAGGTGGGTTAGAGGCTTGGTTTAACTATATAGGGGGCATGATGAGCAAGTGGTAGGTATCGCAGCATAGGCATAGCAAAAGAGCGAGCAACTAGCAAGCAAAGATAGAAATGATTTCGAGGGTATGGTCATCTTGCCTGAAATCCCGCAAGGAAGAAGAACGAGTCCATGAAGAAGACAAACAGATGTAGTCGAACGAATCCTCACAACTCCGGAACGAAACCGAAGCTAACGAGAGAAGCAACCCGGAAACAAACAAACAACATAGTAAACAACCACCACATACACATGGCATGATGCACAAACAAGTGTGATGCATGTCCGGTTTAAATATGCATGGCATGGCAAAGTGCACAAACGACACTACAAATTAAGTGGAGCTCAATATGCAACGAGTTGCATATTGACGAAACACCACATTCGATTATTTGGTTCTCTCTTGTTTATGTACCCAACAATGTTAAATGTTGATTAACATGGCAAGATGTGAAGCATAAGTAAACTAACTATCTAGGCAAGTTTAAATGAGGCCAGAAATAACAAACATCAATTCCGGAAAATCCTCATGTGCATATTACGAATTTGCTACTGTTCTGCCTAAACACAATTTTAATGTTGTTAAACAGAAAAATAAAGTGCACCATGTTAAACTAGTCATTTTTCCACCCCATTTACATATAAAGTTTATTAAATTCCGAGTTACGGTTAATTAGTTATGAAATAAATCATTTTAACATGCTATTTAAGCAGATTAATGCAAACAGCAATTTAAACATTTTTAACATGGATGGAAGTGGCATATTATGAAACTAGGCAAAATGCTAAGAATTTTACATATTAAAATCATTTTAATCCGATGCACCATTTGTGGGTTATTAAATGCATGATCTAGAGGGACTTTCTACAAAACTATAAATCCCTGGATAATGCTAAAATCGCAGAACTGGAAAAAAACATGGTACGGGCCGCATCTGTTCTCACCATGAGCCTTGCCCAGAACTGTGGAGAGGTCAGCAGGCCCTCTGGATGCGGCTGCTGGGCCGGCTCGCAGGACGCGGCCCAGGCGCTGTTCAACGGGAGCGAGGCAGGGGCGCGCTAGGACTTGGAGGCCGGCCACGCTGGCGCTGGACCAAGTCAACGAGGGCGCTCGCTCGATCTGAACTGCTGCTCGATGCTGTAAGCGACACAGAAGAGGCCGGGAAGACGGGGACGAGCGCCTGGACTCGGATCCGTCGAAGGGCGCGGGGATGACGAGGTCCGGTGGAGGTTAGAGCTCCAGGCGGCGGAGGAGGCACGACGGCGCGAGAGAGGCCGTCGAGCGCGTTCGGCTTCGAACGAGCGGGCGAAGGAGGGGACTTGGCGTGGCGATGGGGATGCAGGGCATGGCGGCGACCTCCGGCGACGAGTGGATGGACGAGGGGGATGGATCCGGTGCGAAGGAGGTCAAGGAGGGCCGAGGTGAGGCGTTGGCGTACACCTCTGCTCGATACAGAGCAAGCAGAGGCCGGCGGCGCGACGCGAGGGACGCGAGCTCCATGGCAGAGGGAGCGATGACGTGCCTGCTCCCCTGCTCGAGATCGAGCGAGGACGAGGGAAGCAGAGGAGGCCGCGGCCTGGACTTGGCGACGGGGACGCGCGAGGACGAGCAGATCAGGTCGGTCCCGTCCGGATCCGACGAAGAAGTGGCGGTGGGACTTGAAGCTTGGCGCGGGCGAGCGGCTGCGCTCTGCTCGAACTTGAGCAACGCAGGTGAAGAAGGCACGGCGGGGGGGACTCTGGCAGGCGAGGGCGCGACTTGGGGAGGCGTAGAGGGAGGTCTGGCGAAGCAGAGATGGCGGCGCGCGGACCTGAATCAGCCCGGGCCGAGGACGACGAGGTTGGACGGCAGCGCCATGCTTGGTCCTCTACAAAGCAACGAGGGAGAGAGAGGTTAGAGACGAGCGAGGGAGAGGGAAAACAGGAGGAGGGGCGCGGACGGGGACTGCCTGGCAGTCGAGGCAGGGGCTCGGGCAGAGGAGCAGAAGCTCCTGGACGAGGGGAGGCGTAGGAGATCGGTGGAGGGATTGGGTGGATCTGAAAACGAGGAAGGGATGCAGGTGAGTGTGCGGCGGCGGCTAGGAGGATCCCTAGAAATTAGGGATTTGGTCTCGGTTTAGACTAGTATATATAGCAGGTAGGTTAGGCTAGGGGCTATCTCGTCCCTCTGATCGTAATCGGACGGACGGGAAAATAGGCTAGGGATAATCCAACAAAGAAACGAAGATATTTTCGGGATGTTTGAGGATGATCCGGAACCATCGGTAACGACAGAGCGGGTCGGGTTCGGGTAAGTTTCGGACACGCACACGAGGGGTCTGAGAGAGTTCAACGAGGACAAGGGCCTGACAAAATGACAACGGAGGCAAAGAGAGAAAGGGCAACTGCGAACGGCTACGAGTTTTATGAAAACATGCAGATGCAATGCGGATGATGCGATGATGAAATGCATGACATGAACAAAATGCAAAACAAAAGACAAAACCCAACCACGAAGGAAATAAAATATCGCATCTCCGGAAAAGGCAAGAGTTAGGAGTTACGAATATGGAAAGTTACATCCGGGGTGTTACACAACTTCAACAAAAGTATATTTGATATATGTGTTATTGATGTGTACCTTACTAGTACTCCTAGTAGCACATGGGTATTAGATACCGGTTCAGTTGCTAATATTGGTAACTCAAAACAAAAGCTATGGAATAAACGGAGACTAGCTAAGGGCGAGGTGACGATGTGTGTTGGAAGTGTTTCCAAGGATGATATGATCACCATCTCACGCTCCCTCTACCTTCGGGATTAGTGTTGAACCCAGATAAATGTTGTTTGCATTGGTGTCTGCGTTGAGCATGAACATGAGTAGATCATGTTTATTGCAACACGGTTATTCATTTAAGTCAGATAATAATGGTTATTCTGTTTACATGAATAATACCTTCTATGGTCATGCACCCAATGTGAATGGTTTATTGAATCCCGGTCGTAGTGATACACATGTTCATAACATTGATGCCAAAAGATGTAGAGTTGATAATTATAGTACCACTTTCTTGTGGCACTACTGCTTAGGTCATATTGGTGTAAAGTGCATGAACAACCTCCAGGCTAATGGACTTTTGGAGTCACTTGATTCTGAATCACCTGACACATGCGAACCATGCCTCATGGGCAAGATGACTAAAACCCTATTTTCTGGAACAATGGAACGGGCAAGTGACTTGTTGGAAATCACACATGCTGATGTGTGCGGTCCGATGAGTGTTGACGCACGCGGTGGATATCGTTATTTTCTCACCTTCACCGATGAATTGAGTAGATATGGGTATATTTACTTAATGAAGCATAAGTATGAAGCGTTTGAAAAGTTCAAGCAATTTTAGAGTGAAGTTGAGAATCATCATAACAAGAAGATCAAGTTTCTATGATCCGAGGGGAGAGTATCTGAGTTGTGAGTTTGGCAATCACTAAAGACAAGGTGGAATCATTTCACGGTTGACGCCACCTAGAACACCATAGCGTAATGGTGTGTCCGAACGTCGTAATCGCACCCTATTGGATATGGTGCGATCTATGATGTCTCTTACCGATCTACCGCTGTCATTTTGGGGTTATGCATTAGAGACAATTACATTCACTTTAAATAGAGCACCATCTAAGTCCGTGGAGGCAACACCCTATGAACTATGGTTTGGCAAGAAACCTAAGTTGTTGTTTCTTAAGCTTTGGGGCTAGGATGCTTATGTCGGTAGGCTTCAGCCAGAAAAGCTCGAACCCAAAGCGGAAAATTGTGTCTTCATAGAATACCCAAGCAAGACGATTGGGTATACCTTCTATCTAAGATCCGAGGGCAAAGTGTTTGTCGCTAGGAACAAGTCCTTTCTCGAGAAAGAGTTTCTCTTGAAAGAATTGAGTGGGAGGAAGATAGAACTTGATGAGGTTGTTGAACCTTTACTTCAACCAGAGAGTAGCGCAGCACAGAAAGATGTTTCTGTGGCACCTACCTCAGTTGAAGAGAAAGCTAATGATGATGATCATGGAGCTTCAGATCAAGTTACTATCGAACCTCGTAGGTCGACAAGGGTGTGCGCAACTTCTGAGTGGTAACCCTGTCTTAAAGGTCATGTTGTTGGACAATGATGAACCTATGAGCTATGGAGAAGCAATGGTGGGCCCGTATTCCAACAAATGGTTGGAAGCCATGAAATTTGAGATAGGATTCATGTATGAGAACAAATTAAGGACTTTGGTGGACTTGCCCGATGATCGGCAAGCCATTGAGAATAAATGGATCTTTAAGAAGAAGACAGGCGATGATGGTAATGTCACCATTTATGAAGCTCGACTTGTCTCAAAGAAGTTTCCGACAAGTTCAAGGAGTTGACTGTGATGAGATTTTCTCAATCATAGCAATGCTAAAGTCTGTTAGAATTATGTTAGCAGTTGCTGCATTTTCATTTATGAAATCTGGCAGATGGATGTCAAAACAAAGTTTCCTTGACGGTTTTCGTGAGGAAAGGTTGTATGTGATACAACCAGAAGGTTTTGTCGATCCTAAGGATGCTAAAAGGTATGCAAACTCCAGCGATCCTTCTATGGACTGGATCAAGCATCTCGGAGTTGGAACATACGCTTTGATGAGGTGATCAAAGCATTTGGGTTTATACAAAGTTTGCAAGAAACTTGTATTTGCAAGAAAGTGAGCGGGAGCACTGCACCATTTTGATAAGTATATGTGGATGACATATTTTTGATCGAAAATGATGTAGAATTTCTGGAAAGCATAAAGGGTTGTTTGAATGGAGTTTTTCAAAGGAAGACCTGTGTAAAACTGCTTACATGTTGGGTATCAAGATCTATAGAGATAGATCAATACGCCTGATAAGACTTTCACAGAGCACATACCTTGACATGATCTTGAAGGATTTCAAGATGGATCACACAAAGAAGGAGTTCTTGCCGGAGTTTTAAGGTGTGAAGTTAAGACTTGAAGCTCGACCACGGCAGAAGAAAGAGAAAGGACGAAAGTCGTCCCCTATGCCTTAGCCATAGGCTCTATACGGTATGCCATGTTGTGTACCGTGATGTGCCTTGCCACTTGTCTAGCAAGGGGGTATAAGAGTGATCCAAGAGTGAATCATTGGACAACAGTCAAAATTATCGTTAGGAATAAGGAAATGTTTCTCAATTATGGAGGTGATGAAGAGTTCGGCGTAAAGGGTTACGTCGATGCAAGCTTTAACACCTATCCGGATGACTCTGAGTAGCAAACCGGATACGTATAGTGGAGCAACCATTTGGAATAGCTCCAAGTGGAGCATAGTAGCAACATCTACAATATGAAATAGAGATTTGCGAAGAACACAGGGATCTGAATGTTGCAGTCCCGTTGACTAAAACCTCTCTCGTAAGCATAACATGATCAAACCCTAGAACTCATTGAGTGTTAATCACATGGTGATGTGAACTAGATTATTGACTCTAGTAAACTCTTGGGTGTTAATCACATGGCGATCTGAACTAGATTATTGACTCTACTAAACTCTTTGGGTGTTAGTCACATGGAGATGTGCACTATGAGTGTTAATCACATGGCGATGTGAACTAGATTATTGACTCTAGTGCAAGTGGGAGACTGTTGGAAATATGCCCTAGAGGCAATAATAAAATGGTTATTATTATATTTCCTTGTTCATGATAATTGTCTATTGTTCATGCTATAATTGTATTAACCGGAAACCGCAATACATGTGTGAATACATAGACCACAACATGTCCCTAGTAAGCCTCTAGTTGACTAGCTCGTTGATCAATAGATGGTTATGGTTTCCTAACCATGGACATTGGATGTCATTGATAACGGGATCACATCATTAGGAGAATAATGTGATGGACAAGACTCACTCCTAAGCATAGCACAATATCGTGTAGTTCGTTTGCTAGAGCTTTTCTAATGTCAAGTATCATTTCCTTAGACCATGAGATTGTGCAACTCCTGGATACCGTAGGAGTGCTTTGGGTGTATCAAACATCACAATGTAACTGGGTGGCTATAAAGGTGCACTACAGATATCTCCGAAAGTGTCTGTTGGGTTGGCACGAATCGAGACTGAGATTTGTCACTCCGTATGATGCAGAGGTATCTCTGGGCCCACTCGGTAATGCATCGTCATAATGAGCTCAATTTGTCTAAGGAGTTAGCCATGGGATCATGCGCTACAGAGCGAGTAAAGAGACTTGCCGGTAACGAGATTGAACGAGGTATGGGGATACCGATGATCGAATGTCGGGCAAGTAACATACCGATGGACAAAGGGAATTATATACAGGATTGATTGAATCCCCAACATCGTGGTTCATCTCATGAGATCATCGTGGAACATGTGGGCACCAATATGGGTATCCAGATCCCGCTATTGGTTATTGGCCGGAGAGGTGTCTCGGTCAGGTCTGCATGGTTCCCAAACCCGTAGGGTCTACACACTTAAGGATCGGTGACGCTAGACTTGTAATGGGAATGGTATGTGGTTACCGAAGGTTGTTTGGAGTCCCGGATGAGATCCCGGACGTGACGAGGAACTCCGGAATGGTCCGGAGGTGAAGATCGATATATTGGAAGAAGGGTATTGGAGTCCGGAATTGTTCTCGGAGTACCGGGTGATGACCAGCGTGACCGAAAGGAGTTTCGGAGGCCCCAACAAGCGTTAGGGGGCCTTATGGGCCAAGGGTGTAACATCCCAAAATTCTAAATTTTGGAATGTTATATTAAATAGATAGTTTTGATTGTTTGTTTGATTGTGGTGTGGTTGCTTGTGTAAAATTGAGTGAAATTTGAAACTTTTGAAAGTTGAATGAGAGGGAATAAAAGGACTTTCCCAAACTTTCACTTTGCTTTCTGATCTCCATGAATTCAAATTCTTTTCGAATAGAAAACCCTAGAGTGAAGATGAAATGACTTCTTCCATTTAAATAAATGAAAAGGGTTTTTTAAAATATTTGAATTTCATTTGGAACTATTTCCAATTCAGAAACTTTATGCAACTCAATGATTTTCATGAGAGAAAATAAATTGACTTCTTCAAATCATATGAAATATGAGTTGGAAGTTTCAAAGAATCAATTTTAAAGTCCCTTTGAAGTTATTTGGTTTTTATTCAAATTATTTTTCTTCAACAAAATAAAATATATGGAAATTAGGGTAAAATGATTCCCTACGTTAGAAAATTGGAGAGAAATAAATTTGAAACTATTTTGATATTTTTAAAATGATTATTATGAGGTTTTATTACACCGGTAGCACTCTTCGCTTTTTTTAAATTTTGTGGATTTTATTTGACATTAGAAAAATGTTCATGTTGTAGAAAATCTTTTTCTGAAAATTTTGATATATTATATGCCTATAGTATGTTTTTAGTTCATTTGGTTTTAATTTTATTTTTTTTCTGTAAAATTGTTTTGTTTAAAAAAAACAACTCTTCGGACCGACTAGGCCAAAGCCCAGCCGGCCCAGGCCGCCGTCACCGACCTCCCGCAGGAGACCGGCTCCTATACATCGTCATCGCTGTCGGACTCCGACCCGGGCACGCCTCCCGAGGTCCGTCGCTTCCCCCCACTATATATACTCCACCCCAGGGGCCCCTGGACCCCAGTCCGCCGCCAGCTGATACGTCCATTTTGCATCATGCTTTTATATCGATATTTATTGCATTATGGGTTGTTATTACACATTATGTCACAATACTTATGCCTATTCTCTCTTATTTTACAAGGTTTACATAAGGAGGGAGAATGCCGGCAGCTGGAATTCTGGGCTGGAAAAGGAGCAAATATTAGAGACCTATTCTACGCAACTCCAAAAGTCCTGAAACTCCACAGAAGTCATTTTTAGAATATATAAAAAATATTAAGCGGAAGAAGTACGTCAGAGGGGGCCCCACCTGGCCACGAGGGTGGGGGCGCGCCCTACCCCCCAGGGCGCGCCCCCTGCCTCGTGGGCCCCCTGTTGGCTCTCCGATGGCCATCTTCTGCTATATGAGGTCTTTCGGCAAGGAAAAAATCATAAGCAACCTTTCGGGATGAGACTCCGCCACCACGAGGCGAAACCTTGGCGAAACCAATCTAGGGCTCCGGCAGAGCTGTTCTGCCGGTGACACTTCCCTCCGGGAGGGGGAAATCATCGCCATCGTCATCACCAACTCTCCTCTCATCAGGAGAGGGCAATCTCCATCAACATCTTCACCAGCACCATCTCCTCTCAAAACCCTAGTTCATCTCTTGTACCCAATTCTTGTCTCCAAGTGCGGGATTGGTACTAGTAGGTTGCTAGTAGTGTTGATTACACCTTGTAGTTGATGCTAGTTGGTTTATTTGGTGGAAGATCATATGTTCAGATCCTTTATGCATATTAATACCCCTCTGATCATGAACATGAATATGCTTTGTGAGTAGTTACGTTTGTTCCCGAGGACATGGGAGAAGTCTTTATATTAGTAGTCATGTGAATTTGGTATTCGTTCGATATTTTGATGAGATGTATGTTGTCTATCCTCTAGTGGTGTTATGTGAACGTCGACTACATAACACTTCACCATCATTTGGGCCTAGAGGAGGGCATTGGGAAGTAATAAGTAGATGATGGGTTGCTAGAGTGACAGAAGCTTAAACCCTAGTTTATGCGTTGCTTCGTAAGGGGCTGATTTGGATCCATATGTTTCATGCTATGGTTAGGTTTACCTTAATACTTTTGTTGTAGTTGCGGATGCTTGCAATAGAGGTTAATCATAAGTGGGATGCTTGTTCAAGTAAGAACAACACCCAAGCACCGGTCCACCCACATATCAAATTATCAAAGTACCGAACGCAAATCATATGAACGTGATGAAAACTAGCTTGACGATATTCCCATGTGTCCTCGGGAGCGCTTTTCTCTATATAAGAGTTTGTCCAGGCTTGTCCTTTGCTACAAAAAGGATTGGGCCACCTTGCTACACTTTATTTACTTTTGTTACTTGTTGCCCATTACAATTTATCGTATCACAAAACTATCTGTTACCACTTATTTCAGTACTTGCAGAGAATACCTTGCTGAAAACCGCTTATCATTTCCTTCTGCTCCTCGTTGGGTTCGACACTCTTACTTATCGAAAGGACTATGATCGATCCCCTATACTTGTGGGTCATCACCAGCGTCGCCTTCGCCGCTGCACACAACCACCACCGCCCCGATGAGATCCACCGCCGCTGCTTCCTCGCCTCCCCGCGCCGCAGCAGCCGCCTTTGCTCCGCCCCGCCGCCGTTGCCGCGCACCACCCCGCGTCTGCCAGCCGAAACCCGCACCCGCGCCACCACCCTCCGCCGCCGCCCGCACGCACCATCACCGCCGCCGCCGCATAGTTGCGTCGCCGCCGCCAGAAACCCGCTGGATCCGAAGCCCGATCCGCCGCTGGTTTATTTTCGAAAACCGCCAAAACGGTACGAATTGCCGAACCGCCTGGTTTTTCGTTTTTTTATTAGTTTAGGTTTTTCTTTTAAAACCGGTCGGTTAGTTATTTAGCGGACCTTCGTCCGTCAGTCTTCGTTAGCGAACAATTTTCGTTCATTAGGTTTCTGTAGCGAACGTTCGTTCGGTAGGTTTTTCTTTTCCTTTTAATTTTGGTCAGGGACCTATCTGTGATTATTTTCTTTATAGTTTAGCCCCTAGCTTTCAAACGATCACAACTTTTACACCGTTTGTCCAAATTCGACGAGACCAATGTCCACTTCTTCGTCTTGATCCCCTCTATCCAAATAATCAACTTGAACATATTTTTGACAATTTAAAGTTTGATTTCAAACAGATTTGAATTCAAAACTTCTTTTGTTCATAACTTGAGTTTTATAACTTCGATTTAGTTGATTCTTTTTTGCTAATTGAAGCTCTTGACCTAAACTTCCTAATAAGACCAAATTCACCCAATTTTAGTACTGTTAGAATTTTTTTCGGTTGCAAGAGTTATTTGCCTGTTTTAAAATTTTTTTGAGATCTTTTCTTCGATTCTTTTGCATGATTGCTTATGTGTGGTTACTATTGCTTGCTGACGATAGATTGACCAAAGTGTGACGAGTAGAACTATCAAGAGTTATGAGTGCGAATCATCTTCATCAACAGTACAAGGCAAGTTCACACTTTAATCATACCCTTTTAATACCCAGTTTTATGCATTAGTTTCAATCCTTCAAACATTGCATGAGTAGGACTTGATAACATGTGGGTATTGGGAAGTAGTTGATGAGGTAGGAACCTATTGCCTTATATTCAAACCTTGGGAATTACTACGTTATGCTTACTACTATGCTATGCTCGTAGACGTGGTTTGGTTTTGAGAGAATTCATGAAAGATGTGGGAGTTATTGTTAACTAAGGTTTAACTTAAGGTGGCTACTTTAATACACATCTGGGCGGATTGGTTTGTGGGCACCCGGGGAACCCAGTGTTGTCCAAGGAGATCCTGCGGTACCCGCGTGATCATCCTATGGTTTGCCACCCAGGCTCAAAGGGATCATAAGATTATTCATGCTAGAAACTTTCATGTGCAGCCACAAGCCATTATGGGCTCTGGCATAGTTGAGTATGTTGTGTGACCTCTTTCAGTGGTAAACTAGCAGATGTAGGGGATGTAGGTGGTACGGTTTACCCATCGAAAGAGTTAATGCTTCGGAAAGACTGTGTCTCGTTCATCCGTTTCTCAAACACCATGTAGTGCGAGAACTCCAACGGAGGAGATCGAGTCTTGTGGGAAAAGTGCGCAAACCTCTACAGAGTGTACAAACTAATCATGATTAGACGTGTCCCCGGTTATGGACATCTTGAGTATCTGGTACTTGAATTATTGATTTGATCTCATCACGCTACTTAAATAATTTGTTGGGTTATTGATGTTAATTTGGGATTGAGATGGGGATTACCTTCTCAATATTTTCAACAATCTTTGTAGTTAAATAAAACATATTCCTTTGTGTAGGAAAAAATTAGCTTTATGCAAAACTAAACTCCCAAGGTCATTATTCAGCATTGCTCTACAATGTGAAATTGCCAGTACATTCAATGTATTGACCTACATGGCTGCAACGTCTCATGTTACAGGGTTCTTACGACGAGTAAGTGATACATTAGGGTTACGATTTCTACACTCAACTTCGCCGTTGGTGTTGATGGGAATCCACAACCTTGTTGTTACTTCCGCTATATGGATTGAGGTAATAGTATTTACGTTACATTATACATGTGATTTACCTCTGTTATAAATCCTCGAGTACTGTGTGTGTCAGCATACCGATCCACGGATGACACTTAAGCATAGAGACTTGACCGTCTGAGGTCGGGTCGCTACAAAGGGGAGGGGGAACACCAGCCTACTAAGGGGTTGTGCGCCCCTCCCACCCCATCTCACGTAACCTAGAGAGGTGGGGGGGCCTCCCCTAGGGCAGCCGCCCTTCCTGGCTTGGGGGGCAAGTTTCTTAGGGGTGGAGGCGCCCAACCCATCTAGGGTTTCCCCTGTGGCCGCCGCCCCTCCCCTAGGGAAACCCTAGGGGGCCTCTTCCTCCCCCCTTCCCCTATATATAGTGAGGGAGAGAGAGGGCACCCCACCCCTTCCCCTGGCGCAGCCCCTCCCTCCTCCAACACCTCCTCCTCATCCGTAGTGCTTGGCGAAGCCCTGCCGGAGAACCACGAGCTCCACCACCACCACCACGCCGTCGTGCTGCCGGAGTTCTCCCTCAACTTCTCCTCTCCCCTTGCTGGATCAAGAAGGAGGAGACGTCCCCGGGCTGTACATGTGTGTTGAATGCGGATGCGCCGTCCGTTCGACGCTTGGATCGGATCTTCCGCGATTTGAATCACCGCGAGTACGACTCCATCAACCGTGTTCTTGTAACGCTTCCGCTTAGCGATCTTCAAGGGTATGACGATGCACTCCCTCTCTCTCGTTGCTAGTATCTCCTAGATTGATCTTGGTGACACGTAGGAAAATTTTGAATTATTACTGCGTTCCCCAACACTGAGCCACCTGCTCATGCGTCGCCTGCTCCGCCTCAAGCTTGGAGCGGACTGCCGCCTCATACTCCAGATCTGCTCCCGCCTCCGCCGAACCCTCGTGCCGACGCTTTTGGCTGGAGACGGCCTCATTGGAGGAACCCCACAACCGATCCATGGAGAGCACCGTCGTGAATGAGAGGGGGAGGGGAGGAGGAGTGGATCTGAGAAAGGTGTGAATGGGGAAGCGCAGCCGACACACGTCGGATTTGTAAGCAGGGAACCCTAGAAATGGGGGGCGACACCCTTGCGGACCCATAAATACCCAGAACTAGCCAGGCCGAGGCCGTCGGACCAGGCCTGGGCGGTCAAGACAGGTTGAGGATGGGCCACTCGCGGCCCAAGGCCCAGGCCAGGGAGGGGAGAGAATAGGGCAAAGGACGAGAGAGGGGGAGGCCCATCAGGCCCAATGGGGACCGGGCGAGCCCGCACCAGGGGCCCACTAGCCCCCTAGTCGGCTGCCAGATCTAGGGTTAGCGCCAGCCTCGAAGCTGCTGACGTTGGTGAGCATAGCCCCGTCGCCGTCGGTGATCCCACCGCAGGAGCCAGAGAAGGGAAGGAGGAACAATTCATCACCTCCAGAGAAGTGCAGTGGCTCAAGAAAAACTCCGAGACATCCTCGAACCAAAACCCTAGCCTCCGTCCTCCGTTCTCAAATCTCTACTATCTCTATTCTCTATCTCTACTACTTGTCCTCCGTTCTCAAATCTCTACTATCTCTACTCTCTATCTCTACTACTTGCAAACAACGTAATATTTTCATTTCACCTTTCTTCCCACTACCTCTTCGTCCAACCTTGCATGCATCTGATAATTAATCACCTTAATTTATTTACCTTCTCAACCAATTGCACTTTAATTTATTTATCAATCTTCTAATCTTTACTACTTGAAAACAATGTAAGGTTCCCATTTCACCTTTCTTCCCACCACCTCTTTGTCCAACCTTTCATGTATGTGATAATTAATCATCTTAATTTACTTACCTTCTCAACCAATTGCATTTTAATTTACTTATCAATCTTCCAATCAAAATATATAATAATTCATGGGCAGAATTTGATGAACATTTATTTACACAATTGCATTATTATTCACAGGTAAATCATGAGCTAACGTACTGTAGAATATGTATATCCCATGGCAACGCACTTACATTGTTTAGTCTCTCTAAAAAAAAGAAACCCTCGCCTCCTCCCTCCACTATCCGCCCCCCTACGCCGTTACCGCCAAGTCATGGCCGCAACCCCGCCGCCGCCCGACGCCTTCGCCTTCTCTTCTGACGGAGAGCTCTTCGCAGCCGTCTCCGATCGGCGAATCCAGGTACTCGCTTCGCCTCTCTGCCCCCGCCTAAACCCCATTTTTATGAGCTGGCTAGCTCTCTAGTCTGTCGCTGTGAATTGGGGAACTCTCTGATCTGGATTGTTAATCCCTGCGAGATGTCCCGTGGTTGAAATGTAGCGTTACATGCCAGCAAGTTGCTAATTACCTCCCATGTTCATTTTATCATGGCGATTGATAGTTGCTAAGAAGGTACCCCCAGTTTGAAGTGCAGTGGGCGATTAAGTGTGATCTAACCAGACCATTGGAATCCCCCCCTCTCTCTCGCGACCGCGTCACCCCCCGCGGGTGACCGGCCGCGCGACCGGTCTCCTCCCTCCAGGCCCCCCCTCCCTCCTCCCTTCTCGCCGCAGTCGCCGGCGCCCGCGGCCGGCTTGGCCCCGGGGCTGCTGGTGGCGGCTGCCTCCTGGCCCTTCCCCTCCCGGTCGCTCTCCGGCGCGGGCGGAGCTGCTCCGGGGGGTGCATCTAGGCGGCAGTGGTCTGGCGTGGCGGCGGGGCTCCGTGGCGCATGCATGCGAGCAGCTGGGCGGCGGGATCTGGCGTCGTCCGCTCGGCCCAGATCGGGCTCCATCTGGGCCTGGGCGGGCCGGCGGCGGGGATGGTCTCCGGCGTGGCTTCTGGGAGGCGGGGGAGACGCGACGAGTGGCTGGGTGCCGGCGGCGCCGACGCCGGCCTGCTGCATCGCGGCCGGTGGGGCTTAATGGGCCCGCTTTAGGCCTGGCTGGGCCAGGGGTGGCCCGGCATGCCCCACTGCCGCGTCCGGATGGCTACCGCGACGGTGCCGGAGGCACGGGCCTCCCGCACGACGGCGGTGGAGGTGGTTCCCTCCCGCTCGGCATCAGTGTTGCTGCTCCCATCGTGGTGAGCTTCTCTCCGGTCCTCTCGGCCTCGTGGTGGTGTTCGTAGTGAGGCGGCGTGGCGGCGGCGCTACTGCGTTGGCGCATGGTGATGGGCGACGGTTTGGCGGGTCGGTTCCGTCCGGTTGGGCGGTTGGGGTTGGAATGCGGGAGAAATTCCTGCCGGCTTCGGCCCCGACGCGGTGACACCTGCGGGTGCCATCATTCCTTCCTGGAGGGTGTCGGTGGTATTGTTAGAGTACGTAATGGGCCTAATGGGCCCATTAGTCTTAGGGTTAATTAGAGATAAGGGTCGCTTGCTTAGGGGTCAAGTAAGCCTTGCTTGGGAGTCAGGTAAACCTCTCTATATAAAGAGAGGAGATGTATCAATCTAATCAAGCAAGAATTAAGAAGGAAATCCCTTCCCTCTTGCCCGGCCGTGGGCAAAAAGGCCCCCGGTCGGCCCTCTCGCGCCCTCCTTCTAGCAGCGCCATAACAATTTCCCACCTCCCTCCGCGTGCCGGGGGAAACCCGAGGACTCGTCTGGGCAGCAGCGTCGTCGGCGTCGCATCCCTTCTTGGAGGTGCTGCTTGGTACGCGGCGGTTTGGAGCCTCGGTCTGTGGTGGTCTGTATCCGGTGGGCGCCGCGGTGGCGGGTCATCCGTGCTTTGCCGAGCTGCCGTGGTTGGCTTTTGTTTCTTCTTCTTTTTCTTTTGGTGTGTTGTGCTGCTCGCCACAGCGATCTCTGTACTCGGTATTGGTTGCTTTGGAATACAAAGCGGGGGGAAACCCTTTTTCGGTATTGATAGTTGCTACCGGCGAAGCTAGTTTCTGGTGTGTTATGTGTTGCTTGTTGCGGTGGTAAATATTTCTTTGGTATAGTACTCTTTTATTTTCTATTTTTGTGGTATCTACTTAATGTCATTTCCTAGATCAGAGAGAATGCGGCGCGATAAAATATCTAAACGTATGCGGCTGATTTAAATTGAAGGAGCATGAGAAAAAAACAATTAAAGGCATAGTTAAAGGAGGAGTAAAGTCGATTGGAATCGCATTAACCGGTTGCACGCATCGGCATTAAATCGACAGCATAAAAATCTAAAGGTTAAAGGGAGAAATTAAAGGCCACACATTGCTCGTTAGTCGCCGTGGTATCTACTTAAGCCCCTTGTCATTTTCTACTAACTAATCGACGTGGTTTCTCCTTTCAATAAAATTGTGAAACCAGGGCTATGACACTTTGATCCATTTCTTTGTAGCCATGTGAGCAATTTGTTATCAGCCGTTTATAAAGAGTGTTCTAAATAAAGAGTTCCGTGTTGTGAGTTTTAGTATGATTGCTGCTTATACTGTTCTAAAGAGGTATGGATTTGAGGTACAAGCCTCCTTGTAAGCAAAAATGGTTGAAAATTGATGCTTACATGGATTTTCTTGTTGGAATTTACTTGAAAGTGTCAAGTGATGTTTTCTGGTAGATATGGTGGACTCTTATGGCAAAACTGGTTTTAAGGGTATTTGGAAGCACAAGTAGTATCTCTACTTGGTGCAAAGAATTGGCTAGCATGAGGGAGAAAGGCAAGCTCAACATGTTGGATGATCCATGACAATATACTTTATTTCAGATATAAGAAAACATAACCCATTATGTTGTCTTCCTTGTCCAACATCAACTCTTTAGCATGTCATACTTTAATGAGTGCTCACAATCATAAAAGATGTCCAAGGTAGTATATTTATATGTGAAACCTCTCTTTCTTTATTACTTCCTATTAATTGCAACGATGACCAAAACTAAATTTGTTAACTTTCAATAACTTTTAATCATCATACTCTTTCTATGTGAAGTCATTACTCTCCATAAGATCAATATGAACTCTTTATTCCTTTTTATTCTTTCTCTTTTCTTTTATTCCCTCAAGATCATGGCAAAATAATCAAGCCCTTGACTCAACACTAATCTTTATTATATATAGCTCACGGACTCGATTACATAGAGGGATCATAATGCAAAACTCAAAACTAAATCATACTAAAACTTTATTCTTCCAGATCAAGATATTACTAAAAGGATCGAACTAAGAAAACGGTAAAGATAGGAGTGTGATAGTGATACGATACCGGGGCACCTCCCCCAAGCTTGGCAGTTGCCAAGGGGAGTGCCCATACTCAGTACTCAGTTCTTATTTGGTGGTGGTGAAGGAGTTGTTGATGATGTAGGCTTGTCGTCCCTCTTCCAAGGCATAGGCTCACCATCATAGAAAGATGATCGAGTCTCCGGGATCCTCAAATCTGCAGCCAAACTCATCCTCTTGAATCTATATTCATACTCACATTTTTGGTTTTGCAGGTCATAGATCTGGGATTGGAGGTGCTCGACTTTCTCGTGAAGCTTGAAGATGGCCTCCCCAATGTTCTTGGCGTCTAGCTTGTGGTTGTTGGTGAACTCCGCGATCATCATGTGGTTGGCGTCGAGTCCGCGTTCCACCATCCCTTGGCACTTGAAAACTTGCTGCTCCATTGCTTCGAGTCTTGTCTCCACGCTTCCGATCCTCCTTGGTCCCTCAACATCGCGAATGTGCAGCACACTATCATGCATCTCAATGGTTTGAGGGTGTTGCAGCACCTCCGCGAGGTAGGGGTTGATGACCTTCTCGAAAAACTTGTCCTTGGGTGCGCTCGAAGCCGTCATGGTGATCTGGATCTGTCAGAAAAACAGCTCGAAACAAAACATGAAATATTTGCGTGATACAGTGGTTAAAACCTTTGGGAGATTATATAATGAATTTTTACCGACCAAAAGAAGTATCGTGCAAGGAAAAGGAGTCCGGAGGGCACATGAGGTGCCCACGAGGTAGGGGGGCGCGCCTAGGGGGTAGGGTGCGCCCTCCACCCTCGTGTATGCCTCGTGTCCCTTTCGGACTACTTCTTATTTTCCTATTTTCTTAAATATTCCAAAACGGAGAAAAATTGCCATTAGAAATATTTTGGAGTCGTTTACTTACCTTACCACATACCTATTCCTTTTCGGAGTCTAAAACGTTCTGGAGAGTGTCCCTTATATATTCGTCCGAGGTTACGGTTTCAATAACATTAGTTTCAACATTTATTGGATTACCTGAGATATAGTGTTTGATTCTTTGACCGTTCACCACCTTCGGATTTGTGCCTTCGAAGTTGTTGATTTTTATGGCACCGGAACGATAGACCTCCTCGATAACGTAAGGACCTTCGCATTTAGAGAGAAGTTTTCCTGCAAAAAACCTTAAACGAGAGTTGTATAACAAGACATAATCACCTACATTAAACTCACGCTTTGTACCCTTTTGTCATGCCATCTTTTAACTTTTTCTTTAAACAGTTTGGCATTCTCATAGACCTGGGTTCTCCATTCATCAAGAGAGCTAATGTCAAATAGCCTCTTCTCACCGGCAAGTTTGAAATCATAATTGAGCTCTTTAATGGCCCAATATGCCTTATGTTCTAGTTCGAGAGGTAAGTGGCAGATTTTCCATAAACCATTTTATACGGAGACATACCCATAGGATTTTTATATGCAGTTCTATATGCCCATAATGCATCATCAAGTTTCTTAGACCAATTCTTTCTAGATCTGTTAACAGTCTTTTGCAAAATTAATTTGAGCTCTCTATTACTCAGTTCTACTTGACCACTAGACTGCGGTGATAGGGAGATGCAATTCTATGATTAACATCATACTTAGCAAGCATTTTACGAAAGGCACCATGAATAAAATGTGAACCACCATCAGTCATTAAATATCTAGGGACTCCTAACCTCGGAAAAATAACTTTTTTAAGCATCTTAATAGAGGTGTTATGATCATCACTACTACTTGGAATAGCTTCTACCCACTTAGTAACGTAATCAACAACAACTAAAATATGTGTATACCCATTAGAGCAAGGAAACGGTCCCATATAATTAAAGCCCCAAACATCAAATGGTTCAATAACAAGTGAATAGTTCATAGGAATTTCTTGACGTCTACTAATATTACCAATTCTTTGACATTCATCACAAGACAAGACAAACTTACGGGCATCTTTAGAAAGAGTAGGCCAATAAAAACCGGATTGCAATACCTTATGCGCAGTTCTTTCTCCAGCATGGTGTCCTCCATAAGCCTCGGAGTGACACTTGCGTAGGATCTGTTCTTGTTCATGCTCAGGTACACAACGTCTAATAACACCATCTACTCCTTCTTTATAAAGGTGTGGGTCATCCCAGAAGTAATGTCTTAAATCATAGAAAACCTTTTTCTTTTGCTGGTATGTGAAACTAGGTGGCATAAATTTAGCAACAATGTAATTAGCATAATCAACATACCATGGAGCAGTACGAGAAGCATTTATGACAGCTAATTGTTCATCAGGAAAGATATCATCAATAGGTAGTGGGTCATCAAGAACATTCTATAACCTAGACAAGTTGTCTACAACGGGGTTCTCAGCTCCCTTTCTATCAATAATATGCAAATCAAATTCTTGTAGCAAGAGAACCCATCTAATAAGTCTAGGTTTAGCATCTTTCTTTTCCATAAGGTATTTAATAGCAGCATGATCGGTGTGAACAGTTACTTTAGAATCAACAATGTAAGGTATGAACTTATCACAAGCAAATACAACTCCTAAAAATTCTTTTGCAGTAGTAGCATAATTTCTTTGGGCATTGTCTAGAGTTTTACTAGCATATTGGATAACATTTAATTTCTTATCAACTCTTTGCCCTAGAACAACACCTACAGCATAAACACTAGCATCACACATAATTTCAAAGGGTAAATTCCAATCAGGTGGCTGAACAATAGGTGCAGAAATCAAAGCTTTCTTAAGTATTTCAAATGCTTCTACACAATCATCATCAAAGACAAAAGAAACATCTGTTTGTAAGAGATTAGTCAGAGGCCTAGAAATTTTTGAGAAGTCTTTAGTGAACCTCCTATTAAAACTGGCATGACCAAGGAAACTTCTTATACCTTTAATGTCCTTAGGACACGACATCTTTTCAATAGCATCAACTTTGGCTTTATCAACTTCAATACCTCTTTCAGAAATTTTATGCCCCAAGACAATACCTTCATTAACCATAAAGTGGCACTTCTCCCAATTCAAGACAAGACTAGTTTCTTCACATCTCTGCAAAACTCAGTTAAGATTGCTTAAGCAATCATCAAAAGAAGTTCCATATACGAAAAAATTATCCATGAAAACCTCAATAATCTTTTCACAAAAGTCAGAGAATATAGCAGTCATACATCTTTGAAAGGTAGCAGGTGCATTTCATAAACCAAAAGGCATACGTCTATAAGCAAAGGTACCGAAAGGGCAAGTAAAAGTGGTCTTTTCTTGATCCTCTTTTGACACAGGTATTTGAGAGAAACTAGAATAACCATCTAGAAAGCAAAAATGTGTATGTTTGGACAATCTTTCTAGCATTTGATCAATAGAAGGTAAAGGGTAATGATCCTTTTTAGTAGCTTTATTTAATTTGCGGAAATCAATTACCATTATATAACCTATAACAATTCTTTGTGGGATCAATTCATCTTTATCATTAGGAACAACAGTAATACCTCCCTTCTTAGGGACACAATGGACATGACTTACCCACTCACTATCAGCAACGGGATAAATTATACCTGCCTCCAGAAGCTTTAGTATTTCCTTCCTTACCACTTCTTTCATCTTAGGATTTAACTATCGTTGGTGATCAACAACCGGTTTAGCGTCTTTCTCCAATTTTATTTTGTGTTGGCATAGAGTGGGACTAATGCCCTTAAGATCATCAAGAGTATATCCAATAGCAGCACGGTGCTTCTTCAGAGTTTTCAATAATTTCTCTTCTTCCTGCTCTAAAAGGTTAGCAGTAATAATAATAGGATATATCTTCTTCTTATCAAGATAAGCATATTTAAGAGTATCAGGTAATGGTTTAAGCTCAAATACGGGATCACCCTTGGGTGGAGGGGGATCCCCTAGGATTTCAACAGGCAAGTTCTGTTTCAAAAAAGGTCCCCGTTTAAAGAATACTTCATCTATTTCCCTTCTTTCATTCATAAACATATCATTTTCATGGTCGAGCAAATATTGTTCTAAAGGATCATTAGGAGGCACGACAATAGAAGGAAGACCAATAATTTCATCTTTATTAGGCAATTCTTTATCATGGGGTTGCCTACGGAATTTAGCAAAATTAAAATCATGAGACATATCCCCCAAACCAATAGTAACAACATCCTTTTTGCAATCTATCCTAGCATTAACAGTATTCAAGAAGGGTCTACCAGATATGATGGGACAAAAGTTATCTTGTGGAGAACCAAGAACAAGAAAATCAGCATGATATTTAACTTTCCCACACAAGACTTCAACATCTCTAAAAATCCCAACTCGTGAAATAGTATCTCTATTGGCAAGCTTAATTGTAACATAAATTTCCTCTATCTCAGCAGGTGCAATATCATGCATAATTTCTTTGTATAAGGAATGAGGTATTGCACTAGCGCCCATATCACATAAGTCATGATAGAAATGATCTCCTATTTTAACAGAAATAACAGGCATGCCTACAACAGGTCTATGTTTATTTTTAGTATCAGGACTAGCAATTTGATAACCCACAAGTATAGGGGATCGCAACAGTTTTCGAGGGTAGAGTATTCAACCCAAATTTATTGATTCGACAAAAGGGGAGCCAAAGAATATTCTCAAGTATTAGCAGTTGAGTTGTCAATTCAACCACACCTGGATAACTTAGTATCTGCAACAAAGTATTTAGTAGCAAAGTAATATGGAAGTAACGATAACGGTAGCAAAAGTAATATTTTTGGGTTTTGTAGTGATTGTAACAGTAGCAATGGAAAAGTAAATAAGCGAAGAACAATATGTGAAAAGCTCGTAGGCATTGAAACGACGATAGAGAATTATGCCGGATGCGGTTCATCATGTAACAGTCATAACATAGGGTGACACAGAACTAGCTCCAATTCATAAATGTAATGTAGGCATGTATTCCGAATATAGTCATACATGCTTATGGAAAAGAACTTGCATGACATCTTTTGTCCTGTTGGCGTTCTGGGAACGGGGGTCCCCAGACTTGCTTGCCTGCGGCCTGCGGCGTGGCTCAAAGGGGGCCCAGCACGGCCCATCTTCATCAACACAAACCCAAGACCCTCGCGAGGGGCCAAGCCTCGCGGGGCGGACGACACGGAGCTTCCTCAGGCGCAGCCTCATCAGGCTGGCTCGCGAGGAGGCGGAGAGATCAAGGCGGGGTACCTCACGAGGTGCCCATGACGTAAGTCATGACGACCGAGGGCGCCAGGTGGGCGCCAGCCCGCGCAGTGTCCTCCCTTTCCTCTTTGGTGCAAAGGGAGCAAGCGCAGGCGGGAGGATCAAGCAAAGGCACCCATTTCGGTGCAATGAGACCAAGACCAGCTCCACGACAAGGAGGAAGTCACTGTGGAGCCCAAGCCAGCGTCATCACCAGAGCCTTTGGCAGGAAAAGACCAACTTTAGTCAGGATAAGTGTACCAGATGTTCCCCTTCAAACTGGCCAATTGTTGGCGCCCTTCCCGCTCAATATTTGGGAAGAGGCCCAGGGCCTTTGCCTATAAATAGGACCAGCCACCCCCAGGGTAGAGACATCTGGCAACCCGGCAATCAGTTAGATAGGCATAGGCAACAGACAGAAAGAGAAAGGGGGAGAAGGGCGACTGAGCTCCTCCTAGCAGTTCATCGCCCCGGCCAAGAACAGACCCTCGCGAGGCTGTTCTTCCTTGTATTGTTCATCATCAGCCCAAGAGGCAATCCACACACCACCACACTAGAGTAGGGTATTACACCACATCGGTGGCCCGAACCAGTATAAACTCTGTGTCTCTTGTGTTGTTCTTCTCGTAGCTTAGATCCTTGCGAGGCGGAGGGGTACAGGTAGGTAGGAAGCATAATCTCCGCGCGCACCCCAAAATTCGAACCTTAAGGGTCTTCCGGAACCCGAAATCCGACATTTGGCGCGCCAGGTAGGGGTGCGCCGGAATTCGTCCTCCGCCGCTCCATTCTCCTCCGACCACCGCGTCCATGTCTGACGCTCGTCGGGCCCGCACCGAGCGCCGCACTGCTCTCGCTTCCCGCGTCGCCCAGACGGCCCCTGTCGGCGGGTGTCCTCGCCGTTCCCCGTCGCCTGCCATCAACGCCGCCACTGGCCCGGCGGGGAACGAGCAGCAAGCATCGTCTCAGCATCCTTCCCTGCGGCGAGACGGCTGCACCGCTACTCCCTCGCTCACCCCAGCTGGCTCTTCGTCCCGCGCGCTCCGCGCGCCCTTGGAGGCTCGAGCTGTGCTCATCGCGGGAAACGAACTCCTGCGCTACCGTCCCGTCGACGACGTCTATGAAGAGTGGCTCGACCGCGTCGCCGAGCTCGTCCGCGCCGCGGGGGGCTCTCCTGCACCATCCGTTCCGCTGCACCGCACCCTGCCCCGCGTGGGCGATGAAGCTCCGGGGGCGCCCCAGCCGCCTCCTCACCAAGAAGACGCCCCAGCCGCAAGGCGCGTGGCCCCTGGCTGGAACCCGCTCCGCCAGGCACCAGCGTGACAAGAGCAGAGCTGCCAAGAATTCCCTCGCCCGCAAGAAGCCGCCTAGGCGCTCCATGCTCCGGCACGTCGCGGCCACGCTCCTGCTCCCGCACGTCAAGACCCCGCGCTACTCCCAGCTGTAGCGCGCGGGGACCTGCAAGACCAAGCTCTCCGTCACCCAAGGCCTCCCGTGACCACGGCGGGCTGCCGCGCCTTCACCACCGAGCTGCGCTGCGTCGCGTGGCCCGGCAAGTTCAAGCCAGAGTTTCCTCCTCGCTACGACGGCACAGCCGACCCCGCGGAGTTCCTCGAGCTCTATGAGCTGAGCTGGGCATCGAAGCTGCCAACGGAGATGAGAAGGTCATGGCAAACTGGTTTCCCATGGCGCTCAAGGACGGAGCCCGCACCTGGCTCCTGAACCTGGCCCCAGGCACGATCTCCTCCTGGGACGAGATGCGCACCCGCTTCATCGCCAACTTCCAAGGTACTCGCGACCGGCCACCCGCCGTGAGCGACATGCACCGCATCAAGTAGCAGCTAGGAGAGACCCTGCAAAAGTACATCCAACGCTTCAACAACGCACGCCTCAAGATTCCCAGGGTGTCCGAGGAGGCCATCATCTCAGCCTTCTCCGACGGCGTGCGCGACGTCAAGATGAAGGAGGAGCTGGCGATGCATGAAGACCTGTGCACTTCCTTGGAGTTGTTCAACTTGGCGACCAAGTGCGCCAGGGCTGAGGAAGGGTGTCTCTCCCTCCTCGAGCTGCCTGCCGCAGACCCAGAAGAGAAGAAGTCCAAGGCCAAAGACGTGAAGCGCAAGGGGGCTGCCTTACTCGCGGCAGAACCGGACACCAAGCGGGGCAGAGATCAGCCCGAGTCTTCCAAGGGCAGTCGCTACTGTGTGTACCACGACCTCCACACCCACAACACCAACGAATGCCAAGAGCTCCGAGCCGTGCGAGAATGAAGGATCGGCCGTCGCCCCGACCATGTCGACCGGGGCTATGGTCGAGGAGGAGGAAGGAACGCAGGATGCTGGGAAGACCGCGGCCCACGCCAAGGGTGGAGCGATCGACCTCGCGAGGACTGCTGGCAAGACCTGCCTCGCGAGGGAGACTAGAGGGATCAGCCTTGCGAGGATCGCCCGCAAGGTAACGCAGGCCTCCCTCCGCTGCCGCCTCATCCAAGAAGAAACGAGGACCGCCACCAGGACGAGGGGGCTGGGGGCTTCCAAGAGCCATGCGCAATCGCCTGCACCCTGGGCGGAGCTCAAGCCCCAGCCTCTCAGCGCATCTTCAAGCAGTTCGCCCACGAAGTAAATGTAGTCCTCCCCAAGCTCGAAGCCACACGTCCTCTCAGGTGGTCGCCATGCGCCATCACGTTCAGCTCAGCGGATCAGCTCAAGTGTGCAGCCACAGACGGAGTCCTCTCGATGCTTTGTTCCCCAATCATCAGCAACGTGGTGGTCACCAAGACCCTTATCGATGGCGGGGCAGGGCTCAACGTCCTGTCCGTGGAAACATTCAACAATCTCCAAGTGCCTTACAATCAGCTTCAGCCAACCAAGCCTTTCTGCAGAGTCACTGACGGCTCCATGGTCCCGATCGGGAAGGTCCGCCTCCCTGTCACCTTCGGAGCACGCAACAACTACCGCACCGAGCTCATCGACTTCGACGTCGCTCACATTCGCCGGCCGTACAACGCCATCCTTGGTTACCCGGCGCTGGCCAAGTTCATGGCCGTGACTCACCACGGCTACAACATCCTCAAGATGCCAGGGAGTGGCGGAGTCATCACGGTGCCCTGTGAGGAGAAAGACGCGGTGAGTTCCCTGGAACGAGCTTTTTAGGCCGCATCATTGGAAGACCCTGATCGTGGAAGCAGGGGGCTCTCCGAGATCACCCCCAAGAAGAAGAAGACGTCGTCCGGACCGATCCCTCAGGAGGCAGGTCCCTCAGGGCCCGTGCCTGCCCAGGGGGAACCTCCTTCCATCGCATAGGAAAGCGCGCCCGGCGCCCTCCTCAGGCAGGGCTCGGGGGCTCTCTCATGGAGGGCCACCGACCTGGCAAAGGTCACGAGGGAGGCGCTTGGGCACCACGTCGAGGCGTGTTTCGAAGCACGTTTCCCTCAAGAAGGAGCAAGACAAGGAGGATCAGACCCTCAGGAGTTCGTCAGCGAGGCCATTCAAGAACTACAGGAATCAAGAGTCATGAGAGGCGGCCGCCGCCTACTAGCTGTGGCTCTCCATCCAGGCGAGGATGGTGGGCTGCGCGTCTGCGTCGACGTACCAGGGCTCAATCGAGTCGCCACTCTGGAGCGCCTCTGGCCCTCGCGAGTGGGGCGCTGCGAAGGTCCACCCCACAGCTACGTTAGCATGCCTTACGGCTTGCCGAGCGTGGCTGCCACGTACCAGCGCCTCATGGGGGGCATCATGGAAGCTCAAGAGGCCAGGCGTTCCGCAGCCCTGGCGGAGATGGAGATGGTCCGCGAGGAGCCACCAGCGCCTCCGGAGCCTCCCGAGGCCCCAGGGCCTGGGGGCTCGTGAGGATCGGCTTCTGCAGCCCACCGAGTCTGCTGCACCAACACTCTTTCGTCCTCAACATCATCAGGTGACATCTTTTAAGTTTCGTTTCCAGCTGAGAGCGCCCCCCCAGGGCTACATTATTCCCCGGCCGTGTGGATCCGTCCCTGTGGCATGTATCCCTTTTATTTTCATGTTGTTAGCTTACTCTGTTGGGGGCGCCCCTCGGGCTGCATCATCCCCAGGTCGCTCGGGCCTGACCTAGTGACGCATGCCTTCCCAGCATCTATTTGAATGAATTCACTCCTTCGCGACTAATGTGTTTGACCTAGTTGCCCGTTCAACTGACGCGAACTGACGGAGCTGCTCCCAAAATGGCACGACGCCTGCGCATGGGTCCGTCCCTGCAACACCGACGAACCTGAGTGGCTGAGCTCTGGCCGCGGCAGCCCCGCACTACGCCACCTCGTCAAGCCTTCAGTGCCTCACCACCCCTCGGAAGCAACCAACGGCTGGCTGTCAATTGCCATGGCAACCCCTCGCTCTTTCTATGATGGTCTGCAGGATCCCCTGAAGGAGCTGCGTCAGGCGAGGCCCTTGCGGAGCCTCCTTCACTCTCAACCGCATGAACCGCTTGCACGTTAAAGGGGGGGTGCCTGAGCATCGCGACTCAGGGCTCCTACTAGCTCTCCAGCCCTCACCCTCTGGCCTTGACCACGGCATCGCGACCTGGCATACCAGCGACGGCTGAGACTCGCTCGAGGGCCGGGACCCGAGGACATAGAGCATAAAGGGGAGCAAAGGCGAGAGGGGAGGGACACGCGAGGACCTCGCCGAGAAACCTCATGCCTGACGATGCACGGACCCAGTGACACACTAGGGAGCGGTCCCTGATTCTCGAGATAAGTCACTACCCGGAAGTACCAGCTACCGTGGCACTGTCCCCGCACCTAATGCAATCCCGTGTTAGCAACGCCGCTCTCCTTTCTCACCGAACGATGGCTGCTTGAGCGCCAAGGGGGACCTCCTGAGCATCGTGGCTCAGGGGCTCTTACCGGACCTCGGGTCGCTCACCTCCTGGCCTTGACCACGGCATCGCGACCTAGCATACCAGCAACGGCTGAAGCCGCCTTGGGACTGGGACCTGTTGGCGCAGAGCACCAAGCCCTCGCGAGGTTCGAAAGGAAGGACTGAGCTAAGACGGAATGAGCGACTCGCACAATTCTACGACAAGGGTTGTATAAATAAACAAGATCACAGACACCTTACAAGCCCCGCGGGGCGCGACTTTGATTCCTCGCAGGGAATGGATCCTAGAGGGACGCTAACTACACGCGCCCCTGCAAAAGATGCCATCATCAACGGTGGGCCGTCAAGCACCGGCGCCAACCCCATCCAGATCAGAGTCGGCGACGACCAGACGAGCCCGCCCTGCTCCAGGAGCGGCGCCGGCTCGGGGGCTCGTAGCTGTCGTCGCTCGTCTCCGGAGTCACGAAGAGTTCGGCGGAGTCGCTGGATCCTCCGACGCCTCCGTCGCCCGAGGAGCCGCCAAGGGGGCGGTCGGCGGGCCCGGTCCTCGCCGTGGCAGGGTCTCGACCACCTCTCCTGGGGAAGCACTCCAGCCGGCGCCCGTTCGCGTCAAATACCTTGAAGAACATCACCGAGGCACCGTTGTACTCCAAGTGGATCACGAAGGCGCCTCTTGTCCTGCAAACCCGGGCGATTTCGCCCCAGCCACGAGTCATGAAGACCTCGCCCGGGGTGACGACTGCGACCTCCGCCTCGGTCGCAAGGGTGCTGCAGCCGGCGTGCTGCAGCCACAGTTCCAAGAGTTCCCCCCGCGGGATGATGGAGGCGAAGAAGGGAGGAAGGCGAATCCAAGACTGAGGATGCATGGCGGCGTGGAGCACGAACTCTCTGGAGGATCCCTCGGTGTGGACCCCAGGGGGGACGACCCACACCTTCGTGACCCGTCGGCGCCGACGACGGCGCCGCCCGTGGCGATCGGCATCCACCCCGTCAGAGCCCTTGATGTGGGCATACAAGGGGAGCGGGAACCCTGGCGGTGCCCGCTCGCCCCAGGGCCTCGACACCACCTGAAGAGTCCCCTCGTCCCGACGGCGGAGGGCGAGCCGTTTCTTCGGCGGGAGCGGGTCTGGTTCCTCTCGGGGGGCCTTTCCCTTCTCTACCGCTGAGAACCGACGGATCGGAGCCACCGCAGCAAGACGGAGCAAGGATCGGGAAGAAGGAGGAGCAAGGAGGAATGGACTGGAAGGGCGCGCGCCGTTCCGTACTTATAGCCGGCGAAGGCCAACCATCGGCCTCCACGATCTCAGGTAATCATGACCCTCTTTGCATGCAGGGACTTGTCCAATCCGTGCAGATGCCGAGGCGTCGTGGGGAAGTGGATACGCCCACGTCCAATCAACCGCCACGCGGCGCCCAAGGCCGCAGGCTGTTAGGGCCCGCGGTGCTTCGCCCTTGCCCTTTCGCCTCTCTGCACGGCCAAGTCCGGGCGCGCCTTGGGCCTGGGGGCTACTGTCGGCGTTCTGGGAACGGGGGTCCCCAGACTTGCCTGCCCGCGGCCTGCGGCGTGGCTCAAAGGGGCCCCAGCACGACCCATCTCCATCAACACAAACACAAGACCCTCGCGAGGGGCCAAGCCTCGCGGGGCGGACGACACGGAGCTTCCTCAGGCGCGGCCTCATCAGGCTGGCTCGCGAGGAGGCAGAGAGATCACGGCGGGGTACCTCACGAGGTGCCCATGACGCAAGCCATGACGACCGAGGGCGCCAGGCGGGCGCCAGCCCACACAGTGTCCTCCCTTTCCTATTTGGTGAAAAGGGAGCAAGCGCAGGCGGGAGGATCAAGCAAAGGCACCCATTTCGGTGCAACGAGACCAAGACCAGCTCCGCGACAAGGAGGAAGTCACTGTGGAGCCCAAGCCAGCGTCATCACCAGAGCCTTTGGCAGGCGAAGACCAACTTTAGTCAGGATAAGTGTACCAGATGTTCCCCTTCAAACTGGCCAATTGTTGGTGCCCTTCCTGCTCAATATTTGGGAAGAGGCCCAGGGCCTTTGCCTATAAATAGGACCAGCCACCCCCAGGGTAGAGACATCTGGCAACCCGACAATCAGTTAGATAGGCATAGGCAACAGACAGAAAGAGAAAGGGGGAGAAGGGCGACTGAGCTCCTCCTAGCAGTTCATCGCCCCGGCCAAGAACAGACCCTCGCGAGGCTGTTCTTCCTTGTATTGTTCATCATCAGCCCAAGAGGCAATCCACACACCACCACACTAGAGTAGGGTATTACACCACATCGGTGGCCCGAACCAGTATAAACTCTGTGTCTCTTGTGTTTTTCTTCTCGTAGCTTAGATCCTTGTGAACCCTAGAGTTCGAACCTTAAGGGTCTGCCGGAACCCGAAATCCGACATGTCCTACCCTCCCGTGGCAGCGGGGTCCTAGCGGAAACTAAGGGATATTAAGGCCTCTTTTTAATAGAGTACTGGACAAAAGCATTAACACATAGTGAATACATGAACTCCTCAAACTATGGTCATCACCGGGAGTGGTCCCAATTATTGTCACTTCGGGGTTGCCGGATCATAACACATAGTAGGTGACTATAGACTTGCAAGATAGGATCAAGAACTCACATATATTCATGAAAACATAATAGGTCCAGATCTGGAATCATGGCACTCGGTCCCTAGTGACAAGCATTAAGCATAGTAAAGTCATAGCAACATCAATCTCAAAACATAGTGGATATTTGGGATCAAACCGTAACAGAACTAACTCGATTACATGTAAATCTCATCCAACCCATCACCGTCCAGCAAGCCTACGATGGAATTACTCACGCACGGCGGTGAGCATCATGAAATTGGTGATGGAGGATGGTTGATGATGACAAGGACGACAGATTCCCCTCTCCGGAGCCCCGAACGGACTCCAGATCAGCCCTCCCGAGAGGTTTTAGGGCTTGGCGGTGGCTCCGTATCGTAAAACGCGATGAATCCTTCCCTCTGATTTTTTTCTCCCCAAACACGAATATATGGAGTTGGAGTTGAGGTCGGTGGAGCGTCAGGGGGCCCACGAGGCAGGGGGCGCGCCCAGGGGGGCAGGTGTGCCCCCACCCTCGTGGACAGGTGGAGGCCCCCCTAACGTGGATTCTTCTTCCAGTATTTTTAATAGTTTCCAAAAATAAGTTCCGTGGAGTTTCAGGTCATTCCAAGAACTTTTGTTTCTGCACATAAATAACACCATGGCAATTCTACTGAAAACAACGTTAGTCCGGGTTAGTTCCATTCAAATCATGCAAGTTAGAGTCCAAAACAAGGGCAAAAGTGTTTGGAAAAGTAGATACGACGGAGACATATCAACTCCCCAAGCTTAAACCTTTGCTTGTCCTCAAGCAATTCAGTTGATAAACTGAAAGTGATAAAGAAAAACTTTTACAAACTCTGTTTGCTCTTGTTGTTGTAAATATGTAAAGCCAGCATTCAAGTTTTCAACAAAGATTATAACTAACCACATTCACAATAACATTTAGGTCTCATGTTTACTCATGTCAATGGCATAATCAACTAGCGAGCAATAATAATAAATCTCGGATGACAACACTTTCTCAAAACAATCATGATATGATATAACAAGATGGTATCTCGCTAGCCCTTTCTGCACCTTTAAAGATCAAGTACTGACTAAACATTGTAATTCATGATAAAAGAGATCCAGTCATACCCAATATAATTTAATAGTAATGAATGCAAATGACAGCGGTGCTCTCCATTTGGTGCTTTTTAATTAATAAGAGGGTGATGACTCAACATAAAAGTAAATAGATAGGCCCTTCGCAGAGGGAAGCAGGGATTTGTAGAGGTGCCAGAGCTCAGTTTTGAAATAGAGATAAATAATATTTTGAGCGGCATACTTTCATTGTCAACATAACAACCAAGAGATGGCGATATCTTCCATGCTACACACATTATAGGCGGTTCCCAAACAGAATGGTAAAGTTTATACTCCCCCTCCACCAACAAGCATCAATCCATAGCTTGCTCAAAACAACGAGTGCCTCCAACTAACGACAGTCCCAGGGGGAGTTTTGTTCGCAATTATTTTGACTTAGTTTGCATAAAGCATGGGACTGGGCATCCCGGTGACCAGCCATTTTCTCGTGAGTGAGGAGCGGAGTCCACTCCTCTTGAGAATAACCCGCCTAGCATGGAAAATACGGACATCCCTAGTTGATACATGAGCTATTCGAGCATACAAAACAGAATTTCATTTGAAGGTTTAGAGTTTGGCACATACAAATTTACTTGGAACGGCAGGTAGGTACCGCATATAGGAAGGTATAGTGGACTCATATGGAATAACTTCGGGGTTTAAGGGATTGGATGCACAAGAAGTATTCCCGATTAGTACAAGTGAAGGCTAGCAAAAGACTGGGAAGCGACCAACTAGAGAGCGACAACAGTCATGAACATGCATTAAAATTAATAAACATTGAGTGCAAGCATGAGTAGGATATAATTGAAAGTGCAACTATCCCTGGGTGGTTTTGGTAATTCCTAACAACATATAGCTCATTGAGCTAATGTTATTCCAAGATAATTATTTTAGGAAAGCTCAATGATTGGCATGGCATGGATTAGAAAGTGGACCCTTAAAAATGCTAAGGACAAAGGATTGGCTCAAGCTCAAAGTACAAGACTCTACATTTTCTATTTTAGTGATCCAAGATCACATTGAGTCTATAGGAAAAGCCAATACTATTAAGAAGGGATGAGGTGTTGCTTAATGAGATTCTTGCTCAAAATGCTTAGTGATATGCTCCAAAACCCTCCACTACTTTCTCATATCCACATATGTCCTAAACCAAAAAGTACAACTCGGCCCCACCGATTCTTTCCATCTGGAGCCACCGAGTTTAGTTGACATAGCCACTGCCAGAAACCCTAATCAATTCGGTCTCACCGATAGGGATCTCAGTCTTACCGAGATGAGATTGCAAGCTCTCTGTTTCCCTTCGTAACGTTTCGGTCAAACCGAGATGAGCGATCGGTCCCACCGAGATTGCAATGCAAACTCTCTGTTTCCTTTTCGTAACGTTTCGGTCCAACAGAGATGAGAGAATTGGTCCCACCGAGTTTGCCTGACCAACTCTCTGTTTGGCTATTACCAAAATCGGTCTCACCGAGTTTGTGTAATCGGTCTTACCGAGATTACGTTATGGCCTAACCCTAATGACATCGGTCCCATCGAGTTGACATGTCGGTCCCACCGAGAATCCTAACGTTCACATTTTGAACTAAATCGGTCCGACCGATTTTAATGATTCGGTCCCACCGAGTTTGGTGATTTGTGTGTAATAGTTAGATTTTGTGTGGAGGCTATATATAACCCTCCACCCACTCTTCATTCGTGGAGAGAGCCATCAGAACATGCCTACACTTCCAATACATATTTTCTGAGAGAAAACCACCTACACTCGTGTTGAGGTCAAGATATTCCATTCCAACCACATAAATCTTGATCTCTAGCCTTCCCCAAGTTGCTTTCCAATCAAATCTTCTTTCTACCAAATCCAATCCTATGAGAGAGAGTTGAGTGTTGGGGAGACTATCATTTGAAGCACAAGAGCAAGGATTTCACCATCAACACACCATTTGTTACTTCTTGGAGAGTGGTGTCTCCTAGATTGGCTAGGTGTCACTTGGGAGCCTCCGACAAGATTGTGGAGTTGAACCAAGGAGTTTGTAAGGGCAAGGAGATCGCCTACTTCGTGAAGATCTACCCTAGTGAGGCAAGTCCTTCGTGGGTGACAGCCATGGTGGGATAGACAAGGTTGCTTCTTCGTGGACCCTTCGTGGGTGGAGCCCTCCGTGGACTCGCACAACCGTTACCCTTCTTGGGTTGAAGTCTCCATCAATGTGGATGTACGATAGCACCACCTATCGGAACCACGGATAAAAAAATCTCCGTGTCAACATTGCGTTTGCTCCCTCAAACTCATCCCTTTACCTTCATATGTAATTGTTTTACATTCCGCTGCTATACTCTTAGAATTGCATGTGTAGGTTGATTGCTTGACTTGTGCTAAGTTGCTAAAATCTGCCAAGAACTAAAATTGGGAAAAGGCTAGATTTTTATTTGGTCAAGTAGTCTAATCACCCCCTCTAGACATACTTCCGACCCTACAAGTGGTATCAGAGCTTTGGTCTCCATTTGCTTTGATTTACATAGCTTTTGGTGGTCATAGCCTTGGTTTCACAACCTAGGAGAGTATGGCGTCTAGTGAGGGAAATTACCACCGTAGAGGTCCTTACTTTGATGGCACTAATTTTGCTAGTTGGAAGCATAAGATGAAAATGCATATTCTTGGACATAACCCCGCCGTTTGGGCTATTGTGTGTATTGGCTTGCAAGGTGAATTTTTTGATGGGAGAGAACCGAACCGTGAAGCTACCGCGGAAGAGTTGAAGATGCTATAATACAATGCTCAAGCTTGTGATATTCTCTTCAACGGATTGTGCCCCGAAGAATTCAACAAAATCAGCCGTCTTGAGAATGCAAAGGAAATTTGGGATACTTTGATTGATATGCACGAAGGTACCGACTCCGCCAAGGAATCCAAATTGGATGTGCTTCAAAGCAACTTGACAAGTTCAAAATGAAGGATGGTGAAGGTGTCGCTAAAATGTACTCTAGGCTTGCTCTCATCACAAATGAGATTGCCGGCTTAGGAAGTGAAGGGATGACCGACAAATTCATCATCAAGAAGATCCTAAGAGCCTTGGATGGAAAATATGATACCATGTGCACATTGATCCAAATGATGCCCAATTACAAAGATCTCAAGCCAACGGAAGTCATTGGAAGAATTGTTGCTCATGAGATGTCACTCAAGGATAAGGAAGAGCTTCACAACAAGTCAAGTGGTGCTTACAAAGCCTCATGTGATACTCCCTCAAGATGGGAATGGGCCGGGTCGGCCCGCTGGGTCACTGACTCGACCCAAAATCTCGAGGCCAATGGGCCAGGCGGGTTGGCCTTAAGCAATAGACGGGTCAGTGGAGTCGGCACCGTCTGACCCGATGGATCACACGGGTCGACCCAGATGAGAGCTACGCCCTCGACCAATCTCTTCCGCCGTCGGCCGCCCCTAACCGTCTCTGCCGCCGGCCGCCCACAACCGTCTCTGCCGCCGCCCGGCCCCGGCCATCTCTGCCGCTGCCGGCGTTCCTCCCGCTGGTGCACCTCAAGCTCGCCGTCCCGGTCTCTCCATTCCGGTCACCAAGCATAGGTAGCTGGCTAGCTGCAGCGCTCTGCAATTTCTTGCGTCCTCTACTCCTGTTCGGCTGTAGCTGTGTAGCAGCAGCTGTGCAATTTCTTGCTAGCTAGGATTTATGTTGATTTCTTGCGTCTTGCACACGTAGCTGCAGTGGCTGTGCACATGTTATTTTCTGCAAAATTGATTAGTAGCTAGGATTTATGTTTGAAGTTGAGATTGCTTAAATCTGCATAAGTGATTGTGGAGAATTCCCTTGTATTGTTCTCTGATTGAGATGAATCTTACATACTGAGAGTTGATCCATATTGTGTACATGCAGTTTTTGTATGGTTGTGCATTAGTGTAATGTTGTGTGTAATTCTAGCTGAATTTTGGGTTGGCCCTGGTGTACCCAATGGGCCAGCGAGGCCACGGGATTTAGTCAGAATGGGTCGACCCGTGGCCCCTTGAAATTGGCCTTGAGGCCACGGGCCAGGTCCAAGGCCAGGTCCGGGCCGGCCCATTCCCATCTTGAATACTCCCACATCTTCAAGTGAGAAAGAAAACTTCAATGAAGAATTGAGCCTAATGGTAAAGAACTTCAACAAGTTCTACAAGAGTAGAAGCAAAGAAAGAAGTTCCAAGTCAAGGTCCTACAATGACAAAATATCTTCTAGTCGTGAGCGTAATTGCTACAATTGTGGAAGACCCGGACACTACTCCAATGAGTGTACGCCCCCCTACAAAAGAAGAGAAGATTCTCCCAAAAGAAGAAGTAGAAGAGAAGAATCACCACCAAGAGAAAGGAGGAGTAGAGATGATCGTTATGAACGAAGACCCTCTCGGAGAAGCAAGGATTCAGAAAGAAAGGAAAAGTCATCAAGGAGCTACACAAAAAGAAGACATCAAGCTCATGTTGGTGAATGGGTATCCGGCTCCGACTCCGACAATCACTCCAAAAGAAGTTATCACTCCGACTCCGAATATACTCAAGATGAAGGTGTTGCCGGTCTAGCACTTGTGTCAATCAACTCCTATGACATATTTGACTCACCAAATGAAGGAATTGGAAGATGCTTCATGGCCAAAGGTCCAAAGGTAACACATCCCGAGTATGTTGATTTCAATAGTGATGAAGATGATTTGCTAGGTGACTATGATTTACTTGTTGACAACTCTAGTGATGAAAACTATGATGAAATGTCAATTAAACATGCTAATCAAGATAAAACGAATGACGATGATAAGAAGGAGATTGAGCGTCTAACCAAAGAACTAAACACTCTTAAGTTAGCTCATGAAACTAACTTGGAAAATCATCGAGAACTTTTAAAGACTCATGATAAGCTACGCTTTGAAAAGCTCAACCTTGAGCAAGAGCATGAGTTTTTAAAGGCAATCAATGATGATCTTCGCAATAAAAGTTCTTCTTACATTGCCAAGCGTTTACTCTTGTCTACTTACATGCCACAAGTTAAATCTAGCAACAAGAACAAGAAAGATTCTTCATCTAGTAGTAACAACAATCATGCTAAATCCAATGTTGATGCTTCTAGTAGTTCTCTTGATTCCACTAATGATTCTCTTAGCCAAGTTACACTTGAGCAAGAAAATAGCTTATTGAAGGGAATCATAGAGAAAGGTGTTTACAAGAGTCTTGTCGGAAGTAAGCAATTTGAGGAAATTATGCGCAAGCAAGGAAGACACCAGAAGAATTGAGGTGTTGGTTTTGAACGGAAGTTCGATGCCAATGGAGTTGAGTGGGAAGAAGATCAATACCCCAAGATGAAGTTTGTTCCTCAACAAGAGAAGTATGATCCTACTTCTTTCAAAGGAACACAAGCTCAAGATGATCTTCCACCACAAGACCACAAGCAAAAAGGCAAGGATAAGCTTCAAGAGGAAATTGATGCATTTGAAGAAGCACCTAAGGCCTTGGTCAAGTGGGTTCCCAAGACTACATCAAGTTCCACGTCATCAAGTACAACTACGACTCCAAGGGTTCCCATCAAGATGATGTGGATCCATAAGAAGAAGAACTAGAGAGTTCTTGAGGGTGACTCCGCCAACATACTTTACTCTATCATTTTGGCAAGGACAAGTGCAAACAACTTCCATATCTTGCACTAGTTCAAGGAGTCACAAACCCTCTTGTTGGTAAGACAAGGGACAAGGTAACCTAATGACTTCATGGACATCATCTTGTGTATGCGTCACTCTATGTCTATGGATATCCTTGTTTGTTCCTTGTGGGACTAACCCGTGTAGGTATTGAAAGTGCAACTCACTCCAAAGGATTGCTCCAAATGATCTACATCAACATTGAGCATCTACATCTTCAACACCTACATGAAGTCATCATCGACAAAACCCAAGGTAAGTTCATTTCCTTTAGGGGGATATCACATCTAGGGGGAGCTTTACTCAAATCAATGAGCTAAAGCAACTCTAATGGTGTGAACACAACAATGCTTTATGTAAAAGTGGTAACCCCACTCATGCTTAAACGATGAGTATGACTTATGATCAAATGTTCTCATTTGACTCTTAAGTCAATATACTCATATATAGATGACCTAGTCATCGCCAAATTGCTTGATAGATGCTAGAGTGTTTGTGCATGCTTTGTCACATATTTCATTTGCCATTTTAATTATGTGAGCATGTTGGATGCATATTTTACTCATTCGAGGACATCCATTTGTTGCTATGATTGTCTGGCTCTTTCTCTTTTGCCAAATGGATGGACAAGAATGCCTAAGAACACCCTCTTGCTATCTATGCTTTTCTCGTCTCAAACTCTATTCATGCTACATCACAAAGTTTGATCAAGTCAGATTCGAACCACTCTGTGTGACGAGCACTCAGAGATCCCGATTCGTCATAGACTTAAACCTCCAAAACCTCTTTGTGCATCTCGGTCTGACCGATTCATCCTTTTCGGTCCTACCGAGTCACCAAGTTGATCTAGGGTTTTCAATCTCGGTGCAACCGATTAGAACTTTTCGGTCAAACCAAGTTGCAGTAACTGCTTGCAGTTTTGCATCTTGGTGCCACCGAGTCGTTCCACTTGGTCACACCGACAGGGTCAAGTTATATATACCGCTGGGTCAAAATTTGGAAATTTCTCCGAACCCCTTCGCCCGTGCGTAACCTACTCTGCCTCCTCTGGTCTCCGGATCGTCCTCTCGTTGCTAGCGACCTCCCGCCACTGGTCTCCGCCGCTGTCAACAGAAATCTTCTTCGCCGTTGTCGTCGTAGCAAGTTTGTCGCCGCACTAGGGTACAGACTTGATCATTGTGCTAATCTTTAACTCTGATTCTTAGCACATTGCTTTGCCATGTTTCTTGCCATAATTTAAATCATCCTGTCCAGCGAAAACACGTCGCGTAGATTAGTTTTGATTTGAAAATTTAGGGTTAGGTCTCTGCTGAATTCATCTCGGACCGACCGAGTTGTAGAAATCGGTCTCACCGATTTTGGCTTAGGCCAGAGCACACGCATTTTTGGTCCGACCAAAAATTGCAAATCGGTGTGACCGAGTTCGATTCTATGTGAAACCCTAGCAGTCTCAGTACTACCGAACTGTGACTCAGTCTGACCGAGTTCACTAGTTCAGGTTCCAAAAGCTGCTTCGATATCACCGAGTTTACAAATTGATAGATCCGAAATGCTTTCTGTGAAGAACTAAAACTAAGTTTTTAAGTCATCTGTTTTGCAAAAACTCCTATACTTTGTGATGCTCATCTACTCTACCTTGTCTACAACCTATTCACAGGGTCTGCTGACACTGTACTTGCAAGATGTCTGACCAAAGTGACAGCCAGAACAAGTCATAGGAACAAGTTCAGTTAAGTGAGGGCACTAGTCCCTCTAGCAGCTATGATGAAGGCAGCAGGAGCACTCCAAGCAATCTGCCAAAGGCTGCTACCAGAACAAGGAAGAAGAGGACTTCTGACTCTGAAGATGAAGATTATGTGGCTGTTGAAGATGAAGCCACTTCTAAGAAGAAAGTGCTGAAGAAAGAGTATGGTTCAGCTGCTGCAACTAAGGCAGGTCTGAAAACTAAGATGCCAGCAAGAAGACAACCCATGTCTAAGCCAAGGAAAGTTGCCACAGGAGAAACAATGGAGTTCACTCTTGAACCCAAGGAAACTGGAGATGGTAAGAAAAGGAAAGAAAGGGTCAAGAAGACCATTGCTAGAGTTATTGGTAAACCTTCAATGATGAGAGATTCTGAAGAAGAGGAAGAAGAAGAGGATGCAGCACCAGCACCCAAAGCTCAAAAGCTTATGGGAGATGCAATTAAGGCAGGGGCTGCTCCATCTAAGCCCAAAACTGCTCCTAAGGCTGCTGCTCCAGCTCCAAAGCCAAAACCCAAGAGGAGCACCAGGAACATCCCTGCTGAGGAGAAGAACAAGGCCCCAGTGCCTCAAGCTGCTGAAGAAGAAGAGGAAGATGATTCTGTTGTTTTGAGGAAGCTTAAGCCCAAGATCCCTGATCACAATGATGCACACCCAGTTGCAGAGAATATGAAAATCAAGAAGGATTCAGGATTGAGGCTATGGAGAGAGTCTGATCCATATGCCACCAGGAGAAGGACTGTTGTGGACTACAGATTCCACACTAAGGAACAACATGACTTCTATGAGACTGTTTTACTTGGCAAGAAGCCCATAGTGTGTGACATGAGATGGGGTGATTGGAAATTCATTAAGGAAAATAAGGATCACTTCCCTGGGGTATGTGACAGCTTCAAGGCATGTGGAGTTAATGAGTTTGTGGCTCAGAAGTTCACTAAGTGGAATGATGAGCTCATTATGCAATTTTACTCCACTATACATTTCTATCTAGATGGAAGGATTGTGTAGATGTCTGAGGGTACTAGGTACCAGTCTACAGTTGAAGAATGGGCAAAACTCATAAATGCTCCTGAGGAACATGAGGATGACTTGAATGTCTATGCCAAGAAGAAGAAAGACCACAACTCTATGGCCAATATGTACAAAGAGATCCCTGATACTGCTTTCGACACACATAAGTTTGGATCTGTACACTATTTGTTGTCTGGTTTGCCAACAATCAATTGGATTCTGAGGCACACACTTCTACCCAAGTCAGGTGATCACAAAATGATCAGAGGACATGCTATCAACTTGCTGCACATATTTGATGTCCCACAAAAGTTCAAGGTTATGAGCCTGATTGTGGAAACAATCAAGAGGACTGCAGCTGATCAAAAGAGAAGTTGTGGATATGCCCCACACATTCAGGAGCTCATCAACTCAAAGATGGGCAAAGGCAAGTACATCTTGGACAAGGAGCATCTACCGATCTATCCTGATTTGAGGACAACATAGTTGTCGTGACTGAGAATGAACCATCATCTGTGCAAGCACAAAAGAAGAAAGCCAAAGCTAAAGCTGAGAAGGCTGCAAAGATGCCAACTGTGGAAGAGGCATCTCATGTCTTCTTGAAGAGCAAGCAAGACCAGCTTGGATATCTGATCCAATCCACTCTGAGGATTGAGCAGGGCCTGGCCACCCTGACCAAAAACCAGGAGAGCTTGGAAAGGATTGTTGAGACAAAATTCTACGACCTTGATGTCAAGATCACAGAGATCCAAACTGCAGTTGAGCAACTTCAGGAGGAAGCATAGGAGAAGAAGGGCAAACCTACCACAGATGCATTTGCTAGAGTGCCCAGAGAACAGAGATCTGCTGCAGTGCCAGTGACAGACACTAGAGATATAGCATCAGCACCAGCAGCTACAACTCCAGCTCCAACTCCAGCAGCTACTCCACCAGATCCAGCCACTTCATCAGAAGCTTTCGTCCTTGGCATTCTCTCAACACCACCTCCCGAAGATCAAGCCTGAGAGTCGTTTAGCACTATGCATTTTCAAACTTTTTGGTAACTTGTTGCCAAAGGGGGAGAAAAATGTATAGATCATAGGCTTCAAGAGAGAGAGTGTTGGTTTTTATCTCCCCTTGCACTCTTTTTGGTTGGTTTGAAACTTTACTGCGTGCTTGTGTGATACTACTTTGTGTCGTTGTGAGATACTTATTTGGTCAAGTGTTTGATCATATGCTACCCTTAATGCTTGTTGGATAATGCTATCTTTCATATCCTATTATGATCATTCACTTTGCTTGGTGATGAGTGCATGCTTTTAATCTCTATCATTTTGAGCGCTCCACCAAGATGTATGTGACATGGAAGAGTAACCCATGATCCTAATCGATTGTGCATTTGCATTCAAAAGCAAATCTTAAATAATGCACAAATTTAGGGGGAGCTCTTGCTTATCACATACTTCTCAAAGCGACGATGTTTTTCAATCTTATTTATCATTTGTCGAAGATTTGATCTATATGTTGTCATCAATTACCAAAAAGGGGGAGATTGAAAGTGCAACTATCCCTGGGTGGTTTTGGTAATTCCTAACAACATATAGCTCATTGAGCTAATGTTATTCCAAGATAAATATTTCAGGAAAGCTCAATGATTGGCATGGCATGGATTAGAAAGTGGACCCTTCAAAATGCTAAGGACAAAGGATTGGCTCAAGCTCAAAGCACAAGACTCTACATTTTCTATTTTAGTGATCCAAGATCACATTGAGTCTATAGGAAAAGCCAATACTATTAAGAAGGGATGAGGTGTTGCTTAATGAGATTCTTGCTCAAAATGCTTAGGATATGCTCCAAAACCCTCCACTACTTTCTCATATCCACATATGTCCTAAACCAAAAAGTCCAACTCGGCCCCACCGATTCTTTCCATCCGGAGCCACCGAGTTCAGTTGACATAGCCACTGCCAGAAACCCTAATCAATTCGGTCTCACCGATAGGGATCTCGGTCTCACCAAGATGGGATTGCAAACTCTCTGTTTCCCTTTGTAACGTTTCGGTCAAACCGAGATGAGCGACCGGTCCCACCGAGATTGCAATGCAAACTCTCCGTAACCTTTTCGTAACGTTTCGGTCCAACAGAGATGAGAGAATTGGTCCCACCGAGTTTGCCTGACCAACTCTCTGTTTGGCTATTACCAAAATCGATCTCACCGAGTTTGTGTAATCGGTCTCACTAAGAATATGTTATGCCCTAACCCTAATGACATTGGTCCCACCGAGTTGACATGTCGGTCCCACTAAGAATCCTAACGTTCACATTTTGAACTAAATCGGTCCGACCGAGTTTAATGATTCGGTCCTACCGAGTTTGGTAATTTGTGTGTAATGGTTAGATTTTGTGTGGAGGCTATATATACCCCTCCACCCACTCTTCATTCGTGGAGAGAGCCATCAGAACATGCCTACACTTTCAGTACATATTTTCTGAGAGAGAACCACCTACACTTGTGTTGAGGTCAAGATATTCCATTTCAACCACATAAATCTTGATCTCTAGCCTTCCCCAAGTTGCTTTCCACTCAAATCTTCTTTCTACCAAATCCAATCCTATGAGAGAGAGTTGAGTGTTGGGGAGACTATCATTTGAAGCACAAGAGCAAGTAGTTCATCTTCAACACACCATTTGTTACTTCTTGGAGAGTGGTGTCTCCTAGATTGGCTAGGTGTCACTTGGGAGCCTCCGACAAGATTGTGGAGTTGAACCAAGGAGTTTGTAAGGGCAAGGAGATCGCCTACTTCGTGAAAATCTACCCTAGTGAGGCAAGTCCTTCGTGGGTGACGGCCATGGTGGGATAGACAAGGTTGCTTCTTCGTGGACCCTTCGTGGGTGGAGCCCTCCGTGGACTCGCGCAATCGTTACCCTTCGTGGGTTGAAGTCTCCATCAACGTGGATGTACGATAGCACCACCTATCGGAACCACGGATAAAAAATCTCCGTGTCAACATTGTGTTTGCTCCCTCAAACTTATCCCTTTACCTTCATATGCAATTGTTTTACATTCTGCTTCTATACTCTTAGAATTGCATGTGTAGGTATATTGCTTGACTTGTGCTAAGTTGCTAAAATCTTCCAAGAACTAAAATTGGGAAAAGGCTAGATTTTTATTTGGTCAAGTAGTCTAATCACCCCCCTCTAGATATACTTCCGATCCTACAATAATCCACCATGAACATAAATATCGTGAAGGCTATGTTGATTTGTTTCAACTACATGTGTGAACATGTGCCAAGTCAACTCACTTAAATCATTCAAAGAAGGATATTACCCCACGCAAGGTAAACCATTATAACTCATAGCTAATCAAGCATGGCATGAGCAACTATGATCTCTAATTGTCATTGCAAACATGTTTATTCATAATAGGCTGAATCAGGAATGATGAACTAATCATATTTACAAAAACAAGAGAGGCCGAGTTCATACCAGCTTCTCTCATCCCAATCAGTCCATCATATATCGTCATAATTGCCTTTCACTTGCACGACCGAATGATGTGAATAATAATAATAGTGCACGTGCATTAGACTAAGCTGGAATCTGCGAGCATTCAATAAACATGAGAAGACAAGGCAATATGGGATCTTGGTTAAATCAACAATAATGCATATAAGAGCCACTTCAGCAATTTAATTATGGTCTTCTCCTATCGACCCCCAAAGAAAAGAAAATAAATAAAACTATTTACACGGGAAAGCTCCCAACAAGCAAAAGAAGAACATGAAATATTTTTGGGTTTTCTTTTTAATTATTACTACTACATTAAGAAAAGTAAACTAGCTAAAACTATTACTATTTTTTTGGTTTTCTTAAGGTTTTTCAAACACACAAGAAGAAAGCATAAAAAGGAAAATAAACTAGCATGGATATTACAGTGAAAAAGTATGAGCATTGACAACTAGCAATGAGTGTGCAAACATGAATGTAATGTCGGTGAGAAATACGTACTCCCCCAAGCTTAGGCTTTTGGCCTAAGTTGGTTTATTGCCATGAATGTCCTGGCGGATATCCATAGTTGTAGCCGGGGTCGTACTGAGATGTAGCGGCTATTTCCTCCTGAGCTGCAGCATGGCGGCGAGCTGCCTCCGCCCTCCTCTCGTACTCATCTGCCTCCTCTCTGGTAATAACATATCTTCCTTTTTCCTGATAATCAAAGAAGGCCGGAGCAGGGAGAGTAATATGGACAGCATGACGTCTGTCAAAGATTAAGCGATACTGGAGGGACTGCTCGTTCCTCTCAAGAAAATGATGATGAACCATGGCATTGTAATCTAAATAAACGTTGGGAAGCTCAACATCATACTCACGTATTGGTACCTCAAGAAAATTAGCTAGACGGGTTGCATAAATTCCTCCAAGGAAATCTCCATTAATCTTATTATTATGCAACCTACATGCAACAATAGCTCCCAAATTATAAGATTTATCTCCTAACACAACACTCCTAAGAATACTGAGGTCAGGCACACACATGTGACATGCTTCATCCTTACCATTTATGCACCTACCTATAAAGAGAGCAAAATAATGTATAGCAGGAAAATGAATACTCCCTATGGTAGCTTGTGTTATGTCTCTAGATTCCCCCACAGTTATACTGGCAAGAAAATCTCTAAATTCAGATTTGCAAGGTTCAAGAGGACTACCCCATGGTGGAAGTTTGCAAGCAGTAGCAAAATCCTCTAAGTCCATGGTATAAGAATTCTCATAAAGATCAAACAGGACAGTTTGAGAATTACGTGAAGATGAATATTCAAACCTCCTCACAAAGGAACTAGTGAGATAGTGGTACTGGGGGCACTTTTCTGCCTCGAATCTCACAAGATCAGCGTTACGCAAAATATGCGTTAAATTCTTCCTTGATTTCTGCTCGATCCATAAAGTCTTCTAAAGGCCATTCACAAGGCCGCACTGGGGCGTCCCTTGGTGGTTCATCATCAACATCACGCATTGCAGGCCTGGGTCCTTGCTTCCTTGAAGAACCACCTTGGTACATTTTCCTAAGCATATTTCTTCCTCTGAAAAATTTCTGAAATTTTTAGCAACTTCAAATAAAAGTGAACCAAGCTTAACAAAATTGATAGCAACTACTCCTACAAGTGCCTAGAGCCTATATCATGCATTAGAACTACTTGGAACCATATAAATTTGACATGCTAGCTCAAGAACATGGTCACCTAGGCAGCACAAATTTGCAATGAACAAAGCATTAGAACAAAAACTAATTGGACCAATCGAGGAGTCACATACCAAGGAACAATCCCCCAAAGCAGTTTTGTGAGAGGTGCTTTGAACAAGGAGATCGAAAATCGCAGCAAAATGAGCTAGAACTCGTGCTTGAGCTGGATGGTGATTTTTTGGGAGGAAGAAGAAGTGTGTGGGTGCAGGAATAAGTGAAGGGGGCCACCATGGGCCCACGAGGCAGGGGGCGCGCCCTGGACCCTCTTGGCCAGGTGCTTGCTCCCCCTGCTGTGTACTCAGTGCCAGATATTCTCAAATATTCCAGAAAAAATCATATTAAATTGGCAGGGCATTTGGAGAGCTTTTATTTTTCGGGGTATTTTTATATTGCACGGATCATTCAGAAAACAGCCAGAAAAATAATATTTTTACTTTATTTCAACTAAGTAACAGAAAGTAAAGAGAGGGTACAGAAGGTTGTGCCTTCTAGTTTCATCCATCTCATGCTCATCAAAAGGAATCCACTAACAAGGTTGATCAGGTCTTGTTAACAAACTCATTCCGAATAACATGGAACTGGAGAAATTTCAAATAACACTATGTTACCTCAACGGGGATATGCACATCCCCAATAATAAGAATATCATATTTCTTCTTGACAGTAGGAAGAGGAAATTCAAAACCTCCAAAAATAATCGATGGAATTTTTCCAATAGAGTTTATACTATGAACTTGAGGTTGTTTCCTCGGAAAGTGTACCGTATGCTCATTACCATTAACATGAAAAGTGACATTGCCTTTGTTGCAATCAATAACAGCTCCTGCAGTATTCAGAAAAGGTCTTCCAAGAATAATAGACATGCTATCGTCCTCGGGAATATCAAGAATAACAAAGTATGTTAAAATAGTAACGTTTGCAACCACAATAGGCACGTCCTCACAAATACCGACAGGTATAGTGGTTGATTTATCATCCATTTGCAAAGATATTTCAGTAGGTGTCAACTTATTCAAATCAAGTCTATGATATAAAGAGAGAGGCATAACACTAACACCGGCTCCAAGATCACATAAGGTAGTTTTACATAGTTTCTTTTAATGGAGCATGGTATAGTCGGTACTCCTGGATCTCCTAGTTTCTTAGGTATTCCACCCTTAAAAGTGTAATTAGCAAGCATGGTGGAAATTCCAGCTTCCGGTATCTTTCTTTTGTTTGTAACAATATCTTTCATGTACTTAGCATAAGGATTCATTTTGAGCATATCAGTCAATCACATACGCAAAAAGATAGGTCTAATCATTTCAGCAAAGCGCTCAAAATCCTCATCATCCTTTTTCTTGGATGGTTTGGGAGGAAAAGGCATGGGTTTCTGAACCCATGGTCCTCTTTCTTTACCGTGTTTCCTAGCAACAAAGTCTCTCTTATCATAACATTGATTCTTTGATTGTGGGTTATCAAGATCAACAACAGGTTCAATTTCTACATCATTATCATTACTAGGTTGAGCATCATCATAAACATCATCATTAACATTTTCATTAGGTTCATGTTCATTACCAGATTGTGTTTCAACATCAGAAATAGAAATATCATTGGGATTCTCAGGTGGTTCAGCAATGAGGTCACTAGAAGCATGCAAAATCCTATCATTTTTCTTTTTCTTCTTTTTAGAAGGACTAGGTGCATATATATTATTTCTCTGAGAATCTTGCTCAATTCTCTTAGGGTGGCCTTCAGGATACAAAGGTTCACTACAAAAAAAATACACTTCCGTGATGATACGTGTTTGTCACAGTAGGTCGCATTTTTTGTCATGCATGTACATCCATGACAAATTTATGACAGAATCAAGATAGTCATACTTGTGCTGTCGTAGAAGTGTTCCATGACATTACCAAAATTATCATCATGGAAGTGTCCACTTCCATGACGATAAATCGCGCATCACAGAAGTGCTTTCGTCAAGGGTGACCGACACGTGGCATCCACCGTAACGGAACGCTGTTAAGCTATCGGGCCGGGTTTTGGATCCGATAACCCGTTAATAGCCCTGACCAATGGGGATTTTCCATGTGTAAAATCATCATTGGCTGGAGGAAACACGTGTCGGCTCATCGTTGGGACATATGTCATCCACTCATTGGACAAAGGGCGCCTATGATACGTCGAAACATGGCACGGACCAACAGAGGCCCATTCCTATGAAAAGGCCGGCCCGTTTGACTTGGTCAAAAGGTGGCGGGCCGGCCCATGTAAAGCCTGTTAACGGCCTGTTTGCATATAGCCCATTTACAACCCGCTAACCCAAGGCCCATTACGCCCTATCCGAATTAGGCCCAGTAGCGTCATCTGGGCCACCCAATATGATTCCAGCCCATTTTCACTTCTGGCCCATGTATGGCCCATGACGTATTTCGGCCCATATGAGGCCCTATGTAACTCTTGGCCTATTAACGGCCCGTGGTGAAACTGGTCTGTAATGAACAGTGTATCACTTTACACCCATTAACGGCCCGTGGTGAAACTGGCCTGTAATGAATAGTGTATCACTTTATACCCATTAACGGCCCGTTATTCAGTTGGGCCGTTTCCAGCCCATGTTATCTTTCGGCCTTCTCAAAGCCCATTTATTCTTGGGCTCATTTCCAGCATTCGTTTACTTACGGCCCGTTACTGTCATTTTCTACGTGTGGGCCAAATTCGGCCCGTGGTTACAGTCGGCCCATTTGTGGTCCGTTAATACGTTGGGCCGTTTTCATAGCGTCATCAAATACAGCCTATTAACGATGGCCCATTATGGTCGGCCCATGAACGGACGATTCCAACTCTAGCCCGTTTACGGCCATAATGCGGCCTGTTATTGGCCCATGTTTGGCCAATCAATCATACTGCCCGTATAAGGCCCATTGATGATATGGCCCGTAGAAGGCCCATTGTTTCTATGGCCCGTAGAAGGCCCATTGTTTCTACGGCCCGTAGAAGGCCCACTGTTTCTACGGCCCGTAGGAGGCCCAGTGTCACTACAGTAAATATTAGCCCATGGTTATTGTGGCCTAGTTTTAAAAAATAGGTTATTGCAGCCACTAGCAAACCGCGGAAAAAGAACTGCAATGACTACAAGCAAACAAATAAACAAGACAACAAGGAAATAAATAAGCAACCAACTTACGCTAGGCTATCATGGCTATCACACATATTACATCCACTAGGCATCAAAGTTCGCCACCAGTGCAAATAAACGCGCCAACAAAAGAGTATACAAAACTGAGAGCACTTCAGAAGGCACTAGGCATGGCCAGGTCGCCCCCCCAAACAGCTGAAGAAGCTGAGTAGACCTCAGTTGTGTCAACGATAGATGCATCAACACTAGATTTAAGGCATGATGGTGCGCACGACAGTCCTCTGACATCTTCATTGCATCTTTGACTTCAAGTCGGAGCTGAGCTGAAGCAAGCCTTTCCGCTTTAAGTTGAGACTGAAGAAGTCGAACTGATTGAGGCAGCGACTGCACAAAGGTTGTCTCACACCTGCTGGTGAGTAGCTTCAACTCACTGTCTTCACCAAGACAGGACCTTGGGGTCATCTCGCTGTCCTCAAGATGGTTTGGCTCACTATCTTCCCTAAAGTTCTGTCTGGCGTAAGAGATACGAGTCTGAAAGAGAAACAAGGAGACACGTAACAGGTTTCACAATTATATAAGCAAATAAATGGATCTATTCTGCATAAGGAACATGTTTTTACAACTACAATTTGAAACTGGTAGTTGTTGCAAACATCCAATCAGATGTAAACAGCAAAGCAAACAGCAGTGGAGGAAATGATGCCTATCAAAATCTATACTAGAACAAAGTTTGAAGGCTTGAGAAGGATGAACTTACATTACATGTTAACACGGGCTGGACAAAGCCCTTCTCCATGTTGATGGAAGGATAATTCAATAAATTCCCCAAAGAAAATTCTTTATAAGCGTTGCCATTATTCTACATTTTGCAAAGAGTAAATATAGATCAAATAATATTGGAAGAAACAGAGGATGATGAAGCTCAGGTGCAGACTGATGATACCTAATCAAATAGCAATTAATTAAGTACATCGTTACAAGGCAAAAGGGAGAGAGGTACTGACAAGAGCAATGCAGAGCCCATTATTGTTTTGAGATCATATGATCCTTTGAGCAAGGAGATTCATCTGAAATTAGTTTTCATACAAGAGAGAAGGTAAGGCACAAGCAGAAATTTAGGAGTTCAAATTTTGAATTGATAGCATAGACAATACCTGACGCTGGGCTCCCAGCAGTTCTAATAGGGGTTTGGCCACTTGAGTAGGGGTAAAGTGTGGTACAGTTGGGCCTGTGTTTTCTGTGGCTGCTGATCTATCTGATTTAACAGGTATCACTACCTTTTCCAAATACCTAGTTTGTACTCCTTGAGGATCTGCACTCACCCTCTTCCTTTTGGACATCTATTACGAAAGAACAACATTTGACTGAAAAAACATAGTGTGACGACACATGGAATAGGTACAGAAAATGAATAGGTATGGCATATACTCATATATGATGCTTAAACTAAGCAGATGGTGTAACAAAGTAGAAGTAATGCAAGAGGTCAGATGCAAAATATGTGCGACCAATACAACTTTGCAAAGTTAGAGCAAGCACCTTGATGGGTGAATAAGATAGGCCATCCTCCACCATGCCAAGTTTGTTAGCTAGTGGATCGTTCCGCAATATTCCTCTCGTGCGCCCGTTCTCATATTCATTTTCATAATTTTCAATATCTGACATGCATGAAAACATAAAAACAAGTGAGATTTTCTTTGTAATGCAGAAGTGATTCTAATCCAATACCGCCTCCCTGTAAACCCCTTTGTGTTATCTCTGCAATTCTTTTAAAAGATGCCATGCATGCTGTAATTTGTTGTGTGCATTAATATAATGTGGCCTACTACTCAAAATATGAGAGCTCCAGAAGTGATGACACTTCGCAGATGATAGCTTTAACATATAGTAAAGAAGAACAAGTCGACCCGACCCGACAGATTCAAAATATACTAAGGGAGAACAACTCGACCTGACCAGTCGACCGCAAGAGAAGAGTATCATCTTAAAGAAGAGCAGAAGAGCAAGCAGATTGAATAAATTACAAGTCTTTCAATACAATGTCGGTTGGCCACCCATGATGAACCAGAGCGCACAGATAAATACTATTCTTTCCAGTCTCTCCATATGTGGCTCACATGCATTTCGAAACTAAAGTAGGAACATTTAGCTAACCAATTAAACATCTCTTAGTTTTACTAATATCAGCAATAATACCAGATATGAATTTGTACAACTAAGCTTGTTTAGATCGATGGGTGGAGCAGTGCTATGACGACACGAACCACGTAGGCTGATTGTGGTCATCATAAAATGGGGGAAAACATAAGCATGATGAGTACAGTCTTGACCGTGGCAGTGGGATGGCAGATCTGAAGCTGCAAACTGCACAAAGGGTATTTAGCAACCGATGTTTTCTTTGAAATAACAACTAAGATTTGGTATGGACAAGAAAGTACGGTCAACAAGTGACAAAGAAATGCAATTATGCTGTCTCTCTATATGTCACGACATGCATTTGGAAACTCAAGTGGGACCTTTAGCTAACCAATTCGGTTAACTAATATCAGTATCATATCACAATCATATTTGAACAACTAATCTTTCGAATTCTAAGTGTTGTGTTGTTTAGCTTGAAGGGTGGAGTAATGCTAGTACGACAGAAAGCACCTACACAGATCATAGTATAGTAGATAAAAGGGGAGAACCCTAAGCATCAAGAGAAAAATCAGGAAAGTGGAACTAGCTAGACCAGTGGGTGGCGCACATGCTTTTCGAAACGAATATAGGAACATTAGGTGATCAATTAAACGTTCTCTGTTTTAGTGATATGAGCATCATATCCGATTCATATTTCAACACGTAAGCTTTGGGTTGAGGTCTTGAGGAGCAGTGCTAGCACGACACGAAGCACCTACGATGATGGTAGTGAATATAAAGGGGGGAAACCATAAGCTTTACTAGTATAGTGCCCGTGCCATGGCGGATCTGAAGGTGCAAACCGGACAAAGCTACGTCGCAACCAATGTTTGCTTTCAACTAGCCACTACGATTTGGTACGGACAAGAAAAGCACAGTAAACAAATTACGATCTATTTTCCGGGTGAGATCAATAACTTAAGCACATATGGAAGAGTATCACCTCTCTTGCGACGCCGTGTAGGCCTATGCTGATACATTGAGGGTGCTGCGGGTGCGATGGCTGTCGGCGGCGGGGAAGAAGACTTTAGACGGCAGACGGCCGGGTCGGGGGATATATCCTGTTGTCGTGGACGAGGCGGTCGTAGGAGCGGCAACGGCAAGGTGGACGACGGCGCCGATGAAGCGAGAGGAGGCGATGAAAGGATCCTGGTCCAGTGTCGTGGATGAGAGACGTCCATCTCTTGCAGTGGACGACGGGGTAGGGGTAGCGGCTCCGGCAAGGTGGAGGATGGGGTGGCGGACGGAGGAGGTTGGCCGCAGTGCGGAGGTTGTCGTGCCGCCGATGGTGTATGAATGGGGAAATGGAGGGGAGGGGGATCTCAAACTTTGGGACGCGCTTCTCTGAAATGGGGGAAAGTTACGAACTTATCCCCCATTTAAAATTTCGGACATCGCGTCAGTTGGGGATAGGACGGTAATCTCGCATCTCCCAAATATTTGCCAGTAACTATTTCAGGCGAGGAGAGGGTGTTTTGCCTCCCACAGTTGGCGCCCACGGTGTATGAACGGGGCTGACAGGTAGGGCGGTTGTGTCACGTCTGATGGAAGTTACACATCTGCCCCTATTTAAAATATTAGCCTACATCGATTTCGGACGAGGAGAGTTTGTTTTGCCGCCCACCGTGTATGAATGGGGAAATGGAGGAAGAGACACATGTCTTTCGGACGAGCTTGAATCAAATGTGTTTTGCCGCCCACGTTTGGCGCCCACCGTGTCTGAATGGGCTCAGAGGGCGTCGTGTCACATCTGATTGAAGTTACTAGTCTACCCCTATCGACAGCAGTGTAAATCTGGTCGATAAGGATGTCAAGTGTCAGGGGTAGACATTAATTTCCATCTCGCAAACACTTTCTTCGGGCATCCCACAAATTATAGTGGGTGTTTAGCCGCTTCGTTCAAAACTTGGGAGAATTAGCATTCATGTTTGCCCTGGGACCTGGCAAACTAAATTCAAATCCAATTTGTATTCCATTACGAATATCCACAGATAATTATACGTTTTGTTAATTATTTCTTCAAAACCACAACAAAGATTTATTCCACCTTTATATATGATTATGATTTAGAAATGTCGTGATCTTCGAATTCAGTAGGTTGGATACACTCTGAGTCAAATAGTTATTTCATCCAATACAATATGCTCACATTAAAAACAGTTCACCTTACATCAATCATACAATTACTGAGAATTACCTCGCCTAAAAAATTCGGATCATTACAACACATGGACAACATAGGGGGTCTCTTGCAACATAATCCATTCAGAGACATGACACAAAATGCAAGTACAATAATCTAATGACAATTTCAACTGGTATCTAAAGAAGAACCGGGATTACCTTGAGCTTCAGATAGTAGAAACAACAGGACCTCCTCCGTCTTCAAATGCAACATTCTTACTTCCTCCAATTCTTGGGTTGCTTGCATAATGTGTGCCGCTAATTCCGTAATTTCCAGCCTCAAGATAAAGATTACCTCATTCATGGCAGCCACACCATCTCTTTCTGCCTCTAGTAGAGCCTCAAGCACTATAATATCTATGCTCAGACTGCTCTCCAGTGGTGTTGCCTCTGAACTGCTACCATCTGGTAACATGGATGATGCACTGCTTCCACAAATAGATTCTGGGGTTGTACATTGTGTCCTAGTGTGAACGACATCCTAAAAGGTTTCCGCTAGACATAAGTAAGAGATAGTTATCGTATGATCCAGGCAGTAAGCTTACATGGTAAACGATGGACGAATTATTGCCGAGCATGGCAAACTATATTTAAATGGTTCGAAGCAGCATCAGCCAAAAAGAAATTAAAATGGTAAGATGAAACTAGGGATGTAAGTGGCAAATAAACGACATCCGCCAGTCCCATCTAGTTAGTTTTCGCTACCTCCCTAGTTCATTTTCCTCAAAAAACAAAAACTCTTTTGAACTATCATACCACTAGTGGACTTCAATCGGGATTAAACGGGATCTAGTTGACATCCCTAGTTGAAAGGGAGTGTACAACCGCTATATTTAAGTTGCCAAGGCATCTAAGCAGTTGAAATAATCTGAGAAAGCACTTAACAGTGTGGCCTCATATAAACTACGAATACAGTCTTGTGATGAAGTTGAGAGGAAAAGTTAAGGACTCAAATGAAATAGGCATGCATTTCTTTACGATAGTACAGCAGGCACTGCTGACATATTGGCCAACTCAGGTATAGCGTAACAACAAATAAGCATTCGAATCAAGCAATACAGCAAAGCAGACAACTGAACTATTTGTAATTCGGTAAGATTACATGTTGAGGGCACAGGCCAAGAAAGCATCCCACTCGCATTACATTTCACATGTACTAGAACACACTGGCTTACCATATGTTGCTGTGAAGCCTAGCTGCTGTTGCAATGTTCTTTGAAGATATCGACAGCATCCTGTGGTTGCAAATCTAGTTGTTGTAGTTTATTCTGCACCATCTATTTACGTAAAATTAATTTTAATCGCATGCACTGGTCTGAATTGATCATCAATGGTTCATCTAAACTAATGAAAGAAGGGTGTGTGCATACACGACAATATATCTGCTTCCCTATATTTTTATGCTTGTTCGAGGTGCCAGCCCCAAAAGAACAAATATTTTGCTTGATGGGGTTGGCAGCTCCATAATTAATAGAAGCATCAAATTAGTCATGCAACTTGGGAAGATCAAGAACACACAAACAAGTAATGAACAGAGGCTCAGAGCAGTGATGTAATAGCTAGCATCAGAAAATGTAGGGTAAAACGAACAAAAAGTAGCGGAACCACATGCTAGTTTGCTGATGTGTAATTAAGCATAGAGAACATTAAGCAGTCTGATGGAACCAATAGGTGGCATCGGAACAAAACTGAATCATATTAACTATATGTGCACTGGTATGTAATTTAGCACATGTAACATGTTCACTGCCAGAAGTATGGCCCTACAGGTGCAAGTAGAATAACGCATCTCATGAAAAACTGAATGATGCCTTGAAGAAATTCAAAGGTGCGGTGCTTATGCTAGGAAAGTGAACATAGGCGCCGGCCGTTGGATAATAGTACATGATTCTCGGTGGCGTATGGGTATCGTTGTCATACTTGATAGCTAAGGATCGTCAATGGTGCTCGTGTTGCGGTTGAGTTTGGGCCGGCTGTCATCATCGCTGAAGCGGCTCCGGTGCTACGGTTGCGGCGCCTGTCGACATAGAAAGCTCATCTGTGGTAAGTGAACAGTTGCACGATAAAGAGAAAACCGAAGGAGTACAAATCGAAATAACCTTATGAGGCTGCGGCGTCGGTAAAGCAGGGCCGATGGAGTTGAATATGGTGTTCGTGGAGCGGGTCCGGTGCAGTGGACGAAGCCTTCGGCGGGCGCATTGTACAGTGCTTTCGGTGAGGCAGATCTGTTGCGGCGGATGAGGGCTTGTATGAAGGGCCAGCGAAGAAGCGGACGAGGGAGTCAGTGAAGGGCCTACGCTGTGGTGGACGAGGGCGCCGGTTAAGCAGATCCAGTGCGGTGGACCATGATGGCGGTCAAGGAGATCTGGAGTGGTAGACAAGTCAGTCGCTGAAGCGGCTCCGGTGAAGTGGTGAGTTGGCAGTTGGGGGTTCCAAGGTGCGGAAGGTAGATCCGGCGGGGTGTGAGGTCCACTGCTGCGGCGGAGGACTAGATTCGGCGGCTTGCCATGGTTGGGGGGGGGTCGGGGAGGGGAAGGGGAGGGGCTCTGGGGAAGATTGTTGGGGGCAAAGAGGGGAAAACAATGGAGTTACCAAAGCAGCCCTTTTTCGTTCATGTGGCATTGGTAAAACAGGAATATCGCAAGGCTAAACTTTCGGGCGCGTGATATTTCGATGTGAGCGGGAAATTTGAAAGCTTTTGACGCCTAAAATTATAAGTATTTTGCTCTCGTACGGCCGACTATGATATCATGGCCGACAATTTGTTTGTTTTTCACGAAAAAAATGTGCAAGTTTTGAAAATCAATGTCTCCAACTCGAAACTTAGATTGTCCATTCAATTCAAATATGGATCATTGAGCTACTACAAGCAAATACCATCATACGGTCCAATTTAGATGAAATTCCAAATGTGTTTATCCTAAATATGATGACAAAAGCAAAAATGTGTATGTGTATGAATAAAGTGGATGATTATAAAGTTTGAACATGCCCGTATGTGTATATCTCTAGGTTTGATATATGAATCTGAAATCACGAAATCCCGGCTTAAAAAATGTACCTCCGTTTAAATGAATTACAAAAGCTAATGATGGAGTCGAATTCCAAAATTCCAATCTTAGGTTTGTAATTCTGGTACATCAAGGTATATCACGCATGTTCAAAAGTATCGTTATCTCATAGTACAAACTATGAAACAAATTGATCAACCATGAGTGCACAATATCTCAATTACGCTAAAGTCCCTCAAATATAGACACCTCACTCTTTATCTGAAGTCAACCCCCCCACCACACACACACACATAGAGAAGTCGTTCTCTCCCCCAAACACCAACACATGAGCACATTAACACCCCTCTCTCATGTAAAGTCCGGACCCCAACATAGGTCTCTATCACTTTGTCTCTCGGGCATGCACACATCTCTTCCCTCACTCTCTAGGTCTCCCGCTATTTCTCTTACCCAAGCACATGCACTATGTAGAGTGTATATTTCCCATACACACAAAACGTCGCCCCCAAACGTCTATCTCCCTAGTTATGTGGTTCTCGCACACTCACCTCACACACCAACCCCACTACAAACAAGCACACTTTGTCTCCTTGTGCACCACTCTCCTCTTTCTATCTCTCCCACATGCGGACCCGCCCCAGCTCCTTCCCTGTATACATATATGTCGTGACTCTTTGCGTAGCTCCCTAATGTATAATCGTTATTGATTTTTCACATTGTTCTCTACACCATCTATTCCAGATCTCTCATGAAGTCCCTATCACACACACGATGACTCGCTTCCCTTGCATCTCCGTTCATAGGCCAATTTCGGACAACATCAACATTGTCTCCCTATCTATATGCCATTTATGGACACAAACGACCCCTCTCGCCCCCTCTCTTCCTCTCTCTCTCTCTCTCTCCCTCTCTCTCTCTCTCTCTCTCTCTCTCTCCGTCGCTAGCTCTCTCTTTCTCTCACTCTCACACCCCTCTCCCACACACACTTGATGTCTCTTCCAAATAGTCTGCTCCCCCCGCCCGCACCCGTGCTATCTCGCTACTACACATGTCACACCATTCCCCTTCCCTTATACTAGGTTTACATCATCAGTGGTCTCTCTACTCCACATACACTCTATCCCTCTCACACACAAACGCGTGCACAAACACACACAGACACGCACAAACACCCATTTATCTGGATCCTCATCTCTCCTCATGTCCGCATGTGTATCTCACACACTCACTCTTTAATTATGTATATGTGTCTCCGCGTTACACAACACAAAGCCCCATGTACATGTCTCTCTCTATCCTCCACACACATAGACACAAAGAATTTGTTATCATTGCCTCAGTCTCTAACATATCACACACGCACTCTCTCTCTCTCTCTCTCTCGCAAACACGCTCAACAAGGGTTTCCCCGTGAATAACTTACCATCTATTCATCAACAGTCGTGGCAGTACGGCGAACACGAGACGTGAAAAAGAATAAATCTACACGTGCTTAGACCACCTAGTATGACTACTAGGACTAGAGCAAGCCAAAAAGCGCGCCGCCGTCACCCCCTCCTTGTCGGCGATGGGAAAATCTTTGTTTTACATAGTCAAGAAGTCATTGTGCTAAGGCCCCACATGCCGAGGCGTTTAATAGAATGTAGATGCTAGTTTACGTAAGCAAGTATCGAAATACGTTTGTATCTCCATACTTATATTTCTTCTCTTATAAAAAACCGAGTTGGTGATGATGGTACGTGTCCCATCTTGCAATATAGAGTGTCCGATCTATATCTGACGGATGGAAATTAAACTAAAAGATACCCGCACCCCTCTCCACATTTGCAGACAAGGCCTTCCCTCGTTCATCCTTATCTCCAACAAACCTCATTGTTGAGCAATTAAGAAAGGAAGCCTCTGGAACAAACTGGCATGGTGGCCGCTGCTGGCGTCGTCAATCTCGATGCCTCCGCTCAGTCCGGCCACCAACCACCACCACACCCCACTCCTCTTCACCTTATCTCATATTTCTCGAGATATCATTAGTTTTTACACATGGGATTACTCCCACAATGGTCAATCACAACAAGTGTTTTATAAAAAAATGCATCTTGATGTTCCGTGCAATGCACGGATCTTGCTAGTACTCCTACACAAGACTAAGTTGGTGATGCTGGTGTGTCTGCCATCCGTCGTTTCTGACCATTAGATCTACATCTAACAATTGTGAGGTAAGTTGTTGCCTTTTCTCACCAACATCCCACTTGTCTACCAATTTGCAGAAAAACCCATAATTAGTATCTTAAAACCAACCACATCCCTCCCTGACCTCACCAAAACAGCCCAAGGAATATATTCTAATTGAAACATAATATATCTCTAGTGACATATGTATATCAAAATTAGAGTGTTTTGTACCAAGTTTGTGAATAAGTATTATTCTAATTATGATTCGTTGCAACGGACATGAACATTGCTAGTATTTCCAACCATGCATTTTTTCCTAGTATTCCATAGTTTCGAGTTTTCCATCAAGATATTAGTCACTCATGGTTGATATTTACTTTCAATCATGACACATATGCACTATGTAACTAGCCTTGCTTATTGGCTTCCAAAGCTTAACTTTCACTCCTACTTACAATATGTAGAGTATTTAACAAAAAACTACCACTTTCAACCAGCCCTAGGAAGAATCTATTGTACAAAAAATAGCAAAAACATACCCAAAATTTCTTAATCCACGCCAAAAACTACTACCTAGTACTCCTACCGATTAGGTTCGTTTAAACCCATTTATGACAGGGTTGGCCCACACGTCCGTGCTGACGAGGCAGCTTAAACAACACATTTTGTTTGACCGTTGACACGAGGGACCCACATCTGACCTTCTATCATGTTATTCCCCCTCAAATCATTATTTTTCCTGAACATTACTTCAAACAGTACTGATGCATGTTCGTTGGTGGCGCCGGTGATGAGCGAGCTGGCCGCCGCTCTGCCGGACGGGCCGGACGCCGCGCTGGCTTCCGCACGGGTTGGCAGGCTGGCCCGAGCGTGACTCACGAGCGAGCAAGCCGCCGTGCTGGCCTTTGCTCGAGCAAGATGGCTGGCCTTAGCGCGGCGCGCGCGAGCAAGCCGCCGCGCTGTCGTGCAATCTAGCTAGCAAACCTTGCAGACAAGCAGCTGGACGGAGCTATCTTGGCTAGCTAGCGGTCGTGAGCGTTGGACAGAGCTGGCATCCGGGCTGCCACAACATGGGCTCCGCACCGCCGGCGGTTTTGACCTCGCCTTCTGCCGGCGGCGGTAGCTACATCCCATGGCCGAGGATGACTAGGTGGACGGGCCGGAGGTAGGAGGTCACTCGAGGATTTTTGTTGGTAAGAGCATGTACAATGGTTGATAAGGTAGTCTTATCTTAAGTCTGCCATGTATGCAAGTGGTAGTAGTTTCTTGGCATTTTAGTGGTTTCTTGTAAGGAACAATGTACGTACTACTAGTGACAAAAGGCGATTCTAGGTTGCGTTGTACTCCAACGAGTACTACTAGTGGTCGCAGGAGTGTATACCTCGTTTTGTGGGTTCGATCCCGGCCGAACGCACGACGACCTTTAAAAAAATAATAATAATACTACACTTTGCTGCGAACCAATATTTTACACGGGTAGTTTGAGTTTTGAAGTCAAACGGATGTGCGGCCCCACAATCTAGGTGCACTGGACAGCCTAGCCACGTGAACGGGTTTTCCTTCCCAGCATCCCGTGGCTCGCGTGCTCGCACTAGCCGCACCTCGCTTGCAGCTTCCTCATCAGCTAGTAGCATATTTAAACTAGCACCTCCCAATTAAGCCTGAGGAGCCGGAAAAGCCTGGTGGGGCATTGGGAACCGTGCAATATGGCTCTGTACGTAAAGTGCTCTACTACTACTCTATAGCTTGTGGCGTTGCACACATGGACTTCACTCCATTATCGGCTCTACTATAAAAGAAATTCCTCTTGACGTGTTTTTTTTAAACGGAGGCAAAAGCTTTGCTTCATCTCATTCATAAAGAAGGAACTACTAACAAAGTTCGACGAGATCCATTACACCTCCACAAATGGAAGCGAAAAGCCTAATCTCGCTGTATCAAATAACTCAAATGTTCTGCCCCCGCAGTAACCGTCGCTGATAAACATGATGCTAGTGTGTGCGTGAGAGGAGCGGCTGAATAGAGCACCGAGAGTACCCACTAAGCCACTACGCAGGTGTACTTCCCCTGCATTGATGGTACAACGATGGTTCTAGAGAACAGTAGTACCCTCCACTTCCAACTGTAGCTCCTTGGCCCTGAGATTCAAGAGTTCAAAACTGGTGCACTATACTAGACTAGACTAGAAGTACAGTACATCGCACTACTAGTCGAGAAAAGTAGTACTAGTACTGCTACAGTACGAGTACGTACTCCTCCGTCACATAATGTAAGACATTTTTTGACACTAGTTGGCGTGTACAAAAAATGGCAAAAACATACCCAAAATTTCTTAATCCACGCCAAAAACTACTACCTAGTGCCAAAAATTTCTTACTAGTGCTATAATTTACAGTATAATGCAATCCCATAACGTTCCATAATGCTAGCACTAGTAGTAAATAATAGCCTCACCCCTTCGCTGAGGAACGATCTACAGTTGGAAGGGACGAGACCCTGCGGTTACTACGCTCTTATCTCCTCCTCGCCAGTTCCCCTCCCCCGAAGAGAAGGCAGTTCGTCGCTGCTCCCATGGATTCACCAGGCGGTTCTCCTCCTCGTCGGGGCTGGGAGACCTTGGACGACGATCCTCTGGGAGAAATCGCACTCCGCTCCGACGTCCTCACCGCCGCAAGACTCGGTGCTTCCTGCACCAACTATTTCAAGACACTGCTTAAACAGGCTTGGGAAAAGGCCATGCTTGTTGGTCTTCCATGCGTCCTCGAGGAGAAGGTTCTTCTATGGGACGATCCTTCGAACATTCCACCGCTCCCTGGCCATGGTTGCACGTTGACTCCGCTAGAGTTGCCGACGTTGAGAGGTAGTCGGATTTTGTCCGATGAGCAGGTCAGTAATGGAGTTTGATCATGTAGTACTAGTTATTCCATTTCCATCCCGTAATTTCTCCGCTGCCCACCGTCTTATATATAGGTTTGGGTCGATGCCAAGGAAGATTGGCTTGCATACCTCCGGCCGGATACCACCATGATTTTGCACAACATCCACAACAGTGTGGCCGTTCCGTTAGACCCCTTCTCCACCATTGGGATCGGCCTTCCGGACTGGCTGGGCAAGAATACGTATGATGATGCCTACATGAGATTGAAGAAGATAGCAATTGCGGACCCGCCGACAAAGCGACGCGGCTACGACGATTACTATCTCATCGCGATGTTCGACATAAGGATTGCCATCAATGCGGGAGGCAGTAACGGCAGAGGCTGGCGCATGTTGGCGGCGGCAGATTTGTACCCCTACACGTTCGAAGACGTCGTGCGCCATCTAGGCCGCATCTTCGCGATGACAAGCCAGGGGACTTATTTCATCTAGTTGACATCCTACGGTACGGGAGATTACAAACGGAATGCACAAACCATCATTTGCATCCCTAACGGTACTCCATTATTTTGCAGGGACCAGTCATCCCCCGATCAAAATAAGATCGCCGATCCTGGATGTGCATTTGCATCCGCGATTCGGTCTAACTTGGAACCTTGTAGCTAACTTTCGCATATTGGGATCAACTATCTTAACAGTCGTTACCCATGGTACCACTGATGTGCAACATGGTCACACAATCTACCACGATCGGACCGTCACCATCTACCCAGGTATTCCATTTTTTAACCCTCTCGCCTTCTCTTTCATTGTTGTACTAGTAGTATACTTTGTAGTACTAGTAGGAGTACTTTTTACCTTGGAGGACGCGTATAGCTAGCTAGGCCCTTGAAGAATTGAACCCACTAGCTGCCACCATTTTTGTTTGTCCATGTCTTACTATCTCATCCATGTAGCCAAGAGTGGCTATATATAATAAGCCGGTTATTTTACTTCCTCTATACCGGAGTAGTACTATTTGCTGCACAGCATTACTGACTGCCGTATTTGAGCACAACATTATTATGCATGGACCTTGACTATGTACGGCACCATGTGTCCAGATCTGGGATGCCGCGTGTACCAGATGAACGGCGCCGAGTTCGACCCCCGTGATGCTACGTGGGTGCCGAGGAACACTCTTGGAGAGTACTCGCTTTTCATCGGGGACAGCTACCCCATTGTGAAGCGGATGCCACCTTCCGTGCACAACACAGAAGGCCTGCCGTTCATGAAGCATGGTTGTGTCTTCAGTGCACACCGCCGGATGAATGACATGTTGGGACACGCTATCCCTGATTTATGCCGCTTCCTCTTGGATGAGTCTCCATCGTGTGGAGCCGGACTGGAAAGCTGCGACAATGATTCCCGTTGCCCACCGCTATGGATCGTGCCATCCATGAAGAACACCTGGGACTGGAACCTGGAGGAGGACATGTAGCCCATCTATAACGTGTAAGTGGAGTACAGTAATTGTGAATGGTAGCGCTGTGAATATATGTAGACTAGTCGTGCACAAATTTATCACATGAATTGGAGATGAACTTGTGTGGCATACTAGCATTTGTCCTTTAGAATTTATTACTAGTAAATGTGTTATGTGTACGTGCAACTTGTGTGGTTGTTGCACGGGCTCCAACACGCTCTTTGATAAAAAAAAGGTGGCACAACTTTGGATATACGTGACGTGGCGGCATCATACAGTAGCATCATTCTCTATAGTTGTAGTACACTCCTACTAGGACGACAACTCCTATAAAACCTTGCGCTTTGCTCTTTGCCTCTTCGGGAGGTTCAACAGTTCGTACTCGTGTGAACCTTGCACTTGGCTCTTCGCCTCTTCGGAAGGTCCAACGATGATGATACTACAGTACAATATGCTTCTGGCAATCTGACACCGATTGAACTGCTGCACGTCCACCGCGAGGGCCAGGGCGAGGACGAGGGAGAGGGAGAGGGAGAGGGCGTTATAGTCACAACCCTTTCCTCGTCCTGTGAACCACCGCGCGCGTGGGCGAGGGAGCGGCGTAGTAAGCAAGCTTCTCCTCGTTCGGCGAGTTGACGGGACACATCAAAGCAGTACTAGTACTAGTAGTAGTAGTCCATACTGCATCCTTTCCGATTAATATGGCTTAATTTGAAACGAGAAAAATACACTGGCGGTCAACGTATGTAACAATACGCTCTTGACGGTCACTATATATAGTTTTGCGACGATTATACGATCACTAGCTCATCGTAGAGCACCGTATTGCACCCTACTGACCGACCACATAGTCGACGTGGCACTTTGTTGACTGGTTGAATTGTCACCTGGTTTCTGGGTCCCACGTGTCAGTTGGTAGAGCAAAGAAATCAGTTAAACAAAACTTTACGCAGGCGCAACACGAGTCCAACCCTTGCGCGTGAACCGCCCTGGCTGTGTATGTGAGTGCATGCACGTGTCCTCCCTCAGTCTTCCAACAAAGAGTGTACATCGACTATAAAGCAAAGAGTGTAGTACATGATGTACATCTACACTTCCAATGCATTTAGCCTTTAATCTAAATCGATATTGATTGACTAATGCACCAACTTGTGTTGTAGGTATAGGCTACATGTCTATCCTTAATTACAACATGCAACGGCCTTCATTTAATCTTCTTATCTCAATGGTCGCATGCACACATAAGTCTGCTACTTTTGGGCGTTAATTATGCCCTGGTCAATGTGTAAATCTCTAAATGTACAGTCTTTCACGGACGTAGGAAGTAGGTTGAGCACTTGAGCGTGAGCGTGTGTGTTGCGTCGTGTGCTGTGTGCCGCATGGGTGCGTGAGTGTTGCGTGCGTCCATGTGTACGTGTGAGTGTTGCATGTTGCATGCATGCATGCATGCATGGGGCTTACTCCCTTCCATTGACATGTTCATATTTCAAGCTTCCTCTATTCCCTCCATATGGTGATACTCCCTCTGTTCCCAAATAGTACGAAGTAAAAGCCTCCCTCTGTTCCCAAATACGGAGTATTTGTCTTTCTACAGATTTCAACAAGTGACTAGGTATGGAGCAAAATGAGTGAAGTGAGCATAGAGGCATAGGGATATTGTAGAAAGGAAGTCCTCGCGATCCATTATTCCCCATCTCGGTTAGAGAGAACTACTCAACTAGTCTTCGCAGTGAAGTGACAATACACGCAGCAGCAGATGGGACACGTAGTTAATAAGCTGAACCAACGTGTTGGTGTTACTAAATCAGCCTTACCCAGTACTGCCATCATGTTTGCCAGTAGAGAAGCTTCCACAAATACGCCTACGCACCTCTGTCCTCCATTAACTGACATATGGGCCCTGTTATGGTAGACCCACATGTCATCGGTGTAACAGTTTACACTCTGAAGGACGGTATATCCTGGTAGTAGTACTAGTAGAAGTGAGATTGAATGCACTTTCTTCCCCGTATTCCACTCTTCTTCCTCTTCTCTTCTTCTTCCTCCTCTCTTCTTCTTCGTCGGCCGCACACCATTTACCCCCGCTCACTGCTCGCCCGCCCGCGCCATCTTCATTGGTAGCTCGCGCGTACCATATCCCCCCGCTCACTGCTCGGCCACACGAGGAGAAGCTTCTTCGCTCGCCCGCCCGAATCCACTTCCCCGCTGGCTCGCAGGCACCAAAAACCCCAATGGCAGAACCGACTGACACGCAGAGCCGCGATTGGAATTCCCTCCCCGATGTTCTCTTGGAGCAGATCTGTAGTCGTATGGACCTACTCAGCACCGTCCGTCTGGCCGCATGCTTGGTGTCTTTGTACCGTCTACTCGTCTGCAACCGACCGACTCTTTTCAGGACACCCTGCTTGCTAATGCCCGATCCTCGCAGGTGGCCCAGACACCGACTTGACGATCCTACGGAGGTTGCCGTGGTGCCCCTCGACATGCTACCACTACTCGTCCACCTGTCCTTCACGCGCGGCCACTACTGGGCGGGCATGAAGGCCAACTGGATCGTCCTTATCCACCACACCGGTAGTCCGTGGCGTTTCGTGGATATCTACACCCAGCGAGAGATCACCCTTCCATCGTTGGATACCACCGCCATCGAGCCTCGTGGCCCGCCAGACACTCCTGCCTACTACGCACGAGACGCGTCAAGCTTTTGGCTCGACCTCTGTTTGTAGAAAGTTGTAATCTGTGAAGTGCCCACACCATCAGAAGACTACATGGATTACAAGCTCATTGCCTTGTTCAACATGGGATTAGTCTATCCGGAATCCAGTCGCCATACATGGTTATGGCTCATCATCAATCTTGTTGAGGCAACATTTCTGTCTGATGCTATAGTGCACGATGGCATCGTTTACGCGGTTGACGCATAGATTGGCTGCCTATACTGGTGGAATCTATCGTCGTGTAATTGTTCTATCTCATCTCATCTTTACCTTATGAATACGACTGCTTGTTCATTTGTTACAAATTTAGAATGCATAGCATGTCTATAACCACATCATTGCTATATGTTCCTCTCATTTCCTAGATTTTTATGACCACACATGTTATTGTTAGAGTTGATATGAGAACAATTGGCATCTAATGATTGTTAGAATACATATTATGAGCATAACATCATGATTGCTATATGTTACTCTCGTTTACAAGATTTTTATAACAACACATGTTATTGCTTAGAGTTGATATGAGAACAGTAGTAGTAAGTGCTATGGTAGAATATGAGTAGGCGCTGTCATAGCTGTTTTCCTCTCATTGTTACATGATGTTTGAACCATGACATATTGCTAGAATATGAAAGCCATCGGCTTATTTTTTAACTTGGGGGTATGATTATGACCACGTCATTGCAATTCTCTGTCTATGATATGTGTCACTGTTATAATAATATTAATTCCACACATACTCTGAACATGATTGTTTATTTTTGTCCTTTTGGTCTCCAATTTGAATTGTTGTAGCAGACGCAAATGCGCTGGCCTTCATGATTCCAGGACCTGGAATCATACCAGTTGATGGATGGTGGTTTATCGCTCGTTCAGCTGACAGCGGTCATTTGATGCTCATTCGCACGTACCAAATTGACCAAACCATTACATCAAACCACATGCAGTACAATGCATGGGGCGTTCGTGACATTGATGGCTAGGGCTGCTTCGTGTTCGAGAAAGACCCCAGCTCCGTTGGGCCAGGCGTATTCAACTGGAGGCGGGTTTACAGCCTCGGCAACCACTCCTTGTTCCTCGGGCTCAATTATCCGATCATCCAACCAATCATCGATCATATCACTGGCGATGATTAGTGTGCTATGCAACTTCCATTCGCGAGGGGGGCTGTGTTTACACATCATACCATGGGTTTCATGAATCACCATATCCAGAGATTCGTCGACACAGCTTGTTGCCAGATAATCTTCAGTGTGTGAAAGGCATCAAGCTTCCATGCGATGCATGGCTTTTGCAAACCCGACATGCGGCGATGTGGTTCATACCAACAGCAAATATGCACAACTTGATTCGTGCTGATATCTAGACTGAGCCATGTATTCTGCTGCTATAGCATGACCCTCTTTTGTTGGATATTATGTACTGTTGTTAGTCTGAAACACTCTTCTGGTTTGAAGGATAGATACCTTCATGGCATCAAGTGCATCCTAACTCACCTGCGTAGGATGTAGCAATAATGATGATGAAGATGCTGTGTAGAAGCCATATATATATATATATATATATATATATATATATATATATATATATATATATATATATATATATATATATATATATATATATATATATATATATATATAGGACAGAGATATTCTCTTACCGGTAACAGAATATTATTCTGTTACCCCTCGGCCCTTATAGAGGCCCGATCCATTTTGCACGCACCGGTGCTATCGATGTGGCACGAAGCGGAGAAAAAGCCCACCCACTCCCCAGCTTCTTCTCGAGTCCACCCTCCGCCGGCGTCGGCCCCTGCCTCCCTGCTTCCCCGCGCCGCCGGCTCCGCCCCCTGCTTCCACCCACCGCCGGCGCCGCCCCTCTGCTTCCGCAGCGCCACCGGCCCGCATCCCCGCTGCTTCCACCGGAGCGCCGCCCCCTTCTTCCACCGCACCGCCGGCCCACCTCCCCACTGCTTCCAACGCGCCGCCGCCCCGCACACAACCTCCTGGTTGCCGGTCGCGTCGCCGACGCTTGCCCAACCTCCTAGCCGTACTCCCCTTGGCGCTGCTCGCGCCACCGCCCTCCTCCCTTGGCCGCCGATGGCGCCACGCTCCCCTGTCCTCCAGCTCGCGCATCCGGTCCCCTGCAGTCCCCCCTGCCCCCCAGCTCGCGTCGCCGGTCCCACCACCTCCCTCCCTCCCCGTGCGCCGGCCACCTTCCTCCCTTTGCCACGGCCGCCTTCCTCCCCCGCCGCCATGCCCCCAGCCACCTCCTTCCCTCTCCACCACGCGTGGGCGATGAGCTCGTCCTCCAACTCCGCCATCCTCCTATCCCCGCTGCAGTACGAACTGCATCAACATTCTAGTTGAAGCTGGACAAAAGGTCCGTCCTGAATTAGCTAATATGGCCGTGGAGCACCAGCCCCTTCTTTGGGTAGGTTTTGTGTTGGATCACTCTTTTTCAAGATATACACATTTGCTGATTCTTTGTTGTGCATCCATTAATTTCCTTACCCGAAGATATTGTTGAAAGCCATCTTGTTGAGTTGGGTCTGAATATTAGTATTACATTTTGCAGGTTATCATGATGGATACATAGGGCATAGTGGTGGTCGGTTGTGGAGCTGACTTTAAAATATTCAGTTGTTGCATAGAGCGATATTTGACCTTTCTTTGTACAGATGATTATGTGTTTCCGTCTCACTGAATCTTTTGGCTAGTGTCTGGTAAAGGTGGATTTATATACTTCTTGATCTGTGTTGTTGACTGAAGCTTTTTAGCCCATTTTGTCTAGCAGCTAGAAATGTGTCACAGTCTTGCAATTTCAATAGAAAATAGTCCAGTTGTCTGTTTTGCTGAGTGGCAGCGAAACTCATATTTGGTCCCATCAGCTTCTCAGTAGCTCTTGCTGTACTGGTCCAAGATCTTATGGTAAATAAGACCTGCCAGAAGAGTTGATTTTGTTCTGACATTTGGAGTTTGAGTTGTGGATGCCCAGAGCAGGGGAATCAACCTGGAGGATGCTGCTGTTAAGATGAATGTTTGATTGGCGAATGCTTACATTCCCTATTTATTTGGCGGGCACAAATCACATGCGAATAGGGTTTTTTGCAAGTTCAATGGAGAGGTTTGAAGTCGAGCAGAGCTGTGAATCTGGTGGAGCCCGGAACCAAGTTCTAGCTATACCTCTCCTTTTTTCGGGCTGTAGTTATGTGTTTGTCAAGCAACCTGATTCACTACGGTTTCTGTTTATAATTTGCTAACAGCTGATTCTTTGCTGTGCATCCATCTTCCGACATGTGTCGACTTTGCTTCATTCTAGATTGTATAACACGTTACTTCTTTTTGGTGTGTGCACTGCAGGAGTGGTTTTGTTCCTAGATCATTTGCTCAACGACAGAATTGTGTATCGCACAGTACATGTATTACTACTATGAAGGTTCAGAAATAAGAACTCAAAGAAGTATTGACAGCCTAGCTACTGTATATTCAAGGAGTCGGGTTTTGCTCCTGCGTCATCTCGTCTCCTCCGTTCAGCAAAAGCCTCTAGATAAGTTCACACATATGGTTTTGTTCTTTCTATAATTCTTGAGTCCAGACTCCTTCGTTTTTTGTTCCTGAGAAATTAAATAAACCTGTAGAAGTTTGGGGTATAAAATTCTGTAAGTTCGAAATCGGGAAACTGGTAAGTGCAGACAAAACTAAAACTGTCAAAGAACATGAGAGTGTTTGTCAAAGAACTGAGGCTTCCCCACGACAGTACAAACTTTTTAAATGTTTGAATTTTGTTACAGCAAAAACTGATGGGTGGCAAGATGAATATAATTATTATTAAAAGTTTCTTTTTGAACTTCTCGGGTTAATATACATGAACTTGATTATCTTTTTAACCAGTTAAATATACTCCCTCCGTCCGGAAATACTTGTCCTCAAAATGAATAAAAGGGGATGTATCTAGATGTATTTTAGTTCTAGATACACCCCTTTTTGTCCATTTTGATGACAAGTTTTTTCGGACGGAGGGAGTACATGGTTGGCAAGATGACTATAGTTGTTATAGCAAAAACAGTACATTTTTTCAAGAAAAGTTTCTGTTTGAACTTCTCCGATTAATATAGATGAACTCAATTATCTTTTTAATATTCACTCACATGAGCTCGTTTGGATTTTTGTGTATATTTGTAACACAATCATTGAGATCTGGAGAGATCGTAACTTCAGTCGGCCTTGGCATCACGAGTGGGTTCGGTTCGATCTTGCACAGTGGGCAGGTCCCCGATGGTGTGTGCGTCAGGTCTACTCGCACGAGTGGACGTCAGATCACGCAAGTGGGCAGGTCCCCAATGGTAAGAACTAAGAACTTGTTCTATTCCTGCTGCTATCAAGCTGTTTGCTGATATGCTTACAAGAAATGAAATATCCTTTTTGATGTTTCTTTGTTGCCAAATAAAAAGCTAATATTTACGGACATGTGCAGTATAAACATTTGTTATGGAGTAGTACACATTTTAAAACTTTTATATAATTGCAAAAAAATACAGGTATTCTCATTCCCAAAAACCTACAAAAAAACATCAACTTATATTGATAGTTTTGGTTCTAGTCCTTATGGCCCGGTTCTAGTAACTGTGTCGCCCGTGCGTTTTAGTTTTTTGTTATCTCTCCTGGATGCTTTTGAAGAGCTTCAATTGTTTTTAGTTCATCTTTTGAATTCTTTTCAGTACATCTACTTACCAATCGTAAGTCCAGTTTTCTTTGTGTTTCCATGCTATTTCTATAGCACAACATGTGTGTGTGGTTATGTTAATGAGTGCATGTAACAAAGTTTATTTTGTAAGTTCAGAGAAGCAACGAGGTAAAAGCAAAACACTAAAACCATGCAATTCTTGTAAGATATCTGAAAGTTCAACAATAAAAATTATATAAGTTTAGTCTCAAGTGGGGAGAAGTTCCTGCATCTCTGTATGCCCGTGGATGCTTGTGTGCTATAGTTGCTTTCTCCCCTTCCTGTACATGCTGCTACTCACCTTTTTATCTCTCTGATGTGTTGTGTTGCACTACTGCAGCTCGATCCAGGAGGTGCTAGCTCATGCTGGCTGGAACTAGGATGCAAAAGGGTTGACGGATCCATGCCGCACAAGCACTGGTGCTCTACTTTCTTCTTACTTTGTGTTCTAATTTGCTTTCTTATTATTTTTAGTTTGCGAGATACAAAAAAAAGTTAAAAAAATGTTGTGCCTGGAGTTCATATTATTTGCTACCCCGTGATGTACGTCTATAGTTTCTCCCTCCAAATGTGTTGATCCATGTGGTTGTATTTCCTGTGTTTCTCCCTCCAAACGTATGCAAGTAGAGAAGTTGCACACAAACAGAAGTTTTTTTAGTGAGAATAATGCATACTGTCTTCTATAACTCATTTCACTTCACGGTTTCTTCCACCTGTTTGTTGTTTCCTATTTATCCTATTCCTAAATGTTCTACTCAACTTCAGCGCCATGCTCAGTCCAACCCCGTGGCTTCAGGGTGGCCGAGTTCGTCGCGACCATCAGTTCGGAGACCTGCGTCACTGCTCGTGTCTCTACCATGGCCACCTGCATCACTGCGTGATCCGTCAACAGCCTCTTGCACAAGGAAAAGCAACAGGAGTAGAGGCGTCTGAGATGCTCTGTCCTGGCGACTGTGAGAAAGGCAACTGCTTATGCGGCTTTTGCTGAAGAAGAAAGGCCTAGCTTAACTGGCGTAGCAGTACTCAAATTAGGTGTTGATGTTGTGGAGGCTTTGGATCTTTCCCTAGTTGCTTGACTCCAATAATTATGCCTTTTGACATTGTGCCATTTGGTCGTCCTTTGGCCTTGTATCAAACTTCTAGTCATCTTGTTACATCAGTTCAAAAGCATAGAGGTGGTAATGCTGTAGCGATCTTGTTACATCTTGTTACGTGTATTATGTGTGGAGAATATTTCTGTCAGATGAAAGGAAAAATGGTTTAATTAAAAATATTGATCAGTACGAGTTAAAAGTGGTGGTCCGTTCGGAATAAAAGAAATGACAGAAATTCAAATTGTAAAAGTTCAAGCAAAAAGAAACCCCATGCAATTCAAATGGTAAAAAGTACAAGTCGTAAAATTAGAGAAGTTCAAAACATCGTTGTAAAAAAATGAGTTAAAAGAAAACATGCGAAACATTTTCTTCGAGTTCAAACATGGCAAGACACGCGACAGCCACCCCAGTTCGGGCGTAGTAAGTACCTCAGAACGAGTTAAAAACGGCGGTCCGTTTGGAATAAAAAAATGGCAGAAATTCAAATTGTAAAGTTCAAGCAGAAAAAGAAACCCCATGAAAATCCTGCTTAGTAAGTACCTCAGTACGAGTCGTAAAATGAGAGAAGTTCAGAACAACGTTGTCAAAAAAATGTTGAGTTAAAAAAAAGAAATAAAACAAACACATTTTCTTTTTGAATAAAATATCATTCAGTTCGATGATACAAACCATACAAGTACAGTGGCGACGATACAGTAAACAGTTGAAAACTTACGAGAAAAATATTACCCAAAAAACAGAGCAAAGTCTAGTTAGTGAAAACATGTTTAGTACAAACCCATGCAAGCATCAGTACAAGTACCCCTTTTTCGGAACCATTCAAAATTACTCTAAAAAAATAGCTCAGTACAAACATACACATATATCAGTACGACTACTCTGTTTTTCAGACGAGAAACAACAGGATCCTGTTATGTCGTATTCAAAATTACTCTTAAGTGGTTGCGAAGTAGAGAAAACGTTCAACATGACTAAGTTTCGCATTTTCGATAGCTATCCAACGGTATATTATTTGTCATATTTCGACAAACTTTTTAAAAAAATCGCGTTCGAAATCAAATTTTACCGTATTCAAATTCGTTTTTAATCCGTAAGGAATTATAAAAACATTTCTATACGAAAAAGTTGCGAATTTTCCATAGCTTTCCAACGCCGTATCATTTGTGTCAATCCGACAAACCCTTTGCAAAAAATCGCAAAAATACATTTCGCCCAGAATTTCACCGTTTTTCAAATTACTTTTAAATCATATAAAATTAGAAAAAACAATACATATATGGAAGATGCAGATTTTCACCAGCTTTCCAACGCCATCTTATTTGCTCAATTCTGACAAACCGTTTGAAAATTGAGTCCAAAATACGATTCACGTTTTCAGTTTTGAAAAACTGCTCTTAAACGATAATGATTTTGCAAAAATGTTCAATATACTTGAAATATGGTTGTCAAGAGCTTTCCAACGATATATTACACGCCCCGTTCCGACAAAAAATTTACAAAAAGTTTTTGAACTAAAGAAGACGCTGTTAAACACAACTGAAAGCATCAGTTCAACCGCTTCGAAAACATCAGTACAACCACCTGCAACCGTCAGTTCAAAAAGGGTAACAGAATAGCCCAGATGTGTGTGTGTGTGTGTCTATATATATATATATATATATATATATATATATATATATATATATATATATATATATATATATATATATATATAGAGTAGCACTATTCTGATCACGGGATCAGAATAACTATTTGGATCACAACCAGCCGTATAAGGGCCCGACTGCTCCCTCCCGAACTTCCTGAACTTGCAGAGAAAAAAAAAGCAATGCCCCACGCCCACCACTTCCCCTCCCCGATCCAGCGCCTCCCCCCACCCATCCGGGGCAACCGCCGCCGCCCCTGGCTCCGGTGCGCGGCCACCCCGGCCCCCACGGCTGTCCTCCGCCGCCGGCGAGCCCCCACGGATGTCCTTCGCCACGGCCACCATGCACCTTCGCCAGCCGCCGCGCTCCAGCCACCTTCTCCCACCAGCACAGACTCCCACCATCTTCCACGGCCACCGCGCCTCCCCAGGAAGTCCACCCACCGCCGCCGCAGTTCCCCGTCGCCTCCGTCCACTACCGCCGCCGTGGATCCCCGTCTTCACCGCGGCTCCCCAACACCACCACCCGAGCAACCGGTGCGGTCTAGGATCCCGCGCCGCCGCCGCCCTCCATGGACGCGGATCCGGTAACCAAGGCCGTCCACGGGCGCGGATCCGCCCAGGGCCGGCGAGCCCCACCCTCCCAATCCCCCTATCTGCCTCCCCCTGCAGCGTGCTCTCCTTCCCAGGCGTGCGTTCGGCGTGAACTTCCTGCTACACCGCCGCGACCTTCCCTCCCTTCCGGCGCGGCCTGCCCTTTGGTCCGGCGTCGCCCTCCTACTCCTCCTCCACAGCTCCATCCCCACCCTCCCTCCCCTGAACAAATTCCTCCTGCCTACTCACTCCATCTTCCTCCTTCTCTCTTCTCCCCACTTCCTCCTCCCATTTCGTCTGATGGTCAATTTTTTTTCTAGAAAAATTGATCCTGTTTCTCCCTGTAATGTTCAAAGCTTTGTGATTTCTTTGGGATTTGCTACATTGTAATTTGACCAGAGGTTTGCATATGTTCAGATGAGAGGTTGCACACACAAAAAGGGAAAAATTTGGGTGTAGAAATCGACACTAGTTTTACCCTGACTTGTGTTTCTTATTTTGTTTATGTGAGAAAACAAAATTATGTTTTAGAAGTTCATTTATTATTTCCCCAAAAGTTCATATATTACTACCTGTATGTATTTTGACATTTCTCAACAACAACATTAGAATTTTGAAGAAAAAACCATGTAGAAGTTCATGTACAAAAATTAATGAACCTCCCTACGCCGACGGGACGTGACTCACACCCACAACGCCGATAGAAAAAGATTAAGAAAAATAATCAGGAAGTCCAAATCAAAAAGATGCAGAAGTTCGATGATTATAGAAAACTCAGATTTCCCTCGTTATTAAAAAATGGAAACAAGAAGTTCAAAAATAAAATAACAAGAAGTTCAACTTTTAAAAATAGAGCGCTTCAAAATTTCATAGAAAAAATTTAAGAAATAAAACAAGGAAGTCCAAATTAAAAAGATGCAGAAGTTTGATGATTATAGAAAACTCAGATTTTCCTCGTTATTATGGAAACAAGAAGTTCAAAGATAAAATAACAAGAAGTTCAACTTTTATAAATAGAGCGCCTCAAAATTCATAAAAAGATTAATAAACAAAATAGGAAGTCCATATTAAAAAGATGGAGAAGTTCGATGATTACAGTAAACTCAGATTTTTCTCGTTATTAAAGAGTGAAAACAAGAAGTTAAAAAATAAAATAACAGGAAGTTCAAAATTTAAAAATAGAGCACTTCGAAATTCATAAAAAAAGATTAAGAAGTTCAGATAAGTATCTATAAAAAACTCAGATATTTTCACGTAATCGAGAGAAGTTCGATTGATAATTGCCAGAAGTTCACGTACTACACGGTGTGCATTTTGTATTAAAAAAGAATGAAAATGCAAAGCCTAAAGTTTTGTTGCTAGAAGTTCAAGTGCTCGGCCTGAGAAAGTTAAAAAATTCTTGTGAGAGAGGTTGAACAAAAATACGTGATAGAAGTTCAAGGTGAAAACAGCGGGAAGTTCAAGCAAAGGCTAAAAATTTCATTGCTAGAAGTTCAAGTGCTCAGCCCGAGAAAGTTCAAAAATTCTTGTGAGAGAGGTTGAACAAAAATACGTGATAGAAGTTCAAGGTGAAAACAGCGGGAAGTTCAAGCAAAGGCTAAAAATTTCATTGCTAGAAGTTCAAGTGCTCGGCCCGAGAAAGTTCAAAAATCTTGTGAGAGAGGTTGAACAAAAAACGTGACAGAAGTTCAAGGTGAAACAACGAGAAGTTCAATACTGCAAGGAATGCATTTTAGATAGTAATATAAGAGTATAAAACAAAAAGGTTAAAAGGTTTGTTGCAAGAAGTTCACGTGCTCCCCCGGTGAAGTTCAAGATCTCTAGTGCGAGACGTCCGACCTTCAATTATATATAAAAAACAGGAAAAAAACAACGTTGTTTTTTTCATTTATAAAACTGCTCTTAAATGATAAAAATTTGTAACATGTGTCTACATGAAAAATATGCTCCTATTCATAAGCTTTCCAATGGTATATTATATGCTATATTCCGATGAATGGTTTCAAAGTTTTATGTATACCGTTAAAAACACATTTTTACGCATTAAAAAAAAATATTTTGAACCACCGCGAGTATGAAAAGCTGAACAACACGAAAAAGTTGCGTGTTTGCAACAGCTTTCCAGCGGCATATCATTTGCTCAATTCCAGTAAGTGGTTTGGGAGTTACAGGCAAAAACATCACGTCTTAAACAGAGTGAAGTTCAAACAGACGTGCCTCAGAAGTTCAACTACTTCACGTAGTGCATTTCCGTTCGCGATGAAGGCAGAAATTATGATCTCGTCATTTTCTAATTTACTTCAAAACAACAGGAATATCATTTGTGTAAGTTCAAGTCCTCGGTCGAAGAAAATTAAAAAAATTATTGTGAGAGAGGTTTGTACAAAAGGAATATCATCTATTCAACACTAACGAATGGATGAGAAAATTACAAACAAAAATACGTCACAGAAGTTCAACGTGAAAACAGCAGGAAGTTCAACTACTACGCTGAATGAATTTTAGATGAAAAACTTTTAAAATCGTCGCGAGTATGAAAAAATGATCAACACGGGAAAATTGCGTGTTTACAGCAGCTTTCCATCGGTATATCACTTGCTCAATTCCGGTAAATGGATGGAGAGCTACGAGCAGTGGATGGAGACCTACGAGCAAAAAAATCACGTGAAAAAATAGAGTGAAGTCCAGGTACACGCGCCGAGAAGTTCAGGTACTTCACGTGGTGCATTTTAGAAGGATCTGTTTCGCAATAAAGGCAGAACGAATGATCCCGCCGTTTTCGAAATTACATGAAAACAGCTGGGAATCAGAGAAAACCATCAACATGAAAAAGTTTCGCATTTTCCTTAGCTTTTCAATGGTATATTATTTGCCCCATTCCGATCAAATTTATAGAAATTACGGCAAAAATACATTTTTATCCATTTTCAAAACTGACATAAAACCTTAATGAATTAGGAGAAACAATATATACAAAAAAGTTTCGCATTTCCTCAAGCTTTCCAACGCCATATCATTTGCTGCATTTGGACGTACGGTTAAAAAATTAGATCGAAAATACGAACTCGGTGGAACTTGTATCGTTTTCTAAATTAATTTTAAACCATTGAAAATTAGAAAAAACTTTTAACATGAGAAAGTAGCGCAATTCCATAAGATTTCCAACGCCATATCATTTGCCTCAATTGGATCAGCCGTTTAGAAATGACATCAAAAATACGAAGTTAGCTGTTCGGTTTGCGAAATTTTACGATTTTCTAAATTACGCTTTAACCATAGGGAATTAGAGAAAAATTTAAACATATGGAAGAAGCGATTTTGCAGCAACTTTCCAACGCCATATTATTTGCCTCATTCCAATAAACGGTTTAAAAATGCGATCGAAAATATGATTCACGTTTTTTGTGTGAAGAAAAAACGATTTTCAAAACTGCTCTTAAACCGCTTACATTTTGCCAAAAATTTAACTTAGGTGATGATACTGGTGTTCATAGCTTTCCAACGGTATATCGCAAGCCCTATTTGGACACCTTTTAGCTGAAGTTCAACCTAGTACTCGGGGAAGGTCAGACGCGTTACTCGGGAAGTTCGAGCTGTGATCAGAATATTATTCTGATCCCGTGATCAGAATAGTGTTTATATATATATATATATATATATATATAAGTTAGGCTTCAAGTGCGTACTTGTTAGTTAAACCTATGTATAAATTGTGACACTAAATATGACTAGTAAGTAGTATAGTAGTAGTACTCGTATACGTCAGTCAAATTATTCATCATGTCCACACATTAAATTGACGTGACAACACACTGCGCGTGAGGTGACACAAGAATCCCGGCGGCGTGTTCGGTATTCTGGACTTCAGATTTGGAGTACCACTTATCTGTCGAAATCTTTCATCATTCACTTAAAATAGTCGACTGATCATACATTGAGTACCATATAACTGGAATTACCGATGCAAGTCGAAGAAGGATTGGCCGGCGCTGTCGGCTGGCGTCAAGTTCGATCCCACGGATCAGGAGCTGATCGAGCACCTTGAGGCCAAAGTGAGTGCTGACAGCGCGAGATTTCAATCTCTCATCAATTTGTTCATACCAACCATCGACAGCGAACACAACATATGCTACACCCAACCTGAGAAACTTCCAGGTAAGACACCGATCGGCCGTCTACTTGCACAAACATATTCCTTTGTTTATAGCTTTATTTTTCTTTTTAGACGCAGACCTGGTGAAGCAATTACAATTTGACAGTTAATAAAAAGTGAAACAAGTGACTGCAACATGCCAAAGATGTTATGAAAATGCCAACTAGGTACACTAAAAGCTGTATTCCATAATACTGCAGGTATCACACTGAGTGGCCTAAGGAAGCATTTCTTCCAGCGCAATTCCAGGACGTTCAAAAGGGGCACGTGGACGCGTCGCAAGATACAGTCGAAGTGCGGCATGCACCTGATGTGGCACAAGACCGACAATACCTTGCCGGTGATGGTCAACGGCCGGCAGACGGGCAGCAAAAAAGGTTCTGGTGTTGCACACCAACAAGAACTTCGACCAGCAGAGGACCAACTGGGTGATGCACCAGTATACCACCTCGGGGACCTGGAGCAAGAGAAGGAGCGGGAGCTGGTCCTCTGCAAGATTTTCTACCAGACGAACACTAGGGCCAGGAGTAAAAAGATTATAAGTTAGTTTGGTATTGGTAGTTGTACTACCTTGTCGTCCGCAAGTTGGTATTGTTGTTAGCGATCTTTTGGTATGAACTTGCATTTGCTTTCAACCATCATGCCGACGGTCGACGTGGATATAAAGCTGAATCATTTGTTTCGAAACGAATTTTCAGGCACCTGATTTCTATTTGATGGGTAACATAAGCACCCGCGTTCGAATTCCAAGTTCTCCAATTTTTTCGAAACAAGTGCATGCACTTATTATCACGATAAAAAACAATATCCGTGCTGCATCCCAGTTATCAATCTGTACTTGCAGAATTCTCTCATTTATTGAGCACGTATATTGTTTTTTCAGGCCGAGCAAGTTTCAACTGGGCTGTAGACTGCCCAGGGTTGGTTTTGTTTTTAACAGGCCCAACCCATGACGACAACGGGACACAAAGATCCATCAGGTATCTACTGGCCTCTGGCCCGCAAGCGTTAGTTATATTTTGTCTTACAACATCCGCAGGCAGTTTTTTTACTAAATCAAACACACAGCCTAGTTCTATTTTCCTCTTGAAACGCATGTCCTACATCCGTTTTCTAATCTCTATCTATAGTTTTACTAGTTCATATACACATATCATTACATTGAAAACACATAAAATTCCCTTTTCATATTTACATCCTTATTTTTGTTATTTTTTCCCAGCCAACGCTGATTTTTTTACCACTGGTTTTCCCTTAAACCAACTCAATTGTCCCACGTCTTATTTGCTTACAAAAACAAAATGATTTTTTTAGCAAATCAATAAGTTCTTAAAAAAATGTTTATCATTTCGGGATTACAACAGTTCGGACTCCACCGAAATATGCAAAATAAGGTTGAACTTTTTGACCGTGGCCTGGGCAGAAAATTGGCTGTAATAAATTACTTAAGAATTAGCAAATGGGCTGCAAATTATAAAAAATAGCAAATGGGCTTTATGTTGTCTGCCACAGATTTGGAGGCTGACTTGTGGGCCTACTAAGTTCATGCGTACACAAGGTTTCTCAAAAAAGAAACTTAGTCAACAATCGACTCTACCAACGTCAAACCGTTAGATGTCAATCTAACGGCAATCGTGCTTCTTCAGTCTCTGATCTTCCTGCCCCAGCCGCCCAAACCAGCGCCGTCGGAACCGCCTGCTCCCGCCTCCCATGGCCGGCAGTGCTGCCGGGCAGGCCTCACGGCCCCATCATACTCGCATCCCTGGCCTGTCTATCCCTCTACTCACCCACACCTCCTGTTATTTTCCGGCGACGGCAGCCGAACCAGTCAACCCTCGTGCTCTCCACCGCGTGGGCAGCCACTTCCGTGTCTTCCTCGGCTCCTTGTCGTTCCCTTCGTAGGCCTCGCCGTCGTCCACCGCCCTGGTGCTCTCGGCGCGGCGTGGTCAACGATGTCCATCCAACAGCCGTAGTGCTTCTTCAACCTCTGGTCTTCTTGCCCCAGCCGCCCAAAGCAGCGCCGGTCGTGCCGCATGCTCCTGCCTCCCGTGGCCGGCTGTGCTGCCGCGGAGGCCTCACCGTCCCCATACTACTCCCACCGCTGGCCAGGCCATCCCTCCACTCACCCACTACACCTGTTATTCTGCGGCGACGGAAGCCTCACACAGCAGCCGAACCAGTGAACCCTCGTACTCCTCTCCGCATGGGCATCCACTGTCGCGTCTTCCTCGGCTTCGCTTCGTCCCCTTCCAAGGCCTCGCCGTCGTCCACCGCCGTGGTGCTCTCGGCGCGACGTGGTCAATGTGGTCAACGACCGACTTCCATCGGAAGAGTACTGTACGTGGAGAGGCTGACAGCTGGGTCCACGGCAGCCGCAAGGAAGTGCCTCCTTATTGCGCACAAAATAATTATTCCTCCACCTGACAGCAGGGACCCACCGGACGGGCCACCAGTATTTCATGGAAAAAATGTTTTTCCCCCCTGACTGCTGGGACCCCCCGGACGGGCCACCGTATTTCACGAAAAAAACGTTTGCCCCTGACTGCTGGGACCCACCGGATGGACCATTGTATTCCGTGATAAAAACATTCCCCCCTGTCAGCTCAGACCCATCGGAAGTGCCTCCTTATTACGCACAGAAAAATGAATACTCCCCCTGCTAGCTGGGACCCACCATGGTGGGAGGCTGACTTGTGGGCCTACTAAGTTGACGGGGACGGAGGGCTTTGTCAACTTAGTCAATATGAACGATTCTAACTCCAGTGACCGTACGATGTCCATCCAACGCGTCGTGCTTCTTCAATCTCTGCTCTTCCTGCTCCAGTCGCTCAAACAAGCGCCGGCGGGACTGCCTGCTCCCTCCTCCCCGCGGCCGGCTGTGCTGCCGCGCAGGCCTCACCGCCCCACCGTACTCCCATCGCTGGCCTAGCCATCCCTCTACTCACCCACACCTGTTGTTATTCTCCGGCGACGGCAGACGAACCAGTAAACCCTCGTACAGTCGTACTCCCCTCCGCGTGGGAAACAAAAACAACTGCCGAGTCTTCCCTGCCTCCCTGTCGTTCCCTTCCTAGGCCTCGCCGTCGTCCACCACCCTGGTGCTCTCGGTGCGGCGTGGTCAACATGGTCAACGACCGATATGCATCTGAAGTGGACTGTACGTGGAGAGGCCGACAGCTGGGTCCATGGCCGCACGCAAGGAAATGCCTCCTTATTACGCGCAAAATAATGATTCCTCCACCTGACATCAGGGACCCACCAAAAGGGCCTCTGTATTTCGCGAAAAAAATGTTACCGCCACTGACAGCTCGGAACCACCAGCTATATCTTTGCACGCAAGGAAGTGCCTCCTTATTACGCACAAAAAAATGATACTCCCCCTGCTACCTGGGACCCAGTATAGTGGCAGGCTGACTTGTGGGCCTACTAAGTTAACGGGGACGGAGGGCTTTGTCAACTTAGTCAATATGCACGATTCTAGCTCTAGTGACCATACGATGTCCATCCAACGACCGTAGTGCTTCTTCAACCTCTGGTCTTCTTGCTCCAGCCGCCCAAACTAGCACCGGTCGTGCCTCGTGCTCCTGCCTCCCGTGGACGGTTGCGATGCGGCGGAGGCCTCACCGCCCCCTACTACTCCTACCATTGGCCAGGCCATCCCTCTACTCACCCACACCCCCTGTCATTCTGTGGCTACGACAGCCTCACACCGCAGCGAACTAGTGAACCCTTGTACTCCTCTACGCGTGGGCATACACTGCCGCGTCTTCCCCGGCTCCGTGTTGTCCCCTTCCTAGGCCTCGCCGTCATCCACCGACCTGGTGCTCTCGGCGCGGCGTGGTCAACGTGGTCAAGGAACGGCTTCCATCGGACGTGGACTGTACGTGGAGAGGCTGACAGCTGGGTCCACGGCCGCAGCAAGGAAGTGCCTCCTTATTACGTGCAAAATAATTATTCCTCCACCTGACAGCGGGGACCCACCAGACGGGCCACCGTATTTTGCGAAAAAACGTTTGCCCCTGACTGCTGGGACCCACCAGCTACATCTTCGCACGCAAGTAAGTGCGTCCGGGTAAAAAAATGATTCGCCCCCTGACTGCTGGGACCCACCAGCTACATCTTCGCAGGCAAGGAAGTGCCTGACAGTGGGGACCCACCTGATCGAAGCGTACGTAGCGTTGTCATTCTGGTCGCGAACGTGTATGTACATACTGGTCGATGTAGAGGCGCGCACGTGTCGTAGTAGAGGCACGCACGTAGCATGTACACGTACGTACAACGGCCAGGGTGCAAGAAAGAAAATACGGCCACATATGTGTACATACGGGCGGGGTCTCGAACGCCCAATCGCGCATACGTACGGCCAGGGCTCGTGTACATGGCTGGGTCGAAACGGAGAAACAACGTCGTCGTCGTGTTCATGGGGAGGCAATGGAATGCGTCGTGTTCATTGGGAGGCAACGGAATGCGTCGTGTTCATCGGGAGGCAACAAAACGCATGGGAGCCAACTGGCTGGGTCGGAACGGAATGCGTGGTCATGTTCATCGAGAGGGCTTGGACGGAATAGGCGATGGAAATGAGGCCTGGCGTACCGCAGAATGGAGGAAACGGCCTTGTGTTCGACCAGCCATGTTCGAAACGGGATCCTGTTCATAGGGAGGGGTCTAGCGCACCGCAAAACGGAGGAAACGGACCTCCTACGGTCGAAACGGGGGTCCTGTTGATCGGGAGGGGTGTGGCGCACCGCAAAATGGAGGAAACAGACTTGTGTTGAAGCGCTACGGTCGAAACGGGGGTCCTGTTCATCGGGAGGGGTGTGGCGTACCGCAAAACGGGACTCCACGGGATACTGTTCATCTCCACCGTCGACCTCCTCCATCCTCCACGGGCTACCGTCGACCTCATCCAGCCTCCACGGGCTCCTGTTCATCCAGTCTCCATCGTGCACTACTCCACCGGCTACTGTTCAACTAACCCTCCACCGTCTACTGTTCATCTAGCCCTCCACACCACGGGGTCCTGTTCAACCACCCCTCCATGGGCACCCCTCCACCATCTACTGTTCATCCAGCCCTACACACCACGGGGTCCTATTCAACCACCCCTCCACGGGCACCCCTCCACCATCTACTGTTCATCCAGCCCTCCACCACACCACGGGGTCCTGTTCATCCAGAGGCAACGCCACCGCTCACTGTTCATCCAAACCCCCCCGCAACGCTCACTGTTCATCCCATCGATCGGCTTCAGTTAGCAGCAGTAGCGAAGGAATCGCTCGATCGGGTTCAGTTAACAGCCATCGATCGATCGCTCGGGTTCAGTAACGTGTAGCCTGCAGTGCAATCGCTCGGGTTCAGTTAGAGCCCAACGCCTCGCTCGGGTTCAGTTAGAGCCAACGCCTCGCACACACGTGCATACGTGTACGAGAGAAACACGCATCACTCGGCCCCCGACCTCCCACCGTAACCGGGAACTCCCTGAAATTTTCCTCCCCCTCGCTTCTACCATGGTTTTTTCCGTCATGGACGGCCCAAAGAATGTCATGCAACTGCGTCTCCAGCCCGCCTAGGACGAAAAGCCCATTTTCTGTCATGATTTTTTGTCATAGAAGTAGGAGCCCACCACATCTATGATGATACCGGGTTTTGTCACAATTATCGTCATAGAAGTGTCATATGTATGACATAATTTTTTTTCATTCGGCCCAAAATGTCACGGATGTGTCTTTTTTTTGTAGTGGTTCCTGAGTCACTTTACCAGTTCTAGTAGCCACTCTAACAGCATAATCATTATTCTTACTATTCATTTCATTGAGCAAATCATTCCGAGCTTGAAGTACCTATTCTACTTGAGTGGTAACCATAGAAGCATGTTTACTAATGAGTTTAAGTTCACCTTCAACTCTAGACATATAATCACCCAAGTGTTCAATCATATAAGCATTTTGTTTCAATTGTCTACCAAAATAAGCATTAAAATCTTCTTGCTTAACCATAAAGTTATCAAACTCATCTAGACATTGGCTGGTAAACTTAGTAGGAGGGATTTCAGCTTTATCGTATTTATAGAGAGAATTTACCTTTACTACCTGTGTCGGGTTATCAATACCATGAGTTTCTTCAATAGGTGAGGGATTAAGATCATATGTTTCTTCGACAGGTGGTAAATTAAGACCATGTATATCTTCAACTGGAGGTAAATTCTTAACATCTTCAGCTTTAATACCTTTTTCTTTCATAGATTTCTTTGCCTTTTGCATATCTTCAGGACTGAGAAATAGAACACCCCTCTTCTTCGGAGTTGGTTTAGGAATAGGCTCAGGAGTTCGCTCAAGAAGTGTCCAATTATTTTCATTTGTCAACATATTATTCAATAAAATTTCAGCTTCATCTAGTGTTCTTTCCCTAAAAACAGAACCAGCACAACTACCCAGGTAATCTCTGAAAGCATCGGTTAGTCCATCATAAAAGATATCAAGTATTTCATTTTTCTTAAGAGGATGATCAGGCAAAGCATTAAGTAATTGGAGAAGCCTCCCCAAGCTTGTGGGAGACTCTCTTCTTCAATTTGCACAAAATTATATATATCCCTTAAAGCAGCTTGTTTCTTATGAGCAGGGAAATATTTAGCAGAGAAGTAATAAATCATATCCTCGGGACTACGCACACAACTAGGATCAAGAGAATTAAACCATATCTTAGCATCACCCTTTAATGAGAACGGGAATATTTTAAGGATATAAAAGTAGCGAGTTCTCTCATCATTAGTGAATAGGGTGGCTATATCATTTAATTTAGTAAGATGTGCCACAACAGTTTCAGATTCATAGCCATAAAAAGGATCAGATTCAACCAAAGTAATTATATCAGGATCAACAGAGAATTCATAATCCTTATCAGTAACACAGATAGGTGAAGTAGCAAAAGCAGGGCCAGGTTTCATTCTAGCATTAAGAGATTGCTGCTTCCATTTAGCTAATAACATCTTAAGATCATATCTATCATTGCACGCTAAAATAGCTCTAGCAGATTCTTCATCCAGAACACAACCCTCAGGAACAACAGGCAATTCATATTTATTAGGGGGAGAGTCTTCATCATCACTTTCATCAATACTATCAGTTTCAATAATTTCATTCTCTCTAGCCCTAGCAAGTTGTTCATCAAGAAATTCACCAAGTGGCATAGTAGTATCAAGCATAGAAGTAGTTTCATCATAAGTATCATGCATAGCAGAAGTGGCATCATCAATAACATGCGACATATCAGAATGAATAGCAGAAGCAGGTTTAGGTGTCGCAAGCTTACTCAAAACAGAAGGTGAATCAAGTGTAGAGCTGGATGGCAGTTCCTTACCTCCCCTCGTAGTTGAGGGTGAATATTTTGTTTTCTCGTCTTTCATGTTCTTCATAGTGACCAGCATATATAAATCCCAAGTGACTCAAAGAACAGAGCTATGCTCCCCGGCAACGGCGCCAGAAAATAGTCTTGATAACCCACAAGTATAGGGGATCGCAACAGTTTTTGGGGGTAGAGTATTCAACCCAAATTTATTGATTCGACACAAGGGGAGCCAAAGATTATTCTCAAGTATTAGCAGTTGAGTTGTAAATTCAACCACACCTGGATAACTTAGTATCTGCAGCAAAGTATTTAGTAGCAAAGTAATATGGAAGTAACGATAACGGTAGCAAAAGTAAAATTTTGGGTTTTGTAGTGATTGTAACAGTAGCAATGGAAAAGTAAATAAGCGAAGAACAATATGTGAAAAGCTCGTACGCATTGGATCGGTGATAGAGAATTATGCCGGATGCGGTTCATCATGTAATAGTCATAACATAGGGTGACACAGAACTAGCTCCAATTCATTAATGTAATGTAGGCATGTATTCCGAATATAGTCATACGTGCTTATGGAAAAGAACTTGCATGACATCTTTTGTCCTACCCTCCTGTGGCAGCGGGGTCATAGAGGAAACTAAGGGATATTAAGGCCTCCTTTTAATAGAGTACCGACCAAAGCATTAACACATAGTCAATACATGAACTCCTCAAACTATGGTCATCACCGGGAGTGGTCCCGATTATTGTCACTTCGGGGTTGCCGGATCATAACACATAGTAGGTGACTATAGACTTGCAAGATAGGATCAAGAACTCACATTTATTCATGAAAACATAATAGGTTCAGATCTGAAATCATGGCACTCGGGCCCTAGTGACAAGCATTAAGCATAGCAAAGTCATAGCAACATCAATCTAAGAACATAGTGGACACTAGGGATCAAACCCTAACAAAACTAACTTGATGGAGGATGGTTGATGATGACGATGGCGACGGATTCCCCTCTCCAGAGCCCCGAACGAACTCCAGATCAGCCCTCCTGAGAGGTTTTAGGGCTTGGCGGTGGCTCCGTATCGTAAAACGCGATGAATCCTTCTCTCTGATTTTTTTCTCCTCGAACACGAATATATGGAGTTGGAGTTGAGGTCGGTGGAGCGTCAGGGGGGCCACAAGGCAAGGGGCGCGCCCAGGGCGGCAGGTGCGCCCCAACCCTCGTGGATAGGTGGAGGCCCCCTGACATGGATTCTTCTTCCAGTATTTTTAATATTTTCCAAAAATAAGTGCCGTAAAGTTTCAGGTCATTCCGAGAACTTTGTTTCTGCACATAAATAACACCATGGCAATTCTGCTGAAAACAACGTTAGTCCGGTTAGTTCCATTCAAATCATGCAAGTTAGAGTCCAAAACAAGGGCAAAAGTGTTTGGAAAAGTAGATACGACGGAGACGTATCACAATTCTAGCAGCTTCATCACAGAAGTAAATAACATGCCCATCAATATTATCAGCCAAGAGATCTTTAACCATAGGAATACTAGGTTCAACTTTAATTTGCTCAGGGGGTGTAGGTGTTCTAGTATTACTCTTACGAACCACATTTGAAGCTTTAGTATGATCCTTTATTCTAACATGGAAAGGTGGTTTCTCAATATAAGCGGTAGGAACAATAGGATTAACATTATAAGTGATAGTATTTTCTTCAACTTTAATAGGTTCAACTACTTTTATTTCAATGGGAGGATTATATTTAAACCACTTCTCCTTAGGGAGATCAACATGAGTAGCAAAGGATTCACAGAAAGAAGCTACTATCTCAGAGTCAAGTCCATATTTAGTGCTAAATTCACGGAAAACATCGGTGTCCATAAAAGATTTAACACAATCAAACTTAGGTGTTATACCTGACTCCTAACCTTCGTCGAGGTCCCAATATTCAGAGTTGAGTTTAATTCTTTCCAATAAATCCCATTTGAGTTCAATAGTCTTCATCATAAAAGAGCCAGTACAAGAAGTATCGAGCATGGAGCGATTATTGAGAGAAAGCCGAGCATAAATTTTTTGAATAATAATTTATCTTGAGAGCTCATGATTGGGGCATGATTATAACATTGACTTAATCCTCCCCCAAGCTTGAGCGATGCTTTCTCCTTCGCGAGGCCAAAAATTATATATATAATTACGATCATGATGAACCAGATGCATAGGATAAAACTTGTGATGAAATTCCAATTTCAATCGGTTGTAGTTCCATGATCCCATATCATCACATAGCCTAAACCATGTCAATGCCTTTCCCCTCCAATATAAAGGGAAGACCTTCTTCTTGATAACATCCTCGGGCATAACTGCAAGCTTAAATAATCCACAAACTTCATCCACATAGATTAGGTGCAAATCAGGATGTAATATTCCATCACCTGTGAAAGGATTAGCTAGCAGTTCCACTATCAAAGTAAGACGTTGGTGGTAAGCAGTATGACTATTATCGCCCAAAACTCTTTGTGTTCTACTAATGCATATCATATACGCATAGACCTGGCTCGGATGCCACTGTTGGGAACGTAGCATGCAATTTTAAAAAAATTCCTACGATCACGCAAGATCTACCTAGGAGATGCATAGCAACAAGACGGGGAGAGTGTGTCCACGTACCCTCGTAGACCGAAAGCGGAAGCGTTAGTTTACCGCGGTTGATGTAGTTGACCGTCTTCACGATCCAACCGATCCAAGTACCAAACGTACGGCACCTCCGTGTTCAGCACTCGTTCAGCTCGATGACGTCCCTCGAACTCTTGATCCAGTAGAGGGTCGAGGGAGAGTTCCGTCAGCACGACGGCGTGGTGACGGTGATGGTGATGTGATCCGCGTAGGGCTTCGCCTAAGCACTACGAGGGGTAAACTATGGGGGAGGGGGTGGCACCGCACACGGCTAAGAGAATTCTTGGTGTACCTCTGGGGTGCCCCTGCCCACATATATAAAGGAGGGAGGAGATAGGCCGGCGACCAGGAGGGGTGTGCCATGGGGGGAGTCCTACCTGGACTCCTAGTCGAAGTAGTATTCGCCCCCCTGTTTTCCTTTCTCCACCGATGGGAATAGGAAGGAGAGGGAGAGGGAAAGCGAAGGGGGGCACCGCCCCCTCCTCCTTGTCCTATTCGTACTCCCTAGTAGGGAGGCGCACGGCCACCCCCCCGCAGGCTTCCCTCTCTCTCCCTTAGGCCCATGTTGGCCCAACACTTCCGCGGGGGGTTCCGGTAACCCCTCGGTACTCCGGTAAAATACCTGAATCACACGGGACCATTCCAATGTCCGAATACAACCTTTCAATATATGAATCTTTACCTCTCGACCATTTCGAGACACCTCGTGATGTCCGTGATCTCATCCGGGACTCCAATAAACTTTGGTCACCAAAACACATAACTCATAATACAAATCATCATCGAATGTTAAGCGTGCAGACCCTACGGGTTCAAGAACTATGTAGACATGACCGAGACACATCTCTGGTCAATAACCAATAGCAGAACCTGGATGCTCATATTGGTTCCTACATATTCTATGAAGATCTTTATCTTTCAAACCTCATAACAACATACATCATTCCCTTTGTCATCGGCATGTTACTTGCCCGAGATTCGATCGTCGGTATCATCATACCTAGTTCAATCTCGTTACTGGCAAGTCTCTTTACTCGTTGCGTAATGCATCATCCCGCAACTAACTCATTAGTCACATTGCTTGCAAGGAATAGAGTGATGTGCATTACCGAGAGGGCCCAGAGATACCTCTCCGAAACACAGAGTGACAAATCCTAATCTTGATCTATGCCAACTCAACAAACACCTTCCGAGACACCTGTAGAGCATCTTTATAATCACCCAGTTACGTTGTGACGTTTGATAGCTGAGGGAGTCCTGGATTAGGGGGTGTTCGGGTAGCCGGACTATACCTTCAGCCGAACTCCTGGACTATGAAGATACAAGATTGAAGACTTCGTCCCGTGTCCGGAAGGGACTTTCCTTGGCGTGGAAGGCAAGCTAGGCGATGCGGATACTCAAGATCTCCTACCATTGTAACCGACTCCGTGTAACCCTAACCCTATCCGGTGTCTATATAAACCGGAGGGTTGTAGTCCGTAGAACAACCATCATCATACACAATCATACCATAGGCTAGCTGCTAGGGTTTAGCCTCCTTGATCTCGTGGTAGATCTACTCTTGTACTACCCATATCATCAATATTAATCAAGCAGGAGTAGGGTTTTTACCTCCATCGAGAGGGCCCGAACCTGGGTAAACTTCATGTCCCTTGTCTCCTGTTACCATCCGACCTTGACGCAGAGTTCGGGACCCCCTACCCGAGATCCGCCGGTTTTGACACCGACATTGGTGCTTTCATTGAGAGTTCCTCTGTGCCGTCGCGATCAGGAAGGATGCCTCTTCCCGTCTTTAAAGATGGCGCCATTACTAAGGGAGCCTTGGCTGTCGGCCAAACCCTCCGGCTAGGTGGTTTTCTCACGACCGCCTGTTCGGCCGTTGCGCCGACGGTGACCTCTCGGGTCATCGAAAGCAACCTTCATGTCAGCTCAGAACTCGCCGAGCAGTTGGATCCGATGGAGCTCTCTTCTGTAAACGAGCTCTTGGATCGCATCGCCGCACTGGGGGTCGCTACAAATTACGACCAGGTTGGGCTTAAACCCGATCTAAGAGAAATTAACTCTCCCCAAGTCACCCACCACGTTGCCGTTGTAGAGGCGCAGTGCGGCGACCCTTCATCTATCCTAAGGACTAGGTACATCCGAATTCCCGAACCCTCTAGGCCGGATACCCGCGGAGGGGAGGATACAATCCAAGACCTGAGCTTAGAATCAGGCAACGGGCTAGGCTCATCGAACAACATCCAAGACTCCGGACTTCAGAGTTCGGAAGTTCTTCGGCCTCTGAATCGTAAATTGGGTGAGGTCTCAGATTCAACGACACCTACCCGCCCGAACATAAGCAATCTTTCCCAAATCAGGCAAAAGCCCGAAGAAACAGTACATCACTACTGGGCCAGATTCCTCCTGGTTATGAACAGGACAAAGGACTGCTGCGAGGGAGACGCAATTTCAATCTTTTGCAGTAACTGCACGGACGAGGGAATACTTAACGCCATAAGTCGTCGTGATATTACACGCTTCGCTGACTTGGCGTCCATAGTACAAAAGTACTGTGCGATGGAAAGCGCTTGGAAAACCGAAATAAAATTTTGGGATAATCCGGCCTTGAATAGCAATCCCGTCCGAACTAAGAGGGTGCACCACAGTAAGGCACCCGGATCAAATATCAAAAAGCCAAAACCCTCTAGAGGGCATGGAACCGTACTGGAAAGGTGGCTTGATGGACCCTGTAGGATTCACAGTACAGAGGACGCCACACCAACACACAAGATTAGAGCATGTTGGATACTCCGGCAGGTGGCCAAAATTGGCGAGGACCTCCTAATTCCAGAGGCCGAAGAAAGCCAGCCCGAGGACACCAGTACCGTTCTCATAGTCTTCGAGACTTTCGCGTCAAATAATATGTGAAAAAGAACACTCCGCAGCCTCACCGAAGTCTATCAAGTAGCAACAATAAACCCATGGAGTAACACTGCTATCACCTTCAACGCGAGTGATGAACCTAAATTTCGAACAGCCCGAGCACCAGCCGCATTGGTCCTCAGTCCCATAGTGGACGGCTGTCGCCTCGCAAAGGTACTCATGGATGGAGGCAGTGGATTGAACCTCATTTACGAGGAAACCCTCCAAAAGATGGAAATAGACTGGAACCGCATTGAGCGAAGCAGCACAACCTTTAGAGGAATAATCCCCAGTCAGGAAGCGCGCTGCACTGGAAAGATCACACTAGATGTGGTGTTCGGCACGCCGGATAATTACAGGTCCGGAGAAGTCACGTTCCAGGTGGCCCCGTTCAAAAGCGGATTCCACGCTATATTAGGACGGGAGGCATTCACAGTTTTCCAAGCCATACCCCATTACGGGTACATGAAGCTCAAGATGCCTGGGCCAAACGGAATTATCACTCTCGCTAGTGATCCGGACATAGCACTCCGCGCCGAAAACAAGACAGCCGCATCGGTCCTTGAGGCACTATCCGAAACCTTAGCGGTCGAAGAACTGACCGCGCTGCGCTCCACGGTCAATAGGGATGATGTGATACTCGATAAGAGATCCAAATCCACATCCTTCAAACCAGCGGACGAAATAGTCAAATTCCAGGTCCATCCAACGGACCCCAATAAAACAACCTCCATCGGGGCACGACTGAACCCTGATGTAGACGCCGCACTGCGAGAGTTCCTAAGAGAGAATTGGGACATTTTTGCTTGGCATCCTTCAGACATGCCAGGAATCCCACGCAGGCTGGCCGAACACAGCTTAAATATCCAGAAATGATTCAAACCTGTCAAACAAGCCCTTCGGCGGTTTTCCGAACCGAAGAGACAGGCTATGGGAGAGGAGCTAGCCAAGTTATTGGAGGCCGGATTCATTAGAGATATAAAACATCCGGACTGGCTAGCAAACCTGGTGATGGTACCAAAGAAGGACAAATCCTGGCGCCTGTGCGTCGATTTTAAAGACCTTAATAAGGCCTGCCCAAAGGATCCCTTCCCCCTCCCTCGTATAGATCAAATTATCGATGCCACTGCAGGACACGATTCATTGTGTTCCCTCGACGCATACTCTGGTTACCATCAAATCAAGATGGCAGAATCAGACCAAGCCGCAACGGCATTCATCACACCATACGGCCCATTCTGCTTCAGCGCATGATTCAAACATGTCTGGCAAACCAGATCGGCAAAATAGTGGAGGCGTACGTGGATGATGTGGTCGTCAAATCAAGACATGTCGAATCTCTAGTAGACGACTTGAGGCTTACATTCGATAACCTCCGAAAATACGACATCAAACTCAATTCGGAAAAATGCGTTTTCGGCGTTCCAGCTAGAAAGCTCTTGGGCTTCATTGTATCCGGTAGAGGAACCGAAGCAAATCTAGCCAAGATCCGAGCTTTGTCACAATTGGATGTCCCAAAAGACCTCAAACAAATACAGAAATTAACCGGATGCGTGGCAGCTCTAAGCCGTTTCATCTCCCGCCAGGGAGAAAAGGCGCTGCCTCTTTACCGCCTCCTACGGCGCATCGAACACTTCGAGTGGACGGATGCCACCACGGCCGGACTCGATGAAATAAAATCCATATTGGCAACAAACCCAGTCCTAGTCGCGCCAAACACCGGCGAGCCAATGCTATTGTACATCGCGGCAACCCATCAAGTTGTCAGCGCAGTGCTCGTCGTCGAGCGGGAAACGGACGGACACAAATTACCCCTTCAAAGGCCGGTCTACTACGTGTCCACTGTCCTCACTCCATGCAAATCACGGTACCCACACTATCAGAAAATTGCATACGCAATATTCATGGCATCCCGGAAGCTACGACACTACTTTCAAGAGTGTTCGATTACAGTAGCCTCGGAAGTACCACTCAATGACATTATCAATAACCGCGATGCAACGGGCCGAATCGCAAAATGGGCCATCGAGCTCCTCCCGTTCGACATAACCTATAAGCCACGGCGAGCTATAAAATCGCAAGTATTGGCCGACTTCGTCGCAGAATGGACGGAGGCCAAACTCCCTAAAGAGTTTGGCACATACTCAAACTGGATCATGCATTTCGACGGCTCTAAAATGTTGGCCGGATTGGGGGCTGGCGTCGTTTTGACGTCCCCCACAGGAGACACAGTCCAATATGTACTCCAAATTATGTACACGGACTCCAACAATGCAGCCGAATATGAGGCCCTCCTACATGGTCTCCGGATGGCAGTATCCATGGGCATTCAACGCCTAGAGGTACGCGGGATTCGAACCTCGCGATCTCCCAAATAAATGGCAACTTCGACACCAAGGATCCAAAAATGGCAGCTTACTGCAACGCCGTCCTAAAAATGTCAGCTCGGTTTGAAGGGCTGGAGTTTCACCATATAGCCCCCGAAAATAATCAAGCAGCGGAAGTCCTAGCACGCATCGGAGCAAAACGCGATGCAATCCCCCCCAACATCTTTTTGGAAAGATTGTTCAAGCCATCCGTAACATGGGAGGGGGAACCCGCCATTAATAGCCCGGACTCAGCCGAACCACTCAACGCCGAACAACCTGACATAATTGGATGTCCTGCCAACAAAATTACACCTTTAGCCCACGTAATAATGGCGGTTATCGCCCCGTGGACAGAACCATTCCTAGCCTACCTTACTAGGCAGGAACTCCCAGAGGACCAAAATGAGGCCCGCTGCATAGTGCGGCGATCTAAAGCCTACAAAGTCCACGAGGGGGAGCTTTATAAGAAAAGCACTACCGGAGTCCTTCAAAGGTGCATCTCCGAAGAGGAAGGGCGGAATCTTCTGGCCGAAATTCACGCTGGACTCGGTGGCCATCACACTGCTGCTCGGTCCCTTGTTAGCAAGGCTTTCCGCACAGGCTTGTATTGGCCGACGGCCCGGGCAGACGCTCAGGACCTAGTCCAACAATGCATTGGTTGCCAACTTTTTGCCAACCAAAGCCATATGCCACCCACCGCACTCCAAACTATACCCATCACCTGGCCCTTTGCGGTCTGGGGGCTTGACATGGTCGGACCCCTTAAAGGTGGAACCCATAAGAAAAAATACTTAATGGTCATGGTGGATAAGTTCACCAAATGGATAGAAGCCAAGCCTGTCAAAACGGCTGAATCCGGACCCGTGATAGACTTCATATCCGGCGGCGTCCCCCGCAGCATCATAACCGATAACGGTACAAATTTTACAGCCGATGAGGTAAAACTGTGGTGCAAAAATATGGGCATCAAGCTCGACTATGCTTCAGTCTATCACCCACAAACCAATGGCCAGGTCGAACGGGCAAACGGTCTTATCATGAGCGGCATCAAACCCAGACTAGTGCGGTTCCTCAAGGAATCTAACACGCACTGGGTAGAGGAGCTCGACTCCGTACTCTGGGGGCTGCGGACCACGCCAAATCGCACCACCGGATACACACCATTCTTTATGGTGTACGGCGCAGAGGCAGTTCTGCCCTGCGACATAATTCATGACTCACCTAGAGTGCGCATGTACAAAGAAAGAGAAGCCGAGCTCGATCGGCAGGACAGCCTGGACGCCTTGGAGGAGGAGCGTGACGTGGCAAAAGCCCGTTCCGCATTTTATCAACAACAGGCCCGAAGATACCAAAGCAGAGAAGTACGGGCCAAAAATTACAATGTTGGCAAACTAGTTCTACGCCTGCCAGATAAGAAAAAGGACAAACTCAAGCCCAAATGGGAAGGTCCATTTATAATCGACCAAGTCCTGACTGGTGGAGCGTACCGCCTACGAGATGCGTCGGATAACCGACTCGAGCCGAACCCGTGGAACGCCACACGTCTCCGAAGATTCTATGCCTAGCACCGGACTCCGTGTTCGTCTCCTTCTCCTGTCCATTTTTTACATTTTTCTGTCTTATATTTCTCTCCTTCCCATCTTTTTCCTTTATAGCCCTTAAAAGGCTCACTACATGACGCGCACTCGCGCTCATTTAACCTGGGGGCTTCTTTAACAGAAGCTTATTTATACGGGCTTCATGCCAGACATGTGTCAAACTTCCGCATGTACCTTTTTTTCACCATTATATGCATCAATATGACTTAAGTTTTGGCCAAGCTGGGTTGCCTGGCTCCTGTGCTTACCCCTACGTTCCCGATTGTTCGGCTAGGTGGTAAAGGGAGCACCTCTGTGATTGTTACTGCCGGGTCAGCCGGATGTGTACCTCAGACTGGGTGAAGCCGAAAGCTAGCGTTCTTAAGGGAATATTCATTCGGTGGAATAAAGATGATCTTTTAATTAATTTTCATGCGCCCCCAGATGCTTTTTCTGCGTTTTTTTACGCAGTCCAGACATGCACTTTAGGGCATGCCTCCCCAGCGAAAGGAACCCTTAACGGAAGTATTCTCTCTGGAAGATGTTTCTTACTAACCATGTAATATAACATAACTAGTTGGGCACTTGTCTGATAAAGCACTAATGACCCATACGCCTGGTCTCCACGCATACCACGGTTCTTGTATAACCGCTATGGTATTCGGACACACTCCGGACCGTCAGGTCCCGAGGTTGAAGCGAAAAGGTCGGCAACGACAAACGATCTACAATCCGGCTAGAAGGCATTACATATGTCAATTCAAAATTACACAGTCATTTCGACTGATTGTATTCCTCCTCTATACCATCTAACAGGCTGTCTAATTTACAGTCCTGCTGGGAATACTTTGCGGCCAATTCCACTTGGTCGTACACTAAGCTTACAGGGATCTCCTTCCCGTCAGGTCCCACCGGTCCGACATCGGCCATATGGTTTGGGTCAGACTTCGTAAAACGGGTCTTCACCATAGCCTAGGCCTCTCTAGTGCCTTGTCGGCAGGCCGATACCTTCCACAACCGGAAGCGCCGCCGAGCTCCCTTCAGCTTCTCCGCAAGCTCTCCAAGGCCATCGGGCATGGAGTGGGCAGGCCATAAGGCTTGGGCAACGCCTTGCATTGCCTGCCGAATTCGCTCGTGCAGTTGCAGGAGTTTGGGAAGAAGGTCACCCGTAGAACCGGGCATCTCCTCTGCAGGACGACCTGTGAGCATACCTATAGACAATACTCTATTACTCGACTTCCTCGCCGAACTCATTTTTCAAAGTTCGTTCAAGCACTTACTAAATATGTCGCGTCGAAGCCGCTGATTCTCCTTCGTGGAGTCTGACAGCTGGCCACGAACGTCCTTAAGTTCAACATCCAGCTTGGTATTGGCATCCTGGAGATCATTCTTCTCTCGCCTCACCTTTGTCAACGTACTCTCACCGGCCTCTAACCGGCTCAAGAGTTGTTGCTTCTCCGGATCAAGTCCGGCGCCATCTGCAACATCAATTGTCAGATTTGCACCCAAACCGCACAATACTAATCTTTCGAAGTGTATCTTACCTGAGGGGGTCCCTTTAGGCTCCCCTGCTGCGGCTAGTGCGGCCTCTAGTTGGGCCTTGCACTTTTCCAGCTCCTGGGACAACACGGTGTTCTTCTCGGTAAGAACCTGCATGTTATATGATCCTTAAATCAGTTACTTTAACTGTTTCAAGTCTTGGGGGCTACTGGTATATATATATTTAACCAAAATTTTCTTACCCATATGTCTTTCACATACTGCTCCGTGGCTCTGGCTAAACCATCTTGAGCGACACGGAGGTACGCATCTCTCGAATTAAAGGCATCTAAAGCCTCTTGGGAGAAACAAGCGTCGCGTAAAATTGTCCGGCGACGCCTGTGGTTCATGGCACTCTCCACTTCAGAATTTGTGGCAGACAGCCTGTCCGCATCCTCTGTCGGAGGAGCGCCCGGTGCACACCTTGTGCTCGCCTCCGTCTCCTGGCCAGTCACTGGAACCTGGCTGGTGGGAGCGCGATTGGCATCCTCTCCGGATATAGTCCGGCGAGGTCTCTTCGTCCTGACAAAGGCACGGACATTAATATGCCCTGGCGGAATAATGCCGCGGAAACGGAGAATGCGTTACCTTTGCGCCGACATCTCGGTCCGGACTGCATCTCTTTTTTCCCCACGGGGCCCTGCGGCCCCTCGTGGGCTAGCCGCCGCAGGTTCACCTTCCCGCCTCGGGAATCTCCCCTATGAAACACGGTTGTTGTTAGAAACGCCGGAATACGGGAAAATGGAATCCCCTTCAAGGGAATAAAGACTCCGGTTTCTGTCACCTGGGAGGCCGGGATTAACCCGGGGTAATCAGCCACAATAGCGACCAAGGTGTTGTCCTTGCTTAGCTGATGAAACACCCCGTCGATAAGCTCCACCGATATGTCCGGATCCTCTTCAGAGTCCGGATCGAGGGACCGTTCTGGGTCCTCGGGTTGTGGAGGACGGCTGCTTATATCTTTCACTTCCTGTCGCAGTTCCTGCATTGAAGTCGTCAGACTACGTATCTGACCATGGAAGTATCAAATAAATGGGCAAGCGCAGTTGTTCGCTTACCCAACTTGGAGGTTCATACATAGTGAATCCAGCCCGCGGGTTAACGCGGAGGAACTCCTCCTTCTCTCCCTTGTACAAAGAGGACAGAACCTTTATTAGGGAGGCAGCTGAGTCCGTCCCTTTACGGCCGTAAAGCGTGGCGTCATACTCCCCATTGAAATCCCACATAGGGCGGCCTCTGTATTGAAGCGGCTGCACCCCTCACGTAATGCACGCGGCCATGACTCCGATCATTGTTAGTCCAGAATGAGCCAACAGTCTTATCCGGCCCATCAGGTAAAGGACGTCCCTGTCGCTTTCTCTCTGAGAGCTCCGTGGGCGCCAGCTCAAGCGTTTCTTCAAGGGAGCACTGTTGAACTCAGGGAGACCGGCCCGGATAGGGTCCGGCAGTGGGACGTCGTCTATGTAAAACCATTCCGAAGGCCAGTCCTCAGACGCCTTCTTTGGGGTTCCGGATAGGTATCCGGTCCCGGCTATGCGCCATACTTCGGCTCCGCCCACTTGGTATATAGACCCCTCTTGAGAACGGGGCACCAGGCAGAATATCTTCTTCCACAGCACGAAATGAGCCTCGACGCCTAAAAGTAGCTCGCAAAGGGCAACGAAACCCGCAATGTGTAACACGGAGCCGGGCGTGAGATGATGCAGCTGGAGGCCGTAGAACTCCAGAAGCCCGCGGAGAAATGGATGGATTGGAAATCCCAGTCCCCTTATCAGATAGGGAACAAGGCACACCCGTTCTCCTTTAGAAGGATTGGGGGTGTTCTCCGCTTGTTTTCCGCCACGGTAGGTGGCGAGACCGGCTCGGACCGGGACCATGTATGCCCGAGGGAGAAATCCCTTGGCCTGAAGCGACACTAACTCGCTATGCGGAATGGTGCAACTCTCCCAATCCCCGGGCTTAGGACCGGAGGGGCGAGGGGAGGAGCTGCGACGGCTGGCCATGATGGAATGGACCTTAGCTGGGAAAGCTCTGATGATAACTCGCGGAGAGGAGAAGATGCGGTTCGGATCTAAATCCCCATCCTGTTAAATAGGCGTCTTGTTTATATGGCTAGGGGTGTGGATGTAAGAACGCCCCGGGCTTTTCGCATTTGTTCAACATGTGGAAGGCAGCCATTATTGGGCACAGAAGCCGAGGAGCGCTACAAAAATCGGACATTATTCGTACAGGTACATAGAATACGGGAAAGAACCCGCCTTGCAATGCCGAAGACAATTCGCGCACCGGACTCATCGTCATTGAAGCCTGGTTCGGGGGCTACTGAGGGAGTCCTGGATTAGGGGGTGTTCGGGTAGCCGGACTATACCTTCAGCCGGACTCCTAGACTATGAAGATACAAGATTGAAGACTTCGTCCCGTGTCCGGAAGGGACTTTCCTTGGTGTGGAAGGCAAGCTAGGCAATGCGGATACTCAAGATCTCCTACCATTGTAACCGACTTCGTGTAACCCTAACCCTATCCGGTGTCTATATAAACCCGAGGGTTGTATTCCGTAGAACAACCATCATCATACACAATCATACCATAGGCTAGCTGCTAGGGTTTAGCCTCCTTGATCTCGTGGTAGATCTACTCTTGTACTACCCATATCATCAATATTAATCAAGCAGGAGTAGGGTTTTTACCTCCATCGAGAGGGCCCGAACCTGGGTAAACTTCGTGTCCCTTGTTTCCTGTTACCATCCGACCTTGACGCACAGTTCGGGACCCCCTACCCGAGATCCGCCGGTTTTGACACCGACAATAGCACACAAGGTGCTCCTACGGTATTCAGGAGTTGCATAATATCATAGTCAGAGGAATGTGTATAAGTCATGAAGAGAGCAATAGCAATAAAAATAACGATCATTATGCTAAGCTAACGGATGTCTTGTCCATCACATCATTCTCTAATGATGTGATCCCTTTCATCAAATGACAACACATGTCTATGGTCAGGAAACTTAACCATCTTTGATTAACGAGCTAGTCAAGTAGAGGCATACTAGGGACACTCTTTTTGTCTATGTATTCACACATGTACTAAGTTTCCAGTTAATACAATTCTAGCATGAATAATAAACATTTATCATGATATAAGGAAATATAAATAACATCTTTATTATTGCCTCTAGGGCATATTTCCTTCACAAGGAGGGGTTCATCATCCTCATTGGTGCCTCTCCGATGATGCGTGAGTAGTTCATTGTAGACCTACGGGTCCGTAGTTAGTAGCGAGATGGCTTCCTCTCTTTCTTTTGATTCTCAATACAATGGTCTCTTGGAGATCTATTTGATGTAACTCTTTTTGCGGTGTGTTTCTTGGGATCCAATGAACTTTGTGTTTATGATCAGATCTATGTTTTATCCATGAAAGTTATTTGAGTCTTTTGATCTCTTATATGCATGATTACTTATAGCCTTATATTTCTTTGATATTTGGGTTTTGTTTTGCCAACTTGATCAATTTATCTTGCAATGGAAAGAGGTGCTTTGTAATGGGTTCGATCTTACGGTGCTTGATCCCAGTGACAGAAGGGGAACCGACACGTATGTATCATTGCTATTAAGGATAACAAGATGGGGTCTATTTCTACATAAATAGATCTTGTCTACATCATGTTATCGTTCTTATTGCATTACTCCGTTTCTCCATGAACTTAATACACTAGCTGCATGCTGGATATCGGTCGATGTGTGAAGTAATAGTAGTAGATGCAGGCAGGAGTCGGTCTACTAATCTTGCACGTGATGCCTATATAATGATCATTGCCTGTATATCGTCATGATTATTTGAAGTTCTATCAATTGCCCAATAGTAATTTGTTCACCCACCGTATGCTATTTTTCTAGGGAGAAGCCACTAGTGAAATCTACGGCCCTCGGGTCTCTTCTTTATTATATTTGCCTTTGCGATCTATTTTTATTTGCTTTTACTTTCAGATTTATTAATCCAAAAATACAAAAATACCTTGCTACAATTTATTACTATTTATTTTATCTCGCTTTTCCGCGAGATCTATTTATCCAATCTATTACAATTTTATCTATCTTTTTACCCATGAGGGATTGACAACCCCTATCTTACGCCGGGTTGCAAGTATTTGCTCTTTGTGTGCAGGAGCTTTTTACGTGGTGTTGCGTGGTTCTCCTACTGGTTCGATAACCTTGGTCTCATCACTGAGGGAAATGCCTACCACTACAAAAAAATACACTTCCGTGATGATACGTGTTTGTCAGAGTAGGTCACGTTTTCTGTCATGCATTTACATCCATGACAAATTTATGACAGAATCAAGATAGTCATACCTGTGCCATCGTAGAAGTGTTCCATGGCATTACCAAAATTATCATCACGGAAGTGTCCACTTCCATGACGATAAATCGCACGTCACAGAAGTGCTTTCGTCAAGGATGACCGACACGTGGCATCCACCGTAACGGAACACCGTAAAGCTATCGGGTCCGGTTTTGGATCCGATAACCCGTTAACAGCCCCGACCAATGGGGATTTTCCACGTGTAAAATCATCATTGGCTGGAGGAAACACGTGTCGGCTCACCGTTGGGACAAATGCCATCCACTCATTGGACCCAAAGCGCCTATGATATGCTGACACGTGGCACGGCCCAATAGAGGCCCATTCTTGTGGAAAGGCCGACCCGTTTGACTTGGTCAAAAGGTGGCGGGCCGGCCCACGCCAAGCCTGTTAACGACATGTTTGCATATAGCCCATTTACAGCCCACTATCTCAGGGCCCGTTTACGGCCTATCTGAATTAGGCCCATTTGCGTCATCTGGGCCGTCCAATATAATTCCAGCCCGTTTTAACTTCCGGCCCATGTATGGCCCATGACATCTTTCGGCCCATATGGGGCCCTTAGTAACCCTCGGCCCCTTAATGGCCCATGGTAAAACTGGCCCGTAATGAACAGTGTATCACTTTATACCCATTAATGGCCCATTATTCCGTTGGGCTGTTTCCAGCCCATGATATCTTTCGGCCTTCTCAGGGCCCATTTAATCTTGGGCTCATTTCCAGCATCCGGTTACTTACGGCCCGTTACTATCATTTTCTGCTTGTGGGCCAAATTCAGCGCGTGGTTACAGTCAGCCCGTTTGCGGGCCGTTAATATGTTGGGTCGTTTTCATGTCGAAAAAAACCCGTTGGGCTGTTTTCATAGAGTTATAAAGTACGGCCGACAAACGACCCGTTATTGTCCATGAATAGTACGGCCCATGATTGGCGAAATGCTGATACGCCTCGTAGAAGGCCCATGGATCCTACGGCCCGTAAAAGGACCGTGGATCCTACGGCCCGTAGAAGGCCCATGGATCCTACGGCCTGTATAGAGGGCCAATGGATCCTACGGCCCGTAGAAGGCCCATGGATCATACGGCCCGCAGGAGGCCCATGGTTACAACAGTCCGTGTGTTGCCATGATTATTTTGGCCTAGTTTCCAAAAATAGGTTATTGTGGCCACTAGAAAAACACAAAAAAAGAACTGCAGTGACTACAAGCAAACAACTAAACAAGACAATAAGGAAATAAATAAGCAAGAAATTAACGCTAGCCTATTACCGCTATTACACATATTACATCCACTGGGCATCAAAGTTCGCCACTAGTGCAAATATAGGGAACAAAGTAGCATATTACATACACTGGCCGTCAAAATTGGCCACCAGTGCAAATAAACGCGGCAGCAAAACAAGAGCATAATTGAAACTACTTCATAAGAGCTCAAGAAACGTGGTATCCACCATGCTGGCAATAAGCTTAGCAAGCTTATTAGCTTTGTCCTGTTTGGCGCTAAAATCATCCAACGCTTGCTGTTGCACCAGAAAGTATGCATCTGAATGCTCCAGGGACTTCCGCAGTCCTTCCGCTTGTTGTCGCAGCACAGCTGATCGATGTATTTCAGCTTGTAGTTGAGACTCAAGAAACCGAACTGATTCAGACAGTGAGTTTGAATAGCTTGTGCAAGCGGTAGTGGCTAGTAACTCCAACACTAAACCGAGACAGGACTTTGGGGTTTTCTCACTGTCTTCGAGATAGTCTTCCATAGCTGTTTTATCAGCTTTGTTGGAGACCAACAAGGATGTGTCACTATCCTGAACCTTATCTACATTACTTCCTTTACCATTGCTTAATAAGGCACTCTTCCCCAATATTCTGTCAGGATTCTAAAAGAAGAAACAAGCAGACACATAACAGTTTAGCATGTACTAGTATATGAAACTCATTTCCGTGAACCAGTTCATTAGTAAGGTGGACAGGATTAAACTACCAAGTCTTCTATTGCCAAGTACTAGTACATAATAAAAGCATCAAACAAACATATATCTATGTCCTATGGTCACTGCATTGTCTTGCCAAATCAAAACAGAGACACGGTTCAAATCATATCAGTTCAAGACAAAGCAACAGTGAAAGAGTACAAAGCGTGGGAAACTACACGACACAACAAGATTTCAGATGGGTACAACGGGTCTACATGTACAACAACACTATTGGCTCTGTTGTGATGCTAGTAATGTGCATGATATGAGAAGTCAACTGTATACACAATTGAAATTGAAATCAACAGAGCTATTGATAAGAGCAAGCCTGTTAAAGAAACATGCATGAACATACCTGCTGTGCCATTGCAGTTTCGATTGGATCCTTCAATTTAAAAATAAGTTTGTATGAGTAAATATAATGATACAAGAGCAAAGCAGTATGCACGATAGCAATCATAGTTAAAAAAGGCATGCCTAAGCGAGCGCGTAAGCGCGCCTAGGCTCTAGGCGTTGGTGAAACGCATTGCGCATAACTATGCTTAATCTGCGCATAAGCATGCGCTTTGGTCAGTAAAGCGCAAGGCGGTGGCAAAACACACAATTAACGCATAGCGCTTTTTTGAACTATGATAGCAATGGAATCTTAAATTAGAACAGTTTTTCTTCAGGTTTAGGCACTTGTTCTACATGAACAGAGTACAGTAAGACGCAAGAATATAGTACTTAAAAATAGAAAATGAGCTCATAGACCTTACCACATTCTTGGTTCGGGACCAGTAGAGAACAAGGCGTTCCCAGTCATCGTCCAGTAAATGTGTCACAGGAGAATGTGAGGGAATTTGTGAGTTTCTTTGCCGGTGAAGTACGTTTTCTTCAGGTAATTCTGATACTGCCACCAAGCATTCTTGAAGATAGCAGAGGTATTAGCACAGGTTACCTCATCCAGAGTTTCCAAATCGGTCCTTCTTTATAGAGAAAAATGGGAAAATTTGCTGTATTATAAGCATCATGGAGGTAGGATGTGTGGGACAAAGTAAAGTAATTGCCATGAATAACATTACTTACACATAACTCCTGGACAAACACCTGCAACTGGCATTTTTCTTCATCTTCAGTATAATATTTCCAAGATGGGAAGATATGCACATACGATTTAACAACATCAAATGCGATAGATGCTAAACTATGACTAGCTGGTTGTGCTTCCTCCACAGGAATAGGCGTACTAACTGGTGGAGTTGGGGTTCGCCGTGGTAGTACTGGCCCTTTGGGCACCGGAGTTGCCTTACTAACTTCTCTTGTTTGGGAGCTCTGTGGTGGAGATGGTGTTGTGTCAACAGGAACTGGGTTACTATCTGCTAGGGTTGGGGTTAGATTGGGTGAAGCTAGTTCTCTGTCCATCGCAGTAGGGGTACAATCTGTGAGAGTTTGGGTTATGTGTGGTAGGGCTGGTTCTCGTGCATGTACAACCGGGGTGCTATCTCCACCAAGAGGTAGCATTGTTTTATTTGAAGACCGTGTTTTTAGTCCGCTAGATGCTGGCATCACCCACTCCAATTCAAATGGCTGATAAATAGGAAACATAGTTGAATGTACAGACATTGTATGAGACACAGATGTAATAGATAATGTGGAAAAAAGAGGGCATGAAATAGTTGACATGTATATTGTTTAACTAAAACGGATAGCATGACATAATTTCACATATATGATGTCTATCTAAACTGGATAGCATAGCATAACATAATTCAAAGATATGATGAATAACTAAACATGATCGCATGCCATAATTCACCTACATGTTATCTAAGTAATCAAGATCGCATCATTTAATTCACATATGTGATTTATATGCTAAACAGAGGGCATTAGATATGATGTCTGAACTAAGAACATGGTGTTGAATATTGTGTATATGATGTCTAATCTATGCAATGCAAGACACCATATGCATGATATGAGCAGTATAACCGTGCCAATTTAGAGCATACACCTCGGTGGGGGAATAGGACTGGTCATCTATCTCTGAATCCGTCTCTGAGGAGCTATCGGGACCCAACAAGAGATCTTCTTCGACAGGTAGCACTGTCTGCTCAGAAAGCCTTGTTTTCACTCCAGATTTTTCAATCTCCCACCCAAATGGCTGATTCACAGGAAGAGTAGTTTAATGTACAAATATTGTCAACAAATGGAAATGTAATGAAGAAAAGGATGGGCAAGATATCATTCAAATATATGATGCCTGGTTAAACAGGATGGCATTGCACATTTCATGTATATTATGGGTGGCTAAAAGACGTGGCACTGCAAGGCAACATATGCATGATATGACTAACATCCTCATGCCAAGGTAGAGAAAACACCTTGGGAGGTAAATAGGAGTGGTCAACCGCGTCTAAATCTGCCTCAGAACAGATATCTTCCTCTGTATTACAATCTGGAGAGGGGTGGGGAGGGTTTGCCATTGAACCCACCATGGAGCGATGTCTGCATGACATTGTATTGCCGCGCAAAACTCTTCTCTTTTTCTCTACATGTTCAGCATGACTGTGTACAATATCTGACATGCATACGAAAAAAATATGGTGAGATTATGTAAGGAGAGCATGCATAAATTTAGAGTGATGGTAACAACCAGTGGATGGATCCAAAAATAATGATAGCAGGCTGATGATTGCTTTAATTTAATAAAAAGACAGATGATGATTGCTTTACTATTTGTTTCCCACCCAAGATGAACAACATAGGCATACCCTAGGTGAACCAGATATAAGACAGATATACTATTCATTGCTTCCTCGATATGTGCCCCATAACTAATTTAGAACTCAAGTTTGAACATTAATTTGGACCTGACTTGGAGTCCAAGAGGTGAACAGGACGATAAAGTAGCAGGTAATTTTAAGCAATGCATAACATAAGCAGAATCAAAAGAGTGCGACCTCTCTTGTGGACCCATGTACTCCTCAGGTTCATCTGCTGAGTTGATGATGGTGATGCCATTGTGGTGGGTGCCGGTGGCAGGGAAGGAGATCTGAGGCGACGAAAGACGACCAGGAGTCGTGATGTCTGGTTTGGTGGATGTTTCTATCGATGGAGCACCTCAGGTGAGGTGGACGACGTCGCGGCAGGAGCAGGACAAACCACACAAAGTTCCCTTCGACACCTACCTGTAACTGAAGTAATTCTGTAAGGGCTCATTTGGCTTGCATGATTCTAAAAATGCAGGGATAGGAAAAACACCGGAATAGGATAGGAATGCACATGGTAAACAGAGCATTTGTAAACACAGGATTTCTGTCAACTTGGGTGTTTGGTTTACAGGAATTGGAAGAGCAGAGGAATGCAAAGAAACATGGCCAAAATAAAGTGAAACCATATGAAAGCGTGTACAGTTAGAATGTTATTCTGCCACTAATGCACTTGGTCTTGTTTTCATGCATAGGATTTTGAAAAGTAGGTACAGGTGGATGTTTTTCTTCATTCCTTTCAACAAAATGCATGAATAATTGAATAGTAGAGTGCATTGGAAAATTCCCTATTGCTATGTTTTTCCATCGAACCAAAATAGCCCTAATGGATCGACATGAATGTATAGTATTAAGTGATGCAACAAGTGTACAACCTCTTTGCCGTAGCCGTGTCGACCTCAGCATCATTCGGTTGGTTGCCGAAGCAGTTGAGGCAGAGATGGCTGTCGGAGGTGTGGAGGAAGATCTAAGGAATCTGTAGACGCCGTCCAGGGCACCGCTCTGTTGTGATGGATCGTTCTGTCATTGGACCAGCCCCGGTGAGCCGTAAGACGTCAAGGTTGAAGCAGCACAAGACGGACATCGTCAATCTCAAGTGGGATTATAATAGCATCTCCAATAGATGATGTAAAATAGATGTAAAATTTACATCACCAAAAACCACCTGACTACAACAGATGAGGTAAAAACTGTTGACTCTGAACTTAACTATAGAAACTGAAATTTACTGTGGAATCTGAATGTTACCGTCGAAACTGAACGCAATGGTAGTAGAGAGGCACTTGACATGTAGTTTAGGGAGGGCCTGCAGTTCATCTTCAACCTGCACCCCCCTGAGCCGCCATCCACCACCGGCTGAACCGCCAGCCCCAGCGTTGCCTCACTGCCCTGAAACAACTCCCCACCGCCAGTCCGCTGCCACCTTGGCCAGCCCTATAGGCCCCCTGCCCCCACCCTGAACCCTTAGTGGGGTACCTCTCCGGCGATCCCCCATCCCTACTGCGGGTGGTTCTTCCTTAACTCCGACGAGCCCCCCACCCCCTGAAAATCGACTGACCCAAAAGTCGATTCAGTCGACTGAAGTGTAGCTAAATCGGAGTAGAGCAGCAGCACGAGCGAGGGGGAGAGCAGCAGCAGCGCGAGCGAGCGAGCAAGAGCCAGAGCAGCAGCAGCTGGGCGAGCGAGCGATCGAGCAAGATCCAGAGTAGCAGCAGCAGCGCGAGCGAGAGCCGGAGCAGCAGCAGCTGGGGGAGCGAGCGGTCGAGCAAGAGCCGGAGCAGCAGCAGCAGCGCGAGCGAGCGAGCGAGAGTCGGAGCAGCAGCAGCAGCAGATCCGGCTGGTATGGCCGCTGCCGCCGAAGGGGACTCGCACTGGGGGAGAGCCTCCGTGGAGATGTCGCTCGCGGCGTCGGCTTCAAGGTAGCTGCTCCATGGGGGTGCGGGATGGAGCACCGTCGGCGCCGGGAGGTCGAGCTAAGGAGAAGGTGTGATGCAATGAGTGTACAACCTCTTTGGTGGCATCGAGTAGGCCTCGGCTTCGTCCGAGGAGTCGGTGAGGATGTTGCGGTTCCGGTGGAGCAGGTTAAGGCGGCGCAGTGGGGATGGAGCAGCCGCGATAGACGAGGCGATCGTCGGAGCAGTTCCTTGGAGGTGGAGGACGGGGCGGCTGAACCGGTGGGACGATAAGATGGATGACGGATCCTCATCCGGTGAGGTGGATGAGGGACGTCGAGCTATTGCGATGGACGACGTCGTCGGGGAAGAGGCTCCGGCTGGGCAGCGGTGAGGTGGCGGACGGAGGAGGGTGGGGTTTCGCGGCCGGAGCAGAGAGGTTATGGCGGCCTGGGATTTCGAATGGCAAAAAGGAGGCGATGGGAGGGGTGAACCATGACTTAGGGACGCGCTTGTCCAAAATGTAGGGTGTGTTACAAAAGTACACCGCACCAATTTGAACTAGCGGGCCTTTCGGCTTAGGGTTAGAAGGGGGATTTTGAAGGAAATATGCCCTAGAGGCAATAATAAAGTTATTATTTATTTCCTTATATCATGATAAATGTTTATTATTCATGCTAGAATTGTATTAACCGGAAACATGATACATGTGTGAATACATAGACAAACAGAGTGTCCCTAGTATGCCTCTACTAGACTAGCTCGTTGATCAAAGATGGTTATGTTTCCTAGCCATAGACAAAGAGTTGTCATTTTATTAACGGGATCACATCATTAGGAGAATGATGTGATTGACTTGAACCATTCCGTTAGCTTAGTAGTTGATCGTTTAGTATGTTGCTATTGCTTTCTTCATGACTTATACATGTTCCTACGACTATGAGATTATGCAACTCCCGTTTGCCGGAGGAACACTTTGTGTGCTACCAAACGTCACAACGTAATTGGGTGATTATAAAGGTGCTCTATAGGTGTCTCCGAAGGTACTTGTTGGGTTGGCATATTTCGAGATTAGGATTTGTCACTCCGATTGTCAGAGAGGTATCTCTGGGCCCTCTCGGTAATGCACATCACTTAAGCCTTGCAAGCATTGCAACTAATGAGTTAGTTGCGGGATGATGTATTACGGAACGAGTAAAGAGACTTGCCGATAACGAGATTGAACTAGGTATTGAGATACCGACGATCGAATCTCGGGCAAGTAACATACCGATGACAAAGGAAACAACGTATGTTGTTATGCGGTCTGACCGATAAAGATCTTCGTAGAATATGTGGGAGACAATATGAGCATCTAGGTTCCGCTATTGGTCAATGACCGGAGACGTGTCTCGGTCATGTCTACATAGTTCTCGAACCCGTAGGGTCCGCACGCTTAACGTTTCGATGACAGTTATATTATGAGTTTATGTGCTTTGATGTATCGAAGGAGTTCGGAGTACCGGATGATATCGAGGACATGACGAGGAGTCTTGAAATGGTCGAGACGTAAAGATCGATATATTGGACGACTATATTCGGACATCAGAAAGGTTCCGAGTGATTTGAGTATTTTCGGGAGTACCGGGGAGTTACGGAATTCGTATTGGGCCTTAATGGGCCATACGGGAAAGGAGAGAAAGGCCTCAAAGGGTGGACGCACCCCTCCCCATGAGCTGGTCCGAATTGGACTAGGGAGGGAGGCCCCCTTCCTTCCTTCTCCTTTTCCCTTCCCTTTCCTCCCTCCTACTCCTACTACTTGGAAGGGCTGCTAGTTCTACTAGGAAAGGGGGAATCCTACTCCCGGTGGGAGTAGGACTCCCCTAGGGCGCGCCATAGAGAGGGCCGGCCCTCCCCCTCCTCCACTCCTTTATATACGGGGACAGTGGGCACCCCATAGACACAACAATTGATTGTTTGTTCTTTTAGCCGTGTGCGGTGCCCCCCTCCACCATAGTCCACCTCGATAATACTGTAGCGGTGCTTAGGCGAAGCCCTGCGTCGGTAGAATATCATCATTGTCACCACGCCATCGTGCTGACGAAACTCTCCCTCAACACTCGGCTGGATCGAAGTTCGAGGGACATCATCGGGCTGAACGTGTGCTGAAGTTGGAGGTGTCGTGCGTTCAGGACTTGATTGGTCGGATTGTGAAGACGTACGACCACATCAACCGCGTTGTGCTAACGCTTCCACTTTCGGTCTACAAGGGTACGTGGACGCACTCTCCCCTCTCGTTGCTATGCATCACCATGATCTTGCATGTGCGTAGGATTTTTTTTGGAATTACTACGTTCCCCAACAGTGGCATCCGAGCTAGGTTTTATGCGTAGATGTTATATGCACGAGTAGAAAACAAGTGAGTTGTGGGCGATATAAGTCATACTGCTTACCAGCATGTCATACTTTGGTTCGGCGGTATTGTTGGATGAAGCGGCCCGGACCGACATTACGCGTACGCTTACGCGAGACTGGTTTTACCGCCGTGCTATGCACACAGGTGACTAGCGGGTGTCCGTTTCTCCAACTTTAGCTGAACCGAGTATGGCTACGCCCGGTCCTTGAGAAGGTTAAAAGAGCACTAACTTGACAAACTATCGTTGTGGTTTTGATGCGTAGGTAAGAACGGTTCTTGCTCAGCCTGTAGCAGCCATGTAAAACTTGCAACAACAAAGTAGAGGACGTGTAACTTGCTTTTGCAGGGCATGTTGTGATGTGATATGGTCAAGACGTGATGAGATATAAGTTGTTGTATGAGATGATCATGTTTGGTTGAAGTTATCGGCAACTGGCAAAAGCCTTATGGTTGTCTCTTTATTGCATAAGATGCAATCGCCAAATAATTGCTTTACTTTATCGCTATGCGATAGCAATAGTTGCAAGAGCAATAGTTGGCGAGACAACCATGTGACGACACATTGATATAGATCAAGATGATGGAGATCATGGTGTCATGCCGGTGACAATGGAGATCATGACGGTACTTTGGATATGGAGATCAAAGGCGCAAGATGATCATGGCCATATCATGTCACATATTTTGATTGCATATGATGTTTATCTTTTATACATCTTATTTTGCTTAGTTCGACGGTAGATTTATAAGATGATCTCTCACTAAATTTCAAGATAAAAGTGTTCTCCCTGAGTATGCACCGTTGCCAAAGTTTGTCGTGCCCAGACACCACGTGATGATAGGGTGTGATAAGCTCTACGTCCATCTACAACGGGTGCAAGCCAGTTTTGCACACGCAGAATACTCAGGTTAAACTTGACGAGCCTAGCATATGCAGATATGGCCTCGGAACACTGAGACCGAAAGGTCGAGCGTGAATCATATAGTAGATATGATCAACATAGTGATGTTCACCATTGAAAACTATTCCATTTCACGTGATGATCGGTTATGGTTTAGTTGATTTGGATCACGTGATCACTTAGATGATTAGAGGGATGTTTATCTAAGTGGGAGTTCTTAAGTAATATGATTAATTGAACTTTAATTTATCATGAACTTAGTCTTGGTAGTATTAGCATATCTATGTTGTAGATCAATAGCTCGCGTTTAGCTCCCGTGTTTTATTTTTGATATGTTCCTAGAGAAAACTGAGTTGAAAGATGTTAGTAGCAATGATGCGGATTGGATCCGTGATCTGAGGACTATCCTCATTGCTGCACAGAAGAATTATGTCCTTGATGCACCGCTAGGTGACAGACCTATTGCAGGAGCAGATGCAGATGTTATGAACATTTGGCTAGCTCAATATGATGACTACTTGATAGTTTAGTGCACCATGCTTACCGGCTTAGAATCGGGACTTCAAAGACGTTTTGAACGTCATGGACCATATGAGATGTTTCAGGAGCTGAAGTTAATATTTCAAGCAAATACCCGAGTTGATAGATATGAAGTCTCCAACAAGTTCTATAGCTAAAACATGGAGGAGAATAGCTCAAGCAATGAGCATGTGCTCAGATTGTCTGGGTACTACAATCGCTTGAATCAAGTGGGACTTAATCTTCCAGATAAGATAGTGATTGACAGAATTCTCTAGTCACCATCACCAAGTTAGTAGAACTTCGTGATGAACTATAATATGCAAGGGATAACGGAAACGATTCCCAAGCTCTTCGTGATGCTAAAATCGACGAAGGTAGAAATCAAGAAAAACATCAAATGTTGACGGTTGACAAGACCACTAGTTTCAAGAAAAGGGCAAAGGGAAGAAGGGGAACTTCAAGAAGAACGGCAAGCAAGTTGCTGCTCAAGTGAAGAAGCCCAAGTCTGGTCCTAAGCCTGAGACTAAGTGCTTCTACTGCAAAGGGACTGGTCACTCGAAGCGGAACGGCCCCAAGTATTTGGCGGATAAGAAGGATGGCAAAGTGAACAAAGGTATATTGGATATACATGTTATTGATGTGTACTTACTAATGTTTATAGCAACCCCTCGGCATTTGATACTAGTTCAGTTGCTAAGAGTAGTAACTCGAAACAGGAGTTGCAGAATAAACAGAAACTAGTAAAGGGTGAGGTGACGATGTGTGTTGGAAGTAGTTCCAAGATTGATATGATCATCATCGCACACTCCCTATACTTTCGGGATTAGTGTTGAAACTAAATAAGTGTTATTTGGTATTTGTGTTGAGCATGAATATGATTTGATCATGTTTGTTGCAATACGGTTGTTCATTTAAATTAGAGAATAATTGTTGTTCTATTTACATGAATAAAACCTTCTATGGTCATACACCCAATAAAATGGTTTGTTGGATCACGATCGTAGTGATACACATATTCATAATATTGAAGCCGAAAGATGCAAAGTTAATAATGATAGTGCAACTTATTTGTGGCACTGTCGTTTAGGTCATATTGGTGTAAAGCGCATGAAGAAACTCCATGCTGATGGGCTTTTGGAATCACTTGATGCTTGCGAACCATGCCTCATAGGCAAGACGACTAAGACTTCATTCTCCGGAACAATGGAGCGAGCAACTGACTTATTGGAAATAATTCATATCAACGTTCTGGGAACGGGGTTCCCCAGACTTGCCTGCTTGCGGCCTGCGGCGTGGCTCAAAGGGGGGCCCAGCACGGCCCATCTTCATCAACACAAGACCCGAGACTCTCGCGAGGGGCCAAGCCTCGCGGGGCGGACGACGCGGCGCTTCCTCAGGCGCGGCCTCGTCAGGCTGGCTCACGAGGAGGCGGAGAGATCAAGGTGGGGTACCTCGCGAGGTGCCCATGACGCAAGCCATGACGACTAAGGGCGCCAGGCGGGCGCCAGCCCGCGCAGTGTCCTCCCTTTCCTCTTTGGTGCAAAGGGGGCAAGCGCAGGCGAGAGGATCAAGCAAAGGTACCCATTTCGGTGCAACGAGACCAAGACCAGTCCAACGGTGGGAAGGAGGTCATCGTGGAGCCCAGGACGGCGTCACCACAGGGCCTTTGGCAGGCGAGGACCAACTTTAGTCAGGATAAGTGTACTGGATGTTCCCCTTCAAATTGGCCAATTATTGGCGCCCTTCCCACTCAATATTTGGGAAGAGGCCCAGGGCCCTTGCCTATAAATAGGACTAGCCACCCCCCGGGCATCGGGCATCTGGTACCCAGAATCCGAGCAAGCAGAGGGCAAGAGAGAGAGAGAGAGAAGGGCGATTGAACTCCTCCTAGCAGTTCATCCCCCTCGCCAAGAACAGACCCTCGTGAGGCTGTTCTTCCCTGTATTGTTCACCATCATCAGCCCAAGAGGCAATCCACACACCAAAAACTAGAGTAGGGTCTTACAGCACAATGGTGGCCCGAACTAGTATAAACTCTGTGTCTTTTGTGTTGTTCTTTCAGTAGCTAGATCTTCGCGAGACGGGGAGCTAGAGGGCAGAATCTCCGCGCGCACCCCAGAGTTCGAACCTCAAGGGTCTGCCGGAACCCGAAATCTGACATTTGGTGCGCCAGGTAGGGGTGCGCCGGAATTTGTCTTCCACCGCTTCGTTCTCCTCCAACTGTCGCGTCCATGTTCGACGCTCGTCGAGCCCGCGTCGCCCAGGCAGCCCCCATCGGTGATGTCCTCATCGTTCCCCGTCGCCCGCCACCAACGCTGCCACCGGCCTGGCGGGGAACGAGCATCAAGCGTCATCCCAGCATCTGCCTGTGCGGCGAGATAACCGCACCGCTACACCAACATCCCCGGTTGTCGCGGCCCTCCTGGGCGGCTCGCAGGCGCCGCTCACAAGTCGCCACATCAAGCCGTTTGTCCGCCGGGTCGGTGCCGTTTCCGCACGGCAGGGGGCTCCCACGGACCAGGTGGCGTGCGAGGACGGTCTGGCCTTCAGCTCGGAGGACCACCCCGCCAACGTAGCTGGCTCGGATGCGCTCCCCGTGTTGTGCACCCCCACCATCTGCCAGGTGGCTGTCACTAGAACCCTCGTCGACGGCGGCGCCGGCCTCAGCGTGCTTTCGCTTGAGACCTTCAACCTCCTCCACATACCCCTGAAGCGGTTGCAACCCAGTCGGTCTTTCTTGGGCGTCGGGGGGCGGGTCATCCAGCTCCTTGGGACAGATCCGGCTCCCAGTAACCTTCGGCACCTACGACAACTTCCGCACGGAAATGGTCGACTTCGACATCGCCCCCATCGGCCTTCCTTACAACGCCATCGCCGGCTACCCGGCGCTGGCCCAGTTAATGGCCGCCACGCACCCGGCGTATAACCTCATGAAGATGCCCGGGAGCAGCGGTGTCCTCACCGTGCCTGGGGACACCGAGGATGCCCTGCGGGTACTCAAGCTCGCCTACAAGACAGCGGCCTCGGCACAGCCAGCCGACGCTGGGACCCCCGAACCCAAGAGGGTTGCGCCGGCCAAGAAGAGGCTGTTGTTCACCCAGGACAAGGCAGAAAACCAAGCAGATACATGTCGACAAAGACGGGTCCTCCAGTGCCACTTTCACCATAGGCGCCAACCTCGAGCCTGAGCAAGAGGAAGCTCTGATCAGGTTCCTACGCGCAAATAAGAAGGTGTTCGCTTGGGAGCCTGATCAGTTGGTAGGGAGCCTGATCAGTTGGTAGTCGATTTCCTCCTTAAGCTCAAGGAGTTCATGCGGCGGCATCTTGTAGGGTCGCTTGGCTATAGGAGTGGTGCCTGGTTTCAAGTCGATGACGAATTTGACAGCTCTAGCAGGGGGAATCCCTGGAAGTTCTTCAGGAAAGACGTCTTGGAATTCGTGAACGACGGGAATGTTTTCAATGCCCTCGAGTGGCACAGCGATCAATGCATTCAATGCATAGAGCCTTGCCTTGGCATTCTGAACCAGACGGGCATTGTAGCTTATTATTTCATCAGAAGGGTGTAGCAGATGGACGGTCTTGGCTGTGCAAATGATAGAAGCAGTATGCGCTTTTAACCAATTCATTCCCAGAATGAGATCAATGCTACAGGACTTCAGTACGATGGGAGAGACAAGGAATTCAAATCCTTCAATTTCAACAGGAACGTCGTGACTAACCATAGAGGTTTGACATTGGCCCGCAGGGGTGTGTACCACTAGCGGAGTGTTCAGCTCTTCGCATTTAATGCCATGCATGAATGCAAATTCTGCTGAGATGAATAATGCGATGCTCCTGTATCAAATAAAACGGATGTCGGTACTGATTTACGAGGACTGTACCCATCACAGTAGCAGGCTGGTCTTGAGCTTCATTGAGATCAACGTGGTTGGCATGAACACGGCCATAAGACTTGGCATTGTTGTTGCGGGGCTGGTTGCTTCCATGGCCAGCTGTGGGAAGGGCCAGTTGATTCTGATTCTGATTGCAGTCCCAGGCACGGTGACCTGGTTGACCACACTTGTAGCACAGACCATTATTGGGAGTGGGAACAGGATCTTGGGGTGGTGGAGCTGGAAGCCTTGGCTGCCTAGATGGAGGAGGGGGCAGACGAGGTGCAGCATAGTCTGCCTTGGGGCAGGTGCAGTTGGCTGGTACATGCTGTTGGGAATCCATATCTTACGCTTCTGTGAGGGCGGGCCCGAAGATGAGCCCGTGTCATGGTTGCGCCTGTGAGAGCTCTGGTATTCCTGCAGACCAGTTTCAACATTGATAGCTTTGTTCACCAAGGTGGCGAAATCAGTAAAGTCATGCACTAGAAGTGCGAGCTTGATGTCAGCTTGAAGGCCGTCACGGAACTTCTCCTGTCTGCGTGCATCAGTTGCAATGTCCTCTTCAGCATAGCGAGACAAGTCCAGAAACTCCCGCTGATAAGCTTCAACAGTTTTGTTGCCTTGGGTGAGGTTGCGGAACTCACGCTTCTTCCGGTCCATGACTCCCTGAGGAATGAAGCGGGCACGGAAAGCAGCTTGGAAATCTGGCCAGGTGATGATTGTTCCAGCTGGCAGAGTACGCCTGTGGCTGTCCCACCATTGAGCTGCGGGTCCCTTCAGGAAGAAGGAAGCAAAGGTGACATAGCTGGTAGGGGCTACATCAGTAGACTCCATCTCATAGGTGATGTTGCGGAGCTAGTCATCAGCATCCAGAGGCTGAGTTGAGCTACAATACACAGTTGGGTTGAGGCGCATAAAATCCTGCAGAGTTACTGGGGTTGGCTGCTGGTTCATATTGGGGCGAGGGAACTAAGCCATCATATTCTCCATGAACTGGCGATTCATCTCGAGCTGTTGGACCATACCAGCCATGTACTCAGGCGGTGGTGGGGCATTGCCACCACTGCCACGACCACCTGGTCTAACCATCCTGCTAATATATAACAGGGGTAGTTCAGCTTTGAGAAATTTGCAAAGACAAGAATCATTCATGATGAAACATGCATAATGAAAGGAGCACAATAGATACTACATAGTAGTCGGGATATCTTACAAAAGGCATCATGCATAGAGTTCGGTACATAGACTTCAGCACATAGACTAAGACATCATAGGCGGCATGCAGGCTCGCGGCTTATGCATCTAATACTACTAAGCAAGACTACATCAGTCCCATGCGGTACTATGGAGGTAGTTGTAGCCTGAAAGCTGGTAGTGTTGCATCAGGAACTCCACGTCATCAACTTGGGGTCCGCGGATACTCTGGTGCAAAACCCGACGCTCAAGTGGCAGAAGAGGACCAAGTGGGGGAGAGTAGCCTCCCACATCTGGCCAGCCGACCCCCTGGGGCATCACGGTCCTGGCTGGGTAGATCGCAGAACGCGGCAGATCTCTAGATCTGACAAAGGGGTGCAACAGCGTCAGATCACGGTAAAGGTGCTGACGGGTGGTGTACAACTCATGGCGAAGAGCTCGGTTAGCTCGATCCAGCCCATCAGCATATAGAACCAGGTTCTAATGGTAGAAGGGCTCTCGGGTGACAGTGGAGTAGGCAGCAGTGTAGTAACCCTCCCCACCAACATCAGATGCGATAGGAATGTGCCTGAAAGGGGAGGTGTCCAACTCCCGATACTCTCCATGAAGACGTGTCAGAGCAGCATAAGCAGCATCGTGAACTGCCATATCGATGGTCACTCCAACACCATGAGCGGTGTGCAACACAGTAGTGGAGTCATACTCCCGAGAGTAGAGGTGGACGATGGTACGGTACTGCTCCTGGTTAAAGTCCTGATACTCCTCGAAGACGGTGTACTCAGGGTGCCAGCGATAACCTAGATAGGTCATCATCTCAGCTAGCACAGTAGGTGATCCGAGGCACCAATGGTCGTCGTGTGGCGCACGACCTGCCTCGTGGGTTCCATCTGAAATCAAAGTGTTTCAAAGGAGTCAAATGACAGTGTGAAATTGATCAAAATACTATTATAAGGAATAAATATGGCTTTATCCAACTTTGGGGTGAATGTCGTCACGGGATCCTAGTGTTAGAGTTAGTAAATTCGTTTAACCTGAGTAGAAGAGAGTTCAGAGTCCCAGAGTAAAGGTCGAGGAGTCAAAGATCCTAGTACCACCCGATGGCGACGAGGGCCCGTAAGACACACAACCATGTTAGTAAAAGTTTTTGCAATGTCTATACTCGACTTCGGCCAAGGAGTGTGGAAGGGGGATTCTTACAGGCAGTCGGCTCTGATACCAACTTGTGACGCCCCCGATTCAATCGTACACTAATCATGCACACAAACGTGTACGATAAAGATCAGGGACTCACGGGAAGATATCACAACACAACTCTAAAAACATAAATAGGTCATACAAGCATCATAATACAAGCCAGGGGCCTCGAGAGCTCGAATACAAGTGCTCGATCATAGACGAGTAAGCGGAAGCAACAATATCTGAGTACAGACATAAGTAAACAAGTTTGCCTTAAGAAGGCTAGCACAAACTGGGATACAGATCGAAGAGGCGCAGGCCTCCTGCCTGGGATCCTCCTAAACTACTCCTGGTCGTCGTCAGCGGCCTGCACGCAGTAGTAGGCACCTCTGGTGTAGTAGGAGTCATCGTTGACGGTGACGTCTGGCTCCTGGGCTCCAGCATCTGGTTGCGACAACCAGGTAGAATGGAAAGGGGGAAAGAGGGAGAAAAGCAACCGTGAGTACTCATCCAAAGTACTCGCAAGCAAGGATCTACACTACATATGCATGGGTATATGTGTAAAGGAGCAATATCGGTGGACTGAACTGCAGAATGCCAGAATAAGAGGGCGATAGCTAATCCTGTCGAAGACTACGCTTCAGGCCACCTCCATCTTGCAGCATGTAGAAGAGAGTAGATGGTAAGTTCACCAAGAATCATCGCATAGCATAAACCCACCCGGCGATCCTCCCCTCGTCGCCCTGCTAGAGAGCGACCACCGGGTTGTATCTGGCACTTGGAAGGGTGTGTTTTAATAAGTATTCGGTTCTAGTTGTAGGTACAACTCCAAGTCGTCCTGTTACCGAAGATCATGGCTATTCGAATAGATAAACTTTCCTGCAGGGGTGCACTACATAACCCAACACGCTTGATTCCATTTGGCCGGACACACTTTCCTGGGTCATGCCCGGCCTCGGAAGATCAACACGTCGCAGCCCCACCTAGGCCAACAGAGAGGTCAACACGCCGGTCTAAACCTAAGCGCATAGGGGTCTGGGCCCATCGCCCTTAGCACACCTGCATGTTGCGAGCACGGACGGAAGAAGAACTAGCCCCCTTAATACAAGAGCAGGCTTACGTTCCAATCCGGCGCGCGCCGCTCAGTCGCTGACGTCACGAAGGCTTCGGCTGATACCACGACGCCGAGTGCCCATAACTGTTCCCGCGTAGTTGATTAGTGCGTATAGGCCAGTAGCCAGACTCAGATCAAATACCAAGAACTCGTTAAGCGTGTTATTTTGAAATAACCACGAACGCCGACCAGGGCCAGGCCCACCTCCCGCCTAGGTGGTCTCAACCTGCCCTGTCGCTCCGCCACAAGGATCCACTTGCGGGTACTCCTACGAGCCGACCCGACTTTAGTCACCACATGTATCATGTATAAAGTATATAGTATATACCCGTGATCACCTCCCGAGTGATCACGGCCCGTTAGTATAGCACAGCAGGCGGACAAGAATGTAGGGCCACTGATGGAAAACTAGCATCCCATACCAAGCATGTAGGATTGCAGGTAAAGGTAACAACAGTAGTAGCAAGGACATGCTATGCATCAGGATAGGATAAACGGAAAGCAGTAACATGCTACACTACTCTAATGCAAGCAGTATAGAGAAGAATAGGCGATATCTGGTGATCAAGGGGGGGGGGGGGGCTTGCCTGGAAGCTCAGTCGAGAAGGAGGGGTCGTCAACACCGTAGTCGTACTAGGTAGCAGCAGCGTCAGTCTCGGTGTCTAGCGAGAGAAGAGGGGGAAGAAACAATGAATACAATGCAAACAGATGCATAACGATGCATGACAAAGCAAAGTGTGATGCTAGGCGTGCCTAATCGCGGTAGTAGGTGATACCGGCGAAGGGGGGAACATCCGGGAAAGTATTATCGGTGTTCCGCATTTTGGGACAGATGAACCGGAGGGGGAAAGTTGGGAGTTCGATAGCTTAGTAATGTGTGGCGGGCGAACGGGCTGAGTATCCAGATTCGTCTCGTCGTTCTGAGCAACTTTCATGTAGAAAGTATTTCCATCCGAGTTACGAATTAAAAGATATGATTTTCAAAAGAATTTATTAATTTATGGAATTTAATTAATTATTTAATTTAATTCTAAATTGGATTTATGACATCAGCATGATGTCATGCTAAGGTCAGCAGTCAACAGGGGTTGACTGGTCAACCTGACGTGTGGGGTCATTCTGCCATAGACCTAACTAAACTAACAGTTTTAATTAACTAAATTAGGTAGTTAGACTAGTTAAGTTAATTAATTACGTAATTAATTAATATGTTAATTTACTTTTTATTATCTTCTTTTTTCTAGGGGCGAGCCCCACTTGTCATCTGCCTAGAGCCAACCGGGGCGGGTTAGCAGGCGAATGGTGCGGGCATCCGACCCGAGCGGCGCGGTGCGGTGCCGCGGGGCAGTAGGGCACGGGGCGCGGGCTGGTCGGCGAGGAGCAGTGGCAGGGGCGAGTGGCGGTGCTCGACAGCTGGCCAAGGGGCGGCCGCCGGCGAGCGTGGCAGCTGCGGGAGGCGCGGTGCGGCGGTGTGGCACTGGGCACGGGTAAGCGAGGTGGCAGGGCCGCGACGGGGCAGTGCGGGGCAACACCGGAGCATGGACGCGAGCGGGCGAGGCCGGGAGCGCGTCGAGCAGAGTACGGGGCGGCGTCAGTGTGGACAGCATAGGGGAAGGGGTAGGGGGCGATGGGGTCATACCCCGGTGAAGGGTTTTGTCGGCGAGGCACGGGAAGTTCCGTCGGGGAGGGGACGAGGACGCGGTAGGCGACGGCGACGTTGGTCGGCGACGGCGAGGCTAAGGCCTCAGGCCGGTGATGCGCGACGGAGAAGGAGAGGCGAGGAGGCGACGGGCGAGGCGATGATGGCCGGGCGGCGCCGGGGATGGGCGCCGGCGTCGGGGGCGCGGAGCGATGGCGCCGAAGACGGGATCGGGCCCAATCCTGATCCAATCGAGAGGAGGGGAACGAGAGGGAGACGTGGGGAGGGAGTGGGGCGATCTGTCCAGATATTTTAGGTGCCTGGGGGGGGATAAGGGAGAGGGAGAGGTGGGCCGGCCAGGTGGTCTGGTGGTCCAGCTGGGCCACGACCCAGTTGGGGAAGGGGCCTCCTTTTTTTGCATTTTCTTTTTTTATTTCTCTTTTCTGCTTTACTTCATTTTACTGTATTTAGGAATTTTATAAAAATGTGTTTATTACACCATATTTACATATGCAAAATATGGCACCTCCCGAACAATTTTGTTTTAACTTTTGAAAAGTTTGACGTCTGACATTTATTTAAACTTTTGAATTTGAAAAGTTTTTGATCCAACGCGAGATTAGCAACAGTAACCGGGGAGACGTGGCACCGTTAACGTGGGATTACTGTAGCATGATTATCCGGGCGTTACAAAACTCCTCCACTACAAGAAAGCTCGTCCCAAGATTTAGGAGTAGAGGGAAATAGTGCGGGGTATTCATCACGCAGGAGGTCCTCGCGTTCCCAGGTGGCTTCATCTTCAGAATGGTGCGACCACTGGACTTTGAGGAACTTGATCGCCTTTTGACGTGTGCGGCATTCAGCTTGGTCGAGAATGCAGACCGGATGCTCTTTATATGAGAGGTCCTGCTGCAATTCAAGCACTTCACGATCCACTGCTCGGATTGGGTCTGTCGGTGTCAAAACCGGCGGATCTCTGGTAGGGGGTCCTGAACTGTGTGTCTAGGCGGATGGTAACAGGAGACAAGGGACACGATGTTTTTACCTAGGTTCGGGCCCTCTTGATGGAGGTAAAACCCTACTCCTGCTTGATTAATATTGATGATATGGGTAGTACAAGAGTAGATCTACCACGAGATCAAGGAGGCTAAACCCTAGAAGCTAGCCTATGGTATGATTGTTGTTCTACGGACTAAAACCCTCCGGTTTATATAGACACCGGAGAGGGCTAGTGTCGGTGTTCTGGGAACGGGGGTCCCCAGACTTGCCTGCCTGCGGCCTTCGGCGTGGCTCAAAAGGGGCCCCAGCACGGCCCATCTTCATCAACACAGACTCAAGACCCTCGCGAGAGGCCGAGCCTCGCGGGGCGGACGACACGGAGCTTCCTTAGGCATGGCCTCATCAGGCTGGCTCACGAGGAGGCGGAGAGATCAAGGCGGGGTACCTCACGAGGTGCCCGTGATGCAAGCCATGACGACCAAGGGCGCCAGGCGGGCGCCAGCCCGCGCAGTGTCCTCCCTTTCCTCTTTGGTGCAAAGGGAGCAAGCGCATGCGGGAGTATCAAGCAAAGGCACCCATTTTGGCGCAACGAGACCAAGACCAGCTCCGCGACAAGGAGGAAGTCATTGTGGAGCCCAAGCCAGCATCATCACCAGAGCCTTTGGCAGGCGAGGACCAACTTTAGTCAGGATAAGTGTACCAGATGTTCCCCTTCAAAATGGCCAATTGTTGGCGCCCTTCCCGCTCAATATTTGGGAAGAGGCCCAGGGCCTTTGCCTATAAATAGGACTAGCCACCCCCAGGGTAGAGAGAGATCGATCGGTAATCAGATCAGAGAGAGAGAGAGAGAAGGGTGACTGAACTCCTCCTAGCAGTTCATCCCTCCAGCCAAGAACAGACCCTCGCGAGGCTGTTCTTCCTTGTATTGTTCATCATCATCAGCTTAAGAGGCAATCCACCACACCACACTGGAGTAGGGTATTACACCACAACGGTGGCTCGAACCAGTATAAACCCTGTGTCTCTTGTGCTGTGTTTTCCATTGCTTAGATCTTTGCGAGGCGGAGGGGTGCAGGTAGGTAGAAGTCGTAATCTCCGCGCGCACCCCAGAGTTTGAACCTCAAGGGTCTGCCGGAACCCGAAATCCGACATTTGGCGCGCCAGGTTGGGGTGCGCCGGAATTCGTCTTCCACCGCCCCATTCTCCTCCGACCATCGCGTCCATGTCTAACGCTCGTCGGGCCCGCGCCGAACGCCGAGCCGCTCTCGCTTCCCGCGTCGCCCAGACGGCTCCCGTCGGCGGGCGTCCCCGCTGTTCCCCGTCACCTGCCGTCAACGCCGCCACCGGCCCGACGGGGAACGAGCAGCAAGCGTCGTCTCAGCATCCGTCCGTGCGGCAAGACGGCCGCACCGCCACTCCCTCGCTCACCCCAGCTGGTTCTTCGTCCCGTGTGCTCCGTGCACCCATGGAGGCTCGAGCTGCGCTCATCGCGGCGAACGAGCTCCCACGCTACCGTCTCGTCGACGACGTCTACGAAGAATGGCTCGACCGCGTCACCGAGCTCGTCCGCGCCGCGGGTGGTTCTCCCGCGCCGTCCTTTCCGCTGCACCGCACCCCGCCCCGCACGGGCGACGAAGCTCCAAGGGCGCCCCAGCCGCCTCCTCATCAAGAAGATGCCCCGGCTCCAAGGCGCGTGGCCCCTGGGCGGAACCCGTTCCGTCAGGTGCCAGCGCGGCAAGAGCAGAGCTGCCAAGAAGTCCCCCGCCCGCAAGAAGCTGCCTGGGCGCTCCATGCTCCAGCATGTCGCGACTATGCTCCTGCTCCCGCACGTCAAGACCCCGCGCTGCTCCCAGCTGTAGCGCGTGGGGACCTGCAAGACCAAGCTCTCCGCCACCCAAGGCCTCCCATGGCCACAGCAGGCTGCCATGCCTTCACCACCGAACTACGCAGCGTCATGTGGCCGGGCAAGTTCAAACCAGACCTGCCTCCTCGTTACGACGGCACGGCCGACCCTGCGGAGTTCCTCCAGCTCTATGAGCTGGGCATCGAAGCTGCCAACGGAGACAAGAAGGTCATGGCGAACTGGTTTCCCATGGCGCTCAAGGACGGGGCCCGCACCTGGCTCTTCAACCTGCTCCGGGCACGATCTCCTCCTGGGACGAGATGCGCACCCGCTTCATCGCCAACTTCCAAGGTACTCGCGACCGGCCACCCACCATGAGCGACATGCGCCGCATCAAGCAACAACCCGGAGAGACCTTGCAGAAATACATCCAACGCTTCAACAACGCACGCCTCTAGATTCCCAAGGTGACCGAGGAGGCCATCATCTCAGCCTTCTCCGACGGCGTGCGCGACGTCAATATGAAGGAGGAGCTGGCGATGCATGAAGACCTGTGCACTTCCTTGGAGCTGTTCAACTTGGCGACCAAGTGCGCCAAGGATGAGGAAGAGCGTCTCTCCCTCCTCGAGTTGCCTGCCGCGGACCCAGTAGAGAAGAAGCTCAAGGCCAAGGATGTGAAGCGCAAGGGGGTTGCCATGCTCGCGGCAGAACCAGACACCAAGCGGGGCAGAGATCAGCCAGAGTCTTCCAAGGGCAGTTGGTACTGTGTGTACCATGACCTCCACACCCACAACACCAACGAATGTCAAGAGCTCCGAGCCGTGCGAGAAGGAAGGATCGGCCGTCGCCCCGACCGCGGTGATCGGGGCTACGGTCGAGGAGGAGGAAGGAACACTGGACGCTGGGAAGACCACGGCCCACGCCAAGGGTGGCACGATCGACCTCGCGAGGACCGCTGGCAAGACCCGCCTCGTGAGGGAGACTGGAGGGATCAGCCTCGCGAGGACCGCCCGCAAGGCAACCCAAGCCTCCCTCCGCTGCCATCGTAGCCAAGGAGAAACGAGGACCGCCATCAGGACGAGGGGGCTAGGGGCTTCCAGGAGCCGCGCGCGATCGCCTGCATCCTGGGCGGAGCTCAAGCCCCAGCCTCTCAGCGCATCTTCAAGCAGTTCGCCCGCGAAGTAAATGCAGTCCTCCCCAAGCTCGAAGCCACGCGCCCTCTCAGGTGGTCCGCGTGCACCATCACGTTCAGCTCAGCGGATCAACTCAAGTGTGCAGCCACAGCCGGAGTCCTCCCGATGCTTTGCTCCCCAATCATCAGCAACGTGCTGGTCACTAGGACCCTCATCGACGGCGGGGTAGGGCTCAACATCATGTCCGTGGAAACATTCAACAATCTCCAAGTACCCTACAACCAGCTTCATCCAACCAAGCCTTTCTTCGGAGTCACCGACGGCTCCACGGTCCCGACTGGGCAGGTCCGCCTCCCAGTCACCTTCGGGACACGCGACAACTACCACACCGACCTCATCGACTTCGACGTCGCTCACATTCGCTTGCCGTACAATGCCATCCTTGGATACCCAGCGCTGGCCAAGTTCATGGCCGTAACTCACCACGGCTACAACGTCCTCAAGATGCCAGGAAGTTGCGGAGTCATCACGGTGCCCTGTGAAGAGAAGGATGCAGTGTGTTCCCTAGAACGAGCCTTTTAGGCCGCATCACTGGAAGACCCGGATCGCGAAAGCAGGAGGCTTCCCGAGACCACCCACAAGAAGAAGAAGACATCGTCCAGCTCGGCCCCTCGGGAGGTAGGCCCCTCAGTGCCCGCACCTGCCCAGGGTGATCCTCCTTCCATCGCATAGGAAAGCGCGCCCGGCGCCCTCCTCAGGCAGGGCTCGGGGGCTCTCCCCTGGAGGGCCACCGACCTGGCTAGGGTCATGAGGGAGGCGCTTGGGCACCACATGGAGGCGTGTTTCGAAGCACGTTTCCCTCAAGAAGGAGTAAAGCAAGGAGGGTCAGACCCACAGGAGTTCGTCAGCAAGGCCATTTAGGAGCTACAAGAGTCAAGAGCCATGAGGGTCGGCCACCGCTTACCAGCTGTGGCTCCCCACCCAGGCGAGGATGGTGGGCTGCGCGTCTACATCGACATACCAGGGCTCAATCGAGTCGCCTCTCTGGAGTACCTCTGGCCCTCGCGAGTGGGGCGCTGCGAAGGTACACCCCACAGCTACGTTCGCATGCCTTATGGCTTGCCGAACGCGGCTTCCACGTACCAGCGCCTCATGAGGGGCATCATGGAGGCTCAAGAGGCCAGGCGTTCCGCAGCCTTGGCGGAGATGGAGATGGTCCGCGAGGAGCCACCAGCACCTCTAGAGCCTACCGAGGCCCTTGGGCCTAGGGGCTCATGAGGATCGGCTTCCGCAGCCCACCGCGTCTGCCACACCAACACTCGTTCATCCTCAACATCATCAGGTGACATCTTTCAAGTTTCGTTTCCGGCTGGGAGCGTCCCCCCAGGGCTGCATCATTCCCAGGCCGCGTGGGTCCGTCCCTGCAGCATGTATCCCTTTTATTTCATGTTGTTAGCTTACTTTGTTGGGGCGCCCCTCGGGCTGCATCATCCCCAAGTCGCTCGGGACTGACCCAGCGATGACTGCCTTCTCAGCGTCTATTTGAATGAATCCACCCCTTCGCGGCTAATTTGTTTGATCTAATTGCCTGCTCAACTGACGCCAACTGACGGAGCTGCTCCCAAAACGGCACGGTGCTTGCGCACGGGTCCGCCCCTGCAACGCCGAAAAACCTGAATGGCTGAGCTCTGGCTGCGGCAGCCCCGCATGGCGCCACCTCGTCAAGCCTTCAGTGGCTCATCGCGCCTCGGAAGCTACCAACGGCTGACTGTCAATTGTCACGACAACCCCTCGTTCTTTCTATGATAGGTCTACAGGATCTCCTGAAAGTGCTGTGTCAGGCGAGGCCCTTGCGGTGTCTCCTTTGCTCTCATCCGCGCGAACCACTTGCACGTTAAAGGGGGGGTGCCTGAGCATCGCGACTCAGGGCTCTTACTGGTTCTCCAGCCCTCAGCCTCTGGCCTTGTCCATGGCATCGCGACCTGGCATACCAGCGACGGCTGAGACTCGCTCGAGGGCCGGGACCCGAGGACGTAGAGAAGAAAGGGGAGCAAAGGTGAGAGGGGAGAGATACGTGAGGATCTCACCGAGCAACCTCATGCCTGCCGACGCACGGACCCGGCGACACACCAGGGAGCGGTCTCTGATTCTCGAGATAAGTCACCACCCAAAAGCATCAGCTAGCGTGGCACTGTCCCCACACCTAATGCAATCCCGTGTTAGCGACGCCGCTCCCCTTTCTCACCGAACGACGACTGCTTGAACGCCAAAGGGGACCTCCTGAGCATCACAACTCAGGGGCTCTTACCGGACCCCGGGTCGCTCACCTCCTGGACTTGACCACGGCATCGCGACCTGGCATACCAGCGACGGCTGAAGCCGCATTGGGACTGGGACCTGTCGGCGCAGAGCACCAAGCCCTCGTGAGGTTCGAAAGGGAGAACTGAGCTAAGACGGAACGAGCAACTCGCACAATTTTACGGCAAGAGTTATATTAACAAACAGGATCACAAGAACCTTACAAGCCCCCACGGGACGCGTCTTTGATTCCTCGCAGGGAACAGAACCTAAAGGGACGCTAACTACATGCGCTCCTGCAAAAGATGCCATCATCAACAGTGGGCCGTCAAGCATCGGCGCCAAACCCATCCAGATCAGAGTCGGTGATGGCCTGACGAGCCCGCCCTGCTCCAGGAGCGGCGCCGACTCGGGGGCTCGTAGCTGTCGTCGCTCGTCTCCGGAGTCACGAAGATCTCGCCGGAGTCGCTGGACCCTCCGACGGCTCCACTGCCTGAGGAGCCGCCAAGGGAGCGGTCGACGGGCCCAGTCCTCGCCGTAATAGGGTCCCGACCACCTCTCCCGGGGCAGCACTCCAGCCGACGCCCGTTTGCATCGAAAACCTTGAAGAACATCACCGAGGCACCATCGTACTCCAAGTGGATCACGAAGGCGCCTCTTGTACTGCAGACCTGGGCGATTTCGCCCCAGCCTCGGGTCAAGAAGACCTCGCCCGGGGCAACGACCGCGACTTCTGCCTCGGTCGCGAGGGTGCTGCAGCCAAAGCTCCAGGAGTTCTCCCTGCGGGACGGTGGAGGCGAAGAAGGGAGGAAGGCGAATCCAAGACTGAGGAGGCCAGGCGGCATGGAGCATGAACTCTCGGGAGGAGCCCTCGGTGTAGACCCCAGGGGGGACGACCCACACCTTCGTGACCCGTCGGCGGCAGCGGCGGCGCCGCCCGTGGCGATCAGCGTCGACTCCTTCAGAGCCCTCGACGTGGGCGTACAAAGGAAGCGGGAACCCCGGTGGCGCCCGCTCGCCCCAGGGCCTCGAGACCACCTGATGGGCCCCCTTGTCCCGGTGGCGAAGGGCGAGCCGTTTCTTTGGCAGGAGCGGGTCTGGCTCCTCTCGGGGAGCCTTTCCCTTCTCTGCTGTCGAGAACCGACGGATCAGAGCCATTGCAGCAAGACGGAGCAAGGACCGGCAAGGAGGAGGAGCAAGAAGAGATGGACCGGAAGGGCGCGCGCCGTTCTGTACTTATGGCCGGCGAAGGCCAACCGTCGGCTCCATGATCGCAGGTAATCATAACCCGCTTTGCATGCATGGACTTGTCCAATCCGCGCGGTTGCCAAGGCGTCGCGGGGAAGTGGAGACGCCCACGTCCAAATCAACCGCCACGCGGAGCCCAAGGCCGCAGGCTGTTAGGGCCCGCGGCGCTTCGCCCTTGCCCTTTCGCCTCCTTGCACCGCCAAGTCCGGGCGTGCCTTGGGCCCGGGGGCTACTATCAGCGTTCTGGGAACGGGGGTCCCTAGACTTGCCTGCCTGCGGCCTGCGGCGTGGCTCAAAAGGGGGCCCAACACGGCCCATCTTCATCAACACAGACCCAAGACCCTCGCGAGGGGCTGAGCCTCGCGAGGCAGACGACATAGAGCTTCCTCAGGCACGGCCTCATCAGGCTGGCTCACGAGGAGGTGGAGAGATCAAGGCGGGGTACCTCACGAGGTGCCCATGACGCAAGCCATGACGACCAAGGGCTCCAGGCGGGCGCCAGCCCGCGCAGTGTCCTCCCTTTCCTCTTTGGTGCAAAGGGAGCAAGCGCAGGCGGGAGTATCAACCAAAGGCACCCATTACGGTGCAACGAGACCAAGACCAGCTCCGCGACAAGGAGGAAGTCATTGTGGAGCCCAAGCCAGCGTCATCACCAGAGCCTTTGGCAGGCGAGGACCAACTTTAGTCAGGATAAGTGTACCAGATGTTCCCCTTCAAAATGGCCAATTGTTGGCGCCCTTCCCGCTCAATATTTGGGAAGAGGCCCAGGGCCTTTGCCTATAAATAGGACTAGCCACCCCCAGGGTAGAGAGAGATCGATCGGCAATCAGATCGGAGAGAGAGAGAAGGGTGACTGAACTCCTCCTAGCAGTTCATCCCCCCAGCCAAGAACAGACCCTCGCGAGGCTATTCTTCCTTGTATTGTTCATCATCATCAGCCCAAGAGGCAATCCACCACACCACACTGGAGTAGGGTATTACACCACAACGGTGGCCCGAACCAGTATAAACCCTGTGTCTCTTGTGCTATGTTTTTCATTGCTTAGATCTTTGCGAGGCGGAGGGGTGCAGGTAGGTAGAAGGCGTAATTTCCGCTCGCACCCCAGAGTTCGAACCTCAAGGGTCTGCCGGAACCCGAAATCCGACAGCTAGGGTTACACAGAGTCAGTTACAATGGTAGGAGATCTACATATCCGTATCGCCAAGCTTGCCTTCCACGCCAAGGAAGGTCTCATTCGGACACGGGAAGAAGTCTTCAATCTTGTATCTTCATAGTCCAGGAGTCCGGCCAAAGGTCATAGTCCAGCTATCCGAACACCCCCTAATCCAGGACTCCCTCAGTAGCCCCTGAACCAGGCTTCAATGACAACGAGTCCGGCACGCAAATTGTCTTCGACATTGCAAGGCGGGTTCCTCCTCCGAATACTTCGTAGAAGATTGCGAACACAAGGATAGTGTCCGGCTCTGCAAAATAAGTCACACCTATTGCCATAGAGAGAATAACACTTACACCAATCTAATCTGCTGACGTACTCCGTAGCGTGACATCACACCACGGCCAAATCTTTATTTGAATCGTTTTGTTGCCCCACCTCAGCGTGTTTAGCGAGGCAGTTTCCTTGGCACGTCTTGTTAAAGCAGAGATTGTGTCCCCTTATTCCGGGATTCTCATCAATACGGGTGTGGGTAACCCAACCGTGCCATTGATTACGGCACTTGGGAGATAAGCGAGTTTTACTAGGCGGGTGGGGACGCGCAGTTTGCGTCCGCCCATATAAGGGGATAAGGCTCCACCTTTTTAACTACGCCTTCTTACTCCTTTTCCTATCCATTTCCGCGCACCTGAGCTCCAGTGCCCAAGTCCGCACACCTCACCTCAACCTTCTCCAGCCATGTCCGGAGCGGAAGGCAAGTGGATGGTCTCCTCCGTCACGGAGGGTCACATCAAAAAGCTGAGAAAGGCCGGATACTTGTCTAACAACATCGCGCACCGGCTTCCAGAAGAGGGGCAGCTCATCCCCACCCCAAGGCCCCATGAGAGGGTGGTGTTCCTCACCCACTTCCTCAGCGGACTGGGTTTTCCTCTCCACCCATTTGTCCGGGGGCTCATGTTCTACTACGGCCTAGATATCCATGATCTGGCCCCGAACTTCATCCTCAACATGTCGGCATTTATCGTCGTGTGCGAGGCCTTCCTCCGCATCCCGCCCCACTTCGGTTTATGGCTGAAGACCTTTAACGTCAAGCCGAAGGTAGTGCGTGGCTGCCAGGCGGAGTGCGGAGGGGCCATGGTGGGCAAGATGCCCAACGTCCTATGGCTCGAGGGCTCTTTTGTGGAGACCCTAAAGGGGTGGCGATCGGGGTGGTTCTACATCACCAAGCCGCGTGACCCTGAATGGGTCGCAGCCCCCGAGTTCCGATCCGGAGCCCCTACGCGGCTCACCTCCTGGAAGGAGATGGGCCTGTCATGGGGCAAGAAAGGAGAGCTGATCGGACTCCAGACATGCGTCCAAAACCTGGTGAGCAAGAAGCTCAAACTCGTCAACGTAGTGCAGGTCATGCTCATCCGCCGGATCCTCCCGTGCCAACAACGGGCTTTCAGCTTGTGGGAGTTCAATCCGGCACAGCACCGAACACTGAGCAGGCTCTTCGACACTACATACGAAGATGCCTGGAAGGTGTTGTTCAAGGGCGCCGAGGCTCCCGCATCCGCTTCCGAGGACCGCGGATTCAGCGCGCAGCGTCAAGCCGACGCGGTAAGCTGCTTTTACCTTTTACAGGTTTTTTGTTTTTCATAGTTTGACTCTATGCGGGATCTAAACTCCCTTACCTTTGACAGGATTGGCAGGAGACGTCCGGACGGATCAGCTGTCCGGCTCCTTTGCCCGAAGATCCAGCGGACGCCCGTTTGACAGGGCTGCTGGTTCCGGCACCCTACGTGGTGATGTCGGATTCATCGTCCGAAAGAGGGTCAAGAAGATATTGAGTGCCCGACGTTTGGTGATGTCAGATTCATCGTCCGACGACTCCGAGACGCACTCCTCCATTGAAGACGAGGAGGAGGAAGAAGAGGCCTCTCCCCCTCCAGCGGGGGGAGGAAAGAAAAGGAAGGCCGCCCCAACTGGGGAGGCCGGAGGGTCCAAGAAGGGGAAAACCCTTCTTCCGGACTACTCCACCAACACCGACGATGGCGAAGAGGAGTGGACGCATAGGGCCAAGCCCTTGGCGAAATCGTAAGTGTTCGGATACCAGAATGACTCATGGCGTTCCTTTATTGCATAGCTTTTCCTAACGCCGAATATATTTATGCAGTCCGCCCAAAGACGGGCTCGACACATCGTCGAGCGGTTTCCTGGATTCGTCGGATGTGAACAGTACTTCACTTCCGGCCGCCTCCTCCCCTCACCCTACGGATAACGCCGAGGTGTTGTCCCAGGAGGCTCCAGGCTAGGAGGAGGTGGTCCTAGAGGCGCCACAAGGCGACCTCCCGGACTCTAGGTGCCCAGGGGACAAAAACTCCCAAGGGCTTCGAGTCCGGCCCTAGGGCGGACACCACTCCGGAACCTTCAAAGGTTCCGGAGACCGGCAGGAGGCCCCCTAAGAAGAAGGGCAAGCCTACAACACCGGTGACCTCCGCCCAACCGGAGGCACCGGATAACTTGCTGGAGGTGCTTAATAGCGCCTCCATCGACGAGGGGCACCACACTATTATGAGTGCGGTGATTCAGAAGGTTCAGTCCGCTAAGGGCGGGCTGACCGAAGCCTGTGCCAGCCTGTTGACAGGATTTGAGGTATGTAAAAAATATGTAAAAATATTACCGCATAGATAGTAGCCCCTGATGCTCTGTTTGGCGTTTGGAAAGAAAAGCCGAATAGAGGATCTAATAACATTCGCAGGAGTCTAACAAAAGTAAGTCAATATGCGTATGTAGGCTTCACTGCTGGCGTCCGCCGCACTGACTGCGGAGGTGGACACGCTGAAGCAGAACCTCGAGCGGTCCGAGCAAGAGCTCGGCCTTGCCAAGAAGCAGCTCGAGGACAAAGAGGGTAAGAGATACTTTTTTAAATATATATATATAAGGTGCAACTGCAAGAAAATGACAGGATTAATGTGGCTATTGTAGGGGCCACAACTGAGGTGGCAACCCTTAAGCAGGCGCTGTGCGAGGCCAAAAAGAAGGCGGCCACGGAGCGCACCGAGTGGGAGAAGCATGAGGCGCAGGTTGGCGAGGTGCGGCGAGAGCTCCAGGCTCTCATGAAAAAACATGAGAGTTTGGAGCTTGACTCGAAGACGCGAGAGTCCGAGCCTCGCGGCGGCCATTGAAAATGCTAAGTCTGCCAAGGACGAAGCCTAGAAGGCCCTCCAGGAGGTGGAGGCGATGAAGAAGATAGCGGAGGGTAAGGCATTCTTTATGCAAAGCAAGCACGTGAAAGTGAGTTACTTGTTACTTACCCGAATCCGGAGCTCTCCAGGAGCATTCGCAGATTTGCCCCGCAGCGTGTCAGATGCCGCCGCCTTCTACCAAGCCAAGGAGGGAAGCTCGACGGAGAAGGTGTTCTGGTCTCAGTATGCTGAGGCCGGACACCCTGTGCCCTTGAGCGACCAGCTGAAGCAACTAGTCGAGCTCCACAAAGTGGCCGAACAGGCCATGAAGGGCCTCATAGTTCGGCTGTGGCCTGGAGAGGCTCTGCCTGGGAGCTACTTCGGGCTGGTGAGGCGGCTGGTGGAGGCCTGTCCAAGGCTCGAAATCATCAAGCGCTCCGTCTGCATCGAAGGTGCCCATTGGGCGCTTGCCCGTCCTAAGGTGCACTGGGGCAAGCTGGATGCGGAGAAGCTTGTGAAGGATGGGCCGCCGCCGGGCAAGGAGCATCGCCACCCCGAGATGTACTATGAGGGTGTCTTGAAGGGCGCCCGCCTTACGGCGGACGAATGTTCAAAAGATGTAATTTTTTAGTGAAACTTGCTCGTTTTGTCCTGTGCGCTGAAAACTTGTTCATATGCGCTATGCAACGCTTGTTTAATTTAAAATATTACCTTCTATGCGGCCGTTTATCAAATTTGAGAGATGGCGAGTCATCGGCTTCTGCCCGCATGCCACGAGTGCTGGGGTGTTCGGGATAAACCTGAGCACTCTTTTTCCCGTTCTTGGGTCCTTCGAGGGAGGCGCTCAGCACAACGAACAAGGCAATCGGACTATAATGCATTATCACTCTCACTTAGCCATAGAATTCTATAATTTTAAATTTCAGCGAAGCCCCTAGTATTCGAAAGACCGAGTTCGGGGCGCGATACACGCCTAGGCCGGAAAAAGCCGGCTCCTCGCTCTAAGCGGCATAAGTCTTTAAGGACTCGAAACCTTCCCGAACAGCGACCAGCTCTCGCCCTATCATGGCAGTCAGTTTTAGCTTTCTCTACTGAGGTGCTTAGGCCCAGCTCAACTGGGGCACAATCGCAGTAGTTCTCCCAGCGCTACCTTAGCCGATATAGCGGAACATAAGGTACCAAAGCATGGGAGCCGGGCAAACCCAACTATTGACCAAAGACATGATTCGGAGCTAATGCATATAATGCTATAAGATCGGAGGGCCGCACTTGTGAAAGTGTTCGGACTTTTCACGCCGTGTTATGGGGTGCTTGAGCCACTAGCTTATTGGCCGTACCAAAGTGTACGGGTGCTAAATGTCATAACTGAACATATATATTAAAAAAGAAATGAATAGAGAATGCAGTAATAAGCTAAAGCTAAGCATTGTTTATTTTAAAGTGCTGCTGTAAAAGCAGAACGATACAAATAGTGCGATAAGCAAGGGATGGGACTATTTGACATGTCCCCCTCCAGGGGCGAGCTGTGAGATGATATGTAAGACAGGTATGTTGCTCGTTATAGAGACCACCTGAGAATTCGGCGTAGCTTGCTGCTTCCCTGGTTGTCGTATCGTTTGTGCGGCAATTGTACTGCCGGACAGACCTTCCGAAGAATGGAGTCCTGAAAGTAAAAGAGAATGTAGAAGTCGGCAGCCCCTAGTGCGGTTTAAGCAGTGTTACGGGCGTGCCGTGATGGTGCCCCTCCCCCTTTGCCCATGGTATTTCCAGAGCGTAGTTATGTACGTGCAACACTGGTTTCACAAGTTCGCGAGGGCTGGGGTTGGGGCCGCATTGCTACGCTTGCTCGGAACGTGCCAGGCGGTCATGTTGTAGGTTACTCTGGGCGTGCTTGACGGTGTCCGAACGTTTAATGGTGTCGGCGTTCTGGGAACGGGGGTCCCCAGACTTGCTTGCCTGCGACCTGCGGCGTGGCTTAAAGGGGGCCCAACACGGCCCATCTTCATCAACACAAGACCCAAGACCCTCGCGAGGGGCCAAGCCTCACGGGGCGGACGACGCGGAGCTTCCTCAGGCACAGCCTCATCAGGCTGGCTCACGAGGAGGCGGAGAGATCAAGGCGGGGTACCTCACGAGGTGCCCATGACGCAAGCCATGACGACCAGGGGTGCCAGGCGGGCGCCAGCCCGTGCGGTGTCCTCCTTTCCTCTTTGGTGCAAAGGGGGCAAGCGCAGGCGAGAGGATCAAGCAAAGGCATCCATTTTGGTGCAACGAGATCAAGACCAGCTCCGCGACAAGGAGGAAGTCACTGTGGAGCCCAAGCCAGCATCATCACCAGAGCCTTTGGCAGGCGAGGACGAACTTTAGTCAGGATAAGTGTACCAGATGTTCCCCTTCAAAACGGCCAATTGTTGGCGCCCTTCCCGCTCAATATTTGGGAAGAGGCCCAGGGCCTTTGCCTATAAATAGGACTAGCCACCCCCAGGGTAGAGGAGAGAATTCTAGCATCTAGACATCTAGCAATTGAATCAGTAAGAGAGAGAGAGAGAGAGAGAGAGAGAGAGAGAGAGAGAGAGAGAGAGAGAGAGAGAAGGGCGATTGAACTCCTCCTAGCAATTCATCCCCCAGACCAAGGACAGACCCTCGCGAGGCTGTTCTACCTTGTAGTGTTCATCATCATCAGCCCAAGAGGCAATCCACCACACCACACTGGAGTAGGGTATTACAACACATCGGTGGCCCGAACCAGTATAAACTCTGTGTCTCTTTTTATGTTCTTTTAGTAGTTTAGATCTTTGCGAGACGGAGAGGTAGAGGGCATAATCTCCGCGCGCACCCCAGAGTTCGAACCTCAAGGCTCTGCCGGAACCCGAAATCCGACATTTGGCGCGCCAGGTATGGGTGCGCCGGAATTTGTCTTCCACCACTCCACTCTCCTCCGACCGTCGCGTCCATGTCCGACGCTCGTCGAGCCCGCGTCGAGCGCCGGGCCGCCATCGCTTCCCGCGTCGCCCAAGGCCTCCCGTGGCCACGGCGGGCTGCCGCGCTTTCACCACCGAGCTGCGCAGCGTCGAGTGGCCCGGGAAGTTCAAGCCAGACTTGCCTCCCCGCTACGACGGCACAGCCGACCCTGCGGAGTTCCTCCAGCTCTATGAGCTGGGCATCGAAGCTGCCATCGGAGATGAGAAGGTCATGGCGAACTGGTTTCCCATGGCGCTCAAGGATGGGGTGTAACGCCCCAGATGTAACTTGCCATATTTGTAATCCAACTCTTGCCATTTCCGGCTATGTGTTATGATATTTCATCCGTGTTGGGTTTCCCCTCGTTTTGCATTTTGGTCATGTCATGCATTTCATATCATGTCATCATGGGCATCGCATTCGCATACGTGTTCATCTCATAAATCCGAGCATCTTTCCCGTTGTCCGTTTTATAATCCGGCGCTCCTATGTCTCCCGGCATCCCCGTTTACATTTCTTCTTGAGCGGGTATTAAACATTCTCGGAATGGACCGAGGTTTGACATGTGGCCTCGGTATAGCACCGGAAGACCGCCTGTCAAGTTTCGGGTCAATCGGAGTTCGTTTGGTACTCCAACGGTTAACCGGGTAACCGTGAAGGCCTCGTGTGTGTTGCAGCCCAACACCCCTTCAAAACAGACCAATAACCCATCTAAGGCACTCCCATGTCCTCTGCCGTTCGATCACGATCGCGTGGCCGAAAACCGCTCTTCATTTGGAGCCTCCTAGCTCCTCCTATCTATAAAAAAGCCTCCTCCTCCTCCATTTGCGGGCAAACACCCCTAACCCTAGTCCACTCCTCTCCCCGCGCCGCCGGACGAAAACCCGCCGGACGGACACGTCCGGACCGCCCCGCCGCCGCCATGTGTCGCTGCCCGGTTCGCCAGCGCCCGCGCCCCACTTCGCCGGCCCGCCCGGGCCCAGGGGAGGCCCCCCCGAGCCCGAGCAGCCCCCGCGCCGGCCAGCTCCGCTCCGCCCGCGCGCCGCCGCTCCGGCGCCGTCGCCGCCGCTCCCGCACGCCGCGGCTCCCGCGCGCCGTCGCCGCTGCTCCCGCGCGCCGCCCGCCGCGCCTTCGTCGCCGAGCCGCGCCACCGCCACCGCGCCGCCTCCCGCCGCGCCGCCCGCACGCCGCCGACGCCGCGCCGCCTCCCGGCCGGATCCGTCGCCGCCGCGCCGCGCCACCATCGCCGGAGTTCACCTCGGCTTCCGCGCCCGCCGGATCTCAGATCTAGGGTTAACTCCCCCTCGTTTTTTTTTGCTAAGTCCCTCAATTTGTGTATCAACATCACATGTTCTTCATGCCATAACTTTGCATCTGTAGCTCCATTTCACGCCTATAATATGTCAAATTGTTCGACCCGAAGGGTACATCATTTTGTTACATTGCATCATTTTCATTTGAGGTCATCTTGATGCCCGAAATGCTGTTAGAAGAGGGATAGTTGATGTTAGTTGCTGGATCTTATCTGAACGTGCACTTTTGTCATTTTTGCCATGATTGATGTGTACCTCCTATGAAGTTGAGTCCTACATGAGTTTTGTGATATGTCATGTTACCTATCCAGACTATTTTGCCATGTATTTTTTTGATCTATGTGGTGACTAGCACGAGCATGCAAACTAGGTCACTTGATGTTGCTGATTTCAGAGGCTTAGTGATTTCACAGTCCCTGGCTGCTGTTATTTTCATGCCATGTATTCATGTTGTTTCTGAGAGATCTATGCATATTTTGAGCATGTTCAGTAAGGGTGTTTTGAACTTGAGTATTTGATATATCCATCCATGCCTTTGTTTGCAATTATGTAGTGCCTTAGCTTGAGTCAATCGAGCTCTACTTTTACTTCAAAATGTTGCTGGCAGATTGTTTACGTGTTATTCGATTTTGCCAAGCTTGGTGTAGTTGATCCTTGCACGATATGATATTATTATTGCCATTTCTAGTTACTATGCCATGTCTTATTGATGTATGTATGCTTAGTTTATCATGAAATGCTCTGTAGTGAGTGCATCGAGATCACGAACATGCCTACATGTTATCTGTTTTTGACATGTCCAGTTTTCCGCCAAGTCTGAAACCTGTAACGAAACTTGCTTAATTGACATGGGTGTAATCATGTTTTCTGATCCTTTTTGGCTTATGGTCAGTAAGGGACTTTTGTCAAGTACTTTGATTAGATTCATGCCATGCCTTACTTTGCTATGTTTTGATCCTGTAGCATGTTGTTTCATTGCTCTGAACTTGTCATCCTGATGCTAGTTTTTCTGCTAAGTTGTTAATTTCACTAAGTCTGAGAACATGATATCTTTTGCACTTTTGCCATTATTGTTTGGACTTGTTATGATGTGAATTAGCCGTAGCTCAGTGTTCATCTTTTGTCGTGCATCTTGTGTAGATTACTTTCATATGCTTTGTTGCCCTGTTTGGGTGCAGTAGCTTAATTATTTGTTGCTTGCTAAGTAGCATCATGCTGTTAATGGCAGATTTGTGTCATTCTTGTATTGCTTGCCATTTGCAAACCGTGCATCCGATTCCGGTGAACTTCATATCGATTTCAACCGAAATCACCTCACCTATCCAGTGGCATGCTTGGTTTTCCAAGATTATGCCCTGTTCACCCTTGTCCTTCCGGAGCATGCATACGCATTGCATATCACCTCTCGCATATCATTGCCATGTTTTGCATCATATTGCTTGCGCATTGCGTCGTGGTTGATATTGGTTCCTTTGCTTGTTCTCTTGTCTTGGATAGAGCCGGGAGACGAGTACTTGACCGAGGATTCCGTTGAGAACGCTTACGAGGACCAAGCTTTCGACAACTCTGAAACTCTTGCAGGCAAGATGACCATACCCTCGAAATCACTTCTATCTTTGCTTGCTAGATTGCTTGCTCTTTTGCTATGCCTATGCTGCGATACCTACCACTTGCTATTTCATGCCTCCTATATTGCCATGTCAGCCCCTAACCATCCATGTCCTAGCAAACCGTTGTTTGGCTATGTTACTGCTTTGCTCAGCCCCTCTTATAGCGTTGCTAGTTGCAGGTGAAGATGAAGTTTGTTCCTTGTTGGAACATGATCTTGTTGTTCCTTGCTTGTCGTGGATTTGTCACGGCAGATGTCCTAGTAAGAGGACTTAGTCATGGAGCCATCGCAACGGGTTAGCTTGAAGGGGTTAAAGTGGACACAAGGACACGGTTTTTATACTAGTTCGGCCCCTTCGATGAAGGTAAAAGCCTACGTCTAGTTGTGATGGGATTAATGGGTTTCGAGGGCTTAGGGAGCGATAAGCTTCGCCTAAACCTCGAGTTCTTCTTCTCTGTCCCCAAACCGCCGTCGGGTCGTCCCCTTATATACACGGGTGACGCCCGTCCGTCTGCAAAGTCTCGACCTCCGGCTTATAAACGTGCCCGGGTCGGTCTCTCTATTCCTATCTTACAATACAAGTTGGCCCCAGGCCGGTTTACACCATAAACCTTTAAACCGGTTATAGACCTTGGGCCTTTCTACTTCTCCTTGGGCTTTAACATCTCGGGTCTGTTGACGGCGGTAACCCGGGCCCTGCAGGCCGGTTTACCCCAGATAGCAACATCCCCAACATTAGGCCCCAGATTGATTTGAACAGGTTCATGTCAATCCTTAATAAGAATTTCTGTCTTCAAATGTCTTCCAGTAACTTGTTAGACCGCTGTTTCTCTGTCCCCTCTTGCTATGGTAAACCGATATGACGTCAGCGCAAGTTACCGTCTCCTTTCGCTAACCCGCGAGAATCAGGGTGACGGCTGGGCTTCCGAAATCTCCGGCCCCTGGATTCGCGCGCCTGACACGCGCGCCGCGCCTTATAAATAGGACTTGAAGGCCATCTTCCTTTCCTCCCCTTCTTCGTCTTCCTCGCGACCCAGACCTCAGAGCTCCGCCGCCGCCGTCAGCTGCTGCATCGACTCCGGCCGCTGCATCAACCTGATCGGATCAGAGCACCGCGGCGACTTTCCACATCTGTTTGGACCCCGGTAAGGCCCCTGTTCTCGTTGCTTTGGATCTGTTCTTCTAGGGTTCGTCGTCCTGCTACTGTTTCTTGCTCATCCCCATAGCAGCCTTTGCGAACAGATGATGATACCTGTATCTGGATTTGTAGTTCCTCTCGGTATTCGCCATAAATCTGTATTCGTCTTCTTAGATCTCGCTCATTTCCTGCTTGTCGAACTTATGTTGTCCTGCTGTGAGCCAAACTTCATATTTTTATTTCTTTTTCGCCCTAGCTGTAGATCCATTGCTTTGAAAGAATCCGTATGGGATCTGTTTCTGCTTTCATACTCACAGCTGTTAGATCTGGTCGGTTTAACTCTTAGCAAAGTGAACAAAACGACCCACACATCCATTAGTCCCCTTGATGAACCGCTGGTTGATATCCTTGTGGATAACCTGACTCTATATAAGATCATCTTCGGTTTATAATCACACTTGTTCTCAAACCGGAACATATTTATCTTGTAGATTTCCGCATGGCAAAACAGGTGTACGAATGCAACTGGGTTCCCTCTTGCATCACTGAGACCCAACTAAACAACTTAGTTCTGACTGGTGCTTTGAGTAGCAAAAATACCATCCATTGGAGGGTTCCAGGAGACGAATGTCCTCCTACCCCGCAGGAGGGAGAAGTGGTGGTGTTTGCGGATCACCTGGCCCGGGGGTTTAACCCACCCGGTTCAAAATTTTATCGGGACGTCTTGGCTAATTTTAGGTTGCGCCCACAAGATGTTGGTCCAAATTCAGTCACGAACATCTGTCATTTTCAAGTACTTTGCGAGGCGTACTTTCAAGAGGAACCCACTGCAGAGCTGTTCCGGGACTTTTTCCATCTGAACCGACGTACTGAATTTACCGATGGCCCTAATATGGAACTGGGTGGTATGGCGATTCAGAAGAGGAAAGAGGTGACTTATCCTCACGCCAAGTTGCATAGTCATCCGCAAGAATGGAATTGCACTTGGTTCTATTGCAAGCATACTTCCCCTGCTGAAGAAAATCCACTGCCCGGTTTCCGTCCAGAGAGACTTAGCAATACTCACCCCTTCCCCCCACGGCTAACTGCCAAAGAGAGGAGTAAATATGCCCCTCAGCTGTCCAAGCTCAGAGCCTTCATGGCTAACGGTTTAACGGGGGTAGATCTTGCTCGTTGCTGGATTTCATGGAGCATCCTGCCCCTTAGCATCCGCTCCGGTTTAATGTGCCAATACACGGGTCGGGTTGATGATCCTTTGAGGCACTGCAACATTCAGCTGACGGAGGACGAAGTCGCTGAAGCTGTGAAAAAGATGCTGAATGAATCGGAACAAGTCTGCGCCCAAACCGGCCTGCTTCCATTTTGTGCCACAAACAAGCCACCTGCTGTAAGTATCTCCCCTCTGTTTGTTATAGAACTTATGATCTCCTTATATACATATTGCTAACTCCAGTCCTTCCTGAGACAGGGAGATGATCCATTTTGGAGCAAGAAGTTACAAGAGCCGACCGAAAAGGTAACCCGACCCAAGACGAGGGTGAAGAAGCCTGCTCAGAGGAAAAGGAACACCGCTTCCTCTACTCCGGATTTAGAGGAGGATGATGTGGGTAATCCGGACCTCGGGGTAGACCTCGATTCAGTTGGTTTGCTTTTTGTACGTCTTATTGATGATGATATTTGTCAGGACGACGCTGAAGTGAGCCATGCCGAAGGCCCAGAGGTAACTATTCTTTCTTCTGATGCCGTTCCTTTGCCTTTGAAAAAACCTCGCCAAGCAAACCGGAAAATTAAATTTTCTCACCCTCTTGCTTACTTGGATCCCAAATTTCTTGTGAAGACCCAACAACATGAAGCCCGACGCACCACCCGACATAGCGGTCAGGTAGTTACCTCCGCCGGTTTACCGAACAGCCCGGTTCGGAAACGCCGCTCAGAGGTCTCCGATTTATGCGCTAGCTTTCCTCCTAAAGCAGGTTTAACTCGTCAGCCTCTAAATCCATCTGACTCCGATTATCAGGTCACTTCCCATTCATCTTCCGGTGAATCTTCAGCCACTCAACTGCCACCGTTGAAGACGGTTATTGGGTAAGTTGGACCGATCACCACATATCTCTGTATGGGTCTCTTAATCCATTTTATACCGTTTTTTCAATCTTTGGGCTTTTTTCAGGGCTAAGCCTAGACCGAGCAAGAAGGCTCGTCTGGATAACCCGGCTGAAGGAACTGCCGCTCCTGAACCGGAGAAAACTCCTGGTGCTGACGCTCTGGGTCGTGAAGATACTCAGAACTATCTATCTCCGCAAGATGACATCTGCGCTGAAGAAAGGACTACCGAACCTGCTAGCCGTACTGATCCGCCTGCCAGTCCAGTTCGGGTTGAGGAATCCATCCCCCCTTCTGCAACTGCTGATAAACCGACAGGGCCACTGCAGAGCAGCGACTCCAAGGATGATGATGTCGTGATTACCGGTATTGGCCGCTCTGAACCGGGGAACACTGCTACTTTGGCCAAGCATACTGCCAAGGACGAAATCTCGGCCATAAAGGGCAAATGGGACCTTGACTTGTCTACGTACGCCTCTTTAAGCGCCCCGGATCTTTATTCTGGGTATCTGAACCGGCTGTACACCAGTCGGGATTACGAGGCTGCCATGATCAAGATGATGAAGGAGAAACTTGAGGTAACTCCCTTGTGCTTCATTCTATTGCAACTTAACTTATTAATATTTCCAAACCGAGATGGTAAATCGGACCAGGCTGCTTTTGACAATTAAGGTCTGGTTTAGAAAACCCAAGGTTTCAACATCGGTCATAACCAGAAAACATCATCAGATAACCATTAGCCCCCAAGTGCCAAGTTTAAATACTTGTATTAATCTTGGGACTCTTTGTAATGGAAAACTTGCGTTAAAATCGAGTATGCATTAGCCCCCAAGTATCGAGCACATAACTTGCTTGTGTGGTTGATACTTCCAATCCGTGCAATATTTTCTGAACACTGTTGACAACCTGCTGCAGGGGGATTTGAAGACCAAAGAGAAACAACTCTCGGACCTTCAAGGAGCTTTAAAAACCCAGCAGATTGAAACTGAAAAAGCGAAAGAGGAATTGACCCAAGCCTTAACTGTTATGGAGCAGCTGAAAGAGAGCCGCAAAAAGGAGCAAGCTGATTGGGCTACTGAAAGAGCTCTTTTGACGAAAAGGGCTGAAAATGCCGAAGCTGCTCTTAAACCGGTGGTCGATGAATTATCCACTGTGAAGCGACAAATACACTCCATGACCTCTGCCGTCTTTGGTAAACTTTTCGACGCCCTTCTTCCAATTTGTACTTTGTATCCTATGTCCGGTTTGTAATCCATCTTGACACACTGCAGGCTCACGCATTGGACACTTGGGTTCTGATGTGCGGATGAAACTCAAAGCTGCTTATACTCTGATTGAACAGCTGTACACCGGAGCACAAAGAGCTATCACCACTGCATCGCATAATAACCCTGCGCCGTCTCTGATTCAAGATACGTTAAAGAGGCTGTCCATGCTTCCAGCCCGGATTGAAGAATTGAAAAGATCAGCTGCTCGAACTGGAGCCATTACTGCCTTGATCCGGGCCAAAGCGTGGGTACCAGATTTCGATCCTGTCGAAGCGGCCCAAGGATACCCCAGCTTGAAGGAGGACGGTTCAGACTTTGGTGAAGACGATTTGAGGGCGATAAACCGGGCGGTGCACCCCCTAGCTTGTCAATTGGCTGAGGAAGCAGATCTGTCACGTTACCAAGCCCAATACGACAACCAGAACAAACGAGTATCTGCCCCGGTCCCTGAAGCGGGAAACCTTGTTCCTCCAATCCGTAAGCATACTTACGCCCCAGACATTGAACCGTCTTCGCTGATTCACGAAGAAGCCGTCTTTCAAGCGCTAATGGGAATCGACTGGACCACTACTGATTTCCAGCCAATGGGTAACCAAGATGGAGCTGAAGCGGTGCGAGACGATCCCCAGCCTTCGAACCGAGGCGGCGAACATGCGTAATCAACGCTCCGGTTCACCTTACTTGGTGACGTCTTAATCCGTCAACGAACAATATATTCAGGCACTACGTTGCCTTGTAATAAGATAGTTTAATACCTCTACCTTTGAATGTGCCTTCGCGCACGGGTACTGATGCTCTTTCCAATGACATTTCCATCTTATGTTTCCTGTCTTTACTGAGTACACAATGTGATTTTTCGACCACCTGAACCGTGCTGCGCCTTTGCCAAACCGGGCAACCTGCCTCCGGGTTAAAAAACGGACCAGGCTATGCCAGCTGAATCGGTTTAAGGATACTTGACGTTCCGAAGAACCAAAAAACACCACAATAAAGGCAGAAAACAAAACCAAATATGAAAAGGCAACGCGATAGCAAAACGCATGCGAATAGTGGTTACTATGAACCGTTCAGAAGGCATGACCATCGTCAAGACAAAACCGAGCCCCCAAGAAGGTGTAGCTACGGTTTAAATCGACTAGGTTCCTAACTGAATCGTGGCAAATATGCCGGCCAAATGGCATTGCATTGGTTCGTCAACCAAGCCCCCAAGTGACTCAATGGCCAAAGGCCGATCAAGTGGCATTGCGTTGGTTCGGACACGACCAAGCCCCCAAATGATTCATTGGCTAAAAAGCCGACCAGAAGGCATTACCATCATCAAGACATGACCGAGTTCCCATAAGGCGTAATCCACGGTTCAAGTCGATTAGGTCCCCAACTGATTCAGTGGCAAATGTGCCAGCCAGAAGGCATTACCGTCGTCAAGACATGACCAAGCCCCCCGAAGGTGTAGCTACGGTTCAGGCCGACTAGGTCCCCAACTGACTTTATAGGGATAGCTACGTTCTCTTTGGTTCGAATACGACCTATGTTTGAACAGCTGTGTTCTCTTTGGTTCGCATACGACCTATGTTTGAACAGCTGTGTTCTCTTTGGTTCGAATACGACCTATGTTTGAACAGGAAGCCTCATGCTTGAACCGGGATATTGAACCGGATATTAAGAGCTGCACAGCCTTGCCGGAGACATCTTCCCTTGAACCGGCTTTTAAACCAGAATCTATATCTTGAACTTTGTGAAGCGACCTCCAGGGGCAAACACACATGATGTGAAGAACAGCAGAGACCCCGCTTTACTCGAGGCTCCGGTTTATTGTATTAATCATAATATATACATGGTCATGATATGTACATAAGCAGAGCCCAGGGCTCATGTATAATAAGGCCGTAGATGAGCTATATTCCACGGCCTGCCGGTCTCCTCCTCTGATGTGCGTGAATCCTTGCGCTCTCGAATATCAATCAGGTAATATGACCCATTATTCAGATTCTTGCTGACCACAAAAGGTCCTTCCCAAGGCGGGGATAATTTATGCTGATCAGATTGGTCCTGGATGAGCCGAAGTACCAAATCCCCCTCCTGAAAGGTTCTGGTCCTAACCCGACGGCTGTGGTAACGGCGAAGATCTTGCTGGTAAATCGCTGAACGGGCAGCTGCCAAGTCACGCTCCTCATCCAACAAGTCAAGAGCGTTCTGCCGCGCCTGCTCATTGTCCGCTTCAACATATGCTGCCACGCGAGGCGAGTCATGTCGTATATCACTTGGGAGAACCGCCTCTGCTCCATAGACCATAAAAAACGGCGTAAACCCCGTGGATCTGTTAGGCGTGGTATTGATGCTCCATAACACAGATGGTAGCTCCTCCACCCAACAACCCGGCGTCCTTTGCAAAGGGACCAGAAGCCGGGGTTTGATACCTCTCAAGATCTCTTGGTTCGCTCGTTCTGCCTGACCATTAGACTGTGGGTGCGCTACCGAAGAAACATCAAGCCGTATATGCTCCCGTGCACAGAACTCTTTCATGGCCCCCTTGGATAGATTGGTACCATTATCTGTGATGATGCTGTGTGGAAAACCAAACCGGAAGATCACCTTCTTTATAAACCGAACCGCCGTGGCAGCATCACACTTACTGACAGGCTCGGCCTCCACCCACTTTGTAAATTTGTCAACCGCCACCAGTAGGTGGGTCTTCTTATCTTTGGAACGCTTAAAAGGCCCAACCATATCAAGCCCCCAAGTCGCGAACGGCCAAGTGATTGGAATCATCCTCAATTCTTGAGCCGGTATGTGCGCTCGTCTGGAAAATTTCTGGCAACCATCACATAACCGGACCAGGTCTTCCGCATCAGCATGAGCAGTTAACCAGTAGAAACCGTGGCGGAACGCTTTAGCCACCAATGATTTTGAACCGGCGTGGTGGCCGCAATCCCCTTCATGTATTTCTCGTAGTATCTCGCACCCCTCCTTAGGGGATATGCACCGTTGCAGCGCTCCTGACACGCTGCGGTGATGTAACTCTCCTTGGAAAATGGTCATAGACTTGGACCGTCGTACTATCTGTCGGGCCAAGCTTTCATCTTCTGGCAACTCACCCCGGTTCATATATGCCAGGTAAGGGAGCGTCCAATCCGGGGTGGCGTGAAGAGCCGCCACTAACTGAGCCTCCGGATCAGGAACAGCCAACTCCAGCTCACCGGGCAGCTGTACCGATGGGTGGTACAATACATCCAAGAAAACATTGGGTGGGACTGGTTTACGCTGAGAGCCCAAGCGACTTAAAGCGTCCGCTGCCTCATTCTTTCTGCGGTCCACATGATCCACTTGATAACCTTTGAAATGCCCAGCCACCATATCCACTTCACGTCGGTACGCAGCCATAAGCGGATCCTTAGAATCCCAGGTGCCAGATACCTGCTGAGCCACCAGATCCGAATCACCAAAGCACCTAACTCTGCTCAAATTCATCTCTTTAGCCACCCGAAGTCCATGAAGCAAAGCCTCATACTCAGCCGCATTGTTTGTACAGGGGAACATTAAACGGAGGACATAACAAAACTTATCTCCTCGTGGGGAAGTTAAAACGACTCCAGCCCCCGAGCCTTCCAATTGTCTTGACCCGTCGAAATGAACGGTCCAATAGGTGTTATCTGGCTTCTCCTCAGGCGCTTGTAACTCTGTCCAATCGTTTATGAAATCGACAAGTGCCTGTGATTTTATGGCCGTCCGGGGTACGTACCTTAAATCGTGCGGCCCGAGCTCGATAGCCCACTTGGCAATCCGGCCGGTCGCCTCCCGGTTCTGTATAATGTCACCCAAAGGAGCAGAACTGACCACCGTGATTGGGTGTCCTTGGAAATATTGCCTCAGCTTCCGGCTTGCCATGAAAACGCCATATACCAGTTTCTGCCAATGCGGATACCTTTGTTTGGACTCGATAAGTACTTCACTGATATAGTAAACCGGTCGCTGAACCGGATGTTCCTTTCCAGCCTCCTTTCGTTCTACCACCATCGCCACACTGACTGCTCTGGCATTCGCTGCAACATATAACAGGAGTGGCTCTTTATCTACAGGGGCTGCCAACACTGGCGGATTGACTAGTTGTCGCTTCAAGTCCTCAAACGCCTTATCAGCCTCCGGACTCCAGACAAACTGATCCGTCTTCTTGAGCATTTGATACAAGGGGATCGCCTTTTCACCAAGGCGACTGATAAACCGGCTTAACGCCGCAATCCGCCCGGCCATGCGCTGAACATCATTGATGCATTTCGGTTTGGCCAGGGAGGTGATGGCTGTGATCTTTTCTGGATTGGCCTCAATTCCTCTATGGGACACTAAAAATCCCAACAGCTTGCCTGCAGGTACACCAAAAACACATTTAGCCGGGTTGAGCATCATTTGGTACACTCTCAAGTTATCGAAAGTCTCCTTCAAATCGTCAACCAGGGTCTCCTTCTTTCGTGACTTGACCACGATATCATCCACATAAGCATGCACATTACGCCCAATCTGCTTGTGGAGGCAATTTTGCACACATCGTTGATAAGTAGCCTGCGCACTCTTAAGCCCAAAGGGCATAGACACATAGCAGAAGGCTCCAAAGGGAGTAATGAACGCTGTCTTCTCCTGGTCCTTAACTGCCATCTTGATCTGATGATAACCCGAATAAGCATCCAAAAAACTTAAACGCTCGCAACCTGCCGTAGCATCAATGATCTGATCAATCCGGGGGAGAGCAAAAGGATCTGCTGGGCAAGCTTTATTCAAGTCTGTGTAGTCCACGCACATGCGCCAGGTGCCGTTTTTCTTAAGAACTAGCACCGGATTAGCGAGCCATTCGGGATGAAAAACCTCAATGATAAACCCAGCGGCCAGGAGCCTGGCCACTTCCTCACCAATCGCTTTACGTCTTTCTTCGTTAAACCGCCGTAAGAACTGCTTTACCGGCTTGTACTTAGGATCCACATTAAGGGTGTGCTTAGCGAGTTGCCTCGGTACACCAGGCATGTCAGATGGCTTCCATGCAAAGATGTCCCGATTCTCACGGATGAACTCGATGAGCGCGCTTTCCTATTTTGGATCCAAGTTTGCACTGATGCTGAATTGCTTGGATGAATCGCCAGGTACGAAGTCAACAAGCTTAGTTTCGGCCGCTGACTTGAACTTCAAGGCCGGATCGTGGTCCGTAGTTGGCTTTTTTAATGAAGTCATATCCTCCGGATCAACACTGTCTTTGTACTGCTTCAGCTCCTCCGTAGCACAAACCGATTCTGCATAAGTCGCATCTCCTTCCTCGCATTCCAAAGCGATTCGACGGCTCCCATGAACCGTTATAGTGCCCTTGTAACCTGGCATCTTAAGTTGCAGATACACGTAGCAGGGCCGTGCCATAAAATTTGCATAAGCTGGCCGTCCGAACAAAGCGTGGTACGGGCTTTGGATTTTAACCACTTCGAACGTCAGCGTCTCTGATCTGGAATCGTGACTATCGCCAAATACCACTTCAAGGGCTATCTTACCAACCGGATATGCAGACTTACCAGGCACCACCCCGTGGAACACTGTATTGGTCGGTTTGAGATCCTTATCTACCAGTCCCATACGACGGAAGGTCTCGTAATACAAGATGTTAATGCTGCTCCCTCCGTCCATGAGCACCTTGGTGAGCTTATAACCTCCCACCTGAGGCGCCACCACCAATGCTAACTGACCCGGATTATAAACCCTGGGAGGGTGATCCTCTCGGCTCCATATGATAGGCTGTTCTGACCAGCGCAGATAGTGAGGCGTGGCTGGTTCGATAGCACTAACTGCTCGCCTCTGAAGCTTTCTATCCCGTTTATCCAGGCTTGTAGTAAAGACATGATACTGTCCACCACTCAACTGTTTCGGGTTGTTCTGATAACCTGTTTGCTGCTGCCCGAAACCACTCTGATTACTCTGATTATTTTGGCTGACCTGTCCGCCCGGATTGCCCTGGAACCCTGGACCGGAACCTGAACCGCCGCCGGAGCTGCGATCATTCTGGAAAGTGTTTGAGCTTTTGAACTCCTTCATGATATAACAATCCTTCCAAAGATGGGTTGCTGGTTCCTCCTTTGTTCCGTGCTTCGGACAGGGCTGGTTTAAGAAAAAGTTCAAACGCTCCGGATTAGGACCAGGATCTGTGCGGAAACTTGGCTGTTTTCCCTTGCGCCGCTGGCCCTTATTCTGTGCACTTGTGTTGGCTACAAAGTCCATGCTCCCGTCCGGTTTACGCTTACCTCCGCCTCCATTACCTGTCGGTCGATGCTGCTGGCCTTTGATGTTGCTATTCTTCCTTCCCTTCCCTGCTTTGTCATCGCCAGAGTCAGGATCCTTGGTACTGTCAGAATCCGCATACTTCACTAAAGCGGTCATGAGCGTTCCTATATCTGTACAATCACGCTTCATCCGGCCCAGCTTTAGCTTCAAAGGGCCAAACCGACAGTTGCTTTCCAACAGCACCACGGTGGTGTCTGCGTTGATGCGATCTGACGAGTGCAAAACTTCTGATACCCGCCGTACCCAATGGGTAGTTGATTCCCCTTCTTGCTGAACACAGGCTGCTAGGTCAACTATCGACATTGGCTGTTTGCACGTGTCCTTGAAATTTTTGATAAACCGGGCGCGCAATTGGGCCCAAGAACTAATTGAATTAGGCGGTAAGCTCTTTAGCCAAGTCCGGGCCGTTCCTTCTAGCATCATAGTAAAATACTTGGCACACGCCATGTCATCCACGTCCAGCATCTCCATAGCCATCTCATAGCTCTCCACCCATGTCTCCGGAGGCTGATCTGCCGTGTAGTTTGGTACCTTGCGGGGGCCTTTGAAATCTTTGGGCAGGCGTACGTTGCGCAAAGCGGGAACAAGGCACGGTACTCCCAAAGAACTGGAAACCACCCCCGGTTCAACCGTAGCTGCTGGGAAGATAGGTGTAAGCTGACGAGCCTGATGCTGCACTGCTAATCCGGCCTCCCGTGCACGGGTGCGATCCACATTCTCGTGAGCATTGTCAACGCCCGCCGGATTGTTGCCGCGGAGCGCTTCACGCCTGGCATTACTTGAAACGGCCGGCTCCTCCACGCGTCTACTATAGCTCCCGCTGGGGCGAGGGGTGGAGTGAATCCGATCACGGCTTTGCGAATATGCTTCTTGCTGGGCCAACGCGGTCCTAAGGAGCTCCTTGACCCGGCGTGTTTCTTCATCCTGCGGTGAATCTCCTTCGATCGGAATGGCTTCCAACCGAGCCGCCGCCGCGACGAGGTTATCCATCGGGTTGGAATAATGACCTGACGGCGTTGGCATGGCCGGTGGCGTATCAGTGTTATGACGAGGCAGGTTTATAATCCGGTGTTGAACCGGGGCGCCGGCCGTCACCTCCGCACGGTTTCCCCCCGGGGTGTTGAAGAGGTTTCGAGCGTCGAGGGCGGCGGGCAACCGAGACCGGGATTTTCTCTTCAGGACCTCCTGAGACGCCTTCTGGTCCATCATGAGCCTGTAAGCCTGTGCATCTAAAGCGGCGCGCTCCGCCGTCATCCTGATCTCTTCTGCTGCCAGCTCCGCTTTAGCCCGAGTGATCTGCTCTCTCACTTTGGCAATCTCCGCATTGTGAGCCTCCTGATCCACCGGGTTGGCTTCCGCCATGAGCGCTGCTAGTGCGTCAAACAGGTCTGACAAAACTTGGGCTGGTGAACCTGTAGGACCTCCTGCCCGCGCAGCCGTTGCTGCTGCTGATCCGGAGATCGCTGCTGCTGCAGTTGATGATCGTGGCGCCGCCTGTGTTCCAGCCATGAAGATCCCAACCCGACAGGGCAGATCCGAGGGGTCCGGAATACTGTTGCCATCGGAGCCGCCCTCAATCCGATCATCTTGTAGCTGGTAAAGAGATTCGGTTTCCCCGGTCGACGTTTCATCGCCGGAGTAGATGGCGGTTTCGTCACCAGATTCGGATCCTTCCTCGTAGCTTCCTCCGCGGATGACCCCCACGAAGGCGTGCTTTCTGATCGGTTTAGCCAGGGTCGATCTCGTGCACTGAGCCGTCTCGACGAGGTCGGCGCAGACGCCTAGCGTGGGGCCCGGTTCTCCGATCTTGCCGATGAAAACATGGATGCCGCCAAAGGGGACCCGGTACCCGTACTCGATCGAGCCGGCGTCGGGGCCCCAGCCTGTGCTGTCGATGTAGAGTTTTCCGCGGCGGCTCTTGGTCATCCGTCCCACAGCGTAACCCTCGAGTCCTTCAAAGCGGCCCTCCAAAAACCTGAAACCATCTCGCGATGGCCCCACGGTGGGCGCCAACTGTCGTGGATTTGTCACGGCAGATGTCCTAGTAAGAGGACTTAGTCGTGGAGCCATCGCAACGGGTTAGCTTGAAGGGGTTAAAGTGGACACAAGGACACGGTTTTTATACTAGTTCGGCCCCTTCGATGAAGGTAAAAGCCTACGTCTAGTTGTGATGGGATTAATGGGTTTCGAGGGCTTAGGGAGCGATAAGCTTCGCCTAAACCTCGAGTTCTTATTCTCTGTCCCCAAACCGCCGTCGGGTCGTCCCCTTATATACACGGGTGACGCCCGTCCGTCTGCAAAGTCTCGACCTCCGGCTTATAAACGTGCCCGGGTCGGTCTCTCTATTCCTATCTTACAATACAAGTTGGCCCCAGGCCGGTTTACACCATAAACCTTTAAACCGGTTATAGACCTTGGGCCTTTCTACTTCTCCTTGGGCTTTAACATCTCGGGTCTGTTGACGGCGGTAACCCGGGCCCTGCAGGCCGGTTTACCCCAGATAGCAACATCCCCAACATTGCTGGAACATGTTTACTTGTTGGGATATCACAATACCGCTTATTTAATTAATGCATCTATATACTTGGTAAAGGGTGGAAGGCTCGGCCTTATGCCTGGTGTTTTGTTCCACTCTTGCCACCCTAGTTTCCGTCATACCGGTGTTATGTTCCCGGAGTTTGCGTTCCTTACACGGCTGGGTGATTTATGGGACCCCCTTGACAGTTCGCCTTGAATATGTAACGCCCCAGATGTAACTTGCCATATTTGTAATCCAACTCTTGCCATTTCCGGCTATGTGTTATGATATTTCCTCCGTGGTTGGGTTCTCTTAGTTTTGCATTTTGGTCATGTCATGCATTTCATATCATGTCATCATGTGCATCGCATTCGCATACGTGTTCGTCTCATAAATCCGAGCATCTTTCCCGTTGTCCGTTTTGCAATCCGGCGCTCCTATGTATCCCGGCGTCCCCGTTTACATTTCTTCATGAGCGGGTATTAAACATTCTCGGAATGGATCGAGGTTTGACATGTGGCCTCGATATAGCACCGGTAGACCGCCTGTCAAGTTTCGGGTCAATCGGAGCTCGTTTGGTACTCCAACGGTTAACCGGGTAACCGTGAAGGCCTCGTGTGTGTTGCAGCCCAACACCCCTTCAAAACAGCCCAATAATCCATCTAAGGCACTCCCATGTCCTCCGCCGTTCGATCACGATCGCGTGGCCGAAAACCGCTCTCCATTTGGAGCTTCCTAGCTCCTTCTACCTATAAAAACACCTCCCCCTCCTCCAAATCCGGGTCCAAACCACCCTAACCCTAGACGAAATCCGCGCTGCCGCCGCCGGACGTGTCCGGGCCGCGCCGGACATCGTCCGCCGCCGCGCCCAGCCAGTCCGCGCCTGCCACGTGGCACCGCCGCCGCCCCACGCCCGCCGGCCCGCCGAGCCCGCGCCCGGCCCCCGCAGCCCGCGCCTCGCCCCGCCGCCTGTCGCCCGCGCCCGCGCCGCCACCTCGCGCCCGCGCCGCCGCAGCTCGCCGCCCTGCCGTGCCGCCGCAGCTCGCCGCGCCCGCCGCACCACCGCGCCCTCCGCCGCCCGCGGTCCCCGCGTCGCCGCCTCCCGCGCGGATCCGGGCCGGGGTGCCCAGATCCGGCCGCCCCCGAGCCGCTGCCGCCTCCTCCGGCGCCCTACCAGCCAACTCCGGCGAGATCCGCCCGGCGGACCTCGATTTCCGCGCCAACGGTTGACTTCTCTCCCCTCAAAATATTTCTAAGTCCCGAGATTTTCATATTATTGTCACTTATTCATTGTGCCATAACTTCAAATCCGTAGCTCCGTTTCGTGCGTCTCATATGTCAAATTGTTCGCCTCGAAGGGTACATCATTTCTTTCCATTGCATCATTTTCATTTGAGGTCATCTTGATGTCCGAAATGCTGTTAGAAGAGGGCTAGTTGATGTTAGTTGCTGGATCTTATCTGAACATGCACTTTTGTCATTTTTGCCATGATTGATGTGTACCTCCTATGAAGTTTTGTCCTACATGAGTTTTGAAATATGCCATGCCACCTATCCAGGGAATTTTGCCATGTATTTTTGTGATCTATGTGGTGACTAGCACAAGCATGCAAACTAGGTATCTTGATGGTGCTGATTTCAGAGACTTAGTGATTTCACTAAGTCCCTGACTGCTGTTATTTTCATGCCATGTATTCATGTTGTTTCTGAGAGATCAATGCGTAATTTGAGCATGATCAGTAAGGGTGTTTTGAACTTTAGGTTTTGCTCAATCCATCCATGCCTTTGTTTGTAATTATGGAGTGCCATAGCTTGAGCCAATAGAGCTCTACTTTTGCTACAAAATGTTGCTGGAAGATTGGTTACGTGTTATTCAATTTTGCCAAGCTTGGTGTAGTTGATCCTTGCACGATATGATGTTATACTTGCCATGTATTGTTACTATGTCATGTCTTCTTGATGTATGTATGCTTAGTTTATCATGAAATGCTCTGTAGTGAGTGCATCGAGCTCACGAACATGCCTAGTCGTTATTAGTTTCTGCCATGTCCAGTTTTCTACTGTCTGAAACCTGTAGCGAAACTTGCTTAATTGACATGGGTGTAATCATATTTTCTAATCCTTTTTGGCTTATGGTCAGTAAGAGACTTTTGTCAAGTGCTATGAGTAGATTCATGCCATGCCTTATTTTGCTATATTCTGAACCTGTAGCATATTGTTTCATTGCTCTGAACATGTCATCCTGATGTTAGTTTCTGCTATGTTGATTATTTCACCAAGTCTGAGGACTTGTTATCGTTTGCACTTTTGCCATGATTGTTTGGACCTGTTATGATGTGAATTAGCCGTAGCTCTGTGTTCATCTTTTGTCGTGCATCTTGTGTATATTACTGTCATATGTTTTGTTGCCATGTTTGGGTGCAGTAGCTTAATTATTTGTAGCTTGCTAAGCAGCATCATGCTGTTTATGGCAGATTCGTGTCATTCTTGTATTGCTTGCCATTTGCAAACCGTGCATCCGATTCCGGTGTACTTTATATCGATTTCAACCGAAATCACCTCATCTATCCAGTGGCATACTTGGTTTGCCAAGATTATGCCCTGTTCATCCTTGTCCTTCCGGAGCATGCATACACATTGCATATCACCTCTCGCATATCATGCCATGTTTTGCATCATGTTGCTTGTGCATTGCATCGTGGTTGATTTTGTTTCCTTTGCTTGTTCTCTTGTCTTGGGTAGAGCCGGGAGACGAGTACGTGAACGAGGATTCCGTTGAGAACACTTACGAGGACCAAGCTTTCGACAACTCTGAGACTCTTGCAGGCAAGATGACCATACCCTCGAAATCACTTCTATCTTTGCTTGCTAGATTGCTTGCTCTTTTACTATGCCTATGCTGCGATACCTACCACTTGCTATATCATGCCTCCTATATTGCCATGTCAGCCCCTAACCATGTCCTAGCAAACCGTTGATTGGCTATGTTACCGCTTTGCTCAGCCCCTCTTATAGCGTTGCTAGTTGCAGGTGAAGATGAAGTTTGTTCCTTGTTGGAACATGATCTTGTTGTTCCTTGTTGGAACATGTTTACTTGTTGGGATATCACAATACCTCTTATTTAATTAATGCATCTATATACTTGGTAAAGGGTGGAAGGCTCGGCCTTTTGCCTGGTGTTTTGTTCCACTCTTGCCACCCTAGTTTCCGTCATACCGGTGTTATGTTCCCGGAGTTTGCGTTCCTTACACGGTTGGGTGATTTATGGGACCCCCTTGACAGTTCGCTTTGAATAAGACTTTTCCAGCAAGGCCCAACATTGGTTTTACCATTCGCCACCTAGCCTTTTTCCCTTGGGTTCTGCAGACTCAAGGGTCATCTTTATTTTAAACCCCCGGGCCAGTTCTCCTTCGATTGCTGGTCCAAACCGAGCGATGTCCGGCGCCCCTTGGGCAACCAGGGTCTATGCCAACCCGACGTCTGGCTCATCCGGTGTGCCCTGAGAACGAGATATGTGCAGCTCCTATCGGGATTTGTCGGCACATCTGGGAGGCTTTGCTGGACTTGTTTTATTACTGTCGAGATGTCTTGTAGTCCGGGATTCCGAGATTGATCGGGTCTTCCCGGTAGAAGGAATATCCTTCGTTGACCGTGAGAGCTTATAATGGGCTAAGTTGGGACACCCCTGCAGGGTATTATATTTCGAAAGCCGTGCCCGCGGTTATGAGGCAGATGGGAATTTGTTGATGTCCGGTTGTAGAAAACCCGAAGTTGACCTTAACTAAAACACATCAACCGCGTGTGTAACCGTGATGGTCTCTTCTCGGCGGGGTCCGGGAAGTGAACACGGTGTTGGAGTAATGTCTGACGTAGGTCGTTTCAGGATCACTTCTTGATCACTTCTAGTTTTCTCGACCGTGCTTTGCCTTCTCTTCTTGCTCTCTTTTGCGCTGTAGCCACCATATGCTAGTCGCTTGCTGTAGCTCCACCTCTCAAACCCCTTTTCCCACCTTTAAGCTTAAATAGTCTTGATCTCGCGGGTGTGAGATTGCTGAGTCCCCGTGACTCACAGATATTATCACCACAGTTGCAGGTACCAACGATGTCAGTGAAGATGACGCGACCGAGCTCACTTGGGAGTTCGACGAGGAACGTGGCCGTTACCATGTTTCTTTTCCAGATGATCAGTAGTGGAGCCCAGTTGGGTGATCCGGGGATCTGTTTAGCATTTGGGGTAGTCTTCTTTCATTTTGGTACCGTAGTCGGACCTTGAGTGTAATCTGTATGATGGATGTTGTTTATGTACTTGTGTCAAGTGGCGATTGTAAGCCAACTATGTATCTTTCCCCTTTATTTATTACATGGATTGTGTGAAGATTACCTCATTTGCGACATTGCTTTCAATGCGGTTATGCCTCTAAGTCGTGCCTCGACACGTGGGAGATATAGCCGCATCGAGGGCGTTACAAGTTGGTATCAGAGCCGACCCTCACGGTTACACGGATGGTTGCGGACAGGTGCGTGGTCATGTTGTTCATGACGTTTGTGACCCATCGTGGCACCTGGCATGGCACATGTACCGGACTGGAAGCACAGACGTTTGTGCCAAGAGGGAACGTTCCTGTGGCCCGACGAGGACGTCGGTTCCTCTGAGTGGGGGTGTATGTGATAGCCTGGCTTATTAGGGATGATAGACTACTCATACCAATAAGGAATTCCTTCTTTTCCGGGAGCCCATTCGGACAGAACTCCAAAGTTAAGCGTGCTCAGCTTGGAGTAGTGTCAGGATGGATGACCGACCGGGAAGTTGCTCCCGGGTGCGCACGAGTGAGGACAAAGTGCGCAGAAAAGACTAGTATTGATCTGTGGGGCCAGTCTAGATCCCGCCAGGAGTAACGACCACCGGCGGGTGTGTCCGGGGCGTTACAAGTTGGTAATCAGAGCCTTTCCCCGACCTTAGGAGCCCCCACTATTTGATCGTCTTTAGTGGCCGAGTTGTGTTTAGAAAAATGTTTTGAGTCATTTAGGAATTATATATCGGAGAGTTTAGGAATTCTTTTTACTTCCCAGTCCCTTCGACCTTCTGGTAAGGCATCCTGACGTAGAGTTTTGACTCTTCTCTTCTCAAATTTCACTAAATTTTTTTTAGGATCACGCGGGTATATTACAATCGTTCCGATGGTTTTATGATGACAACATTGTCTTGGTTGCCTCCTGACATTTAGGGGTTGTGGCAGTGTCCCGGGGAGTTGAGCTCCGAGGTGTTGTCGTCATAATCTTATCGTTGCGGTTTTGGTTTACCTTAGTTTAGTACGCCGACATCGAAAATCTCTTTTGTACAGTTGTTGGTGAGATAACCCTGATAGCCCAGTACTGAGGCGAGTGCGGGAGTATTGCCATGACTTGTATAACGGATGCTTTTCGAAGGTTGAGGTAGACGATTTCTGAAGGTTTCTTGGTTATGTGTTGAAGGATGGATACAGCTGGTTGTAGGGTTTGCTAGTTTGGGTGAGATATTATGCTTCCCCTGTATCCCCAACACCTGATTGCATAACCAGAAAGTTTCGGGAGTTTATAAGTGGGAATTCTTGTAGCTCTAGTATTTCTTCCGCAGATATTTGGTTTGTGATTGGGTAATCCTTACCAAGTATTTGTTCACTTCCGTACCTTGTTGATTTTATTCCTTACCATGTTCTAAGTGGCTTCTCAGCTTTGGAAGTGTGATGTTTTACATTGGAATTCATTCGTTCATTCTCGTTCGAATGTTAATTGTGAAGACTATATGTTGCAATTTCGTTCCTTTGATTCAGCTTCAATATATCTCTGTCAAGATGCTAATGGATGTCACCCTCTTCAGGATGGCTCCACCAACGCGTCAGAATCCGGAACGCAATGAAGGAAATCAGGCTAACCCTCCGCCACCGCCTCCGCCTCCGGAAGCTTGGCAAGCCTTGATGACTGCCACAAATGCCAATGCTCAGATTCTGATTCAACTCTTGCAAGATCGCAACCAAGGGCAAGCTAATCAAGAGAATCAAGGCCAAGGGAACAATCAGCCGCTTTTCGCTTCACTGAACCAGTTCCTTGCTAATCAGCCAAAAACCTTCAGCTACTGTGTCGAGGCCACAGACGCCGATGATTGGCTCGTGGACATCAGCAAGCATTTCGAGTGCAGCAATGTGAGACCTGAGGACTTTGTCAAGTTTGCCTCTTTTCAACTCAAAGATCAAGCTGCTGAGTGGTTCCAGCAATACAAAGATTCCAGAGGAGGTCGTGTGATCACTTGGGATGATTTCCGTCGTGATTTCAAAGCACACCACATTCCAGAAAGTGTTGTTGAGAGTAAGCGTGAGGAATTTCGAAATCTCAAGCAAGGCACCATGTCTGTCTATCAATACAACACTCAGTTCCATAAGCTCTCTCGTTTTGCAAGGCAAGACATCCCTGATGAGAAGAGTATGATCTACCAATTCAGGCGTGGTCTCAAAGAAGATCTGCAACTTGCTCTCGTGCTTTTCGAGCCATTAAAGTATGATGAATTCTACAACATGGCACTGAAACAAGAAGCTGCTCAGCTCAAGTGTGAGGCATCTAAGAAGAGAGTCAGAGACGCAGTTCAGTCTTCTTCTTCCTCACTTGTGGCAGCTAAGCAACAGAAGTTCTGGTTGCCTCCTCCTCCTCCGTTCCGTCAGCCTTATCAACAGAAGAACTCAAGTGGTCGTGGATCTTCCCACCCACCCAACCCTGGTTTTCAGAACAAGTCTCAGAACCAAACTCCAAGGCCAAGTGCTCCTTACCATCGTCCGCTCTCAGAGGTGACTTGTAACAAATGCCAGCAGAAGGGTCACTATGCGAACAAGTGCTTCAACCAAAGGCGCCTTCCGCCTCCTCCTCCTGTGAAATCTTCCAGCAATGCAGTGGTCAAGCATAATCCTAAGTCTACAAAGGTGAACATGATGAATGCAGCTCAAGCAGAGGATTCTTCCGAAGTGATCATGGGTAATCTTCCTGTTAATGATATTCCTGCAAAAGTTTTATTTGATACTGGCACATCGCATTGCTTCATCTCAAGACCTTTTGCAACGAAACATGAGGTGTCTTTCCAAGATTTGGTTAGACCATTGTCAGTTGTATCTCCGGGTAGATTCATGAACGCAAGCTCCTTTGTTCCGGATGTTCCCATCAAGATGGGCGACTATAAATTTCTATCTTCTCCAATGGTACTTGGTGACTCTGATATTGATCTTATTCTCGGGATGGACTGGCTTTCTAAGCACAAGGCTTAGCTTGAGTGTGCTGCCAGGGAAATCAAATTGACTCACTCTTCTAACGATGTGATCATCTATGCTTCTCGTGATGATACCATTCGGTTGTTTTCTCTCAATGAGATTGGTGAAATGGAGGCTATCTCTCAGATTCCAGTCGTTTGTGAGTACCAAGATGTTTTCCAGAAGAGCTTCCGGGTATGCCTCCCCGCAGGCCAGTTGAATTCGTTATTGATCTTGAGCCTGGCACGGAACCCGTTTGCAAGCGTCCTTACAAGCTTGGACCAGATGAGTTGAAGGAATTGAAGATTCAACTCGATAAACAAGAACGTCTGGGTCTGATCAGACCGAGCTCTTCTCCGTGGGGTTGTGGTGTTCTTTTTGTCAAGAAGAAGGATGGCACGGACCGACTTTGCGTCGATTACCGTCCATTGAACAAAAAGACTATCAAGAACAAGTACCCACTTCCCAACATCAATGAGCTATTTGAGCAACTCAAAGGTGCTAAGGTGTTCTCCAAGCTTGACCTTCGTATGGGTTATCACCAGATTCGCATTCGTGAAGAAGATATTCCCAAGACAGCATTCGGAACAAGCTTTGGTTCTTATGAATATACTGTCATGTCTTTCGGCCTCGTCAATGCTCCTCCATATTTCACTCGCTTGATGAATTTCATCTTCAACCCCTACATCAACGAATTTGTCTTGGTCTATCTCGATGATATTTTGGTCTTCTCCAAGAATAAGAAGGATCATGCCGAACATTTGCGATTGGTACTCGACAAGCTCAGAGAGTATCAATTATATGCGAAGTTCTCCAAATGTGAATTCTGGCTTGATGAAGTTCTTTATCTTGGTCATATCATCTCTGCCAAGGGCATTGCTATTAATCCAGAGAGGGTGTCTGCAGTTTTGAATTGGAATCCTCCTCAGAATGTCAAGCAGCTTCGCAGTTTTCTTGGACTTGCAAGCTATTGCAGAAGATTCGTTGAGAATTTCTCCAAGAGTGCAAAGCCTCTTTCCAACCTCCTCCAGAAGCATGTGAAGTATGTCTGGTCTCCTGAGTGTGACGTTGCTTTCAACACTCTCAAAGAGAAACTTGTCACTGCTCCAGTTCTGACTCCTCCTGACGAATCCAAGCCTTATGAAGTATTCTGTGATGCTTCTCTTCAGGGCCTCGGTGCTGTGTTAATGCAAGAGAAGAAGGTTGTTGCCTATACCTCTCGCCAGTTGAAGCCCAATGAAAGGAACTACCCCACTCACGATCTTGAGTTGGCGTCAGTGGTCCACGCTCTAATAACATGGAGACATCTCCTGTTGGGAAGGAAAGTGGACATTTTCATCGATCACAAGAGTCTCAAGTACATCTTCACTCAGCCTCACCTCAACCTCAGGCAAACTCGATGGGTCGAAATGATTCAAGAGTATAATCCAAGTATTGAATACACTCCAGGCAAGGCTAATGTGATTGCAGACGCTTTGAGCAGAAAGGCTTACTGCAACAGCTTAATCCTCCAGCCATTTCAACCAGATCTCTGTGAGGCTTTCCGCAAGTTGAATCTTCAAGTTGTTCCTCAAGGTTTGCTTGCCAACCTCATCGTCTCTCCTACTTTGGAAGATCAGATTCGTGAGGCACAATTGTTGGATACCATGGTGAAGAAGGTGAAACGTGGTATTGATAAGGGCATTTCCAAATACAAGTGCTATCGAGTTGATGACAGAGATACTCTTTTCTTCAAGGACCGGATCGTGGTTCCAAAGGGAGATCTTCGTAAAGTCATTATGAATGAAGCGCACAATTCTCTTCTGTCAATTCATCCTAGAAGTTCGAAGATGTACCATGACCTCAAGCAGTCGTATTGGTGGACTCGAATGAAGCGTGAGATCGCTCAATTCGTGAATGAGTGTGATGTCTGCAGAAGGGTGAAAGCAGAACACCAACGACCAGCTGGACTTCTCCAACCTCTTGCTATTCCAGAATGGAAATTCGATCATATCGAAATGGACTTCGTGACTGGTTTTCCTAAGTCCAAGCGTGGAAATGATGTTATCTTCGTCGTCATCGACAACTCACCAAAGGGGCTCATTTTCTTCCTATCAAAGAGTCTATCACAGCAGCGCAGCTGGCAGAGCTCTACACCTCCAGAATTGTCTCCTTACACGGCATTCCACAATTGATCTCTTCAGACCGTGGCAACATCTTTACCTCCAAGTTTTGGGATTCTTTTCAGAAGGCCATGGGCACCAACATTCGCTTCAGCACAGCTTTCCACCCTCAGACTAGTGGACAAGTCGAGCGTGTCAACCAAGTTCTTGAAGATATGCTCAGAGCTTGTGTTATCTCTTTCGGCATGAAGTGGGAGGATTGTCTTCCTTATGCTGAATTCTCTTACAACAACAGTTTGCAAGCCAGCTCGGGCAAAGCCCCATTCGAGATTCTCTATGGCAGAAAGTGCCATACTCCTCTCAACTGGTCTGAAACCGGTGAACGTCAATTGCTCGACAATGATTTGATCTCAGAGGCTGAGGCTATGTGCAAGGTCATTCGTGAGAACCTCAAAGCCGCGCAATCGCGCCAGAAGAGCTATTACGACATGAAACACCGTGATGTGGCATTCGAGATCGGAGACCATGTTTACCTCCGTGTCTCGCCAATGAAAGGAACTCGTCGCTTCGGTATCAAGGGGAAACTTGCTCCGCGATACGTGGGTCCCTTCAAGGTCATCGGCAAACGAGGCGATCTAGCCTATCAACTTGAGCTTCCCTCCAACTTTGCAAATGTGCACGATGTCTTCCACGTGTCACAGTTTCGCAAGTGCTTCAAGACGCCTGAGCGCACCATCAACTTCAAAGAGATTGATCTTCAAGAAGATTTGTCCTATCATGAGCACCCAGTTGCTATTCTTGAGACAACTGAGCGCAAGACTCGCAACAAGTCAATCAAATTCCTCAAAGTGAAATGGTCACATCATTCAGACCGAGAAGCCACCTGGGAGCGTGAAGACCACCTACGTTCCGGGTATCCGGAGTTCTTTCAGTCCAAGATCTCGGGACGAGGTCCTCTCGTAGTGGTGGTGTGTTGTAACGCCCCAGATGTAACTTGCCATATTTGTAATCCAACTCTTGCCATTTCCGGCTATGTGTTATGATATTTCCTCCATGGTTGGGTTCTCTTCGTTTTGCATTTTGGTCATGTCATGCATTTCATATCATGTCATCATGTGCATCGCATTCGCATACGTGTTCGTCTCATAAATCAGAGCATCTTTCCCGTTGTCCGTTTTGCAATCCGGCGCTCCTATGTCTCCCGGTGTCCCCGTTTACATTTCTTCGTGAGCGGGTATCAAACATTCTCGGAAAGGACCGAGGTTTGACATGTGGCCTCGGTATAGCACCGGTAGACCGCCTGTCAAGTTTCGGGTCAATTGGAGCTCGTTTGGTACTCCAACGGTTAACCGGGTAACCGTGAAGGCCTCGTGTGTGTTGCAGCCCAACACCCCTTCAAAACAGCCCAATAACCCATCTAAGGCACTCCCATGTCCTCCGCCGTTCGATCACGATCGTGTGGCCGAAAACCGCTCTCCATTTGGAGCTTCCTAGCTTCTTCTACCTATAAAAACACCTCCCCCTCCTCCAAATCCGGGTCCAAACCACCCTAACCCTAGACGAAATCCGCGCCTCCGCCGCCGGACGTGTCCGGGCCGCGCCGGACATCGTCCGCCGCCGCGCCCAGCCAGTCCACGCCTGCCACGTGGCACCGCCGCCGCCCCACGCCCGCCGGCCCGCCGAGCCCGCGCCCGGCCCCCGCAGCCCGCGCCTCGCCCCGCCGCCTGTCGCCCGCGCCCGCGCCGCCGCCTCGCGCCAGCGCCGCCGCAGCTCGCTGCCCCGCCGCGCCGCCGCAGCTCGCCGCGCCCGCCGCACCACCGCGCCCTCCACCGCCCGTGGTCCCCGCGTCGCCGCCTCCCGCGCGGATCCGGGCCGGGGTGCCTAGATCCGGCCGCCCCCGAGCCGCTGCCGCCTCCTCCGGCGCCCTCCCGGCCAACTCCGGCGAGATCTGCCCGGCGGACCTCGATTTCCGCGCCAACGGTTGACTTCTCTCCCCTCAAAATATTTCTAAGTCCCGAGATTTTCATATTATTGTCACTTATTCATCGTGCCATAACTTCGCATCCGTAGCTCCGTTTCATGCGTTTCATATGTCAAATTGTTCGCCTCGAAGAGTGCATCATTTCGTTCCATTGCATAATTTTCATTTGAGGTCATCTTGATGTCCGAAATGCTGTTAGAAGAGGGCTAGTTGATGTTAGTTGCTGGATCTTATCTGAACATGCACTTTTGTCATTTTTGTCATGATTGATGTGTACCTCCTATGAAGTTGTGTCCTACATGAGTTTTGAAGTATGCCATTCCACCTATCCAGGGAATTTTGCCATGTATTTTTGTGATCTATGTGGTGACTAGCACAAGCATGCAAACTAGGTATCTTGATGTTGCTGATTTCAGAGACTTAGTGATTTCACCAAGTCCCTGACTGCTGTTATTTTCATGCCATGTATTCATGTTGTTTCTGAGAGATCAATGTGTAATTTGAGCATGATCAGTAAGGGTGTTTTGAACTTTAGGTTTTTCTCAATGCATCCATGCCTTTGTTTATAATTATGGAGTGCCATAGCTTGAGTCAATCGAGCTCTACTTTTGCTACAAAATGTTGCTGGCAGATTGGTTACGTGTTATTCGATTTTGCCAAGCTTGGTGTAGTTGATCCTTGCATGATATGATGTTATACTTGCCATGTATTGTTACTATGTCATGTCTTCTTGATGTATGTATGCTTAGTTTATCATGAAATGCTCTGTAGTGAGTGCATCGAGCTCACGAACATGCCTAGTCGTTATTAGTTTCTGCCATGTCCAGTTTTCTGCCAAGTCTGTAATCTGTAACGAAACTTGCTTAATTGACATGGGTGTAATCATAATTTCTGGTCCTTTTTGACTTATGGTCAGTAAGGGATTTTTGTCAACTGCTTTGAGTAGATTCATTCCATGCCTTACTTTGCTATGTTCTGAACTTGTAGCATGTTGTTTAATTGCTCTGAACATGTCATCCTGATGTTAGTTTCTGCTATGTTGATTATTTCACTAAGTCTGAGGACTTGTTATCGTTTGCACTTTTGCCATGATTGTTTGGACCTGTTATGATGTGAATTAGCCGTAGCTCAGTGTTCATATTTTGTCGTGCATCTTGTGTAGATTACTGTCATATGTTTTGTTGCCATGTTTGGGTGCAGTAGCTTAATTATTTGTAGCCTGCTAAGCAGCATCATGCTGTTTATGGCAGATTCGTGTCATTCTTGTATTGCTTGCCATTTGCAAACCGTGCATCCGATTCCGGTGTACTTTATATCGATTTCAACCGAAATCACCTCATCTATCTAGTGGCATACTTGGTTTGCCAAGATTATGCTCTGTTCATCCTTGTCCTTCCGGAGCATGCATACGCATTGCATATCACCTCTCGCATATCATGCCATGTTTTGCATCATGTTGCTTGCGCATTGCATCGTGGTTGATTTTGGTTCCTTTGCTTGTTCTCTTGTCTTGGGTAGAGCCGGGAGACGAGTACGTGAATGAGGATTCCGTTGAGAACGCTTACGAGGACCAAGCTTTCGACAACTCTGAGACTCTTGCAGGCAAGATGACCATACCCTCGAAATCACTTCTATCTTTGCTTGCTAGATTGCTCGCTCTTTTACTATGCCTATGCTGCGATACCTACCACTTGCTATATCATGCCTCCTATATTGCCATGTCAGCCCCTAACCATCCATGTCCTAGCAAACCGTTGATTGGCTATGTTACCTCTTTGCTCAGCCCCTCTTATAGCGTTGCTAGTTGCAGGTGAAGATGAAGTTTGTTCCTTGTTGGAACATGATCTTGTTGTTCCTTGTTGGAACATGTTTACTTGTTGGGATATCACAATACCTCTTATTTAATTAATGCATCTATATACTTGGTAAAGGGTGGAAGGCTCGGCCTTTTGCCTGGTGTTTTGTTCCACTCTTGCCACCCTAGTTTCCGTCATACCGGTGTTATGTTCCCGGAGTTTGCGTTCCTTACACGGTTGGGTGATTTATGGGACCCCCCTGACAGTTCGCTTTGAATAAGACTTTTCCAGCAAGGCCCAACATTGGTTTTACCATTTGCCACCTAGCCTTTTTCCCTTGGGTTCTGCAGACTCAAGGGTCATCTTTATTTTAAACCCCCGGGCCAGTTCTCCTTCGATTGCTGGTCCAAACAGAGCGATGTCTGGCGCCCCTTGGGCAACCAGGGTCTATGCCAACCCGACGTCTGGCTCATCCGGTGTGCCCTGAGAACGAGATATGTGCAGCTCCTATCGGGATTTGTTGGCACATCTGGGAGGCTTTGCTGGACTTGTTTTATTACTGTCGAGATGTCTTGTAGTCCGGGATTCCGAGATTGATCGGGTCTTCCCGGTAGAAGGAATATCCTTCGTTGACCGTGAGAGCTTATAATGGGCTAAGTTGGGACACCCCTGCAGGGTATTATCTTTCGAAAGCCGTGCCCGCGGTTATGAGGCAGATGGGAATTTGTTGATGTCCGGTTGTAGAAAACCCGAAGTTGACCTTAACTAAAACACATCAACCGCGTGTGTAACCGTGATGGTCTCTTCTCGGCGGGGTCCGGGAAGTGAACACGGTGTTGGAGTAATGTCTGACGTAGGTCGTTTCAGGATCACTTCTTGATCACTTCTAGTTTTCTCGACCGTGCTTTGCCTTCTCTTCTCGCTCTCTTTTGCGCTGTAGCCACCATATGCTAGTCGTTTGCTGCAGCTCCACCTCTCAAACCCCTTTTCCCACCTTTAAGCTTAAATATTCTTCATCTCGCGGGTGTGAGATTGCTGAGTCCCCGTGACTCACAGATATTATCACCACAGTTGCAGGTACCAACGATGTCAGTGCAGATGACGCGACCGAGCTCACTTGGGAGTTCGACGAGGAACGTGGCTGTTACCATGTTTCTTTTCCAGATGATCAGTAGTGGAGCCCAGTTGGGTGATCCGGGGATCTGTTTAGCATTTGGGGTAGTCTTCTTTCATTTTGGTACCGTAGTCGGACCTTGAGTGTAATCTGTATGATGGATGTTATTTATGTACTTGTGTGAAGTGGCGATTGTAAGCCAACTATGTATCTTTCCCCTTTATTTATTACATGGATTGTGTGAAGATTACCTCATTTGCGACATTGCTTTCAATGCGGTTATGCCTCTAAGTCGTGCCTCGACACGTGGGAGATATAGCCGCATCGAGGGCGTTACAGAATAAGACTTTTCCAGCAAGGCCCAACATTGGTTTTACCATTTGCCACCTAAGCCTTTTTCCCTTGGGTTCTGCAGACTCAAGGGTCATCTTTATTTTAACCCCCCCGGGCTAGTTCTCCTTCGATTGCTGGTCCAACTAGTGCCACTTGCGGTGCCGCCCTGAGGCAACTTGGGGTATCTTCGGTTGCCGTACGTAGTGTTCATCCGGATGTCCCCTGAGACCGAGATATGTGCAGCTCCTATCAGGATTTGTCGGCACAATCGGGCGGCTTTGCTGGACTTGTTTTGTTGCTGTCGAAATGTCTTGTAGTCCGGGATTCCGAGATTGATCGGGTCTTCCCGGTAGAAGGAATATCCTTCGTTGACCGTGAGAGCTTATCATGGGCTAAGTTGGGACACCACTGCAGGGTATTATCTTTTGAAAGCCGTGCCCGCGGTTATGAGGCAGATGGGAATTTGTTGATGTCCGGTTGTAGAAAACCCGAAGTTGACCTTAACTAAAACACATCAACCGCGTGTGTAACCATGATGGTCTCTTCTCGGCGGGGTCCGGGAAGTGAACACGGTTGTTGGAGTTATGCCTGACGTAGGTTGTTTCAGGATCACTTCTTGATCACTTCTAGTTTCTTGACCGTGCTTTGCCTTCTCTTCTCGCTCTCTTTTGCGCTGTAGCCACCATATGCTAGTCGCTTGCTGCAGCTCCACCTCACAAACCCCTTTCCCACCTTTAAGCTTACATAGTCTTTATCTCGCGGGTGTGAGATTGCTGAGTCCCCGTGACTCACAGATATTATCACAACAGTTGCAGGTACCAACGATGCGAGTGCAGATGACGCGACCGAGCTCACTTGGGAGTTCGACGAGGAACGTGGCCGTTACTATGTTTCTTTTCCAGATGATCAGTAGTGGAGCCTAGTTGGGTGATCCGGGGATCTGTTTAGCATTTGGGGTAGTCTTCTTTCATTTTGGTACCGTAGTCGGACCTTGAGTGTAATCTGTATGATGGATGTTATTTATGTACTTGTGTGAAGTGGCGATTGTAAGCCAACTATGTATCTTTCCCCTTTATTTATTACATGGATTGTGTGAAGATTACCTCACTTGCGACATTGCTTTCAATGCGGTTATGCCTCTAAGTCGTGCCTCGACACGTGGGAGATATAGCCGCATCGAGGGCGTTACATGGGGCCCGCACCTGGCTCCTCAACCTGGCCCCAGGCACGATCTCCTCCTGGGACGAGATGCGCACCCGCTTCATCGCCAACTTCCAAGGTACTCGCGACCGGCCACCCGCCGTGAGCGACATGCACCGCATCAAGCAGCAGCCCGGAGAGACCCTGCAAAAGTACATCTAACGCTTCAACAACGCACGCCTCAAGATCCCCAGGGTGTCCGAGGAGGCCATCATCTCAGCCTTCTCCGACGGCGTCCGCGACGTCAAGATGAAGGAGGAGCTGGCGATGCATGAAGACCTGTGCACTTCCTTGGAGCTGTTCAACTTGGCGACCAAGTGCGCCAGGGCTGAGGAAGGGCGTCTCTCCCTCCTCGAGCTCCCTGCCACAGATCCATAAGAGAAGAAGTCCAAGGCCAAGGATGTGAAGCGCAAGGGGGCTGCCGTGCTCGCGGCAGAACCGGACACCAAGCGGGGCAGAGATCAGCCCGAGTCTTCCAAGGGCAGTCGCTACTGTGTGTACCATGACCTCCACACCCACAACACCAACGAATGCCAAGAGCTCAGAGCCGTGCGAGAAGGAAGGATCGGCCGTCGCCCCGACCGTGTCAACCGGGGCTACGGTCGAGGAGGAGGAAGGAACCCAGGATGCTGGGAAGACCGCGGCCCATGCCAGGGGTGGCGCGATCGACCTCGCGAGGACCGTTGGCAAGACCCGCCTCGCGAGGAAGACTGGAGGGACCAGCCTCGCGAGGATCGCCCGCAAGGTAACGCAGGCCTCCCTCCGCTGCCGCCGCGTCCAAGAAGAAACGAGGACCGCCACCAGGATGAGGAGGCTGGGGGCTTCCAGGAGCCGCGCGCGATCGCCTGCATCCTGGGCGGAGCTCAAGCCCCAGGCTCTCAGCGCATCTTCAAGCAGCTCGCCCGCGAAGTGAATGCAGTCCTGCCCAAGCTCGAAGCCACACGTCCAGTCAGGTGGTCGTCATGCGCCATCACGTTCAGCTCAGTAGATCAGCTCAAGTGTGCAGCCACGGCCAGAGTCCTCCCGATGCTTTGCTCCCCAATCATCAACAACGTGGTGGTCACCAGGACCCTCATCGATGGCGGGGAAGGGCTCAACGTCCTGTCCGTGGATACATTCAACAATCTCCAAGTGCCCTACAATCAGCTTCAGCCAACCAAGCCTTTCTCTGGAGTCACTGACGGCTGCACGGTCTCGATCGGGCAGGTCCGCCTCCCTGTCACCTTGGGAGCACGCGACAACTACCGCACCGAGCTCATCGACTTCGACGTCGCTCACATACGCCTGCCGTACAACGCCATCCTTGGGTACCCGGCGCTGGCCAAGTTCATGGTCGTAACTCACCATGGCTGCAACGTTCTCAAGATGCCGGGAAGCGGTGGAGTCATCACGGTGCCCTGAGAAGAGAAAGACGCGGTGTGTTCCCTGGAACGAGCTTTTCAGGCCGCATCATTGGAAGACCCGGATCGCGGAAGCAGGAGGCTTCCTGAGACCACCCCCAAGAAGAAGAACACATTGTCAGGCCCGGACCCTCAGGAGGCAGGTCCCTCAGGGCCTGTGCCTGCCCAGGGGGGTCCTCCCTCCATCGCATAGGAAAGCGTGCCCAGCGCCCTCCTCAGGCAAGGCTCGGGGGCTCTCCCCTAGAGGGCCACCGACCTGGCCAAGGTCACGAGGGAGGCGCTTGGGCACCACATGGAGGCGTGTTTCAAAGCACGTTTCCCTCAAGAAGGAGTGAAGCAAGGAGGGTCAGACCCTCAGGAGTTCGTCAGCAAAGCCATTCAGGAGCTACAAGAGTCAAGAGTCATGAGAGGCGGCCGCCGCCTACCAGCTGTGGTCCCCCATCCAGGCGAGGATGGTGGGCTGCGCGTCTGCGTCGACGTACCAGGGCTCAACCGAGTCGCCTCGCTGGAGCGCCTCTGTCCCTCGCAAGTGGGGCGCTACGAGGGTCCACCCACAGCTACGTTCGCATGCCTTACGGCTTGCCGAGCGTGGCTGCCACGTACCAGCGCCTCATGAGGGGCATCCTGGAAGCTCAAGAGGCCAGGCGTTCCGCAGCCCTGGCAGAGATGGAGACGGCCCGCGAGGAGTCACCAGCGCCCCCGGAGCCTCCCGAGGCCCCAGGGCTTGGGGGCTCGTAAGGGTCAGCTTCCGCAGCCCACCGAGTCTGCTGCACCAACACTGCTTCATCTTCAACATCACCAGGTGACATCTTTCAAGTTTCATTTCTAGTTGGGAGCGCCCCCCAGGGCTGCATTATTCCCAGGCCGCGTGGGTCCGTCCCTGCGGCATGTATCCCTTTTATTCCGTGTTGTTAGCTTGCTCTGTTGGGGGCGCCCCTTGGGCTGCATTATCCCCAAGCCGCTCGGGCTAGACCCAGCGGCATGTATCCCTTTTTACGTTTACCTGCGGCCATGCATTCAACCCACCATGCTTGATTATTTGATGCCGGTCCACGGCGCCTCTTCTTCTCCATGTCGACCACTTGCACGTTAAAGGGGGGGTGCCTGAGCATCGCGACTCAGGGCTCTTACTGGCTCTCCAGCCCTCACCCTCTGGCCTTGTCCATGGCATCGCAACCTGGCATACCAGCGACGACTGAGACCAGCTCGAGGGCCGGGACCCGAGGACATAGAGTGTAGACATCTAACCCAACTTGCAGGAACACATCACAAGATAAGGCCCAGTGCCAGGCGCAACCCGCCTAGAGGTAGGGCCCCGTGAGTCCCGCGCTGGCTCACGGGTGCCCAGATACACCTCATCAGGCCCTACCGTGCCAGCCACGTGTCAGGGCGGGGCTGTACACGCCCCGGGGGTTCCTCCCGGAGGGGAGCCCTGAAAGTGCGTTATATCGACTAGAGGGGGGTGAATAAGCAATTTTTATGAAATTCTTCACTGAGGAATTTGCTAGTGAGGAAATTCCTTAGCGAAGAACTACTAGCAGCGGAATAAGTACTCAGAGGTAAACATAACAGATTACATGCATGGTCATCATGATGAAATGAAGACAAACACAGAGTACAGAAAGCGTAAACACAGGATAGCACAAAATGAAGACAAACAGACTGAAGAAATTGAACTGAGGAAATTGAGAAAGTCTTTAGTCAAAGTCTTCAAACACAGATATGAACAAATACACAACACAGTAATGAGGAAATGAAAGTGTTGAGGAAATAGAACCAGTACGCTTGGTGAAGACAATGATTTGGTAGACCAGTTCCAACTGCTGTCTCAATTGTACATCTGGTTGGAGCGGCTGAGTATTTAAACTCGAGGACACCTAGTCCCGGACACACAGTCCTCACCGTATTCTCCTTGAGCTAAGGACACACAGTCCTCGCCCAATCACTCGTGGTAAGTCTTCAGGTGACTTCCAAACCTTCACAGACTAGGTCATTCGGTGATCCACAATTCCTCTTGGATGCTCTAGACCATGACGCCTAACCGTCTAGAAGAAGCACAGTCCTCAAAGGTAACAAGCGTCAGATCCACGCAGGATCAATCTCTTCAGTGATGCTCAAGCACTTTGGTTTGTAGGTGTTTGGGTTTGGGTTTGGATTTTCCTCACTTGATGATTTTCGCTCAAAGTCCTCGGAGGATGGGTTGCTCTCAAATGACAAGTGTCAAGTTCACGCGGAGCAGCCAACCAGCTAGTGGTTGTAGGGGGCGGCTATTTATAGCCTAGGGAGAAACCTGACATGATAAGACATAAATGCCCTTCAATGATATGACCATTATGTGGACAAGATATTTTGGGACAGCTGGCGCGCAGCACAACAACGATCGGAAATTTGAGGTACAAATTCCTCAGGGCTATCATGTTCCTCACTGTGTAGGCAATTCGCACTGGCGAATTCCTAACTCCTCAGTCAGAGCAAAGTCCTCAGTGACCAGAAGAACTGCGTCTCTGTCACTGAAGAATTTGACTGAACTGTATGAGATTTCCAATGGCTTCACTCGAAGGGATTGGTAGGTGTAGGATTTGAGTTGAGCATCACATGGAAATTTTCTCCTTAGTATTTCCTCGACCCCCTTTAACAGTACAGTGTTTCCTATGACTCAAGAAAGAGAAAATGAAACTACGAAAACAAAAGTCTTCACGCTTCATGTTCCTCGAATGAATACCAAGTCTTCAAGGTCACACCAATTTCTTCACTTTCAAAGTCTTCAAAAAGTCTTCGGTATATCAAAGTCTTCAGTCGAAGAACTTCATTTTTAGGGCTCGACTTTCTCTCTAAATATCAAACTCCTCATAGACTTATAGACCTGTGTACACTCATAAACGCATTAGATACTTAACCTATAAGTCTTCAATACACCAAAATCACTAAGAGGCACTAGATGCACTTACAATCTCCCCCTTTTTGGTGATTGATGACAACATAGGTTAAGTTTTCAATGGGGAAAAATATATGAAGTGTAAATACTGATATTGAGGAATTTGATTGCAAGATATAGAAGAACTCCCCCTGAAGATGTGCATAGTGAGGAATTTGCTTTCGAAGCAATGCACACTTGAAGAGTTGAATCATGGAGATCTCCCCCTATATCTTGTAATTCATACACGCATTTGATATATAATATGAAGAATTTGAAATGCATGATGAAATATGGTGCCTGATGTAATTCAGCATGCGTGCGATAATATTAATGAGGAATAAGCATGCAGAATAGCGCATCAAAAGTATCAAAGCATAGTGCAACAAAAGTATCAGCGCACCATCGGGTTTAAGATTACAACTCGATCCAATAAAAGTTTCGGAAGAACGAGAGTTGTAACTTAGCAAAAAAAAACGAATATGCCCTTATTATGGACCCGCTTGAAGACTAACTCAAATATCTCCCCCTTTGTCATCAAATGACCAAAAGGATCGAAACTGAGGACTAACGCCCCTGAATATTTTCAAATTGATGAAGGAGCGCCAGAGTTGTTGGGGTCGGACGTTGATGTAGGGCCTGCCGCAGTGTCATCCAAGTCTTCATTTTCATCAGTGTCGCGTGATGAAGAATATGAACTGGACACCAAAGAAGGAACTGGGACCTTCTTGTATTTCTTCGGAGGAGGTGCAGACCAGGCAAATTCTTCATTGAGACCCATTTTCTTCAGATCATCAGCGCTGTAGACTTGAGACAGAACAGCCCAGGTGCGGTTGAGGGTTTAATGAAGGTAGTAGTGGTTTTTCTTCACTGCATTGTGTGTTGAAGTCATGTTGTGAAGAATTGAACCAAACTGACGCTTGACCCATTTGTGATTGCGATCAACCTTCTGATGAAGACTGAGGAGTAACTCACGGTCAATCATCACCCTGGGTGTTGTGGCTTGAGGATGTTGCTTGGCAGTGTTGGCAGCAGAGTCATGTGTGGAAGAGTCATCATTGGTGGAGTAAGATGCAGCTTTGCGAAATTGACCATCCAATGGACGAATGCCTTCATCTATCACAGCAGTGGCCTTGCCCTTTTCTTCAGCTAAGGAAAATGTCCTTTTGAGGACTTCAATAGGAGGCAAGTAGTTGCAGTGGTTGAGAGTTTCAGCTTTGTAGTTGAGTGAAGACCTTGTCCTGATGAATCTCATAATCCAAGGTGCATAAGGCTTCAGCTCAAATGGTGACATAGCAATGTTGGCCAGAGTCCTCATGAAGAAATCATGGAAGTTGACGGGAACGCCATGAATGATGTTGCAAAGCATATTCTTCATGATGCCAACAACTTCTTCATCACTTGAGTCGTGGCCCTTGATGGGACTCATTGTCTTCGTCAGAATGCGATAGACAGTCCTTGGCACATACAACAATTCCTTGACGAGGAATGTGGTTCGAGGGGCCTGCCCTGGCTTCAAAGGCTTCATGAGCACTTGCATATAGTGATTTGAAAGCTCAGGTTCGTTGTAAATACAACGTGCATCTTCAGTGGGTGGACTCAGAGGAAGGACACGAAGCAATTCAGATGCTGGGGCCTTATGATGTGTGTTCTCAGTCATCCAGTCCAGAACCCATGAATTGACATCTTCAGAGTTGCCGGTGATGTGCAGTGTTGCATAGAACTGAAGAATGAGTTCTTCATTCCAATCGCAGATGTCAGTGCAGAAGTTGAGTAGCCCAGCGTCGTGAAGAACACTGAGGACTGGCGTGAAGCACGGCATAGACTCCATATCCACGTGAGGAATATGTGCATGGTCGAAGACTTTGTCTTTGTTGTCAAGCACTGAGGAATAGAAATTGGCTTGGCTGGCTGTCCAGAAACGCCTCTTCCTTATGCGAGCAGAGTCATATGAGTTGTATTCAGTGAAGAACACGTGCTCGCCATAGAAGTCTTTAGCCTTCAATTTCTGTTTGCGTGAGAACGGATCCTTTGGCCTTGGTAGAGGAGTGTCAGTGAGTTGCATCACGACCTCAGGAATCACAATCTCAGGTTCTTCAGGCTGAGGAATTTCTGGTTCGTCCTCAGGTGCAGTCACATTTTCAGCTTCAGCATCAGTTTCTTCAGCACTAGTGGCTGGAATCTCTTCATTCACAGATGCAGCGGGATGAGTTTCTTCAGAGCCCATTTGAACAGTTTGTGCAAGGGAGTGAGGAATTTGCTGAAGTGGGGTGAAGAGTGGGGAATTGGGGTGCTGACTTTCCCAAAAGTCATCATTCATCAACGGAGTTGTGCTGCCAATATCCACATCTTCATCATCAATTTCTTCAACACCAGCCTCTTCAGCATCAAACTGAGGCATTGGTGATGAGACCTTTGGAGTTGAAGGGATTGAATCCGCTTCAATTTCTTCATCAATCCGCTCTGAGGAAGCAGCAGATTGAGTTTCTTCATCTGATCCACTTGGGATCTCATAGTCTTCACCAAAAGGAACAAGGTCCTTTGATGGCATGGATGAAATAGGAACATCATCAATTGGATTAGCAAACGAGCTGGTCATGGGCTTCATCTTCTTGGGAGCTGAAGATTCTGAAGCTTGTGATGCTTTCCCCTTCTTTACTGCAGCTCGCTCTGCAGCCTATGTCTTCTTCACATCCAATGCGGATGGAAGGATCGGAGTTGGTGTAGGCGCAGGTGGAGCTGAGGAATCTGGTTCATTTTCCTCAGGCGCAACTGATGCAGTTGCCCTGGTTTCTTCATTTTCTTCAGGCGCACCACTAGTGGATGCCCTGGCAATTTCATCAGCGGCTGGAGCAGAGTCATCAACCTTGGAACTGGCATTTTCTTCAGCAGCCTGAACTTCATCAGCGGTGCTGGCATGTTCTTCAGTGGGCTGAACAGATGCTTCAGCTTGAGGAATTTTTTGTGTTGAGGCTGCACCCTTGGTGAAAGTATCAGTCAGCCTCACAAATCTGACCTTGGCTCCTTGCCAATCAGCATAGTACGAGTCAAAGTTGTCGCTGAGGGCTTTGATCTCAGCCTGCATCTTGACGAGTTCCTCGGGTGTCATCTTGACAACATTTTTCTTCAGTAGCTTCTCTTTTCGGTACTGCGATTTCTTGATCTCTCTGGCCCTATCATATTTCCACTTCTCCTCTTGGATGAAGTGAGTCAACATGTGACTTTGGCCAGGTGTCAGCTTGAAATCAGGCATAGGTGTGTTGGGATCCTTATGCCAGAGATCAATATAATCTAGGATCGCCCTTGGATCCAGCAGCAGTGGCACAGGTGTGCCTTTGGCTTTAGCAGCCCTTTCTTGGCGGTCTCTGATGGTTTCAGCAAGTTCTTCTTCATCAGCTTCATCATCATCAGATGGCACAGTGAAGACTACCTGCTTCTTCTGAGGACTTGGACGAGTGCCGCGTCCAGCAGTAGCCTTTTTCTTCAGCAGAGAGGGTCCAGCTGAGGAATTTGGTGCAGCTGAGGAACTAGCTGAGACACCAGAGGCGATAGAAACGCCAGTAGTCCTTTGGCACGAGGCCAGATGCACAGGTGCTGAGGACTTTGTCGGGACAACTGAGGACTGTGGAGGAGGTGCTGAGGACTTTGGTGGAGCAGGAGCAGCATGAGGAATTTGCTTTGAAGATTTTGAAGATTCTGGCCGTGAGGGCACAACTGAGGAACTTGGCCGTGAGGGCATTGATGTTGAAGAACTTGGCTTGCGAGCGGGCTTCTTGGGCATTGATTTCCTCGGCTTGATAGAGGCCTCAGTGGCAGCAGCAGCAGTAGAGTCTTCATTGAATTTCCTCACTGCTTCTCTGGCTTGCCTTGCCAATTTAGCTTGGCGCTTGGCCCATTCTTCAGGAAAATCCTCACCGCGTTTGATGCTAGTGGGATCAGCCACTTGGCCAGGTGCCAATGGGGCTCTTGGGCATGGAGAGTTCAGTGCGAATTTCTTCATGTACTTTGGAGTAACATATATGTACTCCCTTCATTCACGTGCCCATCTCCGTTCAATCTTCTGAATGCGCACCTTGCGCTGATTTTTGTCTTCCTCAGGAGGTGTGCAATACCCAGCATAGATGTCCTCAGGTATTTCAAAAGCTGTCATAACCTCAGGCCTCTTTCCTCCTTTCTGTGGCCTTTTACCTTCAGCCATTTTCTTCAGTTGAGGAATTTGAACAATTGAACTCTCTGAAGAAGTGTGCAACTGTTCTTCGAGGAACGCTGCAAATGAGTTAAGTTGATGAGAACCTAATGATTCAGCAGCGGACATGTGTACCTATGAACAGAATATAGTTGCGAGGAATTTGGAGAGGTCATATGCGTTCTCAGAGGGTTTTTCATAAAGAACAAGTTTGAGGAATTTGACCAGATTCGTCTTGAGGAATTTCACTAAGCGCTTTATATCTTAGGTTCCAGAGTTGTATAGATCGAGGATCCACACAATTGAGGAATCTTGAAGAAAATGAGGCTTAGGGAAATGAATCAAGAACAGATAACGTGTGAGGTGTTTTGTGTGTGAGAATTTGAGGAATAAAACACCTTTGAAGATTTTGTAGAAAAGTTTCGAATCAAAGAGGGCAGTAAAATTAGCTTTTAATTACCCTGAACGAAGAACACGACGAACTGTGAGTTGGAACAGGGAAGTTCGTCGATGCAGATCTTCCACGCCCTAACTTGGCGGAGGAAGACGTCTACAGCGGCGGCGGAGGTGAAGATTTCCACAGTCGGCGCGAGTACGACGGCGATGAGGTCGAGGCAGTGAAGCTTTTCCTCACCGGCGACGATGGAGTAGCGGCGGCGCTAGGGTTCGGAAGCTCGAGCAGGAGAGTGAGATCGAGCGGGGTAAAAGAAGTGAGGACGGCGACAGGAGTATTTATAGCCGCGGTGAAAAACTTCTCGTCCAAAGATTTATGACGAACGTGCCCCTGGCCGTTCTCCTTCTCGCGACATGTGTCACCCACGTACAGTGTAGTGGAGATCGTGTAAGATCGTGGGTGAATAAAATAATGCATCGTGGGATGCGGAACGGTTTGAGCGGCAAAACCGAAGGTTTGGATAAGATTAGTTTTAACGTTCCGTTCGCAATTTCTTCAGCTGACAAGGACACAGTGAAGAATTTGAACGAGTTTCAAATAGAACGCACATGAAGAATTTGTGAACAGATTGGATTGAGTATAGCATAGAGGGGAAGGGTCCGATCACATTCACTTAGCAGAAAGACCAACTTGAAGAAATAGCTATAAGTGAATGCTGTAGAGGACATAAACTCAGATATATATATATAGCCAATGAAGAAAAACGACGGCACAAGTGAAGACTTTGCAACGTTTGAAGAATTTGAAAAACTGAAGAATTTCAAAAGTTGAGGAAAAACTCAAACTGAAGATTTTCAACTTTTGTGGTGGCGTGACCCACCGTATAAGAATGATGATTTCAGACACCACGTACAATTGTCGTAGGGTTCTGAGAATCAAATTCTTCATTAATTTCTTCACACTTAGAGTGTTATTCTTCATTGATTGAAGAAAAAGGTTTCTTCATGTGTTGCACATCTAAGTCATCAATTTTGCATAAGTGTTAGGATGAGTGCCTTTTCAAAGTACATTCAAAGATTCTAAGATATTTAGCTCACACAGCAACTTGCTAAATATCTTCTCATACAAGGGCTTAGTGAAGATATCGGCTAGCTGTTCTTCAGTCTTCACATGCTCAATAGAAATGTCGCCCTTCAGCACATGATCACGAAGAAAATAATGACGAATCTGAATGTGCTTTGTCTTCGAGTGCTGAACTGGGTTGTGAGCAATCTTGATGGCACACTCATTGTCACAGAGGAGAGGCACATTCTTCACGTTGATGCCATAGTCCTTGAGCGTTTGATTCATCGATAGCAGTTGAGCACAGCAAGAACCAGCAGCAATGTACTCAGCTTCAGCAGTAGACAGTGATACGTAGTTCTGTTTCTTCGAGGACCAACAGACCAAGGATCGTCCGAGGAAATGACAAGTACCAGATGTTGACTTGCGGTCCACACGGTCACCGGCATAGTCAGAGTCTGAATATCCAATGAGATCAAAATCCGAGCCCTTGGGATACCATAATCCTAGTGTTGGTGTGTGAGCTAGATATCGAAGTATATGCTTCACAGCCTGTCGGTGTACTAAAGTAGGGGTACCCTAGTATCCCGAACTTGTGCACGGGCAGTCGCAGCAGCCCGCGGCAAGGCCTGCCAGGTGATCGCCAAGGCTCTCTATAGTTCCTTTGGAGCCATTCGAGAACAAGGTATTTAAGCCAAGGAGACAAGTCCCCGGCAAGAGGAGCTTGCCGGGAAGGCCGCTCGAGGCTCAAGACCTCGGCAAGAGGAGCTTGCCGGGAAGGCCAACCAAAGCATATCAAAGAACTTTCCGCGGCGCGCCACGCATCCCGGCAGGACTCGGCGAGCGACAAGCTCCCGGACGCGGCAAGACAACGGCCGCGGCAAGGCATTTGCCGTGGCAAGCAACCACTATGTACCTGCGCTCCAGCTCACCCACCTACGTGTCGCTCTGGAACCCTTCCAGGCGTACGTGGCGGGAGGCTGTGCAGCCAGGGGTACACTGTGGCATGCGGCGCTAACAAGATGGCCATCGTGGCAAGCGGTGGCGCCCCTGACGGTCCCTTTTCTGCATCGTCTGGGCGATGTAGATAGGCATTTAATGCCTTTGTCCCCTGCCGTCAGGGTTAGGTATGATACACTGTGTAGGTAGCTGTACCTACCATAGCATGTTTCCATTTTTGCCCTTACCTACGTTGCCACCTGTTGGAGACCCCTTGAACATATAAAAGGAGGCCCATGCACAACGTAGAGAAGGAGGGGTCCCTGGAGAGCGATCTCTGAGAGGACAAACAGAAGAACGCTCGGTCTCGTTAGCTGCTTGAGTGTACTGTAGCACTCAGCGCTCCCGAGCAAGAACTCAATACAATCCACAAAGCAGCAGTAGGAGTGTTATCTCTCTGGAGAGCTCCGAAGCTGGGTAAAAAAACCCCGTGTACTTAGCCTCGATCCGCTCTTCGTGCGACCTCCGCCCCCCGCCGAACTGAGAAGGGGCTCCGTCCCCATAGGTGCTCGAGGAGCCAGAAAACCCCGACATCTTTGGCGCGCCAGGGAGGGGGCGTCGAGGTTGTGTGAACCTGATCCGGCGTTCACGCGAGCTAAATCTTCATCGACTTCATCGACATGCCGCCGAAGAAAAAGGCTTCGGAAGCGGTTGCGCCGTCCGCGTCGAATCCACCGCCGCCGGAGCAAACGGCCAGTGGGGAAGACGTCGGCAGAAGAACGGGCGTCGACGAGGGAGCCCATGGTGCCACCAAGTCCAAGGACAAGACCCCGCTGCCCGTCGGCGGCGTAGCCGGCTCCCACGACGACCGGGCGTCCGTAGACGCACCGCGCCCATCTCAAGAGGCGCAGGACCGGCAGCGTCGTGGTACTCACGGTACCATACGCTCGCTGGACCCAAATCGAACTGGCGGATCCCGGGATGCTCAAGGCCAACATGGACACCAATGTGCTGGCGCGAGCGAGGCACGGTCGCCTGGACGGAATACTGCTCCTTCTAACATCGTTGGAAGTCCGAGCATATCCCGCTCCTCGCACCGTTCGCCACCGCTACCCGCCACTCCAGCAGAAGCTTTGGCACGAGCTCAAGTGCTCCTAGACTTCCCTCCAACGCGAGACAAGATCGACTACTGGAGGGCCACCATTCAGAGTCTCATCGGCTTCGCCAACGGCGACACTCCACGGCAGGCGACCACATCACAGCCGCGGCAGGCCAGCCAAGTGCGAGCCGATGGAGGCAAAACCGGTGGGGGTGCAACCACCGTGCACTCTCCGCCCCAAAGGCCAAGATCGCCGACTCGCCGGGTCCGCCACGACAGTGACTCCACTGCTTCATCAGATCTGCGAACTCGTCGCGATCAGCGCCACGTTCTTCACGAACGGCAGCAAGAAGACGCTCGTACCCGCATCAAGCGCCGAAGAGAAACGCGGCGTCAATCAGACCGACACGCTGGCCCCGCTGTCGACATTCAAGCGCCAGGGGAACTAGGCGACCTGTCGTACGCGGTAGGTTGCCCTGTGTTTACTCGTGAGCTGCGACAAGTCCAGTGGCCTAGCACGAAGAATTTCAAGCCAGACGTACCAGAGAAGTACGACGGCAGGCTGCATCCGTCGGAGTTCCTCAGCATCTACACCATCGCGGTGCAGGCTGCCGGGGGCGAGACGACAACATCCTTGCCAACTACTTCGCTCTGGTACTCAAGCCCAACGTCAGGTCCTGGCTCATGCACTTGCCAGAAAACTCCATATCTTCCTGGGCGGACCTATGCCATCAGTTTGTCGGCGCCTTTACAGGCGGCCACAAACCTCATGGCCAGGAGAGTGATCTTCACTTGCTTGCCCAGAAGGAAGGAGAGCCCCTGCGCAAGTACATTCAGAGATTCAGCCAAGTGCAACGCAACATCCCAGACGTCCACCCTGCCGCGGTCATCAGTGCGTTCCACCAGAACGTGCATAACCGCAGGATGCGGGAGGAGATGGCGATGTGCAAGATCAGAGACATCAGTGAGCTATATGCCCTGGCTGACAGATGTGCACGTGCTGAGGAAGGGAGGAAACTCCCCGGAGAAAATACAGGAACAGGAGGATCTAACAGCGATGATGCCGCCCCAGCAAGCAAAAACCGGCGGCGGAACAACAGGAAGAGGAAAGGCAAAGATGTGCTAGTTGTCGAGCAGTCCGGCAACGAAGGTGGCGCCAAGACAGCCAAGACTGGTAGATCCGGCAAGGAGGTTGCCGCATGCGCCAACTGCCAGGCTGTGGTGGCCGCCGACAAGCAGGATGGCACCAACAAGCAGTACTGCAAGATTCACCGCACCAAAGGCCATGACCTCCAGAGCTGGAAGAAGGTCGAGCAGCTCGTTGAGCTGCAAAAGGCCGAATACGAGCGATGCGACAAGGAGAAGGCCCAAGGAGGTGCTGGAGGATCCGGTACGAAGCGCACCGGCCGGGGGGACGCCGCGGCAATGCCAAGCAGCGGCAAGGCGACAGACCCCCCCCCCCCGCGGCCGCGACAAGGATGAAGATGACGACGACGACGAAGACATGGATGACGCCGGGTCCAGCGAGCAGGAGTTCCAGAAAGCCACAGAAGTTTTGTGCGTTGACGGCGGTGCTTCTCTGCATACTTCACACCGCCAACTCAAGCAGTGGGTGCGGGAAGTCAATGCAGCAGAACCACCCATTGAGTCACACAAGCTTCTGAAATGGTCCAGCACGCCTATCATCTTTGATATTGAGGACCACCCCGATCGCACAACTGTTGTCGGGTGTTTGCCGATGTTGGTCTCACCAACTATCCGCAACCTCAAGGTCACTAAGATGCTAGTTGACGGTGGGGCCGGCTTGAACCTGATCTCCTCCGCTGTGCTCCGGAGACTCCAAGTCCCTGACAGCAAGCTCAAAGAGACCGGCACGTTCCAAGGAATCAACCCGGGAAGGAGCAAGCCGAAGGGGAAGATCACGCTGCCGGTGACATTTGGCAGCGAGCTGAACTTCAGGACTGAGAGGATCACCTTCGACGTTGCCGATTTTCCATTGCCTTACAACGGAATTCTCGGCCGTCCAGCGCTCGCCAAGTTCATGGCGGCCTCTCACTACGCGTACAACATGCTGAAGATGCCAGGCCCGATAAGCGTCATCTCTGTACATGGCGACAAGAAAGACGCTCTTATATGTGCCGACAAGATCTACCGGGAAGCAGCAGCCGCCGCAGATCGTGAGGCACTTGCCGCTGAAGCTCCCCGGGGGAAGAAGAAGACCAAGTCCGGCAAGAGCTCTGATGCCCACTCCGGCAAGCGCACCTCTTCGGAGTTCTGCGCTACCGTCAAGGACGCACCATCGAGCTCCACCGGCAAGTGTAAGAAGACGATGGCAGCTCCGCCAGCAACAAGAAGGTGCCTGCCAAGGAGGACGGCACTGGTGGTACTTTCACCATCAGTGCCACTCTCGACCCTAAATAGGAAAGCGCGCTCGTTGCTTTCCTGCGGGCGAATGTCGATGTGTTTGCGTGGCAACCGTCTGACATCCCCGGCGTTCCCAGGAAAGTAATCGAGCACCACCTTGCCGTCTGTCCTCATGCGCGGCCCGTCAAGCAGAGAGTCAGGAAACAAGCAGTGGAGCGCCAATAATTCATCGCCGAAGAGATCAAGAAGTTGGAAGCAGCAGGCCTCGTCAGAGGAGTGCTCCATCCCACGTGGTTGGCCAATCCTGTAGTCGTGCGCAAGGCAAACGGGAAATGGAGGCTTTGCATCGACTTCACCGATGTCAACAAAGCTTGTCCCAAAGACCCATTTCCCTTGCCGCGCATTGACCAGATTGTTGACTCCACAGCCGGATGCGACTTGCTTTCATTTCTTGACGCATACTCAGGATACCATCAGATCTTCATGGCAGAAGAGGATGAGGAGAAAACCGCGTTCATCACTCCATGTGGCACGTACTGTTTCGTACGAATGCCTTTCGATTTGAAGAATGCTGGTTCAACATTCGCAAGGGTAGTCCATACTCCTTTTGAGCCACAAATACACAGAAATGTGGAAGCCTACATGGACGACATAGTGGTCAAGAGCAGGGACAAAGCAACTCTGATTCAAGATCTAGAAGAGACTTTTGCAAATCTACGCAAGATCAGCCTCAAGCTCAACCCCGAGAAGTGCGTGTTCGGAGTCCCGTCCGGCAAGCTTCTCGGATTCTTTGTGTCTCAGAGGGGTATTGAAGCCAATCCCGACAAGATCAAGGCCATTGAGCAGATCGAAGCACCGAAGCGCGTCAAGGATGTACGAAAACTTGCCGGCTGCGTGGCGGCTCTCAGCAGGTTTATCTCTAAGTCGCTGAGCGCGCCCTGCCGTTTTTCAAAATCTTGAAAAAGGCAGGTCCAATGAAATGGACTCCGGAAGCGGAGGCTGCGCTGCAAGACTTGAAGAGATACCTGTCCTCCACTCCAATACTTGTCGCACCTAAACCACATGAGAAGTTGCTGCTATATCTGGCGGCAACCAATCAAGTGGTTAGTGCTGCGTTAGTAGCGGAAAGAGAGGCAGATGATGAGCTAGCGACCACGGCAAGCACATCCAGCGACAAGCAGGGGGCTTCCCCGACAAGCTCTGGTCCCGACGAAGATGGATCTGCACAGATGTGCGAAGGGAAACAGAAGAAGAAAATGGTGCAGCGCCCAGTCTACTTTGTCAGTTCCCTTCTGCAGGGGGCTAGGTCAAGGTACTCTGGTGTGCAGAAGTTGCTTTTCGGCCTTCTCATGGCCTCGAGAAAGCTGTGCCATTACTTCCAAGCACATGAGATCACAGTTGTCAGTCGCTTTCCGCTGAAGAGGATACTGCAGAATCCAGAAGCAACAGGAAGGATTGTTGAGTGGGCACTGGAACTGTCAAGCTTTGGCCTCAAATTTGAGAGCACTTCAACTATCCAGAGCAGAGCATTGCTAGAATTCATAGCAGAGTGGACGCCAACACCAGACGAAGAAATTCCAGAGACGAGCATCCCCGTCAAGGAAGCAAACAAAGAGTGGCTGATGTACTTCGATGGTGCGTTCTCGCTGCAAGGCGCCGGTGCTGGCATGCTGCTTGTCGCACCCACTGGAGAGCACCTCAAGTACGTGGTCCAGATGCACTTTCCCAAGGAGCAAGCAACAAACAATACTGCAGAGTATGAAGGATTGCTCGCCGGTCTCAGGATCGCGGCAGACCTTGGGATCAAGCAACTCATTGTTAGGGGTGACTCACAGCTTGTCGTCCGCCAAGTGAACAAGAATTATCAGAGTCCGCTGATGGAAGCTTACGTTGATGAAGTGAGGAAGCTGGAAGAGCACTTTGTCGGCCTACAGATGGAACATGTTCCAAGAGCTCAGAACGACATCGCTGACGGCCTGTCAAAGTGCGCGGCACTTAAGTTACCTGTGGAACCAGGGATCTTTGTGCTCAAGCTGACTCAACCATCCGTGACGCCATCAACTAGACAGAGCAAGAAGAGGAAGTTGATTTCTGGTAACTATCTTCCAGCAGAGCTTCCCGAAGCCGCCGCCAAGAAGGTCCCCAGGATCAACGCTAAGACTGCTGAGGAGCAGTCTGCTCCGACAAGCCCCAGGGTTTGTTTCGTTGAAACAGATGCTCCCGACAAGTTTTGCTCCGGCAGACTTGCCGGGGAACGTCAAGCTCCGGCTGAGCCGCAGGTTCTCGCCGTCGAAGCGGATGTTCCCGCAGCAGCAGATATGCCTTTAGTCCTTGTTGTCGAGCCACAGGCTCCAGCATGGGCACAACAGATCGTCCGTTTCCTCCAGTCAGGAGAACTTCCCGAAGATCCAGAAGAAGCGGAAAGAGTAGCCCGGCAGTCAAGTATGTACCAGTTCGTCGACAACGCACTGTACAGAAGAAGGCTCAACGGTGTGAAATTGAAGTGTATTCCCCGGGAAGATGGACAGAGGCTGTTGGCAGAGATACATGGAGGCATTTGTTGTCACCACATTGGCGCAAGAGCGCTTGCCGGCAAAGCTTTCCGGCAAGGCTTCTTTTGGCCGACAGCCCTCCAGGATGCAACTGCACAAGTAACCAAGTGTGAAGCATGCCAGTTCCATTCCAAGCAGATACATCAGCCAGCTCAAGCTCTCCAGACAATCCCTTTATCCTGGCCATTTTCGGTCTGGGGGCTCGACATCCTCGGCCCCTTCCCCCGAGCAGTCGGGGGCTTTGAGTACTTGTACGTCGCAATCGACAAGTTCACAAAGTGGTCGGAAGTGGAACCAGTGAGGAAGGTGACAGCACAGTCAGCAGTCAAGTTATTCAGGTCGATTGTTTGCCGCTTCGGAATCCCTAACAGGATCATCACCGACAACGGTACACAATTCACGAGTCGCACCTTCATGCAGTACGTCCAAGACCTTGGCACCAAGGTCAGCTTCGCTTCTGTTGCTCACCCCAGGAGCAATGGTCAAGCAGAGAGGGCAAATGCTGAAGTGCTGCGTGGACTCAAGACCCGGACTTTCGACAGGCTGCACAAGTGCGGAAGAAACTGGATCGAGGAGCTGCCGGTGGTTCTTTGGTCGATCAGGACGACGCCAAATCGAGCCACCGGCCAGACACCTTTCGCTCTAGTCTATGGAGCAGAGGCAGTTATCCCCACGGAACTCGTATACGGGTCACCTCGAGTGCTCGCTTATGATGAGCTTGAGCAAGAGCAGCTGTGACAAGATGACGTGTTGCTCCTTGAGGAAGACCGTCTTCAGGCTGCTATACGAGCTGCTCGATACCAGCAAGCTTTGCGCCGCTACCATAGCCGCAAAGTTAAAGCCAGAAGTCTTGAGGAAGGCGACCTTGTTCTTCGGCGCGTTCATTCCGCCAAGAATTCCAACAAGTTGACGCCAAAGTGGGAAGGCCCTTACCGGGTGAAACGAGTCACTAGGCCTGGCGCTGTCCGCCTTAAGACCGAGGATGGCTTTCCGGTGAGCAATTCCTGGAACATCGAGCATCTTCATAAGTTTTACCCGTAAGGCGCGGTTGTTGGACCCTGTCCGGCAACCACCATTTTGCACAAGTCTTGCTGCTGTTGCATGTAATCCTTTGTACAAAGCCAGGCGCAGACCCTGAGCGAAGATAAAGCGCTGGCGCCCTGAGTTTTAGCATGCATGCTGAGTCGAGTCTCGTCCTTGGTTAGGGTTGACAGTGCTTAGTTGCGGCTAACCCCTAACTTAGAGGTCGAGTGTGCGTTCCTTTGACGTTCTTTTCGTTTCCCTTGGTTCGCAGGGCTCGCATATCCTGACCAAACCACTTAAGGACGAAAAGGAGGAGAAGGACGGACCGACATCTGAACCTCGACAAGCCAGGGTGCCGGGGGCTGCAAGACCCCGGCAAGTCGGTATTGCCGGGGGCTGCAAGTACAAAGATTAACCAACGGCGAATCAGAGTTGCCGGGGGCTGCAATCTCAGATAAGTTTTTCATCCCTATCATGCATTCTCTTATGGACTGAGGCATGCGAAACCTCGTTTTCTTCCTAAAAGCTACCGTGCTCGCTTAACTCTAGGCCCTGGGGCTCGTTCCCGGGGCCAGATTTGGTCGTAGTCGCGGCAGCAAAGGGACGAAACTAGGAGCCTGAACCCGCCTCCTCCCTGCCTCCGCCAAAAGTGTGAGAAAGGGCGAGCGACGTGGGAAGAAGGCAGGGCCTGCTGCCGGGAAAGGAAGTGTCTATCTTAAAGATATAAAGGATTCGCTCCTTGACGTGGGTTCCACCCACGAGACAAGTCACCCCGCAAGCATCCCCTTTTCATTAAAGAGCATTCCACTCAGGTACAGTTCATGAGAGGATGAAAAACATGAATAATGGGATTACAAGCTTTAAATGCAACTAAGGCCCGAGGGCTTACAAATTAAAAAGAGATAAGGTGCCCGTAATCCCTATCTTGTCCCTCTCTTCAGGAGGCAGGCCAAGGAGGCGAAAAGGGCAAAAGGGGCGCCTAGACGAGCTACGGGTGGCAGAAGACACCAAGAGAACGTCTCGGCGGCATGGTGATGGCGGCGCCGGAGACAGAGCTCGAAGACGAGGTGGCAGGACGTCAGCACGCTGTCGAGGGCGTCGTGCCCTCGTACTCCGAGTTGACGGCCTTGCCGCCTGCCCTCTTCCTCTTCCGTAGCCTCCCTACTCCAGCCGCCCAAGGAGACGATCCCGAGAAGCTCCAAGAGCCAGCCACGCGGATGATGGGGCCGCCGGTGCCACGCGGAGCGGCACCCGACACCTAGTCGGACCCGTCATCCCGCCGCCCGCCGCCCTCGTCGTTGCTGTCGCTGTCCTCCTCGTCACTCCCGCCCAAGGAGGAGCCTTCGCTATCGGAAGAGCTCTCCACGCAGCACCGTGCCCGAGTCCTGAAGCACCCGAAGACCTTGACAGAGACGAGACCGCCCTCCATCAGCTTAAAATGGAGGGTGAGCCCCGCCGTCAAGCTGTGGATGCAGGTGAACGTCTTCCACCCTCGACCAAGATACATCACATTAGGGGCCGGGAAATCAACGCGGACTCGCGTTCCGCTGATTCCACAACCCCTCATGTGCAACCTCAGTGTCTCGGGCGGATCCAACTCCATCTCACTCGCAAACGGAGTCGGGAGACGAAGGCGACGACGAGGCGGCCGGCGCAGCCTGACGAAGAACTCGCAAGGGTCATCCCCTATATGATCCGCCACGGGGAGAGGATCTGCTGGCAGAGGTGAGGCCGGCGGACTGCCTCACCCACCTCTTCCCCGACCGCCTCGGCCTCGCCCTCGACCTCGCCCGCGGCCTCGTACCCTCCCTCTTCCCCTTGCAGCTGGCTCTGCCACCACGGGTGTAGGGGGAGGAGGGACGCGTTGCCTAGCGGCAACCCTCGTCGCCATCGTCGAAGGACCAGGGTTCCCTTTCTCCATGGCGAATAAGAGAGAGGGGAGCGGAAGCTGAAGAAAGGAGGAGATGAGAGAATGCGGGTTTCCGTCCCCCTATCCTGCTCCTTATAAAGGAGCGGGGTGGGGGCTCGGCCGCCCCGCTCAGCCAATCAAGACACAGGAGGCGCAGGGAACTGGGCCCGACCCGCTGCCTCGACCCGTGACGGCCCGGTTTCCCGCCTCCACCGTTCGCCACTCCAAGCGCATGGAGGCCGTGTGGCAGGATTGCAGAGTGGAGGCGACGGGTGAGGCGAACTCTCCCCACCCCGTGATCGTGGGGAGTGGACGCCTCGAAGACCACGCCTCCACGCCTCCCTCCGTTTATGAGGAAGATACGAACCCCCAGGAGGCGGGCGTTTCATTTTTTCGAATAAAGGAACCACCCACGACCTCTCCCACGACGCCGCAATCGACGCGTGCCGTTCGGGGAGGGCGCGGTGGATACGGAGCAAGGTGCGATGTGACCCAGGCCGCGCGTGCCCGTGCCCTGTGTTTGGGCCTGGCCCAACAGCGCTCGGCACCGTGTGTGGCCCAGGCCCGGGGGCTCCTGTCGATGTACTAAAGTAGGGGTACCCTAGTATCCCGAACTTGTGCACGGGCAGTCGCAGCACCCCGCGGCAAGGCCTACCAGGTGATCGCCAAGGCTCTCTATAGTTCCTTTGGAGCCATTCGAGAACAAGGTATTTAAGCCAAGGAGACAAGTCCCCGGCAAGAGGAGCTTGCCGGGAAGGCCGCTTGAGGCTCAAGACGCCGGCAAGAGGAGCTTGCCGGGAAGGCCAACCAAAGCATCTCAAAGAACTTGTCGCGGCGCGCCACGCGTCCCGGCAGGACTCGGCGAGCGACAAGCTCCCGGACGCGGCAAGACAACGGCCGCGGCAAGGCATTTGCCGCGGCAAGAAACCACTATGTACCTGCGCTCCAGCTCACCCACCTACGTGTCGCTCTGGGACCCTTCCAGGCGTACGTGGCGGGAGGCTGTGCAGCCAGGGGTACACTGTGGCATGCGGCGCTGACAAGATCGCCATCGTGGCAAGCGGTGGCGCCCTTGACGGTCCCTTTTCTGCACCGTCTGGGTGACGTAGATAGGCATTTAATGCCTTTGTCCCCTGCCGTCAGGGTTAGGTATGATACACTGTGTAGGTAGCTGTACCTACCACATCATGTTTCCATTTTTGCCCTTACCTACGTTGCCACCTGTTGGAGACCCCTTGAACATATAAAAGGAGGACCATGCACAACGTAGAGAAGGAGGGGTTCCTGGAGAGCCATCTCTGAGAGGACAAACAGAAGAACGCTCGGTCTTGTTAGCTGCTGGAGTGTACTATAGCACTCAGCCCTCCCGAGCAAGAACTCAATACAATCCACAAAGCAGCAGTAGGAGTGTTATCTCTCCGGAGAGCTCCGAAGCTGGGTAAAAAAACCCCGTGTGCTTCGCCTCGATCCTCTCTTCGCGCGACCTCCGCCCCCCGCCGAACCGAGAAGGGGCTCCGTCCCCATAGGTGCTCGAGGAGCCAGAAAACCCCGCACAGCCTTATGGTGTGATTCCTTCGGTGCAGCTTGAAATCGTGCACACATGCAAACACTAAGCATTATATCTGGCCTAGATGCACATAAGTACAATAAAGAGCCAATCATGGAGCAGTATACCTTATGATCGAAGTCAGTACCGTTTTCATCAGTGCATAGATGACCATTTATGGGCATAGGAATTTTGATGCCTTTGCAGTCTTGCATGCCGAATTTCTTCAGGACATCCTTGAGGTATTTCTCCTGAGATATGAATATGCCATTGCGCTGTTGACGAATTTGAAGACCTAAGAAGAATTTCAACTCTCCCATCATAGACATTTGATATTCTTCACTCATCATATAGGCAAATTCATCACTATAACGTTGGTCAGTACAGCCAAAGATGATATCATCAACATATATTTGGCACACAAATAGTTCACCATCATAAGATTTAGTAAAGAGAGTGGGATCGAGTGAACCGGGTGTGAAGCCTTTCTTCATGAAGAATTCCTTCAATGTATCATACCACGCCCGTGGGGCCTGCTTGAGGCCATAGAGGGCCTTGTTAAGTCTGAAGACTTTGCCAGGATGTTTTGGATCTTCAAAACCTGGGGGTTTAGCAACATATACTTCTTCCTCAAGCTTACCATTGAGGAATGCACTTTTCACATCCATTTGATATAAGATGATATCATGATGGTTAGCATAAGCAAGTAATATGTGAATAGCCTCAAGTCTAGCAACAGGTGCAAAAGTTTCATCGAAATCAATTCCTTCAACCTGTGTGTAGCCTTGAGCTACTAGTCGTGCCTTATTCCTTACCACAACACCATTTTCATCTTGCTTGTTGCGGTAGATCCACTTTGTGCCAATGATGTTATGCTTGCGAGGATCGGGACGATTGACTAGTTCCCATACGTTGTTGAGCTTGAACTGATGTAATTGTTCTTGCATGGCTTGAATCCACTCAGGCTCCAGAAATGCTTCATCTACCTTAGTGGGCTCTGTGATAGAGACAAAAGCAAAGTGCCCACAAAAGTTAGATAGATGTGAAGCTTTTGAGCGTGTGAGAGGACCTGGTGCTCTAATGTCATCGATGATCTTCTCCACTTGCACTTCTTTTGCAACGCGAGGGTGAGCTGGTTGTCGTTGCGGAATTTGATCAGCATTTTCTTCAGCATCAATTTCCTCAGCATTTTATTCAGGTGCATCAGCTCGATGTTCTTCACGTTCTGGAATGAATTCTTCAGCAGATTCTTCAGTAGGAATGACATCTTCAGTAGCCTTGTGCTTGATAGAATCCTCAGGTGCTGGTTCATCTAACACAGAAGGTAGGTGCTCTCTTTGCGAGCCATTAGTTTCATCGAACCGCACATCTACAGTTTCAACAATCTTGTGAAGAACATTGTTGAAGACTCTGTAGGTGTGCGAGTCCTTTCCGTAACCAAGCATAAAACCTTCATGTGCTTTCGGTGCAAATTTAGAGTTGTGATGAGGATATCGAATCCATCATTTAGCACCGAAGACTTTGAAATAACTCACATTGGGTTTCTTGTCAGTGAGGAGTTCATATGCAGTCTTCTTGAAGAATTTGTGAAGATATACTCTGTTGATGATATGGCACGCAGTATCAATTGCATCAACCCAGAAACGACGAGGGGTTTTGTACTCATCGAGCATAGTGCGAGCCATCTCAGCAAGAGTCCTGTTCTTGCGCTCCACGACGCCATTCTGTTGAGGAGTATAAGGAGCAGATAACTCATGAGTAATACCAAGTTCATCAAGATAGTCATTGAGACCCGAATTATTGAACTCAGTGCCATTGTCACTTTTGATGTGCTTGATCTTCACACCAAAGTTGGTTGAAGCCCTCGAGGAAAATTGTTTGAAGACTTCCTGCACTTCAGTTTTGTAAGAGACAAGGTGTACCCATGTATAACGAGAGTAATCATCAACAATAACAAAGCCATATTGAGATGCTTCATTTGAAACAGAGGAATAATGATTAGGGCCGAAGAGATCCATGTGAAGCAATTCAAATGGACGAGTGGTGGTCATGATAGTCTTCGCTGGATGCTTGGCCTTTGTCATCTTTCCAGCTTCACAGGCACCGCACAAGTGATCCTTGAGGAATTTGACATTCTCAATGCCAATGACATGCTTCTTCTTCGCAAGCGTGTTCAAATTCCTCATGCCTGCATGACCAAGTCGTCGATGCCATAACCATCCTTCTGAAGCTTTTGCAAGTAGGCACACGGCTGGTTGTGAATCTGCAAAGAAATCAACAATATACAAGTCTCCTCTCCTAAAGCCTTCGAAGACTTTGGAATTGTCAGCTTCCATAATCACAACACAACGATACTTGCCAAAGACAACAACCATATCGAGATCACAAAGCATTGAGACAGACATAAGGTTGTATCCTATGGACTCAACAAGCATGACTTTGTCCATGTGTCGATCCTTTGTGATAGCAACTTTACCTAGACCGAATACCTGACTTTTGCTTCTGTCAACGAAGATGATATGCTTCATATGTGACGATGATAAGGGAGAATCCATTAAAAGATTCTTGTCACCAGTCATGTGATTTGTACATCCACTATCAAGTACCCATTCAGTGGCTTTGGGTTGATCATACTGCAGATGAATTAGTGCAACTTATGACCTCATATACTTCAGCAGTGAAGAATATGATATCACAATTCATCAGATCAATTTTATCAAGTAGTAGACAGATAAAATAGAGGGAGGACGTGTGGAATGAAAGTTCATTTCATCATGGTTAGCCTGCGTCCTTTCAGGCAATTTGTCAGGTCCCCAGCAAATTCTTCAGACGTTATTGCACGTCTGGAGACCTGACCCTGCAGAAGAGATTAGTTCTTTTTCTTCACCACCCACATTTGAAGGGGTGGCAAAGAGTTCATCACTCTGCGAGCTCCATATGAGAATGGTGGCAAAGCAGCCAAACCATTTCGTTTCACATAAGAGGGGTTAGGGTAAGCATATGCATAAGCAGAGAAATTCTTCGAGGACTTATGAACATAATAATTTGAAGAATAATGCTCATATTCATAGACCTTTGCTCTTCCCTGCGAAACAGAGTTGTTAGCACGATGATGTTCATATGAGGACTTTGATCCATGTGAGGAATTTGATCCCCTTGAGGAATTTGGTCCGTATGAGGACATGGATCCATATGAAGAATTTGGTCCATATGAAGAATTTGATCTGGGGTTCCTTTTCCTCACAGGTGGTGTCATGAGGACATTCACCTGAAGGCTTTCAAGGCATCTTTTGGGAACCCATATTTTCTTCATAGGGGAACCGTTCCTGCAGTTAGTGCCAACATATCTAGCAAATACTTCACCATTCTAATTTTTGAACAGTTTATAGTTGGAGTCAAATGACTCATCAGAAGAATGAGAAGATTCACATGTATAGCCAGATAAATTAGATGGATCAACTAGAGGTCCCTTTGCAGCAACCCATGAGGTTTTGGGGTACTGCTTAGGCTTCCAATATGTACCATCAGCATTGAGTTTCCTCTCAAAGGCAATACCCTCTTTCCTAGGGTTCCTGTTGAGGATCTGCTTTTTAAGCACATCACAAAGAGTCTGATGCCCTTTGAGGCTTTTGTATATGCATGTCATGTACAATTCCTTCAGTCCTGCATCGTCAGTGATACTAGCAATGTCCTCAGATGAGGAATTAGTGATAGCAGATACAGGTGAAGAACTTGTAACATTTGAAGCATTTGAACATTCAGGTGAGGAATTAGCAGATTCTCGTTCAATGCATTTTAAACATGGAGGAATAAATTCTTCCTGAGCAGCGCTGATTTGTTGAGAAAGTAATGAATCGCGCTCCTTCTGAAGATCTTCATAACTCACTCTTATCTTCTCAAAATTGGGCAAGAGAGAGTTATGCTGATCTTGAAGAGAGTCATACTTAGAATGAAGTCTCTGAAGACTGTCAGCCAAAGCTTGTGATTGATCCATTTATTCACTCAACATATCATTGCTCTTACTTAGCATGTTGTTAGCCCATTCCAGAGCTCTTTGTTGTTTAGCAGCAAGAGAAGCAAGTTTGACATAGCTGGGTCCAAATTCATCGCCAGATTCATCATCACTGGATTCAGACAGATAGCATTCAGTTACCTGTTCACCATCTGCCATGAGGCATGATGAGGAGGATGATGATTCTGGTTCAAATGTCATTGACTTGAGAGATTCCTTGAAGTCCTCGAACCAAGGATCATGACAGGTTCGATGGCCTTCATAGACATCAAAGAGACGGTCCCAGATAAGCTTCGCCTGATCGAGGTGCATGATGTTTCTGAACTGGTTTCGAGACAGGCTGGAGCAGATGACGGCCTTCGCTGTGAGATTGAGTTGAGTGTACTTGCTAATGTCATCAGCTTCCGCCATCTTGCACAGATCGGTCAGACCAATCTCAGTGACGGTCCATAGCTCGCTGTCCATCACCATGAGACGCTTCTTCATCATAGCCTTCCATTTGGGATACTCCTGGCCGTCAAAGATGGGGCATGGGACTTTCTTCATATCTGCGGTCGACATAACTAAAACTCCAGGCGGTTAAACCAAAATCACACAGAACAAGGGAGTACCTTGCTCTGATACCAATTGAAAGTGCGTTATATCAACTAGAGGGGGGTGAATAGGCGATTTTTATGAAATTCTTCACTGAGGAATTTGCTAGTGAGGAAATTCCTTAGCGAAGAACTACTAGCAGCGGAATAAGTACTCAGAGGTAAACATAACAGATTACATGCATGGTCATCATGATGAAATGAAGACAAACACAGAGTACAGAAAGCGTAAACACAGGATAGCACAAAATGAAGACAAACAGACTGAAGAAATGGAACTGAGGAAATTGAGAAAGTCTTTAGTCAAAGTCTTCAAACACAGATATGAACAAACACACAACACAGTAATGAGGAAATGAAAGTGTTGAGGAAATAGAACCAGTAAGCTTGGTGAAGACAATGATTTGGTAGACCAGTTCCAACTGCTGTCTCAGTTGTACATCTGGTTGGAGCGGCTGAGTATTTAAACTCGAGGACACCTAGTCCCGGACACACGGTCCTCACCGTATTCTCCTTGAGCTAAGGACACACAGTCCTCGCCCAATCACTCGTGGTAAGTCTTCAGGTGACTTCCAAACCTTCACAGACTAGGTCACTCGGCGATCCACAATTCCTCTTGGATGCTCTAGACCATGACGCCTAACCGTCTGGAAGAAGCACAGTCTTCAAAGGTAACAAGCATCGGATCCACGCAGGATCAATCTCTTCAGTGATGCTCAAGCACTTTGGTTTGTAGGTGTTTGGGTTTGGGTTTGGATTTTCCTCACTTGATGATTTTCGCTCAAAGTCCTCGGAGGATGGGTTGCTCTCAAATGACAAGTGTCAAGTTCACGCGGAGCAGCCAACCAGCTAGTGGTTGTAGGGGGCGGCTATTTATAGCCTAGGGAGCAGCCCGACATGATAAGACATAAATGCCCTTCAATGATATGACCGTTATGTGGACAAGATATTTTGGGACAGCTGGCGCGCAGCACAGCAACGGTCGGAAATTTGAGGTACAAATTCCTCAGGGCTATCATGTTCCTCACTGTGTAGGCAATTCACACTGGCGAATTCCTAACTCCTCAGTCAGAGCAAAGTCCTCAGTGACCAGAAGAACTGCGTCTTTGTCACTGAAGAATTTGACTGAACTGTATGAGATTTCCAATGGCTTCACTCGAAGGGATTGGTAGGTGTAGGATTTGAGTTGAGCATCACATGGAAATTTTCTCCTTAGTATTTCCTCGACCCCCTTTAACAGTACGGTGTTTCCTATGACTCAAGAAAGAGAAAATGAAACTACGAAAACAAAAGTCTTCACGCTTCATGTTCCTCGAATGAATACCAAGTCTTCAAGGTCACACCAATTTCTTCACTTTCAAAGTCTTCAGAAAGTCTTCAGTATATCAAAGTTTTCAGTTGAAGAACTTCATTTTTAGGCGTCGACTTTCTCTGTAAATATCAAACTCCTCATAGACTTATAGACCTGTGTACACTCATAAACGCATTAGATACTTAACCTATAAGTCTTCAATACACCAAAATCACTAAGGGGCACTAGATGCACTTACAAGCCCCCCCCCCCCACGTACCAGTGGTAGCACCATGCTCCGCGCTGGCTGACGACACTGCCGAGGAGCGGCTATGCCCGTACACATACGGAAGCGCTATGCTCCGCGCTGGTGATAAACAACTGAGGGTGGCCCCCGGGCTGCATCAACCTCAAGGAGCCCAGAGCTCAGTGTCTGGCCTCATCGCAACGCCTCCCCTCGGGAGTGTCGCGCGAGGGGGCTGGGCATGGGGGTTGCGCCTGGGTCACACCCAGACGCACGCCACCCAGCCAGGCCTCCTGGGCCTGGTTCGTCGCGCGTCTCTCCCCGAGCGGAGCCAAGGTACGAAGGCCGTTTGAGCGTCAAGGGGGACCATTGAGCATCGTGACTCAGGAGCCTAACTGGCCCCGTAGCCCCTCACTCCCTAGTTCCGAAAGGCTAGTGCTGGGTGAGGTACGCGCGGGGCCGGGCTCTGCAGACGTAGAACGGTAGATCCACCCACATCTCACCTCCCTACTTGTTGTTCGGGCGCCAAGGGGGACCCCTGAGCATCGCGACTTAGGGGCCTAACTGGTCCTGTAGCCCCTCACTCCTTTAGTTCCGAAAGGCTAATGCTGGGTGAGGCACGCACAGGGTCGGGCTCTGCCGGCGTAGAACCTAAGCAAGTAGGAAGGAAAAACATAGACCCCAAGGATCGCCTCCCTACTTGCTGATTCGTGCGCCAAGGGGGACTCCTGAGCATCGCGACTCAGGAGCCTAACTTGTCCTGTAGCCCCTCACTCCTTTGGTCCCGTCCTGGTTTCCGGTTGGGGCTGATGCTGGGTGAGGTACGCGCAGGGCCGGGCTCTGCCGGCGTAGATACATGTGCAAGAATTAAAAACAGGACAGGAGCCACGATGGAATCGCCAGACGACGGTGGAGCAGCACGGGGTGGCTTCACCTCATGGAGCAGCAGGATCGGCAACGTTTGGCTTCGGCTTGGCGCTGAAGGCCCGGAACTTCCCCAGCAGAGCCTCCGCGTGACCCTTCACGGCCTCGGCAGCGGCAGTAGCACGCTCGCCGCTTACTGGCTCCAGCAGGCTGTCGAGGTCGATGTCGGGGGCGCGAAGGTGGATGTGGGTGAAGACGCCGAGGCGTCGTGGGGAGCGGAGACACCCACGTCCAATCAACCGCCACGTGGCGCCCAAGGCCGCAGGCTGTTAGGCCCCGCAGCGCCTCGCCCTTGCCCTTTCGCCTTACTGCACGGCCAAGTCCGGGTGCGCCTTGGGCCCGGGGGCTACTGTCGACGTTCTGGGAACAGGGGTCCCAAGACTTGCCTGCCTGCGGCCTGCGGCGTGGCTCAACGGGGGCCCAGCATGGCCCATGTAAGAGTAATGGGCCACGGGTAGGCTCACCCGAGACCCAGAACCTTTCAAGACATCGGGGCCGGCTTCGCCCCTCAGGAATCCCAAGGCAGAAGGGCCGCCTCTGGGAGTCGGCTGTAGCGCCACCGACTACCCACTCGCGGCCGAATCCCAGAGACGGCTACGAAAGGAGTCGACTCCCAGCTGGCGGCTTCAAGAGAAGTCGACTATGGGGAGTCGGCCTGCGACTCCACCACCTCCTGCCCTCGCGAGGAGGGACGGGACAGGGTGTGACCTCAGAGCGGGCCACACCCGCCCCTTACCAAGGGCAGGCATGGCCACAGTGCGTCGTACTGACAGAGATCTCCGTCCGGCGCGGCACTGTTGCCATGCCATCTCTGACATCAGCCCCAGGGGGCGGAACCCTGTGCCCACGTCGGCCTGCCTGTACGGCCCAGAAGCGGCGGGCCCCGCTGGTCAGCGGGGGTACAGAAGACGGCGGGAGCGCCGCAAGATGGACCCCGTGGGAGTCGGCCTCCGAGAGTCAGCCGGCTCCACCCACGGGCCCCGCACGCCATTAACCAGATAAGAGGGGAAGTGGCTACAGTGATCGCCCGCCAGGCGGCGGCACTGTTGCCATGACCCCGCGACCAAGCCAGCATCATTAGGAGCGTGGATACAGTGATCCGCAGCCAGCGAGACCCGCCCTCGGCGGACAGGGCTGTCGGCTCCATACCAGACTCGCCAGCAGGGCCCACCAGTCGGCGGGCCCCAGTAGTCGGCGGAGGAGATGGCGACCTGAGAGACAGACGGCTGGGACCCGCGCCCAGCCGGATTACCATTGTACCCCCGGGGGGTAGGCCTATATAAACCCCCCGGGGCACCCATGCAAAGGGTTCGATTCTTTAGACACTAGACCAGAGAGCACAGGGGGGAGAGAGCTAGCCTTGCCTTCTCCTACCTCCCGGAAACAGCTCAAGGAGCAACTTTGTACACTTATTGCCATAGAGATCATGGTGAGACCCCGCAGAGCAGCAGTAGGGGTGTTATCTCCTCGGAGAGCCCGAAGCTGGGTAAGATTCGCCAGCGTTCATGTCTACGCCTCATCCCGCTTCCAGGCACCGGCGACATTCTACTCGCCCCCACCATGATAAGCTATCCTTTGGCATATGTCGCATCCAACCCCCGACATTTGGCGCCCACCGTGGGGCGAGGTGCACCGCTGTCCGGAGACCTGTTCTGGACGGGAACCCTTTTCCTCCCTGGCGAGCTCAGCCAGCCCGGCACTCCAGAGGGAGTTTGCGCTGACGCGCTGCGCGGTGCTGAGATTGCCGGCGTGGCCAGCTGCCTCGCCAAACTTGTCGGCGAGGTACGCCTCTTCGACGAGCCCGCATCCGACGCAGGCACCGGCGGCCCCGAGAGCCTTCTCGCGGGCCTCCTCGATGGACTCCACGTTGTAGGCGAGCCTGCCGCTGACCTGGAGTCCGTAGGCTCCACCGACCCGATGTTGGTCGATTCCGACACCGCGTCGCTCGACGCGTTCCCTACCAACGTGGTAGTCTACGATGAGCCGCTCCCTCACGCGGAGAGCGGCGGAAGCACTGTCATAGAAGTGCTCGTCATCGGCCATGGCGAGCACTCCGACGACGGGGCTCATGACCCACTCAATGCGGCGCTACAAGACCTGGACGCTCCCATTCCAGAGGACGCTGACGCCGAGACGCTAGAGGCACGCCGCCTCCAGCTCGTCGAAGGCGCGAAGAAGTTGGCAAGCATGAGACGCTTGTCAGAAGCCTACCAGCGCGAGATGGATCGCGCTGTGGGCGGCTTGCCAGCCCCAGCAGGGCCTAGCCGCCTAGGTGCAGTCCGGCAACGCGGCGTGGACATCGCCAGCATGTTTGGGGCCAATCGCCCCGTATACGCCACGCCCGCAGAGAACATCTGAGCCGCCTAGGCGGCGGCAGACGAGTTGGACAACCTCGAAGGCGAAGAGCGCCGACTGATGACGGAGCGGGTCCAGCGACTCCTCAACGCGGCTACCGCACAGAACGCCGCCGGCTGCCACACAGAGGCACCGCAACAACAGAACGATGACCTACCACCCCGCCGAAACCAAGGCGCGACGTCTCGGACGCCGACTGGCGGCGTCCGCTGAAGGGAAGACAAGGATCCGACTGCCAGCCACAGTCGGACTCGCATCTCCATCGAGCGCGACCAAGACGGCCGCCCGAGAGCAGTAGAGCGGCGAGACGACTATGTGCCTCCTCCGCCTCGTAGAGAAAGGCGAGTCTCCCCGCCACCCGTTGAGCATCCGACTCTCGGAGGCCGCCTCGGCCGCCGAGAAGGAGTCGGAGAGAGTGATGCCCGCCACCGGATCGACCGACTCCACCAATCCCTGGCGCTGGAAGAAGAAGACGAGTTGGGTCCGCCGTGTTTCGGCCCCCGCATCCGAGATGAGCCCTTTCCCAAAGGGTTCACTCTTCCCAGAGATACTCCCAAGTACACCGGCTCCGTGAAGCCGGAGGATTGGCTGGTTGACTACTCCACAGCAGTCAGCATAGCAACCGGCAACAAGCGAGTTGCCGTGAAGTACGTTCCGCTCATGCTCCAGGGCACGGCCCGGACGTGGCTGAACAGCCTGAAGCCTCGCAGCATCAACAGCTGGGTCGACTTCACCGAAGTTTTCGTCCGTAACTTCACGAGCACGTACAAGCGACCCCCCAAGCCCCGCCAACTCTCCTTGTGCATGCAAGGCCCCAATGAGTCGACTCGCGACTACCTCACGCGCTGGGCCGAGCTCCGAAACTCCTGTGAGGGCATGCACGAGGTGCATGCCATTGAGTACTTCACCGCCGGGTGCAGAGAAGGCACCCTCCTCAAGCACAAGCTCCTCTGCGATGAGCCAGGAACCCTGGACGAGCTGCTGATCATAGCAGATAAGTACGCCACAGCCGACTCTTCCATGAAGACGGAGATCCAAGTCAGCATAGCCGGCAAAGTGGCCCCTCAGGCTCCCAGGACTCCGGCCGGAGACGCCAGTCGGCGACAGCAGCAGAACGACTTCAAGCGCAAGGCCCCGCAACCGGCTTCCAGCAGCCAGCAGGTGGCGACAGTCGAAGACCAGCAGCCAGAAGGGCAGCCACGGCCCAAGCGGCAGAAGGGCGGCAAGTCCAACTGGTTGCCGGCTTTCTCTTACGAGCAGACTCTAGATGGACCCTGCAAATTCCACAGCGGTGCGAAGCCGTCAAACCACACCACCCGGAAGTGCCACTGGCTCACCAGGATCACCAAGGGAGACGGCCTGGTGCCACCGCCGCCTGCTGGGCAGCCGCCTCCGCCTCCACCCCAGCAGCCGGCTGCCAGGCCAGTCGGCGCAGTACAAGACGAGTACCCAGAAGAGCATGGGGCCTATGTGTTGTTCACCAGTGTGGCAGACGACAAACGCAGCAAGCGGCTGCAGCGACAAGAGGTGAACGCGGTGGCGTCGGACGCTATAGACTTCATGCACTGGTCCGAGAAGCCTATCAGCTGGAGCTGAGCTGATCACCCAGAGGTGATGCCATGCCCAGGCTCATACGCCTTGGTCTTGGAGGCCACCTTTGCCACCAATAAGCGGGCCGCTTTTTTCTCACGAGTGCTGATAGACGGAGGCAGCAGCATCAACATCCTGTATAAGGATACCATGGAGAAATTAGGAATCAAGCAAAGATAGCTTCAGAGCAGCCGGACTGTATTCCATGGCATTGTCCCTAGCCTTTCCTGCTCCCCAATCCGCAAGATTTTGATAGATGTCCTCTTTGGAGACAAGAGTCATTTCCGTCGAGAGCCAATCTGGTTTGAGGTGGTGGACCTTGAGAGCCCGTACCACGCGCTGCTTGGCCGACCTGCATTGGCCAAGTTCATGGCGGTCCCCCACTACGCCTACCTCAAGATGAAGATGTCGAGTTCCAAGGGGATTCTGACTATAGCCGGCGACTACAGAAATTCGTCCGCTTGTGCGGCCGAGAGCAGTCGGCTGGCCGAGTCCCTGGTCATTGCAGCAGAGAAGCGGCTTTTGGATCGGGTTGTGGCGATGGCCGTCAAGCAACTAGAGATGTCGCCCGACCCCAAGGAGTCAGAGGTTGAGGGCTCGTTCAAGCCAGCAAAGGAGACAAAGAAGATACCCTTGGACCTAGAGCACCCGGAGAGGTATGCTGTTATAGGTGCAAACCTTGACAGCAAATAGGAAGGCGAGCTCGTCGATTTCCTCCGTGAGAATCGGGACATCTTTGCATGGTCCCCCAAAGACATGCCGGGTGTACCGACAAAATTCACTGAGCACAAGTTACATGTCCGGTCTGATGTGAAGCCCGTCAGGCAGCCCTTGCGCCGCCTGTCAGAAGAGAAAAGAAGAGTTGTTGGAGAAGAGATCGCCCGGCTCCTTGCAGCCGGCTTTATCATGGAAGTGTTTTTTCTAGAGTGGCTAGCAAACCCGGTCCTAGTACTGAAGAAGAACAAGCAGTGGCGATGTGTATAGACTACACAAGCCTCAACAAAGCCTGCCCCAAGGACCCGTTTGCTTTGCCGAGAATCGATCAGGTGATAGACTCCACAGCCGGATGCGAGCTGTTGAGTTTCCTAGATGCCTATTGAGGATATCACCAGATCAAGCTGAACCCGGCAGACAGATTGAAGACCGCCTTCATCACGCCGTTCGGAGCCTTCTGCTACCTGACCATGACATTCGGCTTGAGGAATGCCGGCGCCACCTTTCAGCGCTGCATGCAGAAGTGCCTCCTCAAGCAATTCGGCAGGAATGCCCACGTTTACGTGGATGATGTGGTGGTGAAGACGGAGAAGCGCGGAACTCTGCTAGAACACCTCAAGGAGACCTTTGAGAACCTTCGCCGATTCCAGATCAAGCTTAACCCCGAGAAGTGCGTTTTCGGAGTACCAGCTGGCCAGCTTCTCGGCTTCTTGGTCTCTGAACGCGGCATAGAGTGCAACCCTGTGAAGATCAAGGCCATCGAGAGGATGGAGGTACCCAGCCGACTATTGGATGCGCAGAAGTTCACTGGTTGTCTGGCATCCATCAGCCGTTTCATCAGTCGGCTGGGCGAGAAAGCTCTCCCCTTGTACCAGCTCATGAAGAAGACCAATTTTTTCGAATGGAACCACAAGGCGAATGAGGCTTTTCTCCGGTTGAAAAAGATGTTGGTTACTCCCCCTGTGTTGGCGGCTCCGACTCCCAAAGAGCCCATGCTCCTGTACATTGCTGCCACCAGCCGAGAGTCAGCACAGTCATCGTAGTCGAGCGCAAGGAGGAAGGCAAGGCACTACCAGTCCAGAGACCGGTATATTACCTGAGCTAAGTGCTGTCGACCTCCAAGAAGAACTACCCCCATTACCAGAAGATGTGTTACGGCGTGCACTTCGCCGCCAAGAAGCTGAAGCCTTATTTCCAAGAGCATCCAATTACTGTGGTCTGCACAGCCCCACTAGCCGAGATCATCGGCAGCCGAGATGCGTCTGGCTGAGTGGCCAAATGGGCCATAGAGTTGGCCCCCTACATGATCTACTATCAACCACGCACTGCCATCAAGTCACAAGCACTGGCCGATTTCCTTGTCGACTGGGCCGAGACCCAGTACCTGCCGCCAGCGCCCGACTCCACCCATTGGCGGATGCACTTCGATGGCTCCAAGATGCGCACTGGCTTGGGAGCCGGCGTTGTTCTCACTTCTCCCAAAGGCGACAAGCTCAAGTATGCGCTGCAAATCCATTTCGCCGCCTCCAACAACATCGCTGAGTATGAGGCGCTCATTCACGGGCTCCGGCTTGCCAAAGAGCTTGGCATTCGCCTGATCCTGTGTTATGGCGACTCCGACTTGGTGGTCCAGCAGTCATCTGGCGACTAGGACGCCAAGGACGCAAACATGGCAAGCTACCGTTTCTTCGTGCAGCAACTCAACGGGTATTTCGAGGGGTGTGAGTTCCTCCACGTGCCAAGAAACGACAACGACCAAGCAGATACTTTGGCGCGAATCGGCTCCACCCGCCAAGCAAACCTTCTGGCGTCGCTCTTCAGCGCCTCCTCAAGCCGTCCATCAAGCCTTCACCAGAGTCAGATTCCATTTTTGTGCCGGCCCCTCCTGAAGAAGTCGGATCCGGCTCAAGAGCCCCAGCAGGCAGCACAAAGACCATTGAAGACGACTCCAAAAATGCCACACTCAAAGCTGGCCCGGGGACTTCAGAACCAGGCCCAGGGACTGCGGCGACCAAACCGAAGACCCCAGAGCTCGGCCCGGGGAATGCTCCAGTCGGCCCGGGACTGCGCCAGTCGGCCCGGGATTGCGCCAGTCGGCCCGGGGACTGCACCAGTCGGCCCGGGGACTTCAGTGATCCAGCAAGCGGCCGCGGACTCCAGCCCGCCGCCTCCCAGCCCAGCCGCCCTCGTCCAAGTCGCAGTTCTGGCAGTTGAAGAAATAGCAGCACCCTCATGGGCACAACCCCCTCAAATTTCTGGTGAACAAGGAGCTGCCAACTGATGAAACCTTGGCTCGGCAAGTGCAACGCCGGGCGGCAGCATACACCATAGTCAACAGAGAGCTAGTCAGGCGCAGCGTCACTGGTGTTTACCAGCGTTGCATCGAGCCGGAGCAAGGCCAAGCAATTCTCAGAGACATCCATCAAGGCGAGTGCGGCCACCATGCGGCCTCAAGAGCACTCATCGCCAAAGCTTTCCGGCACGGTTTCTTCTGGCCGACTGCCCTAGAAGAGGCCAAAGAGTTGGTCCAGAAATGCAAGGGGTGCCAGAAGTTCCGCTCCAAGCCGCATCAACCGGCTTCTGCGCCCTAGACCTTTGCAGTTTGGGGCCTGGATATGGTGGGACCATTCAAGACGGCACGAGGTGGCCTGACTCACCTACTTGTCGCAATGGACAAGTTCACCGAGTGGATAGAAGCGAAACCCATCAAGAAGTTGAATGGTCCGACTGCCGTGACTTTCATCTCTGACATCACAATTCGGTACGGCATACCGCACAGCATCATCACCGACAATGGCACCAACTTTGCCAAAGGCGCCCTGGCCCGTTTCTGCGCGACGCAGGGCATCCGACTGGACTTAGCGTCCGTTGCCCATCCGCAGTCAAACGGCCAGGTGGAGCGGGCGAATGGCCTCATCCTGTCCGGCATCAAGCCTCGGCTGATCGAACCGCTGGCGCGCTCGGCCGGCTGTTGGCTCGACGAGTTGCCAGCCGTCCTCTGGAGTCTGCGCATGACTCTGAACAAGTCGACCTGCTTCACGCCCTTCTTCCTCGTCTACGGTGCTGAAGCCGTCATCCCAACGGATATAGAGTTCGACGCCCCGCGAGTCATGATGTACACCAAGGAGGAAGCAGAAGAAGCACGACAAGACGGCGTCGATCTGCTGGAAGAGGGCCGCCTGTTGGCACTCAGCCGGTCCAGCATCTACCAGCAGAGCCTGCGCCGATACTACAACAGGAAGGTCAAGCCGAGATCATTCCAAGAGGGCGACCTTGTGCTCCGACTGATCCAGCGAACAGCCGGCCAGCACAAGTTGTCGGCGCCTTGGGAAGGCCCCTTCATCATCAGCAAAGTGTTGGGCAACGACTCCTACTACCTGATCGACGCTCAGAAGCCCCGAGCACGCAAGAGGGACGACTCCGGCAAAGAGACAGAACGACCATGGATCGCAAATCTTCTCCGAAGATTTTATAGTTGATACAGTATGTACCATGCTACCCTTTTGTATTGAAGTACCAAGACTTTGGGCCCCCCGAGACGAGCTTGGGGACTGCCCTTTTTGTTATCTGTATGATAAGTATTACGCCTCCAAGTATGCTGTTCTTTATGCCACTTGGCACCGGGCTCGACTAGTCGGCCTGGGGACTCGCCGTCTTGCGCTATGAAAACGCTTCCTGCAGTCGGATAAGTAGTGTATGGCGCCCAAACCGTCTCCTGTCAGAAGCCGCAGCTTGCAGAGCGACTGTCCGGCGGGCAGGAGTAAGGAAGAATGGGTGCCCACGCGAAAAATGGCTAAGGACTCAAAGCATAAACATAGCTCGAGCCGGCTTTCCAGCCGCTCCCCGCAAATCCGACTCTAGAGTAGTCGGCTTGCCGATTCATATCCGACTTACTGAGAAAACTCTAGAATGGCTAAGTACTTGCCTTCCCAAAGAAGCCAAGTATTTGATCCAGCGGCAGTCCGCGGAGCGGCTGTCCGACTGGCAAAGGCGGCATCTAAGGGAAGGCGGCAAAGGAAAAAGCCAAAAGAGCAATAAGCAAGGAATGATAGAACATCGATAAATATTTACATAGCATAGGCCCTTGGCCGAATCTTTGAACAGAGGTTCAAAATACACCCCGCGGGTGGAATTGTGCGAATTAACAAAGTTTTCCGAGAAACTACTAAAACAGATAAATAAAGACAAGGCGGCGGCCTACGAAGCAGCAGACGGGTTTGGAGGCTCGGAGGAGATGGCGGTGTCGGACGTTGGGGCGCCGGTTGAGCAGTCTCGGCTTGACCGCCTCCAGCGGCAGTCAGCTCGGTTGGGCGTGGCTCGTTGCTGGAGGCACGGTCGAGCTGTGGCTGATCGCCCGCCCCGTCTTCTGGCGCCGCCCTCTCACCTCCGACCTCCGCCTCGCCTCCCTCCTCGGCACTGGAGCTGATCACCTCCGCCGAGTCCTCGTCATACTCCGGGTTCATCCCGAACCACTCCGGAGGCGCCTCCTCACCATTGTCAGCATGCTCAGGAATGAAGACGTTGGTATCAGCGTACTCGGCAATCGCCGCGGCGCGTTTGACAAGGGCGTCCTCCACGGCTGCCAGCTCCGGCTGGGCCTCGTCCCGGAGCGTGGCCAGCTGGTCCAGATCCAAGTCTGGATACCACGCCTTGATGAACTCCAAGGCCTGGCGCGCTCCAGCCCGAGCCGAGGAGCCCTTCCAAGCTTCCAGACGGTCGGCTGCAACCTCCAGCCAATCGGCAGTCCGGCTGGGAGTGCGCAGAATCGGCATGTCTGGCCATAAGGCAGCAATCGCCTGGGCGCCGACACGTTGAAGCCGGCGCAGCATCCGGTGGGCCGGCCGCAGGCGAGCCTCGATGCTCGGAAGCTGTTCATCGAGGGTCCGGGGGGCATTGGCGGCAACCTCCTCGCCAGCTTTCCTCCGCGCCTCGCGATCGGCCTCGATGGCTTGGGTGGCGGCTTGCGTGTGGCCCGGGAAGAAGTCTGCCGAGATGAAAAAGAAGCAAGTTAGAAAAAGTAAGAGTCGACCCGACCTGCAGTCGGCTGCTCAAAGAAAGAGAGTAAAGAAAACTCACCATCGACGATATCCTCAATCTCGTGGAAGCCGGAGGTCAGCATCGCCTCCTTGTCGGTCCAGGAGGAGCGCTCGGTCTCGAACTCGGCCAGGAGTGCAGTCTCTTTCTTCTCCGCCTCCTCCTGCGCCTTCTTGAGCAGCTCCTTCTGCTCCGCCAGCTGCGTAGCCAGCAGGTGGCGCTCGGCGATGATCTTGTTGCACTCCGCCTCCTTGCCACGCAAGGCGGTGTTGGCTTCACCCAGCTGCTGCTGAAGAACGGCGTTCGCCTCTGAAGAAAAAAGGAAAGTGACGTAAGTCGTCAAACAAGAAGGTCGCCAGGAAGATCTGGCCCGACTGCGCAGCAGTCGGCCCGAATCTCGGGGACTACAGCCCGCGGGTGCGCCAGCGCGCCCCCGCAAAGGAGGAAACTCACTCCAGCTCTCTGACAAGTCGGCAGTCCGCTTGCCCAGCTCCTCGACGTTGCGGTTGAAGGTGGTGACTCGGAGGTTGTGGTAATCCTGCGATAAATATTTCAAAAATAATAAGTGTTTGGAACTATCCAGTGGAGTTCCGAGCCGCCTGCTCAGCAGCCGGCCCGGAACTCGGGGACTACACCCAGTGGGTGCTGTCGGATTTCGGGTTCCGGCAGACCCTTGAGGTTCGAACTCTGGGGTGCGCGCGGAGATTCTGCCCTCTACCTCTCCGTCTCGCAAGGATCTAACTACTGAAAGAACAACACAAGGGGCACAGAGTTTATACTGGTTCGGGCCACCGATGTGGTGTAATACCCTACTCCAGTGTGGTGGGTGGATTGCCTCTTGGGCTGATGATGATGAACAGTACAAGGGAGAACAGCCTCGCGAGGGCGTGTTCTAGCTGGGACGATGAACTGATAGGGGAGTTCAGCCACCCTTCTCTCTCTCTCTCTCTCTCTCTCTCTCTCTCTCTCTCCTTGCTCAGATTCTGGATACCTCGTCTAGATGCTTCTACCTCTGTCTGTTCTCCCTACCCTGGGGGTAGCTAGTCCTATTTATAGGCAAGGGCCCTGGGCCTCTTCCCAAATATTGAGCGGGAAGGGCGCCAACACTTGGCCAATTGGAAGGGGAACATCCAGTACACTTATCCTGACTAAAGTTGGTCCTCGCCTGCCAAAGGCCCTGTGGTGACGCCGTTCTGGGCTCCACGATGACCTCCTTCCCGCTGTTGGACCGGTCTTGGTCTTGTTGCACCGAAATGGATGCCTTTGCTTGATCCTCTCGCCTGCGCTTGCCCCCTTTGCACCAAAGAGGAAAAGGAGGACACTGCGCGGGCTGGCGCCCGCCTGGCGCCCTTGGTCGTCATGGCTTGCGTCATGGGCACCTCGTGAGGTACCCTGCCTTGATATCTCCGCCTCCTTGTGAGCCAGCCTGACGAGGCCGCGCCTGAGGAAGCGTCGTGTCGTCCGCCCCACGAGGCTTGGCCCCTCGCGAGGGTCTTGGGTCTTATGTTGATGAAGATGGGCCGCGCTGGGCCCCCTTTGAGCCACGCCGCAGGCCACAGGCAGGCAAGTCTGGGGACCTCCGTTCCCAGAACGCTGACAGTAGCCCCCGGGCCCAAGGCGCGCCCGGACTTGGCCGTGCTGAGAAGTGAAGGGGCAAGGGCGAAGCGCCGCGGGCCCTAACAGCCTGCGGCCTTGGGCGCCGCGTAGCCGTTGATTGGACGTGAGCGCCTCCGCAACCGCGCAGGTTTAAGGCGCAGCGTCTGCCCAGGCTTTGCTCTTCTCTTTCTCCTGTCGCTGCTCAGATCCCCTTTCTTGCGCCTCTCCTTCCTTCCTCCAAACTCCCAGATCTGCTCCCCTGTGTGTCCTAGGAAGACATGGCGCCGCGTCAGCCTCCTGCCGAAGCTTGGTTCTCGCCGGCTCTGGACTTGCCCAATGTGTCGGAGGCGAGCGTTGCCCGTCTGCGCTGGATGTCGGTGGCGCAGGGCATCGACGGGGTGCGGGTGTTCAAGGTCGGCTCCGCCAACCCCGAGGGCCGAGGGAGCACCTTCTATCCTCTCTTCGTAAGCTCCATTACCGCGGACTTGGTGCCTCCTTTCTCCGAGTTCTTCCTCTCTGTCCTCCGCCATTACAACCTACAAGCTCTGCATCTCCACCCCAACTCCATCCTTCTTCTGGTGATCTTCGCCTACTACTGGGAGGCTCATGTGGGGGTGCAGCCCTCAGTGGCCTTTCTGCGCCACTACTTCTCCCTCCGGGTCACCCGTGGTTCTCCATCCGCATGCGCGAGCTTCGTCGCGTACGGCGGCGCCATTGCCATTTCGAATGCCGGGAAGAGGATTGAGGGCTTCAGGAGCAAGTGGGTCTTGGTGGACGCCGGGCGCATTCACCCTCGGCTAATCCTGCCCGCAGAGCAGCCCACGAGCTCCAGCGACTGGTGCTGGGCGGAGCTCACGGACCCTCGTGCGAAGCCGGTACTGGAGAAGATGGACGTGGACCTGAAGCCGGCCGGCACGGCGGCGGCAAAGCTGACCGGCGCGTCGCTGCTGAGGGAGTTCCTGGAGCACCAGCTGGCTCCGCTTTGGCGGTACTCACCTCCGATGTGGAGGCCTCATCCGAGCCCCGCGGCCTTGGGCGACGAGGATTTGACCGCTGTTCTCCAATCCCTGGTCGGGGGCGAGGTGGCCAGGTTGGAGGGCGCGCCTGCGCCCTTGTTCCTTCGGGACGACTGGAAGCAGGTGGTGGAGTCCATGCCCGTCTTCAACGGGGACGGGCCCATGCCCGCGGTGGCTCCCGAGGGACTGGTGGACGTATCCTCCGGCGACTCCAGCGGAGAAGAGGGCAAAGAGGAGCGGGAGTAGGGCCCTGACTCTGAAGCAACTGACGGAGAGTCGAGGGCTCCCCTTCCCCGGCACAAGTCTCGTACTCTCCGCCTTTCGTCAAGCGATGATGATGAGGTCGACGACGTGCTGGGTAGCGGGAGCTCACCCCCGATCCCGAAGAAGGGCAGAACCGGGCTGATCCCCCGCGGGTCCGCCTCGGCTCCGGGGCGGTCCGCAGACACGCCTTCTGCTCCTGAGGTTGATCCCTCCACCCGGCTTTCTGGCTTCAAGTATGGCCGGAGGCTGCTTGAGTTCTCCAGCGACGACCCGTAAGTGTTTGATCCTTCGTCTTTTGTATCTTGTTCCGCCGTTGAGGCTTGATGTTCGCTTCTCTTGGATAGGCTGGCGCCCGCGGCGAAGAAGCCGAAGGGGGCTCCCGAGGCCCCATCCGCGGCAACGCCTCCGCCTGCAGGGGAAGGCGACCATGACGCACGGGCTTCTCCTGCCCGGTCATCCTTGCGTGGCCTAGCTGAGCTGGCTGGGGCGAGCCCAGCCCCCACGGCCCAGGTGACTCCCGAGGTGCCCCTGCCCGCTGCCGGCACCATGGTCGTCGAGGCGCAGTAGACTCCGCCTCAGGATGCCGTGGTCTCGTTGCCGCTACCTTCTCCTCCCATTCCACCGACCGCTGCTTCCCCAACTCCTCCTGCTGCCTTGGAGCATGCCGATGTTTCTCCGTCTTCTTCTGCCGTCCTGGAGCGTGCCGTTGCTGAACTAGACTGGCTGCGGCAGGATCTTCTTGGCGCCGACCCTCGCCTGGTGGCCGGGCGCCTGGAGCTGGCTTCGGGGTGGATCCGCTCCGACGCCTCGATTCGGGCGGCGCTGGTTCAGGCCTCGACGGCCTGTGGCGGAGAGAGGGAGGCCACCCTTGAGGCGAAGGCTGCCCGAGACGCGGCCCTGGGAGAGGTGGTTGAAGTCCGTGGTCGCTGCAAGGAGCTAAAGGACGAGCTGCAGGGCCTGCGAGACCATCTCGCGAAGGAGGTCCGCCTTCGCCAAGGGCAGGAAGAAGGCGCGAAGGCTCGCGAGGCGGCCATCGAGGATCGGGGGGCCAAGCTCAAGAAGCGCCGCGACCGCCTAGGCGCGCTGAAGAAGGAGCTGGAGGTGACGAAGGCCGAGCTGGACCGCAAGGCCCGGGTCCTTGCCGAGGATCGCGTGGCCTTCGCGGACATGGAGAAGGAGGCACGTGCTTCGCTGAAGACGCTCTATGAGAGCGGCCTGGAGAGCCCGCTGGCCGGTGCCGAGGACGGCCCCGCCAAGCTGCTTCCCTTCCTGGTTCGTGCCCTTGGGGATGTCGCCCTTGGCCTCGGCCCCACGGCCGAGGCTGAGGAGCGAGTCTTGTCCTCTGCTGCGCTGACGCGGGTCTTCACCCACATCTACCTTCGCGACCCCAGCGTAGACCTCGACTGCCTGTTGGAGCCGGTGAGTGGCGAGGGTGCTGCCGCTGCTGTCGAAGCCGTGAAGGGGCATGCGGAGGCGCTGCTGGGGAAGTTTCGGGCCTTCAGCACCAAGCCGAAGAAAGGCGCTGCCGGCCCTACTGCTCCACGAAGCGAGGCCACTCCGCGCTGCCCCACCGCCGACGAGTGACTCCGCTGCCGCTCCTGTTCTTCTTTTACTTCCTGCACATGCATCACGCCTCGGGGAGGCATTTAAACTTGCGTTTGGTACTGAGACAACAGTATGGACTGTAATATTTGCTTTTAAATTCTTTGAGTTTTATGCTTTTCCTCCCTACTTGCTTGTGTTCTACGCCGGCAGAGCCCAGCCGCGCGCGTACCTCACCCAGCATTAGCCCCGACCGGAAACTAGGACGGGACCAAAGGAGTGAGGGGCTACATGATAAGTTAGGCTCCTGAGTCACGATGCTCATGAGTCCCCCTTGGCGCATGAACAACAAGTAGGGAAGTGTGATGTAGGTGTATCTTCCGTTCTACGTTTGCAGAGCCCGGCCCCGCGCGTACCTCACCCAGCATAGCCTTTCGGAACTAAGGAGTGAGGGGCTACGGAGCCAGTTAGGCCCCTGAGTCGCGATGCTCAGGGGTCCCCCTTGATGCGCAAACAGCGGGTGATGAGGTGAGATGCGAGTGAGACCACCGTTCTACGTCTGCAGAGTCCGGCCCCGCGCGTACCTCACCCAACATAGCCTTTCGGAACTATGGAGTGAGGGGCTACCGGACCAGTTAGGCCCCTGAGTCGCGATGCTCAGGGGTCCCCCTTGACGCTCAAACGGCCTTCATACCTTGGCTCCGCTCGGGGAGAGACGCGCGATGAACCAGGCCCGTGGGGCCTGGCTGGGTGGCGTACGCCTGGGCGTGGCCCAATCGTAGCCCCCGTGCCTAGCCCCCTCGCGCGGCGCTCCCGAGGGGAGGCATTGCGATGAGGCTAGACACTGAGCTCCGGGCTCCCTGAGGTTGATGCGGCCCGGAGGCCACCCTCAGTTGTTTATCACCAGCATGGAGCATAGCGCTTCCGTATGTGTACGGGCATAGCCGCTCCTCGGCAGTGTCGTCAGCCAGCGCGGAGTATGGTGCTTCCACCGGTACATGGGAGGGGGCTCCCCTCCGGGAGGAGCCCCCGGGGCGTGTACAGCCCCGCCCTGACACGTGGTCGGCATGGTAGGGCTAGGTGAGGTGTATCTGGGCACCTGTGAGCCAGCGCGGGACTCATGGGGCCCTACCTCTAGGCGGGTTGTGCCTGGCACTGGGCCGTATCTTGAGATGTGTTCCTACAAATTTGGTTAGATGCCGGCACTCTACGTCCTCGGGTCCCGGCCCTCGAGCTTGTCTCAGTCGTCGCTGGTATGCCAGGTCGCAATGCCGTGGACAAGGCCAGAGGGTGAGGGCTGGAGAGCCAGTAAGAGCCCTGAGTCGCGATGCTCAGGTACCCCCCCTTTAACGTGCAAGTGGTCGACATCGAGAAGAAGAGGTGCTGTGAACAGGCACCAAGTAATCAAGCATGATAGGCGAATGCATAGTTGGAAATAAACGCAAGGAAGATACATGCCACTGGGCCTGGCCCGAGCGGCCTGGGGATGATGCAGCCCGAGGGGCGCCCCCAATCAAAGCAAGCTAATGATCGAAAACTAAAAGGGGATACATGCCGCAGGGACGGACCCACGCGGCATGGGAATGAAGCAGCCCTGGGAGGGCGTTCCCAGCCGGAAATGAAGCTTGAAGGATGTCACCTGGGGTTGTCGCGAATGAAGTGGTGTTGGTACAGCAGACTCGGTGGGCTGCGGGAGCCGATCCTCACGAGCGCCCAGGCCCAGGGGCCTAAGGAGGCTCCGGAGGCGTTGGTGGCTCCTCGCGAATCATCTCCATCTCCGCCAGGACTGCGGAACGCCTGTCTTCCTGAGTCTCCATGATGCCCCTCATGAGGCGCTGGTACGCAGCAGCCACGTTCGGCAAGCCGTAAAGCATGCGAACATAGCAATGGGGTGGACGTCCACAACGCCCCACTTGTGAGGGTCAGAGGCGTTCCGTCATGGCGACCTGATTGAGCCCTGGTACGTCGATGCAGACACGCAGCCCACCATCCTCGCTTGGATGGGGAGCCATAGCCGGTAGGCGGCAGCAACTTCTCATGATTCTTGACTCGTGTAGTTCTTGAACGGCCTGGTTAATGAACTCCTGCTGGTCTAACTCTCCTTGCCTCGCTCCTTCTTGAGGGAAACGTGCTTCGAAGCACGCCTCCGCGTGGTGCCCAAGCGCCTCCCTCGTGACCCTGGCCAGGTCGGTGGCCCTCCAGGTGAGAGCCCCCGAGCCCTGCTGAGGAGGGCGCCGGGCGCGCTTTCCTATGCGATGGAAGGAGGGTCCCCCTGGGTAGACGCGGGCCCTGAGGGGCCTGCCTCCTGAGGGGCCAGTCTGGATGACGCCTTCTTCTTCTTGGGGGTGGTCTCGGGAAGCCTCCTGCCTCCGCGATCTGGATCTTCTAGTGACGCGGCCTGAAAGGCTCGCTCCAGGGAACACACTGCATCCCTCTCTTCACACGGCACCATGATGACTCCGCCACTTCCTGGCATCTTGAGGACGTTGTAGCCATGATGAGTTACGGCCATGAACTTGGCCAGCGCTGGGTACCCAAGGATGGCGTTGTACGGCAGGCGGATGTGAGCGACGTCGAAGTCAATGAGCTCGGTGTGGTAGTTGCTGCGGCCCCGAAGGTGACAGGGAGGCGGACTTGCCCGATCGGGATCGTGGAACCGTCGGTGACTCCGGAGAAGGGCTTGGTTGGCTGAAGCTGGTCATAGGGCACTTGGAGATTGTTGAATGTTTCCACGGACAGGACGTTGAGCCCTGCTCCACCATCGATGAGGGTCCTGGTGACCAGTACATTGCTGATGACTGGGGAGCAGAGCATCGGGAGGACCCCGGCTGTGGCCGCGCACTTGAGCTGATCCGCTGAGCTGAACGTGATGGTGCACGTCGACCACCTGAGAGGGCGCGTTGCTTCGAGCCTGGGGAGGACTGCATTCACTTCACGGGCAAACTGCTTGAAGATGCGTTGGGAGGCTGGGGCTTGAGCTCCGCCCAGGATGCAGGCGATTGCGCGCGGCTCCTGGAAGCCCTCAGCTCCCTCGTCTTGGTGGTGGTCCTCGTTCCTCCTTGGCTGAGGCGGCAGTGGGGGAGGCCTGCGTTGCCCTACAGGCGATCCTCACGAGGCTGATCCCGCCAATCCCCCTCGCGAGGCAAGTCTCGCCAGCGGCCCTCGCGAGGTTGATCACGCCATCCTTGGCGCGGGCCGCGGTCTTCCCAGCGTCCTGGGTTTCCTCCTCCTCGGCCGTAGCCCCGGTCAGAGCGGTCGGGACGACGGCCGACCCTTCCTTCTCGCACGGCACGGAGCTCTTGGCATTCATTGGTGTTGTGGGTGTGGAGGTCGTGGTATATGCAGTATCGGCTGCCCCTGGGGGATTCGGGAAGATCCTTGCCCCGCTTGGTATCTGGCTCTGCCGTGAGCACGGCGGCCCCCTTGCGCTTCACGTCCTTAGCCTTGGGTTTCTTCTCTTCTGGGTCTGCGGCAGGCAGCTCGAGGAGGGAGAGACGCCCCTCCTCAGCCCTGGCGCACTTGGTCGCCAAGTTGAACAGCTCTAGGGAGGTGCACAGGTCTTCATGCATCGCCAGCTCCTCCTTCATCTTGACGTCGCGCACACCGTCGGAGAAGGCTGAGATGATGGCTTCCTCGGACACCTTGGGGATCTTGAGACGCGCGCTGTTGAAGCGCTGGATGTACTTTTGCAAGGTTTCTCTGGGTTGTTGCTTGATGCGGCGCATGTCGCTCACGGTGGGCGGTCGGTCGCGAGTACCTTGGAAGTTGGCGATGAAGCGGGTGCGCATCTGGTCCTAGGAAGAGATCATGCCTGGGGCCAGGTTCAGGAGCCAGGTACGAGCTCCTTCCTTGAGCGCCATGGGGAAATAGTTCGCCATGACCTTTTCGTCCCCGCTGGCAGCTTTGATGCCCAGCTCATAAAGCTGGAGGAACTCGGCGGGGTCAGTCGTGCCGTCGTAGCGAGGAGGCAGGTCTGGCTTGAACTTGCCGGGCCACGCAACGCTGCGCAGCTCGGTGGTGTAGGCGCGGCAGCCGGCCGTGGCCACGGGAGGCTTCGGTCGAGGTAGAGCTTGGCCTTGAGGGTCCCCATGCGCTGCAGCTGGAAGCAGCGCGGGGTCTTGACGTGCCGGAGCTGGAGCAGGGTCGCGGTGAGCCGGAGCAGGAAGCGCTCGGGCAGCCTCTTGCGGTCGAGGGACTTCTTGGCAGCTCCATTCTTGCTGGGCTGGCACCTGACGAAGCGGGTTCCGCCCAGGGGCCACACGCCTTGGAGCCATGGCGTCTTCTTGGAGTGGAGGTGGCTCGTAGACCCCCGGAGCTTCATGACCTACACGGGGCGGGGTGCGGCGCAACGGAGCGGACGGTGCAGGAGAGCCCCCTGCGGCGCGGACGAGCTCGGCGACGCGGTCGAGCCACTCTTCGTAGACGTCGTCGACGGGACGGTAGCGCAGGAGCTCGTTTGCCGCGATGAGTGCAGCTCGAGCCTCCAAGGGCGCGCGGAGCACGTGGGACGAAGAGCCAGCTGGCGTGAGCGACGGAGTACCGGTGCGGCCGTCTCGTCGCACAGACGGGTGCTAAGACGATGCTTGCTGCTCGTTCCCCGCCGGGCCGGTGACGGCGTTGACGGCGGGCGACGGGGAACGACAAGGACGCCCACCGACAGGAGCCGTCTGGGCGACACGGGAGGGGATGGCGGCCCGGCGCTCGGCGCGGGCATGACAAGCGTCTGACATGGACGCGGCGGTCGGAGGAGAACGAAGCGGTGGAGGACAAATTCCGGCGCACCCCTACCTGGCGCGCCAAATGTCGGATTTCGGGTTCCGGCAGACCCTTGAGGTTCGAACTCTGGGGTGCGCGCGGAGATTCTGCCCTCTACCTCTCCGTCTCGCAAGGATGTAACTACTGAAAGAACAACACAAGGGACACAGAGTTTATACTGGTTCGGGCCACCGATGTGGTGTAATACCCTACTCTAGTGTGGTGGGTGGATTGCCTCTTGGGCTGATGATGATGAACAGTACAAGGGAGAACAGCCTCGCGAGGGCGTGTTCTAGCTAGGACGATGAACTGCTAGGGGAGTTCAGCCGCCCTTCTCTCTCTCTCTCTCTCTCTCTCTCTCTCTCTCTCTCTCTCTCTCTCTCTCTCTCTCTCTCCTTGCTCAGATTCTGGATACCTCGTCTGGATGCTTCTACCTCTGTCTGTTCTTCCTACCCTGGGGGTGGCTAGTCCTATTTATAGGCAAGGGCCCTGGGCCTCTTCCCAAATATTGAGCGGGAAGGGCGCCAACAATTGGCCAATTTGAAGGGGAACATCCAGTACACTTATCCTGACTAAAGTTGGTCCTTGCCTGCCAAAGGCCCTGTGGTGACGCCGTTCTGGGCTCCACGATGACCTCCTTTCCGCTGTTGGACTGGTCTTGGTCTTGTTGCACCGAAATGGATGCCTTTGCTTGATCCTCTCGCCTGCGCTTGCCCCCTTTGCACCAAAGAGGAAAAGGAGGACACTGCGCGGGCTGGCGCCCGCCTGGCGCCCTTGGTCGTCATGGCTTGCGTTATGGGCACCTCGTGAGGTACCCTGCCTTGACTCTCCACCTCCTCTTGAGCCAGCCTGACGAGGCCGCGCCTGAGGAAGCGACGTGTCGTCCGCCCCGCGAGGCTTGGCCCCTCGCGAGGGTCTTGGGTCTTGTGTTGATGAAGATGGGCCGCGCTGGGGCCCCTTTGAGCCACGCCGCAGGCCGCAGGCAGGCAAGTCTGGGGACCCCCGTTCCCAGAACGCCGACAGGTGCGCTGGCGCGCCCCCACAGAGAAGAGCAAGAAAAACCGAAGTCAGAAGAAAAACATACCCGGATGGCTACTCGCGACGCCAGATGCGCCTTCGTGCAGTTTTGGAGGGCGTCGCCCTCGGCCCGCAGCTTCGCCTGGACGTCCAGAAGCGCCTGATTCAGCGGGCCTATGCCGCCTCCCCGCGCCCACCCAACGGGCGCGGCGCTCGTTGCCTCGACGTCTGGGATGGCTGAGCTGGCGGCGCCGGCCTCTAGAGGGCGTGGCGCCGAGGCCGCCTTTTCAAGACGGCGGCGCGTTGGCGAGGCGACTTGGAGGAGCACCCGCGCCACAGCCTCGTCGTTAGTCGGCGGCACCGGAGGGTTCGCCGGCTGTTCGCCTCGCGCGCTCCCAGACGGCGGTGGAGGCGGCGGCGGCACGACCGCGCCTGACTCGGAGGCCTCGCCGCCTTCCCTCTCCTTGATGGGGTGATCGCCGCCGGCTTCCCCAGTCTGCTCCATGAAATCTGGCGGCGGCGCCGAGTTCAGCGGGATGACGTACAATGCCGACTGGCGGCGCGCGGCTTCTTCGGCCTGCAGTTTGGACGCGACGGCGGCTTCCGCTTCCTCCAGCTTCTTCTGGGCGGAGGCGGCCGCCTTCTCGGCCTCCGCCTTCTCTCGGCGGGCGGCTTCGTCCTCGTCATGCTTCTCCTGCGTGTTCCGCTCCGTCGCCTCCCGGAGGTCGGTAGCGGGGTCAATGCGCCGAGTGGCAGCAGACGACTCTGCCGACCCCCTAATGGAGGCGACGGTGACCTTCCCAAGGGTGAGAGGAGCCCTGGAACAAGGAAACATATAAAAGGACCTGGACAAAATCCACCAGAAGATAAAGCAAGACCAAAGACAGAGGCACTTACCCAGAGGATAGCGGCGGCTTCTTCACTTCCTTACGGAAGCGTTGGGCCCTCGCGACCGCCTCTTCCCGCTTGGTAGCGGCGGCCGCCCCCTTAAACTTCTTCTCTCGGCCGCCGTGGGAACTCGGCCCGGCCCGACGCTTCCTTGCACCGTCTAGCCTCGATTGTTGGCGCGGGGCGACTTCCCCGTCTTCGCCGACGGGCCAGTCGGCAAAGGTGGCCGATGGCCTGAGGCCGCCTTCCTCTCCTCCACTGCCTCCCTCGGCGTCGGCCTCCATCGCCGTCGCCCCAGGTTGGGGTCGTCAACGTCATTCTCCGCTCAGTCGAGGGCGAACTGGCAGGCCGGCCCCGCGGCGCCGGCCGAGGGCTAGATGAGAGGATTCTGATTCAAAAAATAGGATCAGGAGTCGGATTCGGCTGCAAAGAAAAGAAGAGGAAAGACAACTCACCACCGGCGGAGGGTTGGCGCGCGAGTACGGCTCCATGCCGAACTGCCAATCCTCCGAGAGGCCGCAGTTCGCGATGAAGTTCACCGTGTTAGCCACCTCCGTGTGGGGCATGTCCTTGGTGCACATCCGACTGGGGTCCTGGTGGCCGCTCATCTGACAGATCAGATGAGGCCGACTTTGGAGCGGGAGGACTCGGCGCGCCACGAAGGCGGCCAGCAAGTCGGCCCCGGTCAGACCCGCCGACTGCGTCAGCACTCGGAGTCCTGCGACGGTGGTGGCACTAGCCGGAGTCAGCGTCTTGGCGCGGTAGGACCAGCTGGGGAGTCTCCCAGCCGGTGCGCCGGCTTCGTAGGCCGGCAGATTGACCCAGTCGCCGTCTGGGGCGACGTTCTTCACGTAGAAGTAAGAGCGCTGCCACATCTTCACCGACTTGATTAGCTGGATTAGCTGGAGGAAGAAGAAAGAGGAAGGAGCGAAGGGAAACAGGGGAGAGCAGGCGCGCGTGCTTCGCCACCCTCCTTCCCCCGCCTACTTATAGGCCTGCGGGCTAAGAAGCCGAGGGGGCGACGTGGGATTAACTGCGCCCACGCCCCCACGACCCCCACGATTTACCACACGAGTTACTGCACACAGTTATGCGCTGGAAACCCAACCGCCCGCACGTCCATAGCAGATCCGTTCAAAGGCCGAGGCGCGGTAATGGCGGGCCCCACCCGCGGGCCTATCCCGTCGCGCGCGTGGGCTGGCAGACTGGCCCGGCCACGTGGCGCCCCCAGGCGGGTCCGCGGCGGGCGGCGGCCATGTAGCTTATCAAGCACGCCGTCTGAATCCCGCCACGACTTTCAAACCCTTTAAGGAGCAAGGCGACCTTCGACGAGTCCGGCTTCCGATAGTCGGCTCGGCGGAGAAGGCCTGAGCAAGATTGCCTCCCGATAGTCGGCTCGAAGGAAGATGGCGGGCAAGGCCGTGATCCAGCCACTGGAGAGAAGAAACTGTTGAGGCTCCTCAACGTATCTCCCCCAGTGCCTCACCAGCTTCGGGGACTACTGTCGGAGTAATGGGCCACGGGTAGGCTCACCCGAGACCCAGAACCTTTCAAGACATCGGGGCCGGCTTCGCCCCTCAGGAATCCCAAGGCAGAAGGGCCGCCTCTGGGAGTCGGCTGTAGCGCCACCGACTACCCACTCGCGGCCGAATCCTAGAGACGGCTACGAAAGGAGTCGACTCCCAGCTGGCGGCTTCAAGAGAAGCCGACTATGGGGAGTCGGCCCGCGACTCCACCACCTCCTGCCCTCGCGAGGAGGGACGGGACAGGGTGTGACCTCAGAGCGGGCCACACCCGCCCCTTACCAAGGGCAGGCATGGCCACAGTGCGTCGTACTGACGGAGATCTCCGTCCGGCGCGGCACTGTTGCCATGCCAGCTCTGACATCAGCCCCAGGGGGCGGAACCCTGTGCCCACGTTGGCCTACCTGTACGGCCCAGAAGCGGGGGGCCCCGCTGGTCAGCGGGGGTACAGAAGACGGCGGGAGCGCCGCAAGATGGACCCCGTGCGAGTCGGCCTCCGAGAGTCGGCCGGCTCCACCCACGGGCCCCGCACGCCATTAACCAGACAAGAGGGGAAGTGGCTACAGTGATCGCCCGCCAGGCGGCGGCACTGTTGCCATGACCCCGCGACCAAGCTAGCATCATTAGGAGCATGAATACAGTGATCCGCAGCCAGCGAGACCCGCCCGCGGCGGACAGGGTTGTCGGCTCCGTACCAGACTCGCCAGCAGGGCCCACCAGTCGGCGGGCCCCAGTAGTCGGCGGAGGAGACGGCGACCTGAGAGACAGACGGCTGGGACCCGCGCCCAGCCGGATTACCATTGTACCCCCGGGGGGTAGGCCTATATAAACCCCCCGGGGCACCCATCCAAAGGGTTCGATTCTTTAGACACTAGACCAGAGAGCACAAGGGGGAGAGAGCTAGCCTTGCCTTCTCCTACCTCCCGGAAACAACTCAAGGAGCAACTTTGTACACTTATTGCCATAGAGATCATGCGGAGACCCCGCAGAGCAGCAGTAGGGGTGTTATCTCCTCGGATAGCCCCGAAGCTGGGTAAGATTCGCCGGCGTTCATGTCTACGCCTCATCCCGCTTCCAGTCACCGGTGACGTTCTACTCGCCCCCACCATGATAAGCCATCCTTTGGCATATGTCGCATCCAACCCCCGACAGCCCATCTTCATCAGCATAGACCCAAGACCATCGCGAGGGGCCAAGCCTCGCGGGGCAGACGACACGGAGCTTCCTCAGGCACGGCCTCATTAGGCTGTCTCGCGAGGAGGCGGAGAGATCAAGGTGGGGTACCTCACGAGGTGCCCATGACGCAAGCCATGACGACCAAGGGTGCCAGGCGGGCGTCATCACGCGCAGTGTCCTACCTTTCCTCTTCGGTGCTAAGGGAGCAAGCGCAGGCGGGAGGATCAAGCAAAGGCACCCATTTTTGTGCAATGAGACCAAGACCAACTCCGCGACAAGGAATAGGTCATTGTGGAGCCCAAGCCAGCGTCATCACCAGAGCCTTTGGCAGGCGAGGACCAACTTTAGTCAGGATAAGTGTACCAGATGTTCCCCTTCAAAATGGCCAATTGTTGGCGCCCTTCCCGCTCGATATTTGGGAGGAGGCCCTGAAAGCACAAGTGCTCCTCAGGTGGTTTTGGTAATTAATGTCAATATACCCCTTGTTGGACTAACACTTTTATCTAGTATATTTCAGATAAGTTCAACAATGGAGTGGCATGGACTAAAGGTTGTGGGAACTCCTTCAAGATGCTAAGGACAAAGCATTGGCTAAAGCTTCAAGCTCAAGACTCTTCATTTTACACTTTTAGTGATCCAAGTTCACATTGAGTCTATAGGAAAAGCCAATACTATCAAGAAGGGATGAGGTGTTGCTTAATGAGCCTTTTGCTCCATGTGCTTAATGATATGCTCCAAAACCCTTAGCTACTTTCCCACTTCCACATATTACCTAAACCCTAAGCCAAACTCGGTCCTACCGATTCTTTCTATCCGGCGCCACCGAGTTTTCATATGTCATAAGCCACTGCCAAAACCCTAGCAAATCGATTCTACCGATAGGGATCTCGGTCTCACCGAGATGGGATTGCAATCTCACTTTGTATGTCCATTGTCAAAATCGGTCTCACCGAGTTTAGGCAATCGTTACTACCGAGATTAAAATGCAAACTCTCTGGATAACTCATTACCAAAATCGGTCCAACCGAGTTTAGTAATCGGTCCCACCGAGTTTGCCCGACCAACTCTCTGGTTAGCTAATTACCAAATCGGTCTCACCGAGTTTGTGTAATCGGTCTCACCGAGATTACGTTATGCCCAAACCCTAACCATATCGGTCCTACCGAGATGCATGTCAGTCCCACCGAAAAACACTAACGGTCACTAGGTTTACCTTTTCGGTCCGACCGAGTTTGTTGATTCGGTCCCACCGAGATTGGTAAATTGTGTGTAACGGTTGGATTTTAAGTGGAGGCTATATATACCCCTCCACCTCCTCTTCATTCGTGGAGAGAGCCATCAGAACACATCTACACTTCCAACTCATATGTTCTGAGAGAGAACCACCTACTCATGTGTTGAGACCAAGATATTCCATTCCTACCATATGAATCTTGATCTCTAGCCTTCCCCAAGTTGCTTTCCACTCAAATCTTCTTTCCACGAAATCCAAATCCTGTGAGAGAGAGTTGAGTGGTGGGGAGACTATCATTTGAAGCACAAGAGCAAGGAGTTCATCATCAACACATCATTTGTTACTTCTTGGAGAGTGGTGTCTCCTAGATTGGCTAGGTGTCACTTGGGAGCCTCCGACAAGATTGTGGAGTTGAACCAAGGAGTTTGTAAGGGCAAGGAGATCGCCTACTTCGTGAAGATCTGCCGCTAGTGAGGCAAGTCCTTCATGGGCGATGGCCATGGTGGGATAGACAAGGTTGCTTCTTCGTGGACCCTTCGTGGGTGGAGCCCTCCGTGGACTCGCGCAACCGTTACCCTTCGTGGGTTGAAGTCTCCACTAACGTGGATGTAGGATAGCACCACCTATCCGAACCACGGGAAAAACATCTGTGTCTCCAATTGCGTTTGAATTCTCCAAACCCTTCTCTTTACATTCTCGCAAGTTGCATGCTTTACTTTCCGCTGCCTATATACTCTTTGCATGCTTGCTTGATATGTATTGTATGTGCTGAAATTGTGGCTAAAACTTCACTCAAACCAAAAAGGCTTAAAAACTGCAACATTAGTACTAAGTGTCTAATCACCCCCCCCCTCTAGACACACCTACTTCTAGATCCTACAAGTGGTATCAGAGCTTTGGTCTCCATTGCCTTGGTTTAATCACCATTGGAGGAAGATGGATGTGTCTACTTTAGGGAGTCTTAGACATAGAGTGCCTATTCTTGATGGAGAGTATTTTCATGAATGGAAAAATGAGATGCTTGTGATTTTCACTCAATATCATTTGAACAAGTATATTGCTAGTCCTTGTGCTCCTCATGTTGATCCCATGCACCCCACTCTAAATGAAGATATTGACATGGTTCGCAATCTTAGAACCGTTGAGCTCATCATTAGAGGATTGCCCAAATACTTGATTGCTAGTTTACCTACTCTTAAATGCGCCTATACTATATGGAAATTTCTTGAGGAACGATTCCCCGATTATTCCTTGAAAAACATGGATGAAATTCTCCATAAATCTATTGCCATGAGTAAAATGAACTATAGTGATCCTAGTTTTGGTGATTGTCTACTTGAGCTTACTAATCTTATGCATGCTAAAGGAAAGGTTGGAATTATTAGTGATATCATGTCCGAAGCTATAAGAATTCATAAAAGTGACCACTTTGATGATCATTTATCTAATGAATCACTTTCTCTAGGAAATGATGAATCACAAGATCATGGATACTACAATGAGAATGATGATAGTGACTTCGATCTTGATGATGCAATGAGACACTTCGGTCTTATGGCAAACCTTCGAGGATATGTGTCAGGTGGAAATGAATGGGTTCTCGACAGTGGATGTACTGATCATATGACCGGAGACGAAGAGATGTTTCATGAGCTTGCTGAAAATGACGACCCTCGAAAGTATGTCACCTTTGGTGATAATTCAAAGGGTAAGGTGGTTGGCCTAGGTAAGGTGGCCATCTCACACGATAGCTCCATTCAAAATGTCATGCTTGTTGAATCTCTTGGCTACAACTTACTTTCAGTATCTAGACTTGCTGATTTCGGATTGAATGTCCTATTTATTGAGGTAGATTGCCAAGTGTTTCGTCGAGATAATCATAAAATGGTCTTTACCGGTATACGTAGAGGTGACCTTTATATTGTCGATTTCTCTAAAAAGGCACAACCTAAAACTTGCTTTATTGCTAAATCCTCAAAAGGTTGGTTGTGGCATAGACGACTAGGTCATGTTGGCATGAGAAACCTTGACAAGCTTATTAAAGGAAATCATATCCTTGGAGTTAACGATGTCATATTTGATAAGGATAGACTTTGCAGTGCTTGTCAAGCAGGTAAACAGGTTGGAGGAAGGCATCCCGTGAAGAACATCATGACCACAAGGAGGCCACTCGAGCTACTTCATATGGATCTTTTTGGTCCCAATGTCTGCAAGAGTCTCGGTGGAAATTCTTTTGGTCTAGTCATAGTTGATGATTTTTCAAGATTTACGTGGGTGTTCTTTGTTGATGATAAATCGCAGGTCCAAAAGATCTTCAAAAACTTCGCTACAAAGGCCCAAAATCAGTTTGACGTGAAGATCAAGAAGGTTTGGAGCGACAACGGAACGGAGTTCAAGAACGCAAATGTGGATACCTTTCTTGACGAAGAAGGGATTTCACATGAGTTCTCGGCTACGTACACACCTCAACAAAATGGAGTTGTTGAGAGGAAGAACCGGACGCTCATCGAAATGGCGAGAACGATGCCTGATGAGTACAAGACGCCGAAGCACTTATGGGCAGAAGCGGTTGAGACGGCTTGTCATGCAACAAATCGCTTGTATCTTCACAAGCTACTCGGCAAGACAGCAGACAAGCTCCTCACCGGTAACAAACCCCAAGTTGGATACTTTCGAGTATTTGGCTCAAAGTGCTACATTCTAGATAAGCTTCATCGTTCAAAGTTTGCTCCTAAATCTCATGAAGGTTTCCTACTTGGTTATGGCTCAAACTCTCACACTTACCGTGTCTACAACAATTTCACCCGAAAGGTTGAAGAAACAGTAGATGTGAAGTTTGATTAATCTAATGGCTCGCAAGTAGAGCAATTGCCAATTGATGTAGGAGACAAAGACCCTTCGGAAGCAATTCAAGACTTGTCTATTGGCAAAGTTCGTCCAACGGAGGTGAAGGAGAGTACCTCGTCCGTCCAAGTGGAAGCTTCTACTTCACGACAAGGTGAACCAAGAATCGATACGGAAGCATCCACAAGTGGGACACACCAAGATGAAGAAAACGAGGAAATGCGTCAAGACGAACATCAACAACCTCCTTCTCCACCACGACAAGTGAACGACAACAATGAAGAAGGCCATGAAGAAGAACAAGATGAAGAAGAAGTTCAACGAAGACCCAAGCAAAAGCTTTCACGAGTTCGAGCAAGAATTGCCAAAGATCATCCCGTCGAGCAAATCTACAATGATATCCAAACCGGGAGAATCACTCGCTCTAAAACTCGTTTAGCTAACTTTTGTGAAAACTATTCATTCATCTCTAGCATTGAACCTATGAAGGTCGAAGAAGCGTTGGAAGATCCGGATTGGATAAACGCTATGCATGAAGAGCTACACAACTTTGAGAGAAACCAAGTTTGGACATTGGTTGAGAAGCCCGACAACAACCACAACATCATCGGTACCAAATGGGTGTTTCGCAATAAGCAAGATGAAGATGGACAAGTGGTTCGCAACAAAGCACGTCTCGTCGCTCAAGGATACACACAAGTCGAAGGTATGGACTATGCAAACTAAGGAAGGTACATTTATCTCTCAAACGAAGTACACCAAAGACCTATTCAAGAAGTTCAATATGCAAGAATGCAAAGGTATGTCTACACCCATGCCTACTAGTGGACATAATGATTTGACCAAAGATGGTGAACCGGTTGATCAAAAGGTTTATCGCTCTATGATTGGTTCATTGTTATACCTATGTGCCTCTCGTCCCGACATTATGCTAAGTGTGTGCATGTGTGCACGATATCAAGATGCTCCTAAAGAATGTCATCTTAAGGCCGTGAAAAGGATAGTGAGATACTTAATCCATACACCAAATTTTGGCATTTGGTATCCTAAGAGGTCCTCTTTCGATCTTGTTGGGTATTCCGACTCGGATTATGCCGGAGACAAGGTTGCTAGAAAGTCCACTTCGGGTACATGTCAATTTCTTGGTAGATCTCTTGTGTCTTGGTCCTCCAAGAAACAAAACTCGGTATCCTTATCCATTACCGAAGCGGAATACATTGCCGCTGGTTCATGTTGTGCTCAATTACTTTGGATGACCCAAACTCTTAAAGATTATGGGGTCTATGTGAAACATGTTCCATTGCTTTGTGACAGTAGTGCTATCAAAATTGGTCATAATCATGTGCAACATTCTCGAACTAAGCATATTGAAGTTCGTCATCATTTCATTCGAGACCATGTTGCAAAGGGTGACATTGATCTTAAACATGTTCGCACCGATAAGCAATTAGCGGATATATTCACTAAACCGCTTGATGAGAAAGTGTTTTGCAGGTTGAGAGGAGAATTGAACATCATTGATGCTTCAAACTTGGAGTAGAAACTCCATTGGATACATGCAAGACATGAGCTTATGACTAATCCTTGATATATCTCTTATGATGACTACCTAATGTCTTGGATATATTTGCATCTTGCATGTTATCTAATCCATGTAGGTACTTGGATGAATCTATTTCTATGATATTGCAACTCTCTCACATCTTGAGCAATCTCTACATCACCAAGTCTCTACACGACGGTGGTTGAAGACAAGGAAGCACGAAACCATTCAAACATATCCTTTGACAAATTCTATGTTGAGCTTCATGATTGTCATCTTTTTATATACAAGTGCTTTTCCTTGCAAGAACTAACCCATGTAGGAAGATGAACTCAAATTCCAAAGGGTGCTCCCGACTCATGATGAACTACATCAACTTCGAGCACCCACACAAGTTCAACTACATGAGCAAGATCCACTCCATGATATTCCATCTTAGAGAAGCTTTACTCAAAGTCATGAGTCAAAGCAACTCGACAAGATGTGAATACATCAAGATGCTTAAACGAAAAATGGTAACCCCATTTTGAGCTTAAACGATGAGTATGACCCATGATCAAGTGTTCTCACTTGACTCCTAAGTCAATATACTCTAACATAGGTGACTTTGTCACCACCCAAATCTAGATGAAGTTCTCTTGAGTCTCCTTTCTTTGAGTGTTGTTGCATTAGTCCCTTGCATATTTGTTTCCCTCTTTATCAAAAAAAAACTTCATCTAGAACTTCTATTCTTTTCTTTTTGATTCTTTTTTGTCCTGCATATTTCTGCATCAAATTCCTTGCAAATCTTTCAGTTAATTCATTGCAAATCTTTGTGAGATCTTATTTGACTAGTGAGCTGAGGTGACAAGTGTTTTCTCTGTAGTAAACTCGGTTTCACCGAATTGAATGATTCGGATCAATTGAATCCCTTCGGTACCACCGAAACATGACGCTCGGTGCCACCGATTTCGCAACAGGAAAATAGTTTGTCACTTATTTTATATTTCTTCTGATCCAGCTCCACTCAATGAATCTTATCCTCTACAAGCATCACAGTTTTATCCATTGCTTTATGTTGAATCACAAGGACCAAACCTATTCGACAGATTCCAGAAGAACCTTCTTGGAAATTGGTGTCAAAGGGGGAGAGAGAGATCACATCAAAGCTTATCATCAGGGAGAAAAAGAGAGAAAGTATTAAGGGGGAGAAAGAGATCTCCAGGGGGAGAGAATACTCAAGGATCCCAGATGCTTGATGTTTAAGAGGAGAGATGCCACATGTCTTTTTGGGGGAAAGACATGCTCATAGAACATAGTGCTTCTATTCACTCATATATTTCAGTATATTTCAGCTCTGATTTTCTGTTCCCTATCTTCTCCCAATATCCCATGTCAAATTCAGGGGGAGCAAGACATCTAAGGGAAAGAAATCACTCAAATTCATTGCAAATCTTTACTCTTGGGGACATGTCTAATCTAATGTGGTACCTTGTACTCACTCTCTACATGTCATCCCAGTCTTGGTATTCTTGTGGTTTTCCTTGGTTTGCTCTGGCTAGTGGATGCACCTGTGTTATCTAACCTTGTTTATGCAGGTTCGTTCCATCCTAAGCCAACTCAAGACTACAAGGTAACTATATGCATCAGAATCATGAGTATGAGGAATTCTTTCTTTTGTACATACTGTTTGCAAGAAGGACTCATAAGCATGAAGGTATTTCTCTTAATAATCTTTTGCTCTGATGCATATGGCCAAGATACATGTAACACATTGCCTTCTCTGTCATGGTTATGCTCTCACATGCCTCTATATCTTATATTTACATGATTGCATACATGTAGGGGGAGCCTATGCTTGTTACATGTTCTTCCAAAGCTTTACTTGCTATTCTTTGTATCTTTATCTAAAGCTTTGATGTATGTTGCCATCAATTACCAAAAAAGGGGAGATTGAAAGCACAAGTGCTCCTCAGGTGGTTTTGGTAATTAATGTCAACATATCCCTTGTTGGACTAACACTTTTATCTAGTATATTTTAGATAAGTTCAACAATGGAGTGGCATGGACTAAAGGTTGTGGGAACTCCTTCAAGATGCTAAGGACAAAGGATTGGCTAAAGCTTCAAGCTCAAGACTCTTCATTTTACACTTTTAGTGATCCAAGATCACATTGAGTCTATAGGAAAAGCCAATACTATCAAGAAGGGATGAGGTGTTGCTTAATGAGCCTTTTGCTCCATGTGCTTAATGATATGCTCCAAAACCCTCAGCTACTTTCCCACTTCCACATATGACCTAAACCCTAAGCCAAACTCGGTCCTACCGATTCTTTCTATCCGGCGCCACCGAGTTTTCATATGTCATAAGCCACTGCCAAAACCCTAGCAAATCGGTTCTACCGATAGGGATCTCGGTCTCACCGAGATGGGATTGCAATCTCACTGTGTATGTCCATTGTCAAAATCGGTCTCACCGAGTTTAGGCAATCGGTACTACCGAGATTACAATGCAAACTCTCTGGATAACTCATTACCAAAATCGGTCCAACCGAGTTTAGTAATCGGTCCCACCGAGTTTGCCTGACCAACTCTCTGGTTAGCTAATTACCAAATCGGTCTCACCAAGTTTGTGTAATCGGTCTCACCGAGATTACGTTATGCCAAAACCCTAACCATATCGGTCCTACCGAGATGCATGTCAGTCCCACCAAAAAACACTAACGGTCACTAGGTTTACCTTTTCGGTCCGACCGAGTTTGTTGATTCGGTCCCACCGAGATTGGTAAATTGTGTGTAACGGTTGGATTTTAAGTGGAGGCTATATATACCCCTCCACCTCCTCTTCATTCATGGAGAGAGCCATCAGAACACATCTACACTTCCAACTCATATGTTCTGAGAGAGAACCACCTACTCATGTGTTGAGACCAAGATATTCCATTCCTACCATATGAATCTTGATCTCTAGCCTTCCCCAAGTTGCTTTCCACTCAAATCTTCTTTCCACCAAATCCAAATCCTGTGAGAGAGAGTTGAGTGTTGGGGAGACTATCATTTGAAGCACAAGAGCAAGGAGTTCATCATCAACACATCATTTGTAACTTCTTGGAGAGTGGTGTCTCCTAGATTGGCTAGGTGTCACTTGGGAGCCTCCGACAAGATTGTGGAGTTGAACCAAGGAGTTTGTAAGGGCAAGGAGATCGCCTACTTCGTGAAGATCTACCGCTAGTGAGGCAAGTCCTTCGTGGGCGATGGCCATGGTGGGATAGACAAGGTTGCTTCTTCGTGGACCCTTCATGGGTGGAGCCCTCCGTGGACTCGCGCAACCGTTACCCTTCGTGGGTTAAAGTCTCCACTAACGTGGATGTAGGATAGCACCACCTATCCGAACCACGGGAAAAACATCCGTGTCTCCAATTGCGTTTGAATTCTCCAAACCCTTCACTTTACATTCTCGCAAGTTGCATGCTTTACTTTCCGCTGCCTATATACTCTTTGCATGCTTGCTTGATATGTATTGTATGTGCTGAAATTGTGCCTAAAACTTCACTCAAACCAAAAAGGCTTGAAAACTGCAACTTTAGTACTAAGTGTTTAATCATCCCCCCCCCCTCTAGACACACCTACTTCTAGATCCTACAGGCCCAGGGCCTTTGCCTGTAAATAAGACTAGCCATCCCTGGAGTAGGAACAACGAATGAACGAACGGGGACGAATCAATCGGCAAACAAACAAAAAGAGAGAGAGAAGGGCGACTGAACTCCCCTAGCAGTTCATCGCCCCAGCTAAGAACAGGGCCTCGCGAGGCAGTTCTTCCTTGTATTGTTCATCATCAGCCCAAGAGGCAATCCACCACACCACACACTGGAGTAGGGTATTACACCACATCGGTGGCCCGAACCAGTATAAACTCTGTGTCTCTTGTGCTGCGTTCTTGATAGCTCAGATCCTTGCGAGGCGGAGGGGTATGGATAGGTAGGAAGCGTAATCTCCGCACGCACCCCAGAGTTCGAACCTCAAGGGTCTGCCGGAACCCTAAATCCGAAAAATGGCCAGACTGGAGAATTGCCTTGAGAGGCTGCTTTGTACTTCCGTTGCGAGAGCCGCCGTATGCTCCTCCATTCGGAGAGAGCGTTTGGTGTTTCCGTTGACCGTAATGACTCCTCGAGGGCCTGTCATCTTGAGCTTGAGGTATGCGTAGTGCGGCACTGCATTGAACTTTGCGAATGCGGTTCGCCCGAGTAGTGCGTGATAGCCACTGTGGAACGGGACTATGTCGAAGATTAACTCCTCGCTTCGGAAATTATCCGGAGATCCGAATACCACTTCAAGTGTAACTGAGCCTGTACAGTTGGCCTCTACACCTGGAATGACGCCTTTAAAGGTCGATTTAGTGGGTTTAATCCCCGAGGGATCGATGGCCATTTTTCGCACTGTATCCTGGTAAAGCAGGTTCAGGCTGCTGCCGCCGTCCATAAGGACTCTAGTGAGGTGAAATCCGTCAATAATTGGATCTAGGACCAATGCGGTGAATCCACCATGACAGATGCTAGTGGGGTGGTCCCTTCGATCAAAAGTGATCGGGCAGGAGGACCATGGGTTGAACTTTGGGGTGACTGGCTCCGTCGCGTATACGTCCCTTAGCGAACGCTTCCGCTCCCTCTTGGGGATTTGGGTTGCGTATATCATGTTCACCGTCCGCACTTGTGGGGGGAAGCCCTTCTGTCCACTATTGTTCGGCGGCCGGGGCTCTTCCTCGTCGTCGCTATGTAGCCCCTTGTCTCTTCTTTCGGCATTTAACTTGCCTGCCTGCTTGAACACCCAACAATCCCTGTTGGTGTGATTGGCTGGTTTTTCGGGGGTGCCATGTATCTGGCATGAGCGGTCGAGTATTCGGTCCAAACTGGACGGGCCCGGAGTATTTCTTTTGAATGTCTTTTTCCGCTGACCGGGTTTAGAGCCTCTAAATCCGGCATTAACTGTCGTATCCTCAGCATTGTCGCCGTTAATGCGGCGCTTTTGCTTGTTGCGACGCGACCTGCCACTGCTATCCTTGGTATCCGAATTACCAGGGCTCTTGGTCATGTTATTGCTGCGAGCTAGCCAGCTGTCTTCTCCCGTGCAAAAGCGGGTCATAAGTGTCGTGAGGGCTGCCATAGATTTCGGCTTTTCCTGTCCTAGGTGCCGTGCAAGCCACTCGTCGCGGGTGTTATGCTTGAAGGCTGCTAGGGCCTCTGCGTCCGGACAGTCGACGATTTGATTTTTCTTGGTTAGGAACCGTGTCCAGAATTGTCTGGCCAATTCCTCTGGCTGCTTAATTATGTGGCTTAGGTCATCGGCGTCTGGTGGTCGCACATAAGTGCCCTGGAAATTGTCAAGGAATGCGGCTTTCAGGTCCTCCCAACAACCAATTGATTCTGTTGGCAAGCTGTTAAGCCAATGCCAAGCTGGTCCTTTAAGCTTGAGTGGGAGGTATTTGATGGCGTGTAGGTCATCACCATGGGCCATGTGGGTATGAAGGAGATAGTCCTCGATCCATACCGCAGGATCTGTTGTGCCATCGTATGATTCGATGTTCACGGGTTTGAAACCCTTGGGGATTTGATGATCCATTACTTCATCTGTGAAGCATAGTGGGTGTGCGGCGCCTCTGTATTGGGCTATATCATGACGCAGCTCGAACGAGCTTTGTCTACTGTGTTCGGCCCGGCCGGATTTACTATATTCGGCGTGATGATTACCGTCTCATGCCATGGGGCGCCCACGCGATCCGTAGATCGATCTTGTTTGCCTTGCCTTGTCCTCCAATATATCTCGCAGGTCTGGCGCATTTCCCCGTGCCTTGGTATTTTTTGAGCATCGTCGGGGTGTGTCTTGAACGGAGGGCCGTGAGGCCTCTCTGTCACGGCCACGAGGTGGCCAATCGGCCACGTCATGCGTTGGTGATGTAGGTTTAGGTGCTTCCTCCTCTAATCGGGGTAGCAGCCTGCGCTTTGGGTAGCTCTTGGAGGGGCGTTCGAGTTCATACTCTTCGGCCGCAAGGACTTCAGTCCATCTGTCGGCTAGCAAGTCTTGATCAACTCTAAGCTGTTGTTGTCTTTTCTTGAGGCTGCTCGCCGTGGCCATAAGCCTGTGTTTGAAACGCTCTTGTTCGACGGGATCCTCTGGCACGACAAATTCATCATCGTCGAGGCTTGCCTCGTCTTCGGGGGGAGGCATGTAATTATAGTCCTCCATCTCTTTGTCTGTCGCTCTCTCATGAGCGCTGGCTTTTCCATCCTCCTGTGCAGAATCCTGCTGGAGGGGGTTGTCTTCGGCACTGTCCGGGGTGTTATTATCTCCTGTGCCGGAATCACCGTTTTTGCTTTGGCGGGATTTCTAGCAGCGCCGCTGACGCTGGCGTTTAGGCTGCTTCTTGGAGGGGTCATCCTCCACTGTTCCATCGCCGTTGCCTTCTTTTGGGGTGTCCATCATGTATATGTCATATTACGAGGTGGCTTTCCAGTGCCCTATAGGCGCTGGTTCCTGTTCGTCTCCTACATCGTCGTCCATACCGTCAATGTCTTCGGAGTCGAAGTCGAGCATGTCGGTTAAATCATCGACAGTGGCTACGAAGTGGGTGGTGGGTGGGCTTTGAGTTTCTTCGTCATCCGCATCCCAACCTTGCTGACCATAGTCCGGCCAGGACTCTCCTGATAAAGAGAGAGATTTTAGTGAGTTCAGAATATCGCCGAAGGGCGAGTGCTGAAAGATATCCGCGGTGGTGAATTCCATGACCGGTGCCCAATCGGATTCGATTGGCAAGGGCGCGGGGGGCTCGGAGTCCGGAGAGGAGTCCGGCACCTTGGAGCCACGGGCCTCGCAGAGAATAGGGATGGTGTTCGGCTCGATCGCCGTAGAGATTGCAACCCCCGAGGCGGTGTCCAACCACTCCTCCTCGATTGGCGCAGTCGGCTCCGAGCTAAGGGTCGGAGCGGACATGGGTGCGGCCTCCAAGGCACTGTCCGGCAGCAGAGCTAGATCATGCCCTTCGCGACAGTGCGGTGCGCCCGGCTATGGCTCGAATCCGTCGAAGATCAAGTCTCCGCGGATATCAGCCGTGTAGTTCAAGCTTCCAAATCTGACCTGATGGCCAGGGGCATAGCTTTCGATCTGCTCCAGATGGCCAAGCGAATTAGCCCGTAGTGCAAAGCCGCCGAATACGAAGATCTGTCTGGGGAGAAAAGTCTCGCCCTGGACCGCATCGCTGTTGATGATCATAGGAGCCATCGGACACAGAGGAACTCTCAATGAAAGCACCAATGTCGGTGTCAAAACTGGTGGATCTCGGGTAGGGGGTCCCGAACTGTGCGTCTAGGCGAATGGTAACAGGAGACAAGGGACACGATGTTTTTACCCAGGTTCGGGCCCTCTCGATGGAGGTAAAACCCTACTCCTGCTTGATTAATATTGATGATATGGGTAGTACAAGAGTAGATCTACCACGAGATCAAGGAGGCTAAACCCTAGAAGCTAGCCTATGGTATGATTGTTGTTCTATGGACTAAAACCCTCCGGTTTATATAGACACCGGAGAGGGCTAGGGTTACACAGAGTCGGTTACAATGGTAGGAGATCTACATATCCGTATCGCCAAGCTTGCCTTCCACACCAAGGAAAGTCCTATCTGGACACGGGAGGAAGTCTTCAATCTTGTATCTTCATAGTCCGGGAGCCCGGCCAAAGGTCATAGTTCGGCTATCCGAACACCCCCTAATCCAGGACTCCCTGTCACACCCTGATTTTCATGCCACAACACTTAAGCTAATAAATCATGATAAAATGTGGTTTGACAAAAACTTTTGAGTGTTTTGTCTTTGCTTTGATTGAATGTTTGACAATTGTTTGCAAGTGCTCTAAAAATCAAATAAATCCTCCAACTCTTATACTTCTTCTCCTTGATCCAAAACCTTTTCCCAATGATCATGCCATGTGTATAGTGCAATATAGTATTTTCTTACAAAAATAATTTGGCCAAAAAGTATTTTCAAAAATTAGTTTTCAAAAAACCCCTGAATTGAGGATTGCACTACAAGTACTCAATTAAGGGCAGTAAAAATCTTTCCAAAAATATTTTTGACTCCTATTAGATATAGGTTACCCAGAAACCACAACAATATAATTTTAGAAGTTATTTTACTATTTTATTTAAAGGATTTTTCTTAGGGCCAGAAATGGTCTTTAATAGGTTAAAATTATTTTAAAGCTTTAGAAATATTTGAGAAAAATTAGGGAGACTCAATGGACATATATATTCCATATATATGAGTTTCAACACATGGTCATGATCAAAATATTGGACAAAAGCTCCCAAAACCATTTTTGCTCATTTCAAGGATTTGAAATATTTCTATAAGAAGTATTTTCAAATAAATCCAGGAAAATTCTAACATGTCACATATGACATTTTTGATGATCTTGCCAAGTACCATGTCATGGAGAACAGTATAACCCCATGAAACCCTCTCAAAACAACTTCTGTCCTTTTTCAAGTTTGAACATTTTTGCACTGTCAAACATGTCCAAATGATCTCAAACTTGGTGCACATGCTCAAATGGTGTAATAATGCATCTAGACCAAATGGCACAAGTTGGAGAGAATTTTATCTTGATCAAAGTATCCCAAAACCCTCTCTAACCAGAATCAAATTTGAACAAGTTTGTACTTCCAACTTTTTCTCCTTGACCCCAACTTTTGTGAGCATGTTAAAATCCTCAAATGACGACACTACACCAAGTGGTGCATCAAGGAGAATAGATTTGCATTTCTAAATCTTGGCAAAGCCATTTCTGCTGATCTCTAGGGTTTACCAAAGTTACATTGGCTACTTGGTCCAAATGAGCTCAAACTTGGTGGAGCACACTGTTTCTAAGTGCCATCCCATCCTGTTAATTCTCATGCCAAATGGAATCCTTTTCCTTGCCCAAACAAGCAACAAACACCTTCTGCAAAATTTCCAAAACCACCTTTTTGACCACTTCCACTGATCTCCATGACCCTATCTTTTTACCACAGCCCCTCCTAGACCTCCTCTACCTCCAGTAACAATGGTTGCATCTCAGCTCAATGATTGAGCGGTGAAACCACCTCATTTACCCCTCTGGAAAGCCCCTGCGCCCCTCTTCCTCACCTCCCTCCTCACTCCAGTGGATCCCCAGGGCATCCAATGCCATATCCACATTGTTTACTCCCCCTTGCAGCTGCCAGACACAAGTGGGCGCGTGAGGACGCGAGAAAAAGCCGAGGGTACCGGCCATTTGCGCGCTCTGGAGCACGTCAGCGTGCTCCCAACCGTTGACGCCGCGTCCCCCGACCACCTCGAGCCTCCCCCTTGCGCCAGTCGAGGTGCCTCGACGTCCGCAACACACCACCGTGCGGGCCCCCTCGTCTCCCCCTCTCTCTCACCTCCTAAGGTGCGCGCCCAGGGCCGCCCAGCTCAGCCAATGCCCGGCCTCGCATGCGCGAGCACCAGGGCCTTGCCCCGCTCTCTCTCACTCTTCCTGGCACCCTACGCGACTCCCACGAACGCCGTAGACAGCTCCTCTCCCTCCCTCCTGGCCTCCCGAGCCGTTGCCGCGGCCACCCGTGCGCCGCGTCCACGGTGAGCTACGGATCGGCTATTTAAGGCCACCCCCGAGCCCCCTCTCTACTCCTTTGGCTCACTCTCCCTCTCGTGCACCCCTGGACAAACCCACACCCCTCCCCATGTCTTTCGTTCACCCCAATGGCGGGAGCGCCGCCGTCGGGCTCCGCCTAAATCCGGGCTATCCCGAGCCTCTCCTCTCTCCCTAGCGACTCCAGTACTCTCATACCACCACCTCGAGGCCCTCCATCACCGTCGTTCATCCCCGGGAACGCCACACGCTCGTGGCCGAAGATGGCCGACAGCCTCCTCCGCGGCCACCCAAGCCATCGCTGCTGCAGCCCTCCACGGCGTGCGTGCAGCACATGAATGGGTGCGGCGTGGCCTCCTGAGCACGCCGGTGGGCGGAGCGTCGCCGGAGACGCTCTGTAGCCCCGGCAATCGCTGGCGGGAGCCGCTCCTCCCCGCGGCCGGAGCGCGCGCGGGAGGTTGAAGGCGACCTGTAACTGGGGCCCGCGCGTCAGCGACCCAGTGGGCGGGCCCTCGCCGTTTAAGTGGAAACGGCTTCGGTGAAGACGCCTTCGACGTCGCCCGTCGCCCGCGTGGCCGAGCCATTGGGCCGGCCCACTGCTATTTCCCGCCCTGTGCGCAGGATAAGGGTAAAACCCTTTCCCTTTTCTTTTTCTTTTTCCAGTCAACTTCAAAAATCCATAAACAATTCAATTTAACTCCAAATTTGATGATTCAAATTTCTAGTAGTTTCTAAATTCATTTCCTATCACATGGTGCTATTTGCACATTTTTACAGAAATATTTCTTTCACAAATAATTATAGAATCCCATTTTTCCATTTCTGTCTTAAACTTTAGAAAATCACAGAGAGCCCATTTTCAATCCAAATTCCATGATTCAAATTCCTAGGTGTTCCTAAGTTCATAACTTAGTTTATGAAAAAATTTATTAATACTTTCTGTACCACATAAATTATTGAGCCATTTCTTCATATTTACCAACTTTGCAAATTCATAGGAAATTCATTTGAACTCCAAATCCAGTGAAACCAATTCCTGGATGCTTCTAAAATCATCCTTTGTTAAATGGGTGCCTTTGCTCATTTTTCAAAAATATGTTTCTGTACACTTCTTGCAATCCCATAAAACCCTTGATTCCATCATATCGAAATGTTTAGAAATATCCATTGATCCACTTCCAATGAAACCACTTTGGTCATTCCTCATATGACCAGGGGTATCCAATAAAAAATCAACTTCATATTTTTAGAGCACTTTTATTTTCTGCCTTGTTGTGTTGCTTATATGATTGTTTCGACGTTAGTTGACGAAGTAGACGGAGTACTTAGAGAAGGACCAGAAGATCTCAAGACTCTCATAAACCAGGCAAGCAGCCCTTTGACCATGTTTATGAAACACTTTTTATGCATGTCATATAGCACTTTATTAGTGTTGCTTCGAAATCATGATGAGATGGTAACCACTTTGGTGGGTTGCCTCCGTTACTTCCTCATTGATACTTGCATTGTGCATGACCCTACCTCCTTATGAGGGTTGTGCCGGTGGGAGTAGATAGGATGCTAAAGTAGTTGCTACGCAAAAAGGGACGGGAACATGCATAGTGATGGAGTCAAAGTATTTTCAAAGGACTTTTCGAAAACCCCGTCGGGTGCCACTTATGCCCGAGGGAGATGATGAGTTGGGTAGCCACTTGATGACAAAGTGGTGTACCGAGGCAAGTGTGCGTGTTGTTTTCAAAAATAGATTGGTTTAAGTTGCGACTGTTATTCCAACCTTACATGCGCAACCACTCTACCCTTATATGGGAAAGGGCATTATTGATTACCTAGGCCGATACTAGCTTGGAGCCCGCATTACTAGTGACGGGAGATTTGTTGGTGCGCTCTCTCGGGACGGGGTCGTGCCAGGTAGGGCGGCCATGACTGTTTTTACAGGGCACCGGATACACCGTTGTGTCCCCTCTCAGATGTTAAGATCTCGAGCAAGTCTCGTATGATGTACATCGTGAGGATACGGAGCAAGGAGTGGACTCCTTGTTAGTGTCGTCTAGGGAAAGGTAGTGATCGGGTGCTTACCCCGGGTACTTGAGGTATCGCGGGTCGTGGATGACACGGAAGTTCCCCGGATCTTGTGGGTAAAGTGTGCAACCTCTGCAGAGTGTAAAACTATTCGAATAGCCGTGTCCACGTTCAAGGACAGTTGGGTAACCGCTCTTGGGCTACGTCCACTTGTTTACAAACCAGGATGTGTGTTTGGATAAGTAGGAAGAACTACTTGGGTCAAGTCAAGGACTTGACATGATTGAGTTGGGTTGGTGCCCACTCTATTTATGTTGATATCTGTTGCATGTCCTCTTGGTTACTTAAATTCTCCTGATGCATGTCTTACAAGTTGTTGAACATGTCATTGCACTCAAAACTAGCTTTCTGCAAAAATTTACCTATATCATGCATTGTTGTATCTTGAACCAAAACATGGGTTGCTTGCGAGTACATTCAAAGTACTCATTGGCTTGCCACTGGTTATTTTATTGGCCAGGCATAAAAGAACAAGATATGATGAAGAATACTTCGGTGACGAACATGCGAGCTAGGACGCTTCCCAGTCAGAATGCCTGTAGGGTTAAGGCAGATGGCATGGGTCCAAGTTATCGACGAAGATTTCCGCTGCAATGTTATACTCAAGACTTGACCATAATGGTCCTACTTGTGTAATACGGTATGTATGGATGTAAGACTCTTGTTATTCAGCTTCTGTGTGTTCAGTGAGCATTGATCTCTGGGATCACTGTACACGTGCGTTCGGTGATCACGACTTATGAGTCGGGGTCCCCACAGAGCTGATATCAGAGCCATCCTGACTGTAGGAAGCCTTAGTTAGCATGGTCGTTAGTTAGGGTAAAACTATTTCCAAAACTACTACTAGTTTTCAAAACTATCTATACTTCTCTTCCCTTCTCAGTTTTTCAAAAACTAAGGTATACTTTCCTTATTGATCTCTTCCCCTTCAAAACGTTTGGTCGCTAGAACCCTTATGCCCCTGACCACTGGGTTCCTTGTAAACCTCGTGGATAATCTAGAAGGAAGATGCCTTGCCAGACATTCACCCACATCTCTTGAACACAAGATTGGCGACATCACAACAAGACGATATCAATAGAAGATACATCCTCGAGGGATGAGGACCTGAAGGCCCAGGAGATGGTGACACCCTTGACACTGCCCCAAGATGATGCAACCTTAGCCTACGACGATCAGGGCATAGGATATGCAAGATCATGATATACATCGCTAATAGGGTAACCCTGTCACTACCGTTGTTGTATCGGCGACCACCGGTGGATGAGGACCTAGCCATTTGGTCCGCCTCACTATAGTGAGCAGGAAAACGGTTCTCTTCATCCCCCGCTCTCGGTGACGATATTGTCAACAATGTGTTCGACGGATTGGACCTCTATATGCCTTGTTAATGTCATTGCATAAAGGATTACCTACTTGGAACTGCCGACACCTTAAAAAGGCAAAAGCGATCATCATGATTAAGAGGACAAGAGAAGACCAAGTCAATGCCAGCTACGAGGAGCCACCTTCACCCCATCATCTCATCAGGCGAGAAGTGTTGAAGATTCTTCAGGCCAACCCGGATCATTTCATCAAACAACTGCAAAACACGTAGTGACACCTGAGGAAAAATCCAGAAGACTGCATGAGGCACGAAGTAAAGCACGACTGCTTAGTCCGAGATGTTGGAAATATGCCCTAGAGGCAATAATAAAAGGATTATTATATTTCCTTGTTCATGATAATTGTCTATTGTTCATGCTATAATTGTATTGTTCGGAAATCATAATACATGTGTGAATACATAGACCACAATGTGTCCCTAGTAAGCCTCTAGTCGACTAGCTCGTTGATCAATAGATAGTCATGGTTTCCTGACTATGGACATGGGGATGTCATTGATAACGGGATCACATCATTAGGAGAATGATGTGATGGACAAGACCCAAATCTAAGCATAGCACAAAAGATCGTATAGTTCGTTTGCTAGAGCTTTTCTGAATGTCAAGTATCATTCCTTGGACCATGAGATTATGCAACTCTCGGATGCCGTAGGAATGCTTTGGGTGTATCAAACGTCACAACGTAACTGGGTGACTATAAAGGTGCACTACAGGTATCTCCGAAAGTATCTGTTGGGTTGGCATGAATCGAGACTGGGATTTGTCACTCCGTGTGACGGAGAGGTATCTCTGGGCCCACTCGGTAAGACATCATCATAATGAGCTCAATGTGATCAAGGTGTTGTTCACGGGATGATGTGTTACGGGAACGAGTAAAGAGACTTGCCGGTAACGAGATTGAACAAGGTATCGGTATACCGACGATCGAATCTCGGGCAAGTATCGTACCGATAGACAAAGGGAATTGAATACGGGATTGATTAAGTCCTCGACATCGTGGTTCATCCGATGAGATCATCGAGGAGCATGTGGGAGCCAACATGGGTATCCAGATCCCGCTGTTGGTTATTGACCGGAGATCGTCTCGGTCATGTCTGCATGTCTCCCGAACCCGTAGGGTCTACACACTTAAGGTTCGGTGACGCTAGGGTTGTTAAAGATATTAGTATGCAGCAAACCGAAGGTTGTTCAGAGTCCCGGATGAGATCCCGGACGTCAGGAGAGGTTCCGGAGTGGTCTGGAGGTAAAGAATTATATATAGGAAGTGTCGTTTCGGCCATCGGGAATGATCTGGGGGTCGCCGGTATTGTACCGGGACCACCAGATGGGTCCTGGGGGTCCACCGGGTGGGGCCACCCATCCCGGAGGGCCCCGTGGGCTGAAGTGGGGAGGGAACCAGCCCATAGTGGGCTGGAGCGCCCCCCCATGGGCCTCCCCCCTGCGCCTAGGGTTGGAAACCCTAGGGCAGGGGGCGCACCACATGGCTTGGGGGGCAAGCCTCCCCCCATGGCCGCCGCCCCCCTGGAGATGGATCTCCAGGGCCGGCGCCCCCCCCCTAGGGGGCCTATATAAAGGGGGGAGGGAGGGAAGCCACACCTTGCAGCCTTGGCGCCTCCCTCTAACCGTTACACCTCTCCCTCTCTCCGTAGTTGCTTGGCGAAGCCCTGCTGGAACTCTGCTGCATCCACCACCACGCCGTCGTGCTGCTGGATCTTCATCAACCTCTCCTTCCCCCTTGCTGGATCAAGAAGGAGGAGATGTTTTCCTGACCATACGTGTGTTGAACGCGGAGGTGCCGTCCGTTCGGCGCTGGTCATCGGTGATTTGGATCACGACGAGTACGACTCCATCATCCTCGTTCTTCTTGAACGCTTCCGTTGCGATCTACAAGTGGTATGTAGATGCTCTCCTATCCCCTCGTTGCTAGAATACTCCATGGATAGATCTTGGTGATGCCTAGGAAAATTTTAATTTCTGCTACGATCCCCAACAGTGGCATCATGAGACAGGTTTATGCGTCGTTTCTATGCACGAGTAGAACACAAAGTAGTTGTGGGCGTCGAATTGTCAATTCTTCTTGCCGTTACTAGTCCTATCTTGGTTCAGCGGTATTGTGGGATGAAGCGGCCCGGACCAACCTTACACGTACGCTTACGTGAGACCGGTTCCACCGACTAACATGCACTAGTTGCATAAGGTGGCTGGCGGGTGTCTATCTCTCCCACTTTAGTTGGATCGGATTCGATGAACAAGGTCCTTATGAAGGGTAAATAGAGATTGACAATTCACGTTGTGGTTTTAACGTAGGTAAGAAACGTTCTTGCTAGCAACCTATAACAGCCACGTAAAAACTTGCAACAACAATTAGAGGACGTCTAACTTGTTTTTGCAGCAAGTGCTTTGTGATGTGATATGGCCAGAAGTTGTGATGAATCATGTATGTGATGTATGAGATGATCTTGTTATTGTAATAGGAATCACGACTTGCATGTCGATGAGTATGACAACCGGCAGGAGCCATAGGAGTTGTCTTTATTTATTTATGACCTGCGTGTCAACTTAAATCGTCATGTAATTACTTTACTTTATTGCTAAAGCGTTAGCCATAGTAGTAGAAGTAATAGTTGACGTGACAACATCACGAAGACACGATGATGGAGATCATGATGATGGAGATCATGGTGTCATGCCGGTGACGACGATGAACATGGCGCCCCGAAGATGGAGATCAAAGGAGCGAAATGATGTTGGCCATATCATGTCACTATTTGATTGCATGTGATGTTTATCATGTTTTTACATCTTATTTGCTTAGAATGACGGTAGCATAAATAAGATGATCCCTCGTTAAAATATCAAAAATGTGTTCTCCCTAACTGTGCACCGTTGCTAAGGTTCGTCGTTCCGAAGCACCACGTGATGATCGGGTGTGATAGGTTCTTACGTTCGCATACAACGGGTGTAAGCCAAATTTACACACGCAATACACTTAGGTTGGATTGACGAGCCTAGCATGTACAGACATGGCCTCGGAACACGGAGGACCGAAAGGTCGAACATGAGTCGTATAGAAGATACGATCAACATGGAGATGTTCACCGATGATGACTAGTCCGTCTCACGTGATGATCGGACACGGCCTAGTTGACTCGGATCATGTATCACTTAGATGACTAGAGGGATGTCAAATCTGAGTGGGAGTTCATTCATTAATTTGATTAGATGAACTTAATTATCATGAACTTAGTCTAAATCTTTACAATATGTCTTGTAGATCAAATGGCCCACGGTAATGTCACCCTCAACTTCAACGCGTTCCTAGAGAAAACCAAGCTGAAAGATGATGGCAGCAACTATTCGGACTGCGTACGGAACCTGAGGATCATCCTCATAGTAGCCAAGAAAGATTATGTCCTAGAAGCACCGCTAGGTGAAGCACCATTCCCAGAAAACCAGGACGTTATGAACGCCCATCAGTCACGTACTGATGATTACTCCCTCGTTCAGTGCGGCATGCTTTACAACTTAGAACCGGGGCTCCAAAAGCGTTTTGAGCAACACGGAGCATATGAGATGTTCGAGGAGCTGAAATTGATTTTCCAAGCTCATGCCCGGGTCGAGAGATATGATGTCTCTGACAAGTTCTTTAGCTGTAAGATGGAGGAAAATAGCTCTGTCAGTGAACACATACTCAAGATGTCTGGGTTGCACAACCGCTTGACTCAGCTGGAAGTTAATCTCCCAGATGAGGCGGTCATTGACAAAATCCTTCAGTCGCTCCCACCTAGCTACAAGAGCTTCATGATGAACTACAATATGCAGGGGATGGAAAAGACCATTCCCGAGTTGTATTCAATGCTGAAATCTGTAGAGGTGGAGATCAAAAAGGAACATCAAGTGTTGATGGTGAATAAAACCACTAAGTTCAAGAAAGGCAAGGGTAAGAAGAACTTCAAGAAGGACGGCAAGGAGGTTGCCGCGCCTGGTAAATCAGTTGCCAGGAAGAAGTCAAAGAATGGACCCAAACCTGAAACTGAGTGCTTTTATTGCAAGGGAAATGGTCACTGGAAGCGGAATTGCCCCAAGTACTTAGCAGATAAGAAGGCCGGCAACACTAAAGGTATATGTGATATACATGTAATTGATCTGTACCTTACCAGTGCTCGTAGTAGCTACTGGGTATTTGATACCGGTGCCGTTGCTCATATTTGTAACTCAAAACAGGAGCTGCGGAATAAACGGAGACTGGCGAAGGACGAGGTGACGATGCGCGTCGGGAATGGTTCCAGGGTCGATGTGATCGCCGTAGGCACGCTACCTCTACATTTACCTACGGGATTAGTTTTGAACCTCAATAATTGTTATTTAGTACCAAGTTTGAGCATGAACATTGTATCTGGATCTCGTTTAATGCGAGATGGCTACTCATTTAAATCCGAGAATAATGGTTGTTCTATTTATATGAGTGATATGTTTTATGGTCATGCTCCGATGGTCAATGGTTTATTCTTAATGAATCTCGTGCGTGATAATACACATATTCATAGTGTGAATACCAAAAGGTGTAAAGTTGATAACGATAGTCCCACATACTTGTGGCACTGCCGCCTTGGTCACATTGGTGTCAAGCGCATGAAGAAGCTCCATACTGATGGACTTTTAGAGTCTCTCGATTATGAATCATTTGACACGTGCGAACCATGCCTCATGGGCAAAATGACCAAGACTCCATTCTCAGGGACAATGGAGCGAGCAACCAACTTGTTGGAAATCATACATACAGATGTATGTGGTCCAATGAGCGTTGAGGCTCGCGGAGGCTATCGTTATGTTCTCACTCTCACTGATGATTTGAGTAGATATGGGTATGTCTACTTGATGAAACACAAGTCTGAGACCTTTGAAAAGTTCAAGGAGTTTCAGAGTGAGGTTGAGAATCAACGTGACAGAAAAATAAAGTTCTTACGATCAGATCGTGGGGGAGAATATTTAAGTCACGAATTTGGCACACACTTAAGAAAATGTGGAATCGTTTCACAACTCACGCCGCCTGGAACACCTCAGTGTAACGGTGTGTCCGAATGTCGTAATCGCACTCTATTGGATATGGTGCGGTCTATGATGTCTCTTACAGATCTACCGCTATCATTTTGGGGATACGCTCTAGAGACAGCCGCATTCACTTTAAATAGGGCACCGTCTAAATCCGTTGAGACGACACCGTATGAATTATGGTTTGGAAAGAAACCTAAGCTATCGTTTCCGAAAGTTTGGGGTTGCGATGTTTATGTCAAGAAACTTCAACCTGAAAAACTCGAACCCAAATCGGAAAAATGCGTCTTCATAGGATATCCCAAGGAAACAGTTGGGTATACCTTCTACCTCATATCCGAAGGCAAGATCTTTGTTGCCAAGAGCGGGTCCTTTCTAGAGAAAGAGTTTCTCGCGAAAGAAATAAGTGGGAGGAAAGTAGAGCTTGATGAATTACTACCTCTTGAGAATCAGAGTAGCACAGCTCAGGAAAATGTTCCTGTGGTGCCTGCACCGATTAGAGAGGAGGTTAATGATGATGATCAAGATACTTCTGATCAAGCTCCTACTGAACTTCGTAGGTCCACAAGGACGCGTTCCGCACCAGAGTGGTACGGCAACCCTGTCCTGGAAATCATGTTGTTGGACAACGGTGAACCTTTGAACTATGAAGAAGCGATGGCGGGCCCAGATTCCGACAAATGGCTAGAAGCCATGAAATCCGAGATAGAATCCATGTATGAAAACAAAGTATGGACTTTGAATGACTTGCCCGATGATCGGCGAGCCATAGAAAATAAATGGATCTTTAAGAAGAAGACAGACGCTGATGGTAATGTGACCATCTATAAAGCTCGACTTGTCGCTAAGGGTTATCGACAAGTTCAAGGGGTTGACTACGATGAGACTTTCTCTCCTGTAGCGAAGCTGAAGTCCGTCCGAATCATGTTAGCAATTGCCGCATACTATGATTATGAGATATGGCAAATGGACGTCAAAACGGCATTCCTTAACGGCTTTCTTAAGGAAGAATTGTATATGATGCAGCCGGAAGGTTTTGTCGATCCTAAGAATGCTAACAAAGTATGCAAGCTCCAGCGCTCTATCTATGGGCTGGTGCAAGCATCTCGGAGTTGGAACATTTGCTTTGATGAGATGATCAAAGCGTTTGGGTTTATGCAGACTTATGGAGAAGCCTGCGTTTACAAGAAAGTGAGTGGGAGCTCCGTAGCATTTCTCATATTATATGTGGATGACATACTATTGATGGGAAATGATATAGAAATCTTGGAAAGCATAAAGGCCTATTTGAACAAGTGTTTTTCAATGAAGGACCTTGGAGAAGCTGCTTATATATTAGGCATCAAGATCTATAGGGATAGATCGAGACGCCTCATCGGTCTTTCACAAAGTACGTACCTTGACAAGGTTTTGAAGAAGTTCAAAATGGATCAGTCTAAGAAGGGGTTCTTGCCTGTATTGCAAGGTGTGCGATTGAGCACGGCTCAATGCCCGACCACGGCAAAAGATATAGAAGAGATGAGTGTCATCCCCTATGCCTCAGCTATAGGGTCTATTATGTATGCCATGCTGTGTACCAGACCCGATGTAAACCTTGCCGTAAGTTTGGTAGGTAGGTACCAAAGTAATCCCGGCAAGGAACACTGGACAGCGGTCAAAAACATCCTGAAGTACCTGAAAAGGACTAAGGATATGTTTCTCGTTTATGGAGGTGCCGAAGAGCTCGTCGTAAAGGGTTACGTCGACGCTAGCTTCGACACAGATCTGGATGACTCCAAGTCACAAACCGGATACGTGTATATTTTGAATGGAGGGGCAGTAAGCTGGTGCAGTTGCAAGCAAAGCATCGTGGCGGGATCTACATGTGAAGCAGAGTATATGGCAGCCTCGGAGGCAGCACAAGAAGCAGTCTGGGTGAAGGAGTTCATTACCGACCTAGGAGTCATACCCAATGCGTCGGACCCGATGACTCTCTTCTGTGACAACACTGGAGCAATTGCCCTTGCGAAGGAGCCCAGGTTTCACAGGAAGACCAGGCATATCAAGCGTCGCTTCAACTCCATTCGTGAAAGTGTTCAAAATGGAGACATAGAGATTTGTAAAGTACATACGGACCTGAATGTGGCAGATCCGTTGACTAAACCTCTCCCTAGAGCAAAACATGATCAACACCAAAATTCCATGGGTGTGCGATTCACAATGTAACTAGACTATTGCCTCTAGTGCAAGTGGGAGACTGTTGGAAATATGCCCTAGAGGCAATAATAAAATCATTATTATATTTCCTTGTTCATGATAATTGTCTATTGTTCATGCTATAATTGTATTGTTCGGAAATCATAATACATGTGTGAATACATAGACCACAATGTGTCCCTAGTAAGCCTCTAGTCGACTAGCTCGTTGATCGATAGATAGTCATGGTTTCCTGACTATGGACATGGGGATGTCATGGATAACGGGATCACATCATTAGGAGAATGATGTGATGGACAAGACCCAAACCTAAGCATAGCACAAAAGAACGTATAGTTCGTTTGCTAGAGCTTTTCTGAATGTCAAGTATCATTCCTTGGACCATGAGATTATGCAACTCTCGGATGCCGTAGGAATGCTTTGGGTGTATCAAACGTCACAACGTAACTGGGTGACTATAAAGGTGCACTACAGGTATCTCCGAAAGTATCTGTTGGGTTGGCATGAATCGAGACTGGGATTTGTCACTCCGTGTGACGGAGAGGTATCTCTGGGCCCACTCGGTAAGACATCATCATAATGAGCTCAATGTGATCAAGGTGTTGTTCACGGGATGATGTGTTACGGGAACAAGTAAAGAGACTTGCCGGTAACGAGATTGAACAAGGTATCGATTTACCGACGATCGAATCTCGGGCAAGTATCGTACCGATAGACAAAGGGAATTGAATACGGGATTGATTAAGTCCTCGACATCGTGGTTCATCCGATGAGATCATCGAGGAGCATGTGGGAGCCAACATGGGTATCCAGATCCCGCTGTTGGTTATTGACCGGAGATCGTCTCGGTCATGTCTGCATGTCTCCCGAACCCGTAGGGTCTACACACTTAAGGTTCGGTGACGCTAGGGTTGTTAAAGATATTAGTATGCAGCAAACCGAAGGTTGTTCGTAGTCCCGGATGAGATCCCGGACGTCACGAGAGGTTCCGGAGTGGTCCGGAGGTAAAGAATTATATATAGGAAGTGTCGTTTTGGCCATCGAGAATGATCTGGGGGTCGCCGGTATTGTACCGGGACCACCAGATGGGTCCCGGGGGTCCACCGGGTGGGGCCACCCATCCCGGAGGGCCCCGTGGGCTGAAGTGGGGAGGGAACCAGCCCATAGTGGGCTGGTGCACCCCCCCATGGGCCTCCCCCCCTGCGCCTAGGGTTGGAAACCCTAGGGCAGGGGGTGCACCACATGGCTTGGGGGGCAAGCCTCCCCCCCTGGCCGCCGCCCCCCTGGATATGGATCTCCAGGGCCGGCGCCCCCCCTAGGGGGCCTATATAAAGGGGGGGAGGGAGGGCAGCCACACCCTGCAGCCTTGGCGCCTCCCTCTCCCCGTTACACCTCTTCCTCTCTTCGTAGTTGCTTGGCGAAGCCCTGCTGGAACTCTGTTGCATCCACCACCACGCCGTCGTGCTGCTGGATCTTCATCAACCTCTCCTTCCCCCTTGCTAGATCAAGAAGGAGGAGACGTTATCCCAACCGTACGTGTGTTGAACGCGGAGGTGCCGTCCGTTCGGCGCTGGTCATCAGTGATTTGGATCACGACGAGTACGACTCCATCATCCTCGTTCTTCTTGAACGCTTCCGTTTTGATCTACAAGTGGTATGTAGATGCTCTCCTATCCCCTCGTTGCTAGAATACTCCATGGATAGATCTTGGTGATGCGTAGGAAAATTTTAATTTCTGCTACGATCCCCAGCACGAGAACCCCTAGGGTAGGATGAGTCGTGTACCCCCTATGCGTAGTCGAGTCCATATGATGGTTCGAATAGAACCATGACTGTGTGTTTTTGTTTTTATTTGTTTGCGTTTGAAGATAGGTCACTACTTTTGCCCTAGGCAACAAGTACGTGACTATATCACCTGCCTTATTTTGATGTTTGTGTTTGGCCCTTTTGGCACTTGTTTGTTTGCACCTGCACTATAGAACCCCCTTTAGGCATTCCCCTCCTCTATGCTACTTCTCCCTCTCATCCCTCTCATCAACTGAACACAAGAAAGACAATATGCACCAAGGATTCCACCTCGGCGACCAACTAGCACTGAAGACTTTTTGTTGCAGCCTCCTCAACTAAGTGAAACCCCGTAGAGTTATGTTTAACCCTCCAGACTAGAAACCCATTCCTAGACCCTTCGAGACTTCACGAGATACCCCAGCTCGAGTCCTTAACCATGTGATTAACCCATAGAATTGCAAGAGAACCAGTTAAGCCTCTGTAGACCTTGCACAACACTGGGTTCATTATGGAACTAGTGGACATAGTGAACGAGCACATTATCATCCTAAGATAGCACCAAAACTGACGATGCCATAGGGAAGACCAATTTGAGGATATAGGAATAGAGGGAAAATGACTTGATAAGTTTATATCAATGACTTTGAGGAACCATCTGTGACTATTTGGTGGATTATGAGGCTTTCATGTTGGTAGATGAACGTGGTTGGATCATGATTATAGAGTAGCATAGCTTTCCCCTGGATAAATTGGATTTTGTAGGACAATTAGATCACAAGCTGAATTCTTGGAAGTATGAGGATTTGACTTAGCCAGGGGATATTGATAGGAGATAGTTGACATTGTGATAATGACTTGGGGGAATAGATAGGAATCCTCGTTGGACATGAGATTTGGATTCAATAGGTTATCCTAGTGGAGTATGGATGCAGAGTAATTCTACATGGTTCGGGGTAAATTGGATTCAGACTGATGATCTCGATCATGATACCATGTTTCTTGGAGGACAATAAACTAGGAGATTGGATTAATTGTCGGAGTTGTTATAACCTTGACCATAAAGTTTACTTGACCATGATAATGGAAATTGGTGGACTTACTATAGTAGAGACAGCCCTTTCAAGTATTTAGGGACTATAGGACACTAGAAGATTCGTGTGAGACACCATAGACATTGGATTTGTAGAATTAATGGATTAAGTAGCGATTAATGGAAGTTAATGGGCTACTGGAGTTGATCCATAGGAAGGAAACAAGATCTTGGAGTGGCTTATGACGTGTTTCCTTAGGATAGAGATGCTTTATCATGGACCTTGGATCAATAGACTGAGCACTTGGATTGTGGTGAATAAATTCAAGCTTAGCAACTTATATGCTCTACCCATGGATTTTTAGGGGTAGCCATACATACGAGTTTGGGGATTGTAGACATATATGATTTTGGTAGACCTCCTCTCGAGAGTCATGAGGATATGAATAACATGAGTGATGATTGGAGTTGACCTATACGGGATGATTCTTTCGGTAACATGATGTGATTATTTGTAAGACTAGATAGAACGACTGGCATCTCAGAAACTGTGCTCAAGGATGGGATGACAAACGTTTGCTCACACACCAAAATCCTTTAAACCCTTAAGCCCCACCAAGCCACGATATGGTAGGAATCACAACCATGGACTTTGGCTCTAGGACAAGGAAACCTTGGCCAATAAGCAACCATGACCACCACCGATACCCCAACCTACTATATGTACCCCGTGAACAAGTCTTCATGGAATACTTAGACAAGTTAGTTGCCATCTTTCCTTGATGACATACTTGCCTACCGGAAGACGGAAGAAGAATTGTTCAGCTAGTTAGGGAACATCTGAAGATCGCCATGTCCAGGAGGAAGAACTACACCAACCACCATCGTCAAGAAGTAAACCTCCGCATCGAAGACCAGGCATATCAGCAAGCCACTTCTCTCAAGGGAACCAAGCATTTTCATGACAAGGAAACCCACGCCAAGATTCATCGGCCCTCTTCGAGATCACTCCAAGATTCAACAATCCCCTTTTTTGGATCACTCTGAGACGAAGAGTAGACGACTACCAGTTAGAGTTACCGCCTGACTTACCTACTGTCCACAATGCTTTCCCACACGACACCACTCCGGAAATGTTTCCCACTTCCTAACTAGCCCGGTCTCAACAAGTCTATAGATCACCGAGCCATCGACTTCCAGCCCAATATGACATACGCGAGAGACCCCAATTGCAATCTGGATCAAGCAGGACGACAAACACAAAACCACGCCATTGAGTACTTCAAGGTTCAATGGAGCACCAAACGGAAGCAGAAGCAGTATGAGGACGTGAAGACTACCCCAAATCCAAGTTTCTGTATTCCTTTCCTCGCCTAGTTCGGGAATCTCGGGGACGAGATTCTTGTAAGGGGGGTAGGTCTGTCACACCCTGATTTTCATGCCACAACACTTAAGCTAATAAATCATGATAAAATGTGGTTTGACAAAAACTTTTGAGTGTTTTGTCTTTGCTTTGATTGAATGTTTGACTATTGTTTGCAAGTGCTCTAGAAATCAAATAAATCCTCCAACTCTTATACTTCTTCTCCTTGATCCAAAACCTTTTCCCAATGATCATGCCATGTGTATAGTGCAATATAGTAATTTCTTACAAAAATAATTTGGCCAAAAAGTATTTTCAACAATTACTTTTCCAAAAACCCCTGAATTGAGGATTGCACTGCAAGTACTTAATTAAGGGGCAGTAAAAATCTTTCCAAAAATATTTTTGACTCCTATTAGATATAGGTTACCCAGAAACCACAACAATATAATTTTAAAAGTTATTTTACTATTTTATTTAAAGGATTTTTCTTAGGGCCAAAAATGGTCTTTAATAGGTTAAAATTATTTTAAAGCTTTAGAAATATTTGAGAAAAATTAGCGAGACCCAATGGACATATATATTCCATATATATGAGTTTCAACACATGGTCATGATCAAAATATTGGACAAAACCTCCCAAAACCATTTCTGCTCATTTCAAGGATTTGAAATATTTCTATAAGAAATATTTTCAAATAAATCCAGGAAAATTCTAACATGTCACATATGACATTTTTGATGATCTTGCCAAGTACCATGTCATGGAGAACAGTATAACCCCATGAAACCCTCTCAAAACCACTTCTGTCCTTTTTCAAGTTTGAATATTTTTGCACTGTCAAACATGTCCAAATGATCTCAAACTTGGTGCGCATGCTCAAATGGTGTAATAATGCATCTAGACCAAATGGCACAAGTTGGAGAGAATTTTATCTTGATCAAAGTATCCCAAAACCCTCTCTGACCAGAATCAAATTCGAACAAGTTTGTACTTCCAACTTTTTCTCCTTGACCCCAACTTTTGTGAGCGTGTTCAAATCCTCAAATGATGACACTACACCAAGTGGTGCATCAAGGAGAATAGATTTGCATGACTAAATCTTGGCAAAGCCATTTCTGCTGATCTCTAGGGTTTACCAAAGTTACATTGGCTACTTGGTCCAAATGAGCTCAAACTTGGTGGAGCACACTGTTTCTAAGTGCCATCCCATCCTGTTAATTCTCATGTCAAATGGAATCCTTTTCCTTGCCCAAACAAGCAACAAACACCTTCTGAAAAATTTCCAAAACCACCTTTTTGACCACTTCGACTGATCTCCATGACCCTATCTTTTTACCACAGCCCCTCCTAGACCTCCTCTACCTCCAGTAACAATGGTTGCATCTCAGCTCAATGATTGAGGGGTGAAACCACCTCATTTACCCCTCTGGACAGCCCCTGCACCCCTCTTCCTCACCTCCCTCCTCACTCCAGTGGATCCCCAGGGCATCCAATGCCATATCCACATTGTTTACTCCCCCTTGCAGCTGCCAGACACAAGTGGGCGCGTGAGGACGCGAGAAAAAGGCGCGGGTGCGGCCATTTGCGCGCTCTGGAGCACGTCAGTGTGCTCCCGACCGTTGACGCCGCGTCCCCCGACCACCTCGAGCCTCCCCCTCGCGCCAGTCGAGGTGCCTCGACGTCCGCAACACGCCACCGTGCGGGCCCCCTCATCTCCCCCTCTCTCTCACCTCCTAGGGTGCGCGCCCAGGGCCGCCCAGCTCAGCCAATGCCCGGCCTCGCACGCGCGAGCACCAGGGCCTCGCCCCGCTCTCTCTCTCTCTCTCTCTCTCTCTCTCTCTCTCTCTCTCTCTCTCTCTTTTCCTGGCACCCTAAGCGATTCCCACGAACGCCGTAGACAGCTCCTCTCCCTCCCTCCTGGCCTACCGAGCCGTTGCCGCGGCCACCCGTGTGCCGCGTCCACGGTGAGCTACGGGTCGGCTATTTAAGGCCACCCCCGAGCCCCCTCTGTACTCCTTTGGCTCACTCTCCCTCTCGTGCACCCCTGGACAAACCCACACCCCTCCCCGTGTCTTCCGTTCACCGCAATGGCCGGAGCGCCGCCGTCGGGCTCCGCCTAAATCCGGGCTATCCCGAGCCTCTCCTCTCTCCCTAGCCACTCATACCACCACCTCGAGGCCCTCCATCACCGTCGTTAATCCCCGGGAACGCCACGCGCTCGTGGCCGAAGATGGCCGACAGCCTCCTCCGCGACCACCCAAGCCATCGCTGCTGCAGCCCTCCACGGCATTCGTGCAGCACATGAATGGGTGCGGCGTGGCCTCCTGAGCATGCCGGTGGGCGGAGCGTCGCCGGAGACGCTCTGTATCCCCGGCAATCGCCGTCGGGAGCCGCTCCTCCCCGCGGCCGGAGCGCGCGCGGGAGGTTGAAGGCGACCTGTAACTGGGGCCCGCGCGTCAGCGACCCAGTGGGCGGGCCCCCGCCATTTAAGTGGAAACGGCTTCGGCGAAGACGCCTTCGACGTCGCCCATCGCCCGCATGGCCGAGCCATTGGGCCGGCCCACTGCTATTTCCCGCCCTGTGCGCAGGATAAGGGTAAAACCCTTTCCCTTTTCTTTTTATTTTTCCAGTCAACTTCAAAAATCCATAAACAATTCAATTTAACTCCAAATTTTATGATTCAAATTTCTAGTAGTTTCTAAATTCATTTCCTATCACATGGTGCTATTTGCACATTTTTACAGAAATATTTCTTTCACAAATAATTATAGAATCCCATTTTTCCATTTCTGTCTTAAACTTTAGAAAATCACAGAGAGCCCATTTTTTATCCAAATTCCATGATTCAAATTCCTAGGTGTTCCTAAGTTCATAACTTAGTTTATGAAAATTTTTATTAATACTTTCTGTACCACATAAATTATTGAGCCATTTCTTCATATTTACCAACTTTGCAAATTCATAGGAAATTCATTTGAACTCCAAATCCAGTGAAACCAATTCCTGGATGCTTCTAAAATCATCCTTTGTTAAATGGGTGCCTTTGCTCATTTTTCAAAAATATGTTTCTGTACACTTCTTGCAATCCCATAAAACCCTTGATTCCATCATATCGAAATGTTTAGAAATATCCATTGATCCACTTCCAATGAAACCACTTTGGTCATTCCTCATATGACCAGGGGTATCCAATAAAAAATCAACTTCATATTTTTAGAGCACTTTTATTTTCTGCCTTGTTGTGTTGCTTATATGATTGTTTCGACGTTAGTTGACGAAGTAGACGGAGTACTTAGAGAAGGACCAGAAGATCTCAAGACTCTCATAAACCAGGCAAGCAGCCCTTTGACCATGTTTATGAAACACTTTTTATGCATGTCATATAGCACTTTATTAGTGTTGCTTCGAAATCATGATGAGATGGTAACCACTTTGGTGGGTTGCCTCCGTTACTTCCTCATTGATACTTGCATTGTGCATGACCCTACCTCCTTATGAGGGTTGTGCCGGTGGGAGTAGATAGGATGCTAAAGTAGTTGCTACGCAAAAAGGGACGGGAACATGCATAGTGATGGAGTCAAAGTATTTTCAAAGGACTTTTCGAAAACCCCGTCGGGTGCCACTTATGCCCGAGGGAGATGATGAGTTGGGTAGCCACTTGATGACAAAGTGGTGTACCGAGGCAAGTGTGCGTGTTGTTTTCAAAAACGGATTGGTTTAAGTTGCGACTGTTATTCCAACCTTACATGCGCAACCACTCTACCCTTATATGGGAAAGGGCATTATTGATTACCTAGGCCGATACTAGCTTGGAGCCTGCATTAATAGTGACAGGAGAGTTGTTGGTGCGCTCTCTCGGGACGGGGTCGTGCCAGGTAGGGCGGCCATGACTGTTTTTACAGGGCACCGGATACACCGTTGTGTCCCCTCTCGGATGTTACGATCTCGAGCAAGTCTCGTATGATGTACATCGTGAGGATAAGGAGCAATGAGTGGACTCCTTGTTAGTGTCACCTAGGGAAAGGTAGTGATCGGGTGCTTACCCCGGGTACTTGAGGTATCGCGGGTCGTGGATGACACGGAAGTTCCCGAGATCTTGTGGGTAAAGTGTGCAACCTCTGCAGAGTGTAAAACTATTCGAATAGCCGTGTCCACGGTCAAGGACAGTTGGGTAACCGCTCTTGGGCTACGTCCACTTGTTTACAAACCAGGATGTGTGTTTGGATAAGTAGGAAGAACTACTTGGGTCAAGTCAAGGACTTGACATGATTGAGTTGGGTTGGTGCCCACTCTATTTATGTTGATATCTGTTGCATGTCCTCTTGGTTACTTAAATTCTCCTGATGCATGTCTTACAAGTTGTTGAACATGTCATTGCACTCAAAACTAGTTTTCTGCAAAAATTTACCTATATCATGCATTGTTGTATCTTGAACCAAAACATGGGTTGCTTGCGAGTACATTCAAAGTACTCATTGGCTTGCCACTGGTTATTTTATTGGCCAGGCATAAAAGAACATGATATGATGAAGAATACTTCGGTGACGAACATGTGAGCTAGGACGCTTCCCAGTCAGAATGCCTGTAGGGTTAAGGAAGATGGCATGGGTACAAGTTATCGACGAAGATTTCCGCTGCAATGTTATACTCAAGACTTGACCATAATGGTCCTACTTGTGTAATACGGTATGTATGGATGTAAGACTCTTGTTATTCAGCTTCTGTGTGTTCAGTGAGCATTGATCTCTGGGATCACTGTACACGTGCATTCGGTGATCACGACTTATGAGTCGGGGTCCCCGCACTCCCTCCCGAACAATTTTGTTTTAACTTTTGAAAAGTTTGACGTCTGACATTTATTTAAACTTTTGAATTTGAAAAGTTTTTGATCCAACGCGAGATTAGCAACAGTAACCGGGGAGACGTGGCACCGTTAACATGGGATTACTGTAGCGTGATTATCCGGGTGTTACAAAACTCCTCCGCTTCAAGAAATCTCGTCCTGATATTTAGGAGTAGAGGGAAATAGTGCAGGGTATTCATCACGCAGGCGGTCCTCGCGTTCCCAGGTGGCTTCATCTTCGAAATGGTGCGACCACTGGACTTTGAGGAACTTGATCGCCTTCTGACGTGTGCGGCATTCAGATTGGTCGAGAATGCAGACCGGACGCTCTTTATAGGAGAGGTCCTGCTGCAATTCAAGCACTTCATGATCCACTACTCAGATTGGGTCCTTGAAGCAACAACGGAGCTGTGACACATGGAACACATCATGAACCTGAGAAAGGTTCGGCGGAAGCTCCAGTTGATATGCCACTTTTCCACGCCTTTCCAGAATAGTGAATGGGCCAATATAGCGAGGAGCTAGCTTACCCTTGATCCTGAAGCGATGAGCACCCTTCATTGGTGTAACTCGGAGATAAGCCTTTTCGCCAGGTTGATAGACCAAGTCTTTATGTTTACGGTCGTACTGACTCTTCTGACGCAACTGAGCAGTCTTGAGATTCTCGCGAATAATGCGGACTTGTTCTTCAGCATGTTGGATAATATCCGGACCAAAGAGTGGATGTTCCCCAATTTCTGACCATTTCAGAGGGGTTAGGCACTTTTGTCCATATAACACTTCGAAGGGGGCCATCTTCAGACTACACTACAAAAAAAAGACACATCCGTGACATTTTGGGCTGAACAAAAAAAATTTCTGTCATACATATGACACTTCTATGACGACAATTGTGACAAAACCCGGTATCATCAGAGATGTGGTGGGCTCCTACTTCTATGACAAAAAATCATGACAAAAATGGTCTTTTCGTCTTGGGCGGGCCGGAGACGCAGCTGCATGACATTCTTTGGGCTGTCCATGACGGAAAAAATTATGGTAGAAGCGAGGGCGAGGAAAATTTCGGGGAGTTCCCGGTTACGGTGGGAGGTCGGGGGCTGAGCGATGCGTGTTTCTCTCGTAACGTACGCGTGTGTGTGCGAGGCGTTGGCTCTAACTGAACCTGAGCAAGGCGTTGGGCTCTAACTGAACCCGAGCGATTGCACTACAGGCTACGCGTTACTGAACCCAAGCGATCGATCGATGGCTGTTAACTGAACCCGATCGAGCGATTCCTTCGCTACTGCTGCTAACTGAATCCGATCGATTGGATGAACCGTGAGCATTGCGTGGGGGGTTTGAATGAACAGTGAGCGGTGGTGTTGCCTCTGGATGAACAGGACCCCGTGGTGTGGTGGAGGGCTGGATGAACAATAGATGATGGAGGGGTGCCCGTGGAGGGGTGGTTGAACAGGACCCCGTGGTGTGGGGGGCTGGATGAACAGTAGACGGTGGAGGGGTGCCCGTGGAGGGGAGGTTGAACAGGACCCCGTGGTGTGGGGGGGGGGGGGCTGAATGAACAGTAGACGATGGAGGGGTGCCCGTGGAGGGGTGATTGAACAGGACCCCGTGGTGTGGAGGGTTGGATGAACAGTAGACGGTGGAGGGGTGGTTGAACAGTAGCCGGTGGAGTAGCGCGCGGTGGAGGCTGGATGAACAGGAGCCCGTGGATGAACAGTCGCAGGTGGAGGCTGGAGGAGGTCGACGGTGGATGAACAGTAGCCCGTGGAGGCTGGAGGGGGTCGATGGTGGAGATGAACAGTATCCCCTGGAGTCCCGTTTTGCGGTACGCCACACCCCTCCCGACGAACAGGACCCCGTTTCGACCGTAGCGCTCCAACACAAGTCCGTTTCGTCTATTTTGCGGTACGCCACACCCCTCCTGATCAACAGGACCCCCGTTTTGACCGTAGGAGGTCCGTTTCGTCCGTTTCGCGGTACGCCACACCCCTCCCGATCAACAGGACCCCGTTCCGAACGTAGGAGGTCTGTTTCCTCCGTTTTGCAGTACGCTAGGCCTTGTTTCGATCGCCTGTTACGTCCAAGCCCTCCTGATGAACACGACCATGGCTCCCACGCGTTCCATTGCCTCCCGATGAACATGACGCATTCCGTTGCCTCCCCATGAACACAACGCATTCTGTTGCCTCCCCATGAACACAACGCATTCCGTTGCCTCCCCATGAACACGACGACGACGCTGCTTCTCCGTTCCGACCCAGCCATGTACACGAGCCCTGGTCGTACGTATGCGCGAGTAGGCGTTCGAGACCCTGCCCGTGTGTACACATACGTGGCCGTATTTTCTTTCTTGCACCTTGGCCGCTGTACGTACGTGTACATGCTACGTGCGCGCCTCTACTATGACACATGTGCGCCTCTACATCGGCCAGTATATATGTAGGTACACGTTCGCGACCAGAATGACAACGCTACGTACGCTTCGACCAGGCACTACTAGGAAAAGGGCTATAGATAGGTTTGATACTAATGGCGCACCAGGGAAGCAGTGCGCCACTAGTATATACTAATGGCGCACCTGCTCGTGATACGCCATTAGTGTGGAAGACACTAATGGCGCACCAGAAACGGGGTGCGCCACTAGTGTTAAATATTTTTTTCCATTTTTCCATACATACTAATGGCGCATCAAGTCGAAATGCGCCATTACTAGTTCTAACCAGTAATGGCGCACCAGACAGACAGTGCGCCATTAATGTAAAAAAATTATTCTTTTTTTTTTGCAAAACTACTAATGGCGCATCGTTTCACAGTGCGCCATTACTATCGTACCCTTTACATGAGGATTCCCCCCTCCATCTCGATTCCCCCCTCCATCTCGATCTCGATTCCCCCCTCCATCTCGATCTCGATCCCCCTCCATATCTCGATCGCTATCCCCCTTCATCTCGATCTCGATCCCACCCGCACCCTCTCCCGCTAGCTCCACCGCCGCCGACGACCCACCGCACCCTCCCCCGCTCCACCGCCACCGACGAGCACCCTCCCCTGCTCCACCGCCGCCTACGAGCACCCCCCGCACCCTCTCCCGCTAGCTCCACCGCCGCCGACGACCCACCGCACCCCTCCCCCGCTCCACCGCCGCCGACGAGCACCAGCCCCCCGCACCCTCCCCCGCTCCACCACCACCGACGAGCACCCCCCGCACCCTCCCCCGCTCCACCGCCGCCGACGACCCAACCGCACCCTCCCCAGCTCCACCGCCACCGCCGATGATATTTTCAAATAACAAATTTGATGATATTTTTAAAAAAATTGTTTACTGTTTTTATAAAAAATTATTACTGTTTCATATTCATATTCATTTTCTAAAAAGTAATAATAATAAAGTGTAGACTACAATTGTTGTTAAACAACACGTATTACTGTTTTTATAAAAAAATATTACTGTTTCATATTCATATTCATTTAAAAAAACATACTAATGGCGCACCAACGTGGGATGCGCCATTGCTATCTAAAAAAAAGATTTCTAATGGCGCACCGCCGTGGGGTGCGCCATTAGTAAGTTTCCCCCCTAGCTAATTCCTCCCTCTCCCTCGCCAGATCCCCTTCGTCCCTCTCTCCCTCGCCAAATCCACCCGCGCGCTACCCACGATGCCGCCGCCCCGACCCCCGCCGGACTCCACCCCCGCCGCCCCCGCGCCCCCACCCCCGCCGCCCCGACCCACGCCGGACTCCACCCCCGCCTCCCTCACGCCCAGCCTCCCTCGCGCTCTGCGGCTTCCTCATCTTCCTCAACGTCTTCGCCTTCCTCCTCGTCGTCGGCGCCGAGCAGCGACGCAACACTGTACGCCCCCCCCGACCCTCCTCCTCCCCTTGCCCCTCCTCCTCCTCCCCTTGCCCCCCGCCTGCGCCGGGGCTGACGACCCCTTCTCTGTCTCGCAGGACAAGGTCTTCGACGCCTCTACGACACCAACGCCTCCACCGTCACCCGTTGCCTCTGCTTCGCCGTCTTCGCCATCACCCGCTGCCTCCTGCCCCGCCCGCTCGCCGGTTGGTCCGCACCCTGCGCCAAACGACTTGTCGACCTCTCAGGTTCTGCTCTGATCCTTGCTTGCTTGTGTACAAAGGGTGCCCTGGTCGATATTATTTGCTGCATTGACATTGCTATTGTGCTAATCTTTTGGGTTTACTCCACCTCTTTTTCTTTGTCTATTACTTAATTGGTTCCCCCTAAGAAGATTTTTTGTTTGTATAAAGGAGGGTGAGTGAGGAGGGCAGGAGAAATAGATGGATCAATCACAGAGTCAGTGGTTGTTGCATTGCAGTTGCTTGCAAATTAGGTACTAGGTGAGAAGGAGAGCTAAACCAGCAGCAGCAGCAGAGGCAGCTAGGCAGTCAATTAGGAAAGTTGGTGTGCTCTAAGCAAGAGTGTTGAAGTGAAGGATCAGATTTGTAAGTTGGTTTTCTAAGTTAGAGAAAATTTGTGTCAAGTAGCCATCAGGAGGTTCAAGTAGGGGGGTCACCAATCGTAGTCAGCAGTTTATATTGGAGCTTAGTGTACTGAACTCTGAATATTCTTTTTGCAGTTCATCTATGTTTAGGGATTTATAGGCGGTGTCTTTCTTGTGTTTTATACTAGTAGTGTTACCCTTTTTTATTACTAGTAGCCATTAATTAAGATTCCTTTTTTTAGTCATCATGCCTTGTTGCCTCTATGCAAGTTGTGATCATCCAAGCAGAGGAATTATAATTCTTCAGCTCTTCTTCCCCTGTTTCTCCTGTGAACGAACTGCCTCTATGGAACTTGTGATCAACCAATCGCCTTGAGCACTGCTATTGATAGTGACTAGTGACAACTATTAATGATAATGCGCCGCAACTTCATCATCAGTACTGTAATAAAACTACAAGGCACACATAATGCATAGTACTTATGATGATGTGTAAGGGGACATAGCACATGGTCAAATTCAAGGTCCTTATAGGGGTGAAACTTCACTTGTTTTTAGGCTAGTGCAGGGTGTTGCTTTATTATTCTGTCATCATTTGTAACTATGTCACAAATAAATTGTTCCTTCTTCTTTATTTGACAAGTAATGACTTGCAAAGATGATGATCATCTTGCTAGTTTGCTGGGTTTTGTCTCCGACCATTGTGTCGTGATGAATTTGCAGGTACCCCGAGAGGCCCTTGAGATTGCCGGAATGTCGATTAACTTCCGTTCTGGCAAATTCGGGTACTCCATATGTCCTATTTTCAGCAAAGGTCATGCTGAAATTCCTGTGTGTGTGTGTGTAGTTGCTTGTTTTTACTGTAGTTGTGGCTGCTTTCTTCTTGTATCATAAAAATATCTCTTCTGCTGCTTATCAGAGATGGCGGGAAGCAGCCACCGCCGCTCTGCGACACCGCAGTACGAGTTGGATGCTTCCGAGTTCTTCACTATCATACTTGGGACTTCAGTATCATCCATGACGCAGGTATATAAAATGAGAGATCTCCCCTAGCTTCACCCATCTCATTATGATTTCTGTTGTTTGCCTACATCACTCATTGTCCCAAACTGGAGAGGCTGCCTGACAGTTTTAAGAACATGCTGATGGGTGAAGATCCGCCAAATAATGTGAAGGTGCGACAGGCCGGCAGCGGGTTTCGCAGGCTGTGGGATGTGGAGTTGATGATCAAGGGGGGCCACATGTACTTGTCTCGTGGGTGGGAGAAGTTCTACCGTGCCTACGACCTACATCTGGGGTACTTCCTTCTCTTCAGGTACGACGACGATGCCACCACGCTCATCGTGAAGGTGTTCAGCACGACTATGTGTCGCATGCGCTACGCTGAAGATTATGATGCCGGTACGTTTTGCCTCTTCTTATTCCTCTACATTTGGCTTTGTCTCACATTGATTGTTAACGGTCATTGTTGCATTTGGACAGGTAATGGGAGCAGCAGCAGCGACAATGGCTACAGCCAAAGCAGCAGCGACCATGGCTGTAGCGAAAGCAGCAGTGACCATGGCTGTAGCGAAAGCAGCAGCGATTCTGGCAGCAGCATAGACAACAAGAAGGATGATCCGGACTGGAGTGTGGGAGAAGAGGAGCAGAGTGGGGATGAGGAGCTGCAGGATGACCTAGCGCTGGTGGTGGCTGACCAAGGGCAAGAGATGGAGGTGGCTGAGGATGACCTAGCGATGGTCGTGCCTGAAGGTGGCCTCGCGATGGTGGTGGTGCCTGACAATGACCACGCACCAGTGGTGGCGCCGGCGATCCCACAGCTGGGCGACATGACCACGCCAATTCAGGTAGAAGACTACATCCCACTGCCTCCACCGCCTCCACCGCCTCGCCGCTCTTGCCGCATCAGGCTGAGGAAGGAGAAGGAGAAGAACAATGCATGAGAACTGAACGGTGTTGGATGAACAATGTGAAACTTTTGTAATATGTAACGATGGAACTATGGGTTGGCTATGTATGTATATATGATGGAACTTGTGTGTTGGCTATCTATGTATATATGATGGAACTTGTGTGTTGGCTATGATTGTTATATGGATGCTTGTTGTATATCTCATAGGTGAAATAGTGACCTGAGATTAAGAAAAAAATTAAAAAAATTGTTACTAATGGCGCATTACTGTGTGGTGTGCCATTAGTATAGCAAACACTAGTGGCGCACCGTGGGCAAAACTAATGGCGCACTGCCTGGTGCACCATTAGTATACCAGATACTAATGGCGCACCAGTGGTGCGCCATTAGTAAGATATACTAGTGGCGTGCTACTAATGGCGCACTGGTAATGCGCCATTAGTAGGCAAAACTAGTGCGCCATTAGTAGGCCTTTTCCTAGTAGTGAGGTGGGTCCCGATTGTCAGGCACTTCCTTGCGTGCGAAGATGTAGCTGGTGGGTCCCAGCAGTCAGGGGGCGTCCAGTGGGTCCCTGCTGTCAGGTGGAGGAATAATTATTTTGCACGTAATAAGGAGGCACTTCCTTCCTGCGGCCGTGGACCCAGTTGTCAGCCTCTCCACGTACAGTCCATGTCTGATGGAAGCCGTTCCTTGACCACGTTGACCGCGCCGAGAGCACTAGGGCGGTGGACGACCGCGAGGCCTAGGAAGGGAACGACACGGAGTTGGGGAAGACGCGGTAGTGGAAGCCCACGCGGAGAGGAGTATGAGGGTTCACTGGTTCGGCTGCGGTGTGAGGCTGCCGTCGCCGTAGGGCCTGGCCAGCGGTGGAAATAGTAGGGGGCGGTGAGGCCTCCGTGCAAGCACATCCGGCCACGGGAGGCAGGAGCATGCGGCACGACCGGCGCTGCTTTGGGTGGCTGGAGCAAGAAGACCAGAGGTTGAAGAAGCACTACGGCCGTTGGATGGACATCGTACGGTCACTGGAGCTAGAATCGTTTATATTGACTAATTTGACAAAGCCCTCCGTCCCCGTCAACTTAGTAGGCCCACAAGTCAGCCTCCCACCAAGGTGGGTCCCAGCTAGCAGGGGGTATTCATTTTTTGTGCGTAATAAGGAGGCACTTCCGGTGGGTCCGAGCTGACAGTAGGGGGAACAATTTTTTTTCATGAAATATGGTGGCCCGTCGGGTGGGTCCCAGCAGTCAGGGGCAAACGTTTTTTCGTGAAATATTGGTGGGCGTCCGGTGGGTCCCTGCTGCCAGGTGGGGGAATAATTACTTTCCGCGTAATAAGGAGGCACTTCCTTGCGGCTGCCGTGGACCCAGCTGTCAGCCTCTCCACGTACAGTATTCTTCCGATGGAATTCGGTCATTAACCACATTGACCACGCCGCGCCGAGAGCACCACGGCGGTGGACGACGGCGAGGCCTAGGAAGGGGACGACGTGGAGCCGGGGAAGACGCGGCAGTGGATGCCCACACGGAGAGGAGTATGAGGGTTCACTGGTTCGGCTGCGCTGTCGTCGCTGCAGAATAACATGGGGTGTGGGTGAGTGGAGTGGAGGGATGGCCTGGCCAGCGGTGGGAGTAGTATGGGGGCGGTGAGGCCTCCGCGGCAGCACAGTCGGCCACGGGAGGCAGGAGCAGGCGGCACGACCGGCGCTGCTTTGGGCGGCTGGAGCAAGAAGACCAGAGGTTGAAGAAGCACTACGACCGTTGGATGGACATCGTACGGTCAGTCGAGCTAGAATCGTGCATATTGACTAAGTTGACAAAGCCCTTCGTCCCCGTCAACTTAGTAGGCCCACTATACTGGGTCCCAGCTAGCAGGGGGAGTATTCATTTTTTTGTGCGTAATAAGGAGGCACTTCCTTGCGTGCGAAGATATAGCTGGTGGGTCCGAGCTGTCAGCGGTGGTAATGTTTTTTTGTGAAATACAGAGGCCCTTTCGGTGGGTCCCAGATGTCAGGTGGAGGAATCATTATTTTGCGTGTAATAAGGAGGCATTTCCTTGCGTGCGGCTGTGGACCCAACTGTCAGCCTCTCCACGTACAGTCCACTTCAGATGCATGTCGGTCGTTGACCATGTTGACCACGCCACGTCGAGAGCACCAGGGCGGTGGACGACGGCGAGGCCTAGGAAGGGAACGACACGGAGGCAGGGAAGACTCGGCAGTTGTTTTTGTTTCCCATGCGGAGGGGAGTACGATGTACGAGGGTTTACTTGTTCGTCTGCCATCGCCGGAGAATAACAGCAGGTGTGGGTGAGTAGAGGGTGGCTAGGCTAGCGATGGGAGTACGGTGGGGCGGTGAGGCCTGCACGGCAGCACAGCCGGCCGCGGGGAGGAGGGAGCAGGCAGTTCCGCCGGCGCTTGTTTGAGCAGCTGGAGCAGGAAGAGCAGAGATTGAAGAAGCACGACGGCCATGGATGGACCACGGTTAAAAAATTATACGAAATTTTGCATATGTCGGTGTGGTCTTAACTGTTTTTAATCCCGAAATTTCGAGTCGCATTCAGACTGATTTTAAAAATAAATGTATATCAATATAAAATCCAATAAATTGTCCACGCAAAAAAATAAATGCAATTTAAAATCTCGAAACGAAAAAAAGATATTTGAAACTAAATGCCGGTTTGATGTGTTTTAAAAATGTACAACCCATTTCTCATTACTGATATGCCATTTTCTCGGCCAGCCAAATGAAGTTGTCCTCGTCTTGAAACATTTGCAGCCCAACATGCCTGATAAAGCGACTTACTTGACAAATCACAAAAAACTGGGCTAGCCATTTTCAGAAAGAAAAAAAAACTATTGGGCTGGTTTGTGGTAAACATAAAAGAAAAGGTTGTCTAGACAGGCCAGAGTGTCCCGCACAGCCCAGTTGACACCCTGCTTCCGTCTCAAAAACAAATTAGATAAATGCCACTCCAATTATGGCGATTCATAAAAATGCCACTGCAATTTTCACACTTTGAAAAATGCCACTGCAATTTTTGCAAACTTTGAAAAACGCCACTACAGTTCGCAAACTTTGAAAACGCCACTCCAGACTTCAAAAAATGCCACTAGAAATGGGATGAAATGGCATTTTTTAAAGTTTGGAAATTGCAGTGGCATTTCTCGGATACACTAGATTTGGAGTGGCATTTATCAAATTAACCCAAAACAAAAATAACTCGGCAAGCTGCTGGGTCCCTGGTGTCAGCCGCTCGTTGGGCAATTCTCTCGTTTATTGACTACGTTGACAATGGCATGGGACCCAGATGTCAGAAATCCACTAGGAGGAGCCATTTTTTTATTGGCCTGAAATAAGGAGGCACTTGCTTGCGTACTGCCATGACCTTGGCGGGTCCCTGCTGTCATCCTCTCCACGTACAATCATCTCCTGATTGTGTACGCGTCAACTTCCTAGGCCCACAATTCAGCCTCTAAACCCGTGGAGGACAAATACAACCCATTTAAAAAACTAACAGACCGTTCCATACGTTCAAAAGGAAAGTTCAACATTCAGAGCAAAGTAACAGGTCTGATCCACATATAGAGTACTGAACTTCCACGTTGACAACCATCATAGCCAAGTTAACTATCTACTCCCACTAATACTCTAGTAGCGTAAAAGTGCTAACGTAAGTGGTTTCACCAACAACTGGAACCATGAGAATGAACCACACATGATGGAGGAACATCCACTGCAATATGATTTGGTCTTCTCTCGATCACACCGCGAGACTATTTTCGGAATACAAACTTTAACTTAGGCAAAATGATGCCCATTGTATAATCAGACCAAAGCAATGAAGCACCTAGTGTTGGCCAATAAATACTACAGTACTACTTTTCTGCAGTCCATGAAGTGACTATCCAATCTTTCTGTGTCTATTTTCAAATGGCACTGCATGCAGTGACTATACTATTCTCTTGTGCAGTTCAACCAAAATTGCGAACACTTTGTTTGTTTGCCAAATAGCAACGGGGAGACATCTCTGTCTACACAAATATCAAGCAGCTAGTAAACATATACCACACCTTGTATTTTCAGTTTAAACATGTATCTTCCGCTTAGCATCTGTCATGTCCTGCACTGGACAATCTGATACAGTTATGTTTTGCCCTGGACAATTTCATACTGAATTGATTTGCTGGTTCAGAGCAGAAATATAGCGCCTATTCTTCATCAGACCAAGGATATCCATGTTCGCAGTGATGGAAGAGGTGAAATCGATACAACCGAAATTGAGCATCCAATCATTGAATCCTGTCCTGCACCTCCAATGTAGGTCCACCCTACCAATAAATTCACATGCAAACCACTAGTATTACTATCTAATGACAGTACAAAAAGAGTAGCAAGATAGTAGCAAACCATGTACCTTCGTAATGGACAACTCATAGTGCCACCAATTGGATATGAAGGTTTGGAAAAAAACATGCTCCTAATGTTGAACCAGTTGGACTTTTTGTGCAGTTCCACTAAAATCGAGCATCCCTGTTTGCATAGATATTGAAAGTGTGATTTCTCTAAAAGTGGCACTAGTTGAAGCATAGACTCACAAATATAAGCATTCCAATTTCTTAATGGGAAAAGGTAGCAAGACTGTTTCTAACCACCTGTTTGAAGGAATAAATAAAGCAACAGTGGTTGATGTCAGGAAGGCATACATAGTTTTTTCTGGAAAAGTGAGCAATTCCTGACCTTTCCTCTTCTTTTAAGCAAATTTTGTGCAGTTCTACTAAAATAAAATGCCATCACCGCCTTGACAATTCAGTGACACTATACAAAAGGAAATGACTTAACATTACATCATGATGTCAGGTATGTAGTCGACAGGCATTAGAGACAAACATACAGACCTCCTCAAGAGAACAGCCGGAGGAGGAGGTGCCCACTCTTGACCTTTCCTCTTGTCTTCATAATTGTCTATGCAGTTTAACCTAAATAAAATGACATCAGCGCCTTGGCATTTTGGTGACACTGTACAAAAAAATTAACTTATCTCATGAAAGTGAGGTATGTAATCTATAAGCATTAACAGTGCAAAAATCTGAAGGTAGTAACAAGTTTCATCATTGGTATACTAGTTGTGCAACAGCATTAGAATGCCTTAGCTGAAAAATCTTTGATACATCCATAATCAACAGCTAACCCTGAAATAATCATGTGACATTAAATGGCATTGCTTAAATTTATCGGTGGCATTAGACTGAGAGCGGCATTAGTTAAATGTGGCATCACTTTAGTAGTAGCATTGCTTGACTTGACTGCTGGCATTATACTAACAGCAAAAAAAGTGGCAATAAGAGCATGGGCCATTCGGACAGTGGGCGCACCAGTACGATGTACCTCCACGGACGCAGAGTGGTGAGGGAGGTATGGTTGCCCAGAGCAACAAATATCCAGGCAGCATATGTGGATTATGTCCCATTTTTGTTCTCTTTAGCCACCTTTTTCCTATGCGAGGACAACAAACCGATCGACCTGGTCATTCTCTATTGCGTTGTCATGCCTTTCTACCCTTCTTCAACCAAGAGACACGAGACTCGTTCCTTAGCTACTGATTTTCCCCTTTTCAACCTAGATGCGGGTTTGATGCCTACTCTCTTGGACAGTACAGTCTCCCTTCCTTTCCTTATTCAACCCAGACATGGATTAGTCTGCATGAAGTAGGGTTTCCTTTAATAGTGCAAATTATGGTTTTCGTCTGCGTGGCCAGCAGAGCAGAGGGTAGCAAATTGGGAAGATGGTGGAGTGGAAAAATATCCACATGCAATGATGTGGCAGATGGGGCAATAGAACAAGGTTATGGTTCGAAAAGAGGTAGCATACCTGAGGGTCGGCGGGAAGTGGCTTCGCTCGTGGTTGTCGTCCTCCGCACACACTACGGCAGCGAGCTTGGGGATGGAGGCCATCCCGCGCGGGCGCTAGGTCTGAGAGGACGGCCTTGTCGTCAGTGCGTGACCTCGCTCGCCGACGACGAGTGCGTCAACGCTGCATGTCCTTTTCTTCCCCGCGGATCTGTTACCACCGGTGAGGAGGGAGAGAGGGGTCGTATTTTTTAGATCTGGAGAGAGGGTGGTAGTGTGAGAAGCAAGTGGGCAGCCCTTACCAAGAAAGCGCTAAAGCTCCAGCCTATATATATTTTTTATACTACTAGTACTGGAGGTGGAGTAGTTTATCTTTTCTCTGCATACAGTACCAGTTAGTCGTGCTTCAAAACTTTTCGGCACGCCATTAAAAAAATAAAGGTTGATAACTAATAGGGCACCTCGGGCAAACGCGGCCAGATCGCATTTTGCATGAGAAATTACACACCATGTTTCGTTGACATGTGGTCCCGTTCCAACATATCTGTGAGACGACGGCGAGTAGTAGGAGTATTTCCGAACGGACGTGTAGGCCGAGGCACCTCTTCATGAACCGTAGCAAACTCGCAACCGTCCATCGACTCTTCGCCTTTCCCTCTCGATTTGGAACTGCTGTCGCGCGCTCTTCCTCTCCCTCCTCCATTTTCCTTCAGCCCTTCACCCTTTCTTCTGCCATTGTTCGATCGTCTTCCCCATGGAGGGAACAGGCCGAAAACGACCCTGTTATTCTTTCCCCAATGTGAAAGATGACATGGTGGAGGAACACATTGATCGGTGCAACGTCATCACCTCGACTAGCATGGCAGGTTCGTTCAAGCCCATTCTCGTCTCAACTAATAACATCATTGCAAGGAACCCAAGAGTCAAGGAGTGGTTTGATCTCCCCTATCTTCTTCGCCGTGACCCTGATGACTGGCGCCGGCACGACGGAGGCCTCGCCCTGTGCAAGTTGATGCTGCTTGATAATGATACGTATGATGTTAAGGTGCCATCGCTTGAGGGCAAGGCTTGGGCGGGCGCAAATGGAGATTGGGTTGTTTACATTGGGTCCAACTGCGAGTGGGAACTTGTGAATGTGTACACTCGTCACCGGGTTCCACTTCCAAAAATCTCAGCACACTGCCCAGAGGTTGAGCACACCGGTAATGTACGCACGTTCAAATACGATCATGGTGACTGTCTTCTATGGAAGATAGCAATTTGTCGAGTTCCCAACCACTCTTAGAATTACAACAACTATGAAGTTGTTGCTATCTTCGACAATCTTGTTGCCATCCTTAGTGGTTTGACTCAATGGATATTGCTCAAAAGTTAGTTTCTGTGCACGAAGGAGTACTGTGATGCAATTCAATACAAGGGCCTTGTGTTTGCTGCCACCACTCGTGGCACTCTTTTTGCATGGTATCCTCGTAGTTACGGTACGTTTGTCTTCCACCGTAATTATAATTGTTTCATCCACATGCATGCGGGTTAGCAAGTTTCCCTTTACTAATTAACCTTCTTCTTGTGTTTCCAAGGTCTTGTGCACATCCCACCACCTATACTTGAAAAAAATTATAACCAAGGGGGAGATGTCGATGGTGATGATCACGAGCAGCGCCCATATACTCTGTGGCGCCTGGCAACTAATTCTGATGGATCACCTCTTCTTGTGTGTATACAGCCCACTGATGATGTTACTGCTAAGGAAGCAGGTGTCTCCCATGGTCGCACTCTCCGGACCTATTCCAACACCCGTTGCATGGTATTCGGGATGGATACTAGTGTGCTAGTGCCAACTCCTTCTCCCTCGCACAGGATTGATAGTCTTGGAGAAAACTCGCTCTTCCTTGGACAAAACTATCCGATGATGGTGAAAGGCGATCCAACTGTTGTTGACACATTTATGAGAAGCAACTGTGTCTATACCTCAGACATTTGGGTGGTTCCTTACCCTGGTACTGATATAGTAGGCCGCTTCAGCCTGGATGATCAGTCCTGTGTTGGTCTCCAGATCGACAATGGATGGCCCGTCCTAGAGAATCACTTGTGGTTTCAAAGCAAGCGTTTCCAACGCCGCGGAATGGATGAGTTGAAGTTCATTTCATGGCTTGTTATTTGTTGTGGAGAAAACTTTAGTATTTATAATGTATCCTCGTTGTCGATGTGGGTTGATGATCTATTGTATGTAATAAAATGACATGCCTGTGATAAACTTACTAAACTTATGAATGGCTTTCGAGTCGCTTCTCTGAGTGAGTGGTGCGACGAGGCAAAAAAATATTTTCCGAATACATAATTGTACGTGCATTGCAACAGGTTATCAGATGAGGCCAATCAACAATAGTAGTACACTATTTGTACTAGCTTCACATGCTTCGCGCGTCGGGCGGGTGTTTTTACTGTAGCCATATGTTAATGTGTTCGTTGTACGTAACCAGCACCTCGAATCCTCGATACTAGTACTATATAGTAGGAGTAAGTAGTAGGAGTAGTAGGGTGGCATGGGCTAGAACAAGCATTCACGTCCAGGAGTACGGCACACGCCACCACCGCGACATCCATCTGACACCATATTATTTCTTAGAGTCTATGCTAGAGCAATCTCTTCAACCTCATCGTTTCTCTAACTTCAGCCATCGCGCGGCGGGCGAGGTGGGGGTTTGCCCATAGTCGGTTTCCTTAACTGCGATCCCACTTGTAAGGCCAACTCCAACGCACGACCCCAAATGGACCTCCGTTTTGCATGAACTCCAACGATAATTTTGACTAGAAAAGCAAGACCAAAGAAAACAAGAACCACAAGAATACATTTTACTACTCCTGTAAGTTGGATTAGTGCCTTCTCGATGCATTCACTGTTGATCTGCGGAGGCTCGATCTTGCGTGCTTCTTTCTTCTTCGAGTGTAAATAAGTAGACGTTGCTTCCTCGCATCTAGTCTCATGTCTAGCCTCTATTCTAGTAGGAGTATCAACAAGTGCACTAATCTCATCTCTAGCCTCTGTGCTACTAGCTAAAAGTGATAGAACATCTACTAAATTGCGCTCTATCAATATATGGATGTACTCTTCTTCCCAATACAAAAACTTGCATCCATTCTACTCCCTCCATTGCACAATACATGCCTTCTATTTGTCAAAATATATATGTATCTAGACATGTCTTAGTATATAGGTACATCCATTTTTGGACAAATGGAAGTCAAGTATTTTGGAACGGAGGGAGTACACAATAAAAATTTGAAGTTAGCACAACTAGTCTAATCCGAGAGTAGAACCGACGATTTGTTCGGGTTCTTCCTCCTTTTGCCGACACGTGGGACATCCAGCATCCAGGTCGTGTCATGAAAGAAAATAGAGTGGTAGTTGAAGCCACGAGATGTGCATCTTGGGTTAAACTGTAAATAGAATCTTACTACTCTTGAGTAACTCCAAAAGCGGCCACCGAAGATCTTTATTGGATTTGTTTTTCATCACCAGCACGTCGAGGTGAAAGATGTGCAGTTTCAGTGGGTCCTCTTGCATTTTCACTGACATGTGGGGCCGCATGTGATCAAACAGACGATGGGCTCCGTGCATCCGCTAGCTGGCTGAGAAGAGAGATAGAGGAGGGTTGAGCACGGACTGCAGGAAATTTGTTCTACGTACCTCGATATAGGCTCGATATAGTGGGGTGGCATGGGCCATAACTAGCATTCACATCTAGCAGTACGGCACACGCCACCCACACGAGTCCCATCCGACACCAATTTTCTTGGAGTCCATGCTACAACCATCTCTTCTTGCTCCTGTTTTCTCAGCCATCGCGCGGTGGGCGGGGTGGGGGTTTGCCGATAGTCGGTTTGCTCAACTGCGGTCCCACTTGTAAGTGAAAATGCAACACCGCACGCATTCCCGCTTGAGCAGAGTGCCGGACCAACCGTGTGGGGGTGCGACGCGAACACGACAGGCTTTTCCTTTTGAACTCGTAACTTGTAAAATTTGGTTCTGCTCCATGGTGCGACCGATAGATAGAAAATAACGATTTTGCCTAGAGTAATGAGAAGTTTGGTTCTGGCGCCGTTCATGCATGGAGTACGTATGAAAATTATGAAGTTGATGCGAAAGGTAAGATAATTACTGTAGTATCATATACTGCTACATGGATTTGATGGAAAGATAAAAATACATATGGATCCATCAACGTTCAACGACATCCTCACGCCCTAGTGCGCCGGGTCACCAACCGACGTGTGAGGAGCAGCGGCGTTGGCGGCGAGCTCAACGTGCTTCTGAACAGTGCCGTCCAAGGTTGCCCTGCGCTCCAAGAACGCCAGCGTCCTATCGTCCTCCTCTTGCATGTAGTAGTCCTTGTGGACGACTTGCGCGTAGACGTGGGTGATTATGTCGATGGTGTCTTGCTACGCCAGGCGTTGCGCGGCGAGCGCGACCTCAAGGTGGACATTCTCCGACGCGACGGCGGGCAGTCGCAGGGCCACCAGTGCGTCGAAGAGGTTGTCACCATAGTGGCCGTTGAGGGTGGCGGGCATCGCAGAGCCTGGGCGCGTCGGCTGGATGCTTACGTCAAAGTCGTCCGCAAGCTTCTTGACGACGGTGAACTTGTCGAGGAAACCGACGAGGACCTCGTCGAACAAGGAGACGAAGCTGTCGTCCAAGCGGCCCCTTGCCCTGGCGGCCTCAAGCAATACTACCTGGAGACGTTCCTCGGTGCCGGGCCGCAGGCCGGCGTCATGGACCATCTGGCACAGCCGGCTGATGCTCGCGCTCATCGCCTCCATGGGTCTAGCGTAGCTTCTAGTCAACTGATCTTGCGATTCGTGTGATCACTCTTGCCCTTGGTTAGCGTGCGTAGGTGCGTAGGATTTCATACTACTCCTCGGCCCTCTACTGCACCTGCCTTTGGCTGTATGATAGGTGGGCCAGCCACCCCCTGGGGCCACGTGTTATTCACCCAAAGGCAGTTGCCGTAAGTCAATGAAGCTGCGTCCCCCTCCGTGCCGGTGCAGTATAGTCATCTCACCGGACCTCTAGTTGGGGCCAAACGAGAGAAGTTTGATGTTTACTGGTTTATTGGTCCCCTTTGCATTTTGCGCCAAGTTTTGAACTTTGATTTAACTAATAAAATGTTAATGCATGGAAACAAAAATGTTGTGTAAGTCACCTTACGAAAACCAAATAATCCCAAAATACTTAGGCACGGTGCATTAACTCACTCCTTGTTTCTTATTTCATGACATATCAACTAATGAGAGATGTGGGCCGTGCATGCTTTCAATGACTTGAGACTACCAAACATGACATGCAGTGTTTAGTTCATTGCATGTAATCTATTATTAGTACTCTAGTTAGCAAAAAAAACATTAAGTTCTCTCGCCGATAGGAATAAAACACCATGTATTTATTTACAGAGGGAGTAGTACATTTTTTGTGACATGCATTACTAGATATTGCTAGTCAAATACTAAAATCCAGATGGACGTGGTAGTACTCCTAAATTTAGACGGTGGTGCTACTATTACTAGTAGTAGTACTACCAATGTAGTAGTAGGAGTACTAGCACTGTACTACCCGTTGGTCAAATTATTACGTGTTGCTCCTCACAGTGAAGTGACAAGCCCCTACGCCGGAGATGACACCTGAGTATAGGCGCCGTGTTCGGCATACCATAGTCAGCCTCACCGTCTGCAGTCACTATCATCATGGCTGTAGAGCTAGCCTACTTACAACAAGCCCTGTTCGACATAATTTCCCGTGCGTAGATGCCCGTGCATTGCATGGAACACCAAGATTGGGGGTGGACGGCTCCGGCAGCGGCCATCGCGCCAGATTTTTCCACGGTCTTCTACTCCTAGATGTGGTGGGGAGGAGATGAGGCTGATTGTGAGAGACAAGGAGTTGTTTGTAAATAGGGAACAAGTGCGGGCATCTTTTTGGAAAAATGGAGAAGCTTGGTTTGTATGTGTCAGATCTAGATCCGACGGCTATTGGTGAAAGATGGGAGGCACAACATCATCACCAACTCAGGACCTGTTTGATTCGCAGGATTTTGAAAACGCAGGAATAGGACACGACAATATTACAAGTTTCAAACTGATATTACAAATGTTAGGAGTAATGCTGCACCTACGACGAGGGAATTACTAGGAAGTTTACGTAAGAACTTTTGTTACTTTAGGTGGATGCAGCATTATCGTACAAACTAAAATCCACCGTCCTGACAAGTCACTAATGGGAAAATAAGTTTTCGAGTCTCCGGCCACTTGATGTTTCGAAGACAAATTCAGCTTCTGCGGAGACTTTGTCACTTACCACAAGCTCGCCGATCACCAGAGCGTGTGTCCTTCAATTTCCTGGTTTCTTTTGATGTAATAATCAGTTTAGGATGTGGATTGTGTCGTCGGTTGTGAAATATTGGGTTCTAGCGCGGATGTTTGTCCTTTGTTGGCCTCTTGGGATGCTGCGATTTCAATCTGGTAGCTTTTAGTCCTTCGTGTTAGGCTGGAGTTGTGCTAAACTTCTTGTGAATTGCGGTGGTTTTCAGTAATCAAAATCGGAAGGGGCAAGTCCTTCTTTGATCAAAAAAAATTAATCGTCCTTATATACTCATCAGTCTTGCTATAAGTCGCAGTAGATGCTATATAGGTCCGTCGGATCTTACATCAAGATCCGTGCTTTCAGATTTTCTTTTTTCTCTCTTAAATCTCAGTCGAGTGAGACATAGCCACGCCATTAAACAGAGGCTCGGGCGCCATTAATGGAGACCTTGGGAGAGAGGTGGACGACGGATGGAGGTCAAAGGGCTCTCCTCCCTATAAGCACGCGCACGGGTCTAATCGCACGCCTCTCGTATTCAAATAGCTACCCTGCACGGCGCCTCCTACCTAATAAAAAATGGGGACGCGTGGCGGCACGTAAATGGTACTAGTAAGTAGAACGCCCACGGTTTCAATAATACTTGTGTTTCTGATGGTAACGTGACAGCACTTGTTCCAAAATGACTTTGTTGATTGTTAATGTGTGCGCCTTCGCAAATCGGACTGCAAATTTACCACAACATGTTGGTGCCATGTCACGGCACCAAGCCAAGTTTCATTATTTGCATGTGTGTTTTGAATTTACAGGAATTTTTTCTCAATGTTTCCAACCCAGCCACGACGCCCAGAATTTTGAATTTCATTCCCATTTCTTGCATGGAACCTAGAAATTTACCCGAGGACACACATGTGATTTTTCAACCAACTTTGGTGCACTGGAACATGTGCTTGTATTTCAAATTTGAATTTTGCACACAAAGGTGACACGTTCCCTCCCAGAACCACGAGCCTTCTTGAGAGAAGCTCCGATTTGCAAGAAGCTTATACCAAAATTTGTTCCTATTTGGCCAAATTTTTTAACCACGCCATGGTACTACCATGACATGACACCATGCCAAGTTTCATGATTTTAAAACCAAGATTCTCAATGTTCTCGACCGAGCCACGATGCCCAGATGTTTGAATTTTATTCTCATTTTTTGCATGGGACCTACTCCCTCCTTCCATCTATATAGGGCCTAATGTGTTTTTCAAGACAACCTTTGACTATTGACAAGATTAATAGCACATGAGATGTATACTATGAAAATTATATTATTGGAAGATCCTTTGACATACAAATTTGAAGGTATGCTTTGTGTAAATTGCATGTCATATATTATTGCTCTAACGTTTGGTCAAAGTTAGCCTCGAAAAACGCATTAGAACCTATATAGATGGAAGGAGGGAGTAGAAATTCACCCGAGGACACAAATGTGATTTTTCAACCAACTTTGGTGCACGGGAGCATGTGCTTGTAGTTCAAATTTGAATTATGCACATTAAATGACCAAAAACTCAATTGATGTGTAAATAAGGCCAAACGAAGCCGGAATAATTCCAAAATTTAACAGGGCACTCATGTAGTTCTATGTTGCCTTTATAAATAAGGTGGCATGTTCCCTCTCAGAACCACGAGCCTTCTTGAGAGAAGCTTCGGTTTCCAAGAAGCTTATACCAAAATCTGTTCCTATTCGGCCAATTTTTTTACCACAACATGGTAGTACCATGACATGACATCCATGCCAAGTTTCATGATTTTCAGACGTGTTTTGGATTTACAAGAATTTTAAAACCAAGTTTCTCAATGTTCTCGCCCAAGCCACGATGCCCAGATGTTTTAATTTTATTCTCATTTCTTGCATGGGACCTATAAATTCACCCGAGGACACAAATGTGACTTTTCAACCAACTTTGGTGTACGAGAGCATGTGCTTGTAGTTCAAATTTGACTTATGCACATTAAATGACTAGAAACTCAATTAATGTATAAAAACCGACAAACGAACCCGCAATAATTCCAAAACTTAACAGGGCACTAATGTAGTTCTATGTTGCCTTTGTTAAGAAACTCAAGGGGGGCAACGTATATCATTTCACACTCAAAGGTGGAACGTTCCCTCTTAGAACCACGAGCTTCCAAATCGGCCCAATTTTTTACCACAACATGTTAGTGCCATGACATGACACCATGCCAAGTTTCATGATTTCCAGGCGAGTTTTGGATTTACATGAATTTAAAATCAAAGTTTCTCGATGTTCTCGGCTGAGTCATGACGCCCAGATGTTTGAATTTCATTCTCATTTCTTCCATGGGACCTAGAAATTCAACCAAGGACACACATGTGATTTTTCAAGCCACTTTGGTGCACCGGAGCATGTGCATGCAATTCATATTTAGCTTATGCACATTAAAATTCCAGAAACTCAATTAATGTATAAAAGGCCAAATGAACCCAAAATAATTCCAAAACTTAACAGGGCACTCATATAGTTCTATGTTGCCTCTGTAAATAAAATTAGGGGGGAGGCAGCGTATATCATTTCGCACACAAAGGTGACACGTTCCCTCTCGGAACCACGAGGCTTGTTGAGAGAATCTCTGGTTTTGCAAGAGGCTTATACCAAAACTTGTCCCAATTCAGCCAAAAATTATACGTACGAAAACAGGGTTTAGATTATCCCAAACATCTCGCTACCTAGACCAATAATGTACTATGATTTGAAATCAACATAAAATGGATACAAATATTTGAATTGGAGAGCGTATGGTACATGTAGTTCATAGTGAAATATGATTACTGCTATATGTATGTTTTTTGTTATCAAGATAATATTTAAATTATTGTATAACTTGACAACAATCATATTCAAATAAGGAAAATTGATTCAAATTTAGTCCATATGGTAGACGACAATATATATGTTCACATGGTGGAGTAAAATGTTCATATATGATGGAAGATCAAAATGTACAACTACATCAGTTATAAACCGCAAGGTGACCTAACGATATATTCGAATTCAACATAACGTGGATTCAAAAATTGAAATTCGAGATCATGGCATCTGTAATCATATAAAAAGGGACATTACTCTTTCTTTGGTGGGAATTGATTTGTTTTTTGTTGTTGTTGAGGGAAGTGCGAATCGATTTGGTACTGTGCAGGGTAATCTTGTTCTCCCGATTTTTTTTACATTTTTCTTGTAGTTTTTTCAATGGCATCTATAGCAATATAGTAAAATGGGACATGACTCTCTTGTCTCTTGTATGAATTTTTTTTTACACGTTAAGTTTGTTCTGCCGAACAAGGAATCCGCACCTTGTTATCCCGAAACTTTCAAGCTTGAGTATCTTTTGTCTCACCTGCTTTGAAATTCCCGCTTCTTCAACCCGCGCCGCGCCTTGTTATCCCGAAATTTGGACGCCCGCGAGAACTCCCTCCTCATCCGAAATCGCTCCCACAGCCCAGACACGCGAAATCCCCCTTCTACCCCTCAGCCAAAAATGAAGCTCCATGTCGCGGTGTCAAAACCGGTGGGGGTACACTGGTAACTTACCCTACATTACGGACAAGCACGTCCCTAAGCTTGGCTCCCCCTCCCCCTTTGCCCCCCCATTCATACACCGAGGCCGCCAAAACTTGCGAAACCCCACGCTCCTCCATCGGCCTCCCGACCGCCGCCCAGCCGGAGACTCTTCCCCGACTACGTCGTCCACCGCAACAGCTCGTCGTCCCTCATCCACCGTACCGGATGAGGATCCGTTGTCGATCTCGTCGTCCTGCCGGATCAGCCGCCCCATCATCCACCTACAAGGAGCTGCCCCGACTTTCGCCCCGTCTATCGCTCCACCTCAATCCCCACAGCGCCGTCTTGACCTGCCCCACCGGAACCACAGCACCCTCACCAATTCCTCCGATGAAGCCGAGGCCAACTCGGTGCCACCAAGGAGGTTGTGCACTCACCGCTGCATTTTATCTTTTATTCGATCTCACGGGGCTGCCGGTGCTCGATACCGAGCAGACATGGCGTGTCTCCATCGACGGTGCCGTCGCCGGCCACATCATCCACGGTGTCTCTCCCCCATGTCGTTGCTTCCTCGGCGGCGACTTCCACAACGGCACTAGCTGCAGCTGCTCCGACTCTCGCTCGCGCTGCGGCTCTGTTCTTGCTGTCGGTCGCGCTGCTGCACTGCTCCTGCTTTCATTCGTGCTGTTGCTCTGCTCTTGCTTTAGCTTGCGCTGCTGCTGCTGCACGACCTCCGGCAGCTACAGGAGTTGCTGCTTTAGCACTCGCTCGCGGTGCTACTGCACGACATGCTCTCTGCTAGTGCGTTCCCTGCTCGAGTGTCTGTTGATGTAGGTCACTGCTTCTCTGCTACTAGTGCTCGAACGCCCTAAACATCTATTGCAATGCTTTGTTACTAGTTCAATCAGTTTCGACAGTAAAATTCAGTTTCGTGTGAAGTTCATTTTCTTCAGTTAAGTTCAGAGTGAACAGTACTTACAGCATCTGTCAGACCGGCCGTGGCACGGCTGATGCGTTTTACATCTAGCACTTTTTGGTGATGTCTTTTACATCATCTATTGCAGATGATATTAGGGTCCCACTTCAGATTAACGTTGTTTGTCTTGTCATGCTTCAGCCTCGTCGTCGTACACCTTAGCGGAGCTGCTCCAACGATGGAACCGTCCATCACAGTGGAGCAGTACCCTCGGCACCGTTTCCAGAGGCCTCGGATCTTCTTCCTCGCCTCCGACGGTCACACCAGCATCATCACCATCCTCCACGCCCAACCCAATGATGCTGAGGTCCACAAGGCTATGCCAAAGAGGTTGTACACTCATCGCATCACTTTGTTTCTCCATTCCTCGGTTCTTTCAATTCACGTGAGCCAAACACCCAGGTTGACTGAAATCCTATGTTTCCAAATGCTCTGTTTTGCACGTGCATTCCTATCCTATTCCTGTGTTTTTCCTGTCCCTCCGTTTATAGAATCCTCCAATTCTAAGGAGCCCTTACAGATTTACTTCATTTTCAGATAGGCGTCAAAGAAAACTATGTGTGTTATGTCCTGCTCCTGCCGTGTCGTCATCCACCCCACCTGAGGTGCACCATCAACAGAAGCGTTCACTGCAGCAGAGATCCCCCCTGCAGACTTCCTTTCGCCGCCTCAGATCATCTTCCCCATTGCCGGCAGCCACGCCAACTGCATTACCATCATCGACTGAGCAGATGAACCTGAGGACTACACAGTTCCGGAAGAGAGGTCGTAGTCTTTCGTGTTTGCTTACGTTATACATCGGTTATTATACCTGCTACTTTATCATTCAATCTTGAGTTTTAAATTGCCCATGGGTCTCATATCGAGCCAGCAACGAATAGTATATGTCTACTATCTGGTTCATCTAGGGTCTTCTATGTGGTTCATGTTGGGTGGGCAACAAACAATAGATGATCCATTGTCTATCTTTTTAAACTGAAGCTATAATCTACCTGCTATCATTAGTTTTGGATCCATCCACTCGTTTGCTACCATCAGTCTTGATTTTTGCATGCACCCCTTAGGCCTTACAAAATCTAACTATTTTTTTATTATGCATGTCATATATTGTACACAATCGTACTGAACATGTAGAGAAAAAGAGAAGACCGTTGTGTGCGAATATAATGTCATGCAGATGCCGCTCCATGGTGGGCGAAGTGCCCCCCCCCCTCCTCCTGCATTTCTAGATTGTATTCTAGAGGAAGATAACTGTTCAGATGGAGATTCAGAAGGAGCCGACCATGCCTTTTTACCACCTGAGGTGTTTGCTCTAACCTGGCATGCTGATGTTGGTCATATCATGCATATGGCGCCTTGCATTGCTTACATTATAAATCTTATATGTCATCAGGGAGTATATGGGAATTATGCAATGCCATCTTCTTTAGCCAGGCATCATATACGTGAATCATGCAATGCCATCTTGTTTAGCCAGTTATCGTATATGTGAATTGTATCGTGCCATATTTTTTCCATAATGTATTCCATTTGTCAACAATGTTTATACATTCATCTACTCTTCCTGTGCATCAGCCATTTGAGTCGGTCATGGGAAAATCTGGAGTGAAAACAAGGTCTTCTGAGCAGTCAGTGCTACCTGTCGATGCAGATTTCTTGCTGGTTACAGATAGCTCCTCAGAGGAGGATTTACAGAGAGATGACCAGTCGTATTCCCCCCCCCCCGAGGTGCATGCTCTAACTTGGCTGGGTTATATTGCTCATATCATGCATATGGTGTCTTGCATTGCCATGCCATCTGCTTAGATTAGACATGCTTTGTGTGAATGCCTCATGTTTGCTTTCTATATCAGATATGTGAATTATGCAATGCCATGTTTTTATCCAGTTATCATATATGTGAATTATGCACCGCCATGGAGCCAGGCATCATATATGTGAATTATCTCATGCCATCTTTTTTTTCATTACGTATCCCATTTGTTGACAATCTGTGTATATTGAACTACTCTTCATGTGTATCAGCCATTTGAGCCGGTTATGGAAAAAATTGGAGTGAAAACAAGGTCTTCAGAGCAGGCAATGGTACCTGTTGAAGCATATATCTCGATGGTTATAGGGAGCTCCTCAGAGGAGGATTCAGAGACAGATGACCAGTCCTATATCCCAACCTGAGGTGTATGCTCTAAGTTGCAATGTTTATATTTCTCATATGATGCATATGGTGTCTTGCATTGCTTAGTTTAGACATCATATGCACAATATTGAATTCTATCTGCTTAGTTTAGAGATCATACATGTGAGTGCCAGCTGCTTAGTATATGAATCAATTATGTCAATTATATCATGCCATCTTGTATACTTAGACAACATGTATGTGAATTATTTCATCTCAACCTATTTTAGAAAGACATCATATAGTTTTGTCATGTCATCATGTTTAGGTACTCATCATATGTTGAATTATGCCATTATATCCTGTTAAGTTATCCATCATATATCTGAAACTGTGTCATGCTATCCTGTTTAGTTAGGCATCATATATGTGAAATTGTGTCATGCTGTCATGTTTGGTTAGACAACATATATGTGAACTACCACATCTATCTATCATACAATGTTTGTACGTTCAATTTCTTTTCTTTTTTATCAGCCATTTGAATTGGAGGGGGTGATGGCAGTATCTAAGCGAGCAAAAACCCGTTCTTCACAAAAGACAGTGCTACCCGTCGATGCAGATAGAACCATGGTTGTACTGGCCCACAAACTAGCCCCACCACACATAATCGAGACTCTTCCAGATTGCACACTTACACCGTTGGGCAGAGAACCAGCTACAACCCATCTAACCGCAACCCCAGCGGATAGTAACCCACTTATAGTTGACAAAGCACCATGTCCACCACAGAGTACCCCCACACGAGCAGTTTGTAAAGCTACTGCAGTGCCCAAAGCACGAAGACCACCACAGCTAACCCAAACTAAACGTTTAAAGCAGAAGAGAAACTGTTCTCAGGTCAGATTCCGTAGCTATGGTCCATACTCCTTTGCTGTTGCATCACTGTATTTACTCATACCAACTACTTTCGAATTTGAAGGATCCAATTGAAACTCCAATGGCGCAACAGGTATGTTTTAAACCTATTTCTTTAACAGGATCGTTGTTCTAATTCTTGCTCTATGTTGATTTCAGTTTAAGTTGTATAAACAGTTATGTTCTCATGTGATGCACATTACAAGTGCTGCCAATGTTGTGTAGTTTCTCACACTTATATTATGTCTATGCTGCTGTGTCTTAAAAATATATGAGTTGAACTGTGTCTCTATCTTGATTAGGGAACATAAACTAGAATGATATGGACAATACAGTGACCATAGTACATAGATATATGTTTGTTTCATGTTATTATCCTATCCACCTTACTACTGAACCGGTTTACCAAAATGAGTTTCGTATACTACAAGCTAAACCTGTGATGTGTCTCCTTGTTTCTCTTGTAGTATGCAAACAGAATATTGGAGAAGAGCACCCCACTATGCAATGGTAGAGAAAGTAATGCAGATAAGGTTCAAGATAGTGAGACAACCCTGTTGGTCTCCAAGAAAGGTGATAAAAACGATCTTGTAGACAGTGAGAAAACCCCACAGTCCTGCGTTGATGTAGTGTTCGAGTTACTGGACAGTACCGCTGGCACAAGCTCTTCGAACTCGCTGCCTGAATCACTTCGGCTTCTTCAGTCTTAGCTACAAGCTGAAAGGCATCAGTCAGCTGTGCTGCGGCAAGAAGCCGAAGGACTAAGGAAGTCCCTGCAGAATTCAGATGCGTACTTTCTTGTGCAACAGCAAGTGCTGGAGGATTTAAGCGCCAAATAAGAGAAAGTTAATAAGCTTCCTAAGCATCTTGCCTGCATTATGGGTACCCAGGATATTGTTTCTTGAACTCTTCTGAAGTGGTTTCAGTTCTGGACTTGTTTTGCTACGGCGTTTATATGCTGCTTTGTTCCCTATATTTGCACTGGTGGCGAACTTTGATGCCCAGTGGATGTAATATGTGTAATAGCCGTGATAGCCTAGCATAAGTTGCTTGCTTATTTATTTCCTTGTTGTCTTGTTTATTTGTTTGCTTGTAGTCAGTGTAGTTCTTTTTCCGCGGTTTGCTAGTGGCTGCAATAACCTATTTTTTAAAACTAGGCCACAATAACCATGGGCTAATATTTACTGTAGTGACATTGGGCCTCCTACGATCCATAGAAACAGTGGGCCTTCTACGAGCCGTACAGTAGGACTTCTACGGGCCGTAGAAACAATGGGCCTTCTACCGGCCATAGAAACAATGGGCCTTCTATGGGTCGTGTCATCAATGGGCCTTAAACGGGCCGTATGATCGATTGGCCAAACATGGTCCAATAACAGGCCGCATTATGGACGTAAACGGGCTAGAGTTGGAATCGTCCGTTCATGGGCTGACCATAACGGGCCATCGTTAATAGGCCGTATTTGATGACGCTATGAAAACGGCCCAACGTATTAACGGACCACAAACGGGCCGACTGTAACCACGGGCTGAATTTGGCCCACAAGCAGAAAATGACAGTAACGGGCCGTAAGTAAACGGATGCTGGAAATGAGCCCAAGAATAAATGGGCTCTGAGAAGGCCGAAAGATATCATGGGATGGAAAAGGCCCAACGGAATAATGGGCCGTTAATGGGTATAAAGTGATACTCTGTTCATTACGGGCCAGTTTCACCACGGGCCGTTAATGGGTGTAAAGTGATATACTGTTCATTACGGGCCAGTTTCACCACGAGTCGTTAATAGGCCAAGAGTTACATAGGGCCTCATATGGGCCGAAAGACGTCATGGGCCATACATGGGCCAGAAGTGAAAACGGGCTGGAATCATATTGGATGGCCCAGATGACGCTACTGGGCCTAATTCAGATAGGGCGTAATGGGCCTTGTGTTAGCGGGCTGTAAATGGGCTATATGCGAACAGGCCGTTAACAGGCTTTCCATGGGACGGCCCGCCACCTTTTAACCAAGTCAAACGGCCTTTTCACAAGAATCGACCACTATTGGGCCATGCCACGTGTTGACGTATCATAGGCGCCTTCTGTCAAATGACTGGATGACATCTGTCCCAACGATGAGGCGACACGTGTTTCCTCCAGCCAATGATGATTTTACACGTGGAAAATCCCCATTGGTCGGGGCTGTTAATGGGTTATCGGATCCAAAACCCGACCCGATAGCTTAACGGCGTTCCGTTACGGTGGATGCCACGTGTCGGTCACCCTTGACGAAAGCACTTCTATGACGCGCGATTTATCGTCATGGAAGTGGACACTTCCGTCATGATAATTTTGGTAATGTCATGGAACACTTCTACGATAGCACAGGTATGACTATCTTGATTCCGTCATAAATTTGTCATGGATGTACATGCATGACAAAAAACGCGACCTACTATGACAAACACGTATCATCACGGAAGTGTATTTTTTTTCTAGTGCTAGCTTGATAGCTATTATTATAAGAGAACTCAGCATACGGGAGAGATTCCTCCCATTTCTTGCCGAAGGAAATAACACAAGCTTGAAGCATGTCTTCGAGAACTTGGTTGACACGTTCAACTTGCCCTTGCGACTAAGGATGAAACGCAGTACTTAATGACAGATGCGTTCCCATAGCTTCTTGGAAACTTGCCCAGAATCTTGAAGTGAATAAGCTGCCACGGTCCGAACTGATAACCAGTGGAATACTGTGAAGTGAAACAATTCTATACATGTAGAGACTTGCAAGCTGACTAGTAGTGATCGTTTCTTTGACAGCCAGAAAATGTGCAACTTTAGAAAGCCGGTCAATGACGACAAGAATAGCATCATTACCTTTCTGTGATTCGGGAAATCCAGTGACGAAGTCCATCTCGACATGGTCCCATTTCCATTCAGGAATAGAGATAGGTTGTAGAGTTCCAGCAGGCCTTTGATGTTCTGCTTTGATACGACAGCAAACGTCAAACTCAGCAACATAACGAGCAATGTCTTGCTTCATATTAGACCACCAGAATCTCTGACGGATGTCTTGGTACATCTTTGTACTACCAGGATGGATACATAGAGGCGTATAATGAGCTTCTTTCATAACCTCCGGTGTCATATCCAGGTTTTTCTCTGCACATGGCACCACTAGGCGGCCTTTGAAGTACAAAGTGCCAGTATCATCAACAGTGAAGAATGAGGGCTTTCCTTCAGCGAGGTAGCGCTTAATCTTGTGGGCTTAAGAGTCATACTTCTGGAGCGTTTTGATGCTATCCACGAGATCTGGTTTAGCAACTAGGGTATTAAGAGAACCCTGAGTAACAACGTGGAGGTTCATTTTGCTGCACTCAGGAGGAGGGGGAGCGAGTGCACCAGGAGGAACAATATGGAGGTTCAGCTTTCTGAATTCTTCAACAAGCGAGGGCTGAACTTTGTGAACCTGGAGGTGGTTGCAGTAAGACTTGCGGCTCAAGGCATCTGCCATTACATTATCCTTGCCTGGTGTATAGGAAATACCCAAGTCAAAGTCTGCTACAATCTCCATCCATCTCTGATGACGGAGGTTCAGGTCTGGCTGAGTAAACAGATACTTCAGACTTTGGTGGTCGGTGAAGATCTCACAATGATTACCGAGAAGGTAATGTCGCCACTGCTTTAGTGCATGAATGACAGCAGCAAACTCAAGGTCGTGAACTGGTTAGTTCTCTTCGTGAGGGCGCAATTGTCGAGAGGCATAAGCAATTACTTTGCGGTCTTGCATTAAGACACAGCCTAATCCTTGACGGGAAGCGTCGTAGTAAATGATGAAGTCCTTCTTAGTATCAGGTGGAGCAAGCACTGGGGCAGAAGTCAACTTGTCTTTTAGTGCCTGGAAACTTCCCTGACATTTTTCTATCCATTGGAACTTGACGCCCTTATGCAATAGGTTAGTCAGAGGCCTGGCGATCTTGGAGAAGTTCTCGACGAATCGACGGCAATAACTGGCGAGATCGAGAAAACTTCTGACTTGCTTGACATTCTTCGGAGGAGTCCAATCGAGAATAGCCTGAACTCGTTCAGGGTTAATGGCAATACCATCCTTAGAGATGACATGCCTAAGATAGGTTACTTCAGGTAGCCAGAATTCACATTTGGAGAACTTGGCATACAGTTGGTGTTCCCATAGCTTTTCTAGCACAAGACGAAGATGTTCAGCATGCTCTTCTTTGTTCTTGGAAAATACCAGGATATCATCCAGATAAACCACAACGAACTTGTCGAGGTAATCCATGAATATATAGTTCATCAGGCGAGAGAAGGTGGCTGGAGCATTGGTTAAGCCGAATGACATGACAGTGTACTAATATGAACCATATTGAGTCACAAAGGCAGTCTTTGGGATATCTCTTCACGAACGTGGATCTGGTGGTAACCCAACCTCAAGTCGAGTTTAGAGAACACTGATGAACCAGCCAGTTGATCATACAGATCATTGATCCGAGGAAGAGGATACTTATTCTGAATAGTAGCTTGGTTTATAGGACGGTAGTCTTGGACTAATCGGTTTGTCCCATCCTTCTTCTTGACAAAGAGAGAAGGTGCTCCCCAAGGAGAGCAACTTGGGCGAATGAAACCACTTCGAAGAGATTTGTCAATTTCCTCCTTAAGCTCAAGGAGTTCATGCGGCGGCAGCTTGTAGGGTCGCTTGGCTATAGGAGTGGTGCTTGGTTTCAAGTCGATGACGAATTCGACAGCTCTAGCAGGGGGAATCCCTGGAAGTTCTTCAGGAAAGACGTCTTGGAATTCGCGAACGACGGGGATGTTTTCAATGCCCTCGAGTGGTGCAGCGATCAATGCATTCAATGCATAGAGCCTTGCCTCGGCATTCTGAACCAGACGGGCATTGTAGCTTATTATTTCATCAGAAGGGTGTAGCAGATGGACGGTCTTGGTGGCGCAAACGATAGAAGCAGTATGCGCTTTTAACCAATTCATTCCCAGAATGAGATCAATGCTAAAGGACTTCAGTACGATGGGAGAGACAAGGAATTCCAATCCTTCAATTTCAACAGGAACGTCGTGACTAACCATAGAGGTTTGACATTGGCCCACAGGGGTGTGTACCACTAGTGGAGTGTTCATCTCTTCGTATTTAATGCCATGCATGAATGCAAATTCTGCTGATATGAATGAATGTGATGCTCCTGTATCAAATAAAACGGATGCCGGTACTGAATTTACGAGGAGTGTACCCATCACAGTAGCAGGCTGGTCTTGAGCTTCAATGAGATCAACGTGGTTGGCATGAACACGGCCATAAGACTTGGCATTGTTGTTGCGGGGCTGGTTGCTTCCACGGCCAGCTGCGGGAAGGGCCAGTTGATTCCGATTCTGATTGTAGTCCCTAGCACGGTGACCTGGTTGACCACACTTGTAGCACAGACCATTATTGGGAGTGGGAACAGGAGCTTGGGGTGGTGGAGCTGGAAGCCTTGGCTACCTAGATGGAGGAGGAGGCAGACGAGGTGCAGCATAGTCTGCCTTGGGGCAGGTGCAGTTGGCTGGTACATGTTGTTGGGAATCCATATCTTACGCTTCATGCTGTTGGCCCGAAGATGAGCCCGTGTCACGGTTGCGCCTGTGAGAGCTCTGGTATTCCTGCAAACAAGTTTCGACATTGATAGCTTTGTTCACCAAGGTGGCGAAACCAGTAAAGTCATGCACTAGAAGTGCGAGCTTGATGTCAGCTTGAAGGCCGTCACGAAACTTCTCCTGTCTGCGTGCATTAGTTGCAATGTCCTCTTCAGCATAGCGAGACAAGTCCAGAAACTCCCGCTGATAAGCGTCAACAGTTTTGTTTCCTTGGGTGAGGTTGCGGAACTCATGCTTCTTCTGGTCCATGACTCCATGAGGAATGAAGCGGGCACGGAAAGCAGCTTGGAAATCTGGCCAGGTGATGATTGTTCCAGCTGGCAGAGTACGCCTGTGGTTGTCCCACCATTGAGCTGCGGGTCCCTTCAGGAAGAAGGAAGCAAAGGTGACATAGCTGGTAAGGGCTACATCGGCAGACTCCATCTCATAGGTGATGTCGCGGAGCCAGTCATCAGCATCCAGAGGCTGAGTTGAGTTGCGGTACACAGTTGGGTTGAGGCGCATGAAATCCTGCAGAGTTACTCGGGTTGGCTGCTGGTTCATATTGGGGCGAGGGAACTGAACCATCATATTCTTCATGAACTGGCGATTCATCTCGAGCTGTTGGATCATACCAGCCATGTACTCAGGCGATGGTGGGGCATTGCCACCACTACCATGACCACCTGGTCTAACCATCCTGCTAATATATAACAGGGGTAGTTCAGCTTTGAGAAATTTGCAAAGACAAGAATCATTCATGATGAAACATGCATAATGAAAGGAGCACGACAGATACTACATAGTAGTCGGCATATCTTACAAAAGGGATCATGCATAGAGTTCAGTACATAGACTAAGACATCATAGGCAGCACGCAGGCTCGTGGCGAATGCATCTAATACTACTAAGCAAGACTACATCAGTCCCATGCGGTACTCTGGAGGTAGCTGTAGCCTGAAAGCGGGTAGTGTTGCATCGGGAACTCCACTTCAGCAACCTGGGGTCCGCGGATACTCTAGTGCAGAACCCGACGCTCAAGTGCCAGAAGAGGACCAAGTGGGGGAGAGTAGCCTCCGACATCTGGCCAGCCGACACCCTGGGGCATCACGGTCCTAGCTGGGTAGATCGCAGAACGCGGCAGCTCTCTAGATCCGACAGAGGGGTGCAACAGTATCAGAGCACGGTAAAGGTGCTGACGGATGGTGTACAACTCATGGCGAAGAGCTTGGTTAGCTCGATCCAGCCCATCAGCATGCAAAATCAGGTTCTGATGGTAGAAGGGCTCTCGGATGACAGTGTAGTAACCCTCCGCACCAACATCAGATGCGATAGCAATGTGCCTGAAAGGGGAGGTGTCCAACTCCCGATACTCTCCAAGAAGACGTGTCAGAGCAGCATAAGCAGCATCGTGAACTGCCATATCGATGGTCACTCCAACACCATGAGCGGTGTGCAGCATAGTAGTGGAGTCATACTCCCGAGAGTAGAGGTGGACGATGGCACGGTACTGCTCCTGGTTAAAGCCCCGATACTCCTCGAAGATAGTGTACTCAGGGTGCCAGCGATAACCCAGATAGGTCATCATCTCAGCTAGCACGACAGGTGATCCCGAGGCACCAATGGTCATCGTGTGGCGCATGACTTGCCTCGTGGGTTCCATCTGAAAGCAAAGATGTTTCAAACGAGTCAAATGACAGTGTGGAAATTGTTCAAAATCCTATTCTAAGGAATAACTATTGCTTTATCCATCTTTGGGGTGAATGTCATCACGGGATCCTAGTGTTAGAGTTAGTAAATTCGTTTAACTCAAGTAGAAGAGAGTTCAGAGTCCCAGAGTAAAGGTCGAGGAGTAAAAGATCCTAGTACCACCCGATGGCGACGTGGGCCCGTAAGACACACAGCCATGTTAGTAAAAGTTTTTGCAATGTCTAGACTCGGCTTCGGCCAAGGAGTGTGGAAGGGGGGTTCCTACAAGCAGTCGGCTCTGATACCAACTTGTGACGCCCCCGATTCAATCATACACTAATCATGCATGCAAACGTGTACGATCAAGATCAGGGACTCACGGGAAGATATCACAACACAACTCTAAAAACATAAATAAGTCATACAAGCATCATAATACAAGCCAGGGGCCTCGAGGGCTCGAATACAAGTGCTCGATCATAGACGAGTCAGCAGAAGCAACAATATCTGAGTACAGACATAAGTAAACAAGTTTGCCTTAAGAAGGCTAGCACATACTAGGATACAGATCGAAAGAGGCGCATGCCTCCTGCCTCGGATCCTCCTAAACTACTCCTGGTCGTCATCAGCGGCCTGCACGTAGTAGTAGGCACCTCTGGTGTAGTCGGAGTCGTCGTCGACGGTGACGTCTGGCTCCTGGGCTCCAGCATCTGGTTGCGACAACCAGGTTGAATGGAAAGGGGGAAAGAGGGAGAAAAGCAACCGCGAGTACTCATCCAAAGTACTCACGAGCAAGGATCTACACTACATATGCATGGGTATATGTGTAAAGGGGCAATATCGGTGGACTGAACTGCACAATGCCAGAATAAGAGGGGGATAGCTAATCTTGTTGAAGACTACGCTTCAGGCCACCTCCATCTTGCAGCATGTAGAAGAGAGTTGATGGTAAGTTCACCAAGAATTATCGCATAGCATAAACCTACCCGGTGATCCTGCCCTCGTCGCCCTACTAGAGACCGACCACCGGGTTGTATCTGGCACTTGGAAGGGTGTGTTTTAATAAGTATTGGGTTCTAGTTGTCATAAGGTCAAGGTACAACTCCAAGTCGTCCTGTTACCGAGGATCACTGCTATTCGAATAGATAAACTTCCCTGTAGGGGTGCACCACATAACCCAACATGCTCGATCCCATTTAGCCGGACACACTTTCCTGGGTCATGCCCGGCCTCGAAAGATCAACATGTCATAGCCCCACCTAGGCCAACAGAGAGGTCAGCACGCCGGTCTAAACCTAAGCGCACAGGGGTCTGGACCCATCGCCCTTAGCACACCTGCACGTTGCGAACACGGTCGAAAGCAGAACTAGCCCCCTTAATACAAGAGAAGGCTTACTTTCCAACCCGGCGCGCGCCGCTCAGTCGCTAACGTCATGAAAGCTTCGGCTGATACCACGACGCCGAGTGCCCATAACTGTTCCCGCGTAGTTGGTTAGTGCGTATAGGCTAGTAGCCAGACTCAGATCAAATACCAAGAACTTGTTAAGCGTGTTATTTTGAAATAACTGCGAACGCCGACCATGGCCAGGCCCACCTCTCTCCTAGGTGGTCTCAACCTGCCTTGTCGCTCCGCCACAAGGATCCACTCGCGGGTACTCCTACGAGCCGACCCGACTTTAGTCACCACATGTATCATGTATAAAGTATATAGTATATACCCGTGATCACCTCCCAAGTGATCACGGCTCGATAGTATAGCACAACAGACGGACAAGAATGTAGGGCCACTGATGGAAAACTAGCATCCTATACTAAGCATGTAGGATTGCAGGTAAAGGTAACAACAGTAGTAGCAAGGACATGCTATGCATCAGGATAGGATAAACGGAAGCAGTAACATGCTACACTACTCTAATGCAAGCAGTATAGAGAAGAATAGGTGATATCTGGTGATCAAGGGGGGCTTGCCTGGAAGCTCGGCCGAGAAGGAGGGGTTGTCAACACCGTAGTCATAATGGGTAGCAGCGGCGTCGGTCTCGGTGTCTAGCGAGAGAAGAGGGGGAAGAAACAATGAATACAATACAAATAGATGCATAACGATGCATGACAAAGTAAAGCGTGATGCTAGGCGTGCCCAATCGCGGTAGTAGGTGATACCGGCGAAGGAGGGGAATATCTGGGAAAGTATACCCGGTGTTCCGCGTTTTCGGACAAATGAACCGGAGGGGTAAAGTGCGAGTTCGATAGGTTAGGGATGTGTGGCGGGCGAACGGGCTGCGCATCCAGATTTGTCTCGTTGTTCTGAGCAACTTTCATGTAGAAAGTATTTCCATCCGAGTTACGGATTAAAAGATATGATTCTCAAAAGAAATTGTTAATTTCTGAAATTTAATTAATTATTTAATTTAATTCGAAATTTGATTTATGATATCAGCATGATGTCATGCTGACATCAGCAGTCAACAGGGGTTGACTGGTCAACCTGACGTGTGGGGTCGTTCTGCCATAGACCTAACTAAACTAACAGTTTTAATTAACTAAATTAGGTAGTTAGGCTAATTAAGTTAAGTTAATTAATTACCTAATTAATTAATATGTTAATTTACTTTTATTATCTTTTTTTCTAGGGGCGGGCCCCACTTGTCATCTGCCTAGAGCCAACCGAGGCGGGTTAGCAGGCGAACGGTGCGGGCATCCGACCCGAGCAGCGCGCTGCGGTGCCGCGGGGCAGTAGGGCGCGGGGTGCGGGCTGGCCGGCGAGGAGCAGTGGCAGGGGCGAGTGGCGGTGCTCGGCAGCTGACCAAGGGGCGGCCGCCAGCGAGCGCGGCAGCTACGGGAGGTGCGGCGTGGTGGTGTGGCACTGGGCACGGGCGAGCGAGGTGGCAGGGCCGCGGCGGGGCAGTGCGGGGCGACACAGGAGTACGGACGCGAGCGGGCGAGGCCGGGAGCGCGCCGAGCAGCAGTACGGGGCGGCGTCGGCGTGGACGGCGTAGGGGAAGGGGTAGGGGGAGATGGGGTCATACCCCGGTGCTGGGTTTCATCGGCGAGGAGCGGGGAAGTTCCGTCAGGGAGGGGACGAGGACGCGGTAGGCGATGGCGACGTTGGTCGGCGACGGCGAGGCAGAGGCCTCAGGCCAGTGACGCGCGACGGAGAAGGAGAGGCGAGGAGGCGAGGGCGAGGCGACGACGGCCGGGCAACGCCGGGGATGGGCGCCGGCGTCGGGGGCGCGGAGCGATGGCGTCGAAGACGGGATCAGGCCCGATCCCGATCCAATCAAGAGGAGGGGAACGAGAGGGAGACGTGGGGAGGGAGTGGGGCGATTTGTCTAGATATTTTGGGTGCGTGGGTGGATAAGGGAGAGGGAGAGGTGGGCCGGCCAGGTGGTTTGGTGGTCCAGCTGGGCCACGACCCAGTGGGGGAAGGGGCTTCTCTTTTTTTCTGTTTTGCATTTTCTTTTTTTTATTTCTCTTTTCTGCTTTATTTCGTTTTAATGTATTTAGGCATTTTATAAATATGTGTTTGTTACACCATGTTTACATATGCAAAATATGGCACCTCCCGAACAATTTTGTTTTAACTTTTGAAAAGTTTGACGTTTGACATTTATTTAAACTTTTGAATTTGAAAAGTTTTTGATCCAACGCGAGATTAGCAACAGTAACCGGGGAGACGTGGCACCGTTAACGTGGGATTACTGTAGCATGATTATCCGGGCGTCACACTACATACAGATAAAAATGAGTGAATCTACACTCTAAAATATGTCTATATACATCTGTATGTAGTAGTCCATTTGAATCTCTAAAAAGACAAATATTTGAGTAGTCACTCGTTGAAATCTCTAGAAAGACTAATACTCCGGAGTATATTTAAGAACCGAGGGGGTAGTGCACAGCCGCATGGGAGACTCAGACCGGTCGTTGCGCCGCATTAATAGTGAGTAATGAGCAGTCAAATCATAAGCCCCACCTTTCCCACTGTAAGTTGCTCGGAAGAAGCAACCATCAATACGCTCTTCTTTGAATCCGCTCATACTACTCCATCCGTCACTGTTTATTGAGGGTGCTTCAAAAAAAGAGAAAATCTCTGGGACCAAGGCAACTAGCGATCGACCTGAAAAATAGCATTGGTAGTTATAGCATGGCGTTTATTACTATAGGAAATAATGCGTACACACATGCATGCAGTGCTTCCACCCCGGGTACACACATGCATGCACTTACTCCACTCCGTAGTACTACATCGAGAGAAAATTGCGGTTACCATGCCCTAATAAATTGAGCATTAAACCAAATGCGTCTAAAGTATCTCTGGTGGTGGAAATGCATTGAGAGAAATGCATCATAATGAAGCGCGCCCTGTAAACTATGACGGGGGGACGAGTAGTGTGAAGGTGCAAAACCAAGTACGCGTATGCCCAGTCGGTCAAAGCACCTCCTCTTGGCATATCACTGACATGTGGGACCGGAGTGTGAGCAAACCAATCTCAATTGACGGCAAAATGGCCAACCCGCCGTTCCTTGAGAGAGACGAGGAGCGAGAACACACAGACGGGCTCGCACGGAGGCCAAGATATATTCGAGCATGGTTGATCGATATCATCATTACATGTTGGGCTGTCGTTTTCCGCCCTTGTCCGGAATAAATGTGTACTTTATCAAAGATACTTCTATAAAAGACTCATTTGGTGATGATGGTGTGTCCGCCATCTGTCACTTCTGACCATCAGATCTGCATCTAACGTCTGTGAGGCAAGTTGTGATGTTTTTGCAACAAGACCCCTCTTCTCTGCTATAATTTGTAGAAAACCCTGTAGTATCCAGAAACCAATCACATCCCCCCTCACCTCATCGAAACAGCCAAGAGGAATATATTTTGCGTGAAACCTAATATACTTTGAGTGATATATATACATCAAAACTAGAATGTTTTTCTTTGAAGTTCGTGAACATGCAGTATTCTATTTTGGATACGTTGCAACGGGCGGGCACATTGCTAGTCAAAGATTAAGAAAAATAAGAGTACAGAGGCTCCACCATGCGGTTCTAGTAGTAGTACTATTCGTGCTACTAAACCTTGCGCTTGGCTCTTCGCCTCTTCGTGAAGTCGAACAATGATGGTACTCCGAATGTTCGGTACTACAGTGTATGCCTCTGGCAATCTGACACCAAATGAACTGATGCATGTCCACCGCCTAGGCGAAGGTACGTTGCATTAGTCAAAAGGCGTAAGTGAGCTTCACCTTGTCCTGCAAGCTTCTCCTCGTTCTGCGAGCTGATGGGACACACGAACAAGTAGTGCTAGTCCATACTCCCTCCTTTCCGGTTAATATGGCTTAATCTTTTTTGCGGGTAATGAGAGAGATTTATTCATATATAAGCATTCTTAGGACAATCGGCCAAGACACTGGTCACTAGGAAGCGAGGTACCCCACAAAAAAAGAAGTAGGAAGCCAGGTGTTTCATCAAGCCAGCTCTCGACCACATTCAAAGTGCAGCAAGCATGGGTCGCACAAAGATGTGCCGCAAGGTTTGCTGACCTGTTTACATGCTGAATAACAAAAAAAAAGAGGAAATATTACCGAGCGCTCCTATTTGTAACAGGATATGAGATAGAATTAAGCGAGAATTGTGGCGAGTGTTCCATGCAATCAACTTCCATTAGCACATGCGAGAACCCTCGAAGAGAACCAGATGTGTTGAAGATTGCTTTATCACATTTTAAAAATATAATAAGAGTGTAGATGCTCCCCCATCCGGTTCCAAGTACTAGTATAGTACCTCTATAGACTATAGTAGTAGTAATAGTAAACTTTGCGCTTGGCTATTCGCCTCTTCGGGAAGTGCAACAGTAATAGTACTAGTATACCGTATGCTTCTAGCAATCTCACACCGAATTAACTGTTGCACGTCCACCGCCTGAGCGAAGGACAGCTTGCATTAGTCAAAAGTTTCTCCTTGTCCTGCGATCCACCGCGCGCAAGCTTCTCCCGTTGAGGGAGTCCTGGATTAGGGGGTGTCCGGACAGCGGGACTATAACCTTTGGCCGGACTGTTGGACTATGAAGATACAAGATTGAAGACTTCGTCCCGTGTCCGGATGAGACTCTCCTTTGGCGTGGAAGGCAAGCTTGGCAATACGGATATGTAGATCTCCTTCCTTGTAACCGGCTCTGTGTAACCCTATCCCCCTCCAGTGTCTATATAAACCGGAGGGTTTAGTCCGTAGGACACAACAACAACAACAATCATACCATAGGCTAGCTTCTAGGGTTTAGCCTCTCTGATCTCGTGGTAGATCTACTCTTGTACTACCCATATCATCAATATTAATCAAGCAGGAGTAGGGTTTTACCTCCATCGAGGGTGCCCGAACCTGGGTAAAAACATCGTGCCCCTTGTCTCCTGTTACCATCCGCCTAGACGCACAGTTCGGGACCCCCTACCCGAGATCCGCCGGTTTTGACACCGACATTGGTGCTTTCATTGAGAGTTCCTCTGTGTCCTCGTCATTAGGCTTGATGGCTCCTTCAATCATCGTTAGAGATGGAGTCCAGGGTGAGACTTTCCTCCCCTGACAGATCTTTGTATTCGGCGGCTTTGTACTGCGGGCCAATTCGCTTGGCCATCTGGAGCAGATAGAAAGTTACGCCCCTTGCCATCAGGTCAGGTTTGGAAGTTTGAACTACATGGCCGATATCCGCGGAGACTTGATCTTCGACGGATTCGAGCCCCGACCGAGTGTGTCATGCTATCACGATGGGCATGATTTAGCTCTGCCGCCGGACAGTGTCCTGGAGAACGCACCTGCATCTGCTCCGACCTTTAATTCGAAGCCAACTGCGCCATCCGAGGGCGGGTGATTAGACCCCGCCATGGAGGCAGCAGCCTCAACGGCGATCGAGCCGAACAATAACCCTACCCATCGCGAGGTCCGTGACTCCACCTTGCCGGACTCTCCTCCGGACTCTGAACCATCCGCGCCCCTGCCAATTGAATCCTATTGGGCGCCGATCATGGAGTTCACTGCCGCAGATATCTTTCAGCACTCGCCCTTCGGCGACATACTGAATTCACTAAAGTCTCTCTCTTTGTCAGGAGAGTCCTGGCCGGATTATGACCGGCGGGATTGGGATGCGGACGACGAAGAAATTCGACGCCCACCCACCACCCACTTCATATCCACTGTCGATGATTTAACCGACATGCTTGACTTCGACTCTGAAGACATCAACAGTATGGACGACGATGTAGGAGACGAACAGGAACCAGCGCCTACAGGGCACTGTAAAGCCACCTCGTCGTATGATATATATATATATGGTGGACACACCCAAAGAATGCAATGGCGACAGAACAACGGAGGATGACCCCTCCAAGAAGCAACCAAAGCGTCGGCGTCAGCGGCGCTGCTCTAAGTCTCGCCGAAGCAAAAACGGTGATTCCGGCACATGAGATAATAACACCCCGGACAGTGCCGAAGACAACCCCCTCCAGCAAGATTCAGCGCAGGAGGATGGAGAAGCCAGCCCTCATGAGAGACCAGCGGACAGAGAGGAAGAGAATGACAATTACATGCCTCCCTCCGAAGACGAGGCAAGCCTCGACGATGACGAGTTTGTCGTGCCTGAGGATCCCGTTGAGCAAGAGCGCTTCAAGCGCCGGCTTATAGTCACGGCAAATAGCCTTAATAAGAAGCAGCAGCAGCTTAGAGCTGATCAAGACTTGCTAGCTGACAGATGGACTGAAGTCCTTGCAGCCAAGGAATACAAACTCGAACGCCCCTCCAAGAGCTACCCAAAGCACAGGTTGCTACCCCGATTAGAGGAGGAAGCATCTAAACCTACATCTCTAGCGTATGACGCGGCTGACCGGCCACCTCGTGGCCGCAACAGAGAGGCCTCTCGGCCCACAGCACAAGCCGCACCCCGGCGTTATTCAAAAAATACCAAGGCACGGGGACATGCGCTAGACCTGCGAGATGTATTGGAGGACAAAGCAAAGCAAACAGATCGATCTACGAATCGCGTGGGTGCCCCACTGCACGAGACGATAACCGTCACGCCGGATACAGTAAAAGTAAATCCGGCCGGGCCGAACACAGCAGACAAAACTCATTTGAGCTACGTCGTGATATAGCCCAGTACAGAGGCGCCGCACACCCGTTATGCTTCACAGATGAAGTAATGGATCATCAAATCTCACAGGGTTTCAAACCCGTGAGTATTGAATCATACAATGGTACGACAGAACCTGTGGTATGGATTGAGGACTATCTCCTTCATATCCACATGGCCCGTGGCGACGATCTACACGCCATCAAATACCTCCCACTCAAGCTTAAAGGACCAGCTCGGCATTGGCTCAACAGCTTGCCAGCAGAATCCATTGGTTGTTGGGAAGACCTGGAAGCCGCATTCCTCGACAACTCCCAGGGCACCTACGTGTGACCATCAGACGCCGATGACCTGAGCCACATAATTCAACAGCCAGAGGAATCGGCGAGACAATTCTGGACACGGTTCCTAACCAAGAAAAATCAAATCATCGACTGTCCGGATGCAGAGGCCCTAGCGGCTTTCAAACATAACATCCGCGATGAGTGACTTGCCCGGCACCTTGGACAGGAAAAGCCAAAATCCATGGCAGCCCTCACGACACTCATGACCCGCTTTTGCGCGGGAGAAGACAGTTGGCTGGCTCGCAGCAATAACATGTCAAAGAGCCCTCGTAATTCGGATACCAAGGACAGCAATGGCAGGTCACGTCGCAACAAGCACAAGCGCCGCATTAACAACGACAATGCTAAGGATACGGCAGTTAATGCCGGATTCAGAGGCTCTAGGCCCGGTCAGCGGAAAAAGCCATTCAAAAGAAGCACTCCGGGCCCGTCCAGCTTGGATCGTATACTCGATCGCTCGTGTCAGATACATGGCACCCCCGAAAAGCCAGCCTACCACACCAACAGGGATTGTTGGGTGTTCAAGCAGGCCAACAAGTTAAATGCTGAAAACAAAGACAAGGGGCAACATAGCGACGACGAAGAGGAGCCCCGGCCGCCGAACAACAGAGGACAGAAGGGTTCCCCCCACAAGTGCGGACAGTGAACATGATATACGCAACCCACATCCCCAAGAGGGAGCGGAAGCGTGCGTTAAGGGATGTATACGCGTTGGAGCCAGTCGCCCCAAAGTTCAACCCATGGTCCTCCTGCCCGATCACTTTCGATCGCAGGGACCACCCCACTAGTATCCACCATGGCGGATTTGCCGCATGGGTTCTAGACCCAATCATTGACGGATTTCACCTCACTCGAGTCCTTATGGACGGCGGCAGTAGCCTGAACCTGCTTTATCAGGACACAGTGCGCAAAATGGGCATAGACCCCTCAAGGATTAAACCCACAAAAACGACCTTTAAGGGCGTCATACCAGGTGTAGAGGCCCATTGCACATGCTCAGTCACACTAGAAGTGGTCTTCGGATCCCCGGATAATTTCCAAAGCGAGGAGTTAATCTTCGATATAGTCCCGTTCCGCAGTGGCTATCCCGCACTGCTCGGGCGAACCGCATTTGCAAAGTTCAACGCGGTGCCGCACTATGCATACCTCAAGCTCAAGATGCCAGGACCTCGGGGAGTCATCACAGTCAATGGAAACACCGAGCGCTCTCTCTGAATGGAGGAGCACACGGCGGCCCTCGCAGCAGAAGTACAAAGCAGCCTCTCAAGGCAATTCTCTAGTCCTGCAATAAAACGTCCGGACACCGTCAAGCGCGCTCGAAGTAACCTACAACAAGACCGCCTGGCATGTTTCGAGCAAGCGTAGAATTGCGGCCCCAACCCCGGCCCTAGCGAAACGGTGAAATCCGTGCCACGAGTACATAACTCTGCTCTGAAAATACCATGGGCACATGGGGAGGGGCACGACCATGGCTGTAACGCCCCGGACCTGATGCGCCAGGTGTCCGTCAGTTATTCGTCGTCGTTGCCTTGTCATGTGCTTGCGTGTTGCACTTTTCCATGTCATCATCTTCATTTCATATCATGTCATCATATCGCATTCGCATACGTGTTCGTCTCATGCATCCGAGCATTTTCCCCGTTGTCCGTTTTGCAATCCGGCGCTCCTATGTTCTCCGGCGTCCCTTTTTACCTTTTTCTGTGTGCGGGTATTAAACCTTCTCGGAATGGACCGAGGCTTGACATGTGGCCTTGGTATAGCACCGGTAGACCGCCTATCAAGTTTCGTGTCAATCGGAGGTCGTTTGATACTCCAACGGTTAACCGGGTATCCGCAAAGGCCTCTTTTGGTGCAGCCCAACACCCCTATCAAAGTGGCCCAAAACCCATCTAAGTCCCCTCCGTCCTCTCGGTTGTTCGATCACGATCGCGTGGCCGAAAACCGCACCCCATTTGGAGCTTCCTAGCCCCCTCTACCTATATATATGTGCTCCCCTTCGGATTTCTCGCGCAGTCCAACCCTAGCCTTTTTTCCCTCCGCGCCGCCGGACGCGTCCGCTCCCTCGCCGGACGTGTCCACCGCCCACCGCCACCTCACTCGAGCCAATGGGAGCATGCCACGTCACCCGTGCCGCTGCCCCAGCCAACCCGCATGCGCCACCTCACCGCCTCCCTCTCTCCTCCCACCGCGCGGCCCGCGGGAACCGAACCGGGCCCGCGCGAGCCCGCGCGCCGCCGCCGCTTGCCCGTCGCCGGCCCGCGCCTCCCTGCTCCGGCGAGCCGCGCCGCCACCGCGCCGCCATGCGCTCCTCCGCCCCGCCGCCTCGGGTTCCCGTGCGCCGGCCCCGCCGCCTCGCTGCCGCCGGCCTCCCGCGGCCCCGCGCCGCCATCGCGCCGGCGAGCCGCCACCTCGCCGCGCCTTGCTGCTCGCGCCGGACCTCCTCCGCGCTGCCCCGCACCTCCCCGGCTCCCCCTCGTCGCCGGCCCCCTCCTCCGGCGTCCTTCTCCTCCAACTCCGGCCATCCTCCGGCGAGATCCGCCCGGGTGGATGAGATCCACCCATTCGCGGATCCAAACGCATCGTCCCCGCGCTCGGATCCCTCCGTCCCGGGTCGAGCCCGTCCGAGTTGACTTTTTCCGCGGGGTAAAATTTCACTAAGTCCCCGACATTCTATCATTTTTTGTTGCATGTTCATCGCATCATAACTTTGCACCCGTGGCTCCGTTTTGGGCGTATAATATGTCAAATTGTTCGCCTCGAAGAGTACATCATTTCTTCCCATTGCATCATTTTCATTTGAGGTCATCTTGATGCCAGAAATGCTGTTAGAAGAGGGCTAGTTGATGTTAGTTGCTGGATCTTATCCGAACTTGCACTTTTGTCATTTTTGCCATGATTGATGTGTACCTCCTATGAAGTTGAGTCCTACATGAGTTTTGTAATATGTCATGTTACCTATCCAGAGTATTTTGCCATGTATTTTTTGTGATCTATGTGGTGACTAGCACAAGCATGCAAACTAGGTCACTTGATGTTGCTGATTTCAGAGACTTAGTGATTCCACTAAGTCCCTGACTGCTGTTATTTTGATGTCATGTATTCATGTTGTTTCTGAGAGATCTATGCATAATTTGAGCATGATCAGTAAGGGAGTTTTGAACTTGAGTATTTGCTCTATCCATCCATGCCTTTGTTTGCAATTATGGAGTGCCATAGCTTGGGTCAATCGAGCTATACTTTTGCTACAAAATATTGCTGGCAGATTGTTTACAGGTTATTCGATTTTGCCAAGCTTGGTGTAGTTGATACTTGCATGATATGTTGTTATTCTTGCCATGTCTAGTTACTATACCATGTCTTCTTGATGTATGTATGCTTAGTTTATCATGCAATACTCTGTAGTGAGTGCATCGAGCTCACGAACATGCCTAGTCGTTATCTGGTTTTGACATGTCCAGTTTTTCTGCTAAGTCTGAAACCTGTAACGTAACTTGCTTAATTTACATGGGTGTAATCATATTTTATGATCCTTTTTGGCTTATGGTCAGTAAGGTACTTTTTTTAAGTGCTTTGATTAGATTCATGTCATGCCTTGATTTGCTATGTTCTGATCCTGTAGCATGTTGTTTCATTGCTCTAAACATGTCATCCTGATGTTAATTTCTGGCATGTTGTTATTTTCACTAAGTCTGTGAACCTGTTATCTTTTGCACTTTTGCCATGCTTGTTTGAACCTGTTGTGGTGTGATTTAGCCGTAGCTCAGTGTTCATCTTTTGTCAAGCATCTTGAGTAGATCACTGTCATATGCTTTGTTGATATGTTTGGGTGCAGTATCTTAGTTTATTATTGCTTGCTAAGTAGCATCATGCTGTTAAGGGCAGATTCTTGTCATTCTTGTTTCGCTTGTCATTTGCAAACCGTGCATCCGATTCCGGTGATCTTTATATCGATTTCAACCGAAATCGCCTCACCTATCCAGTGTCATGCTTGGTTTGCCAAGATTATGCCTTGTTCATCTTTGTCCTTCCGAATCATGCATATGCATTGCATACCACATCTCGCATATCATGCCATGTTTATGTGATGATTGTTTACATTGTTGTTTGCTTCTTTCCGGTGTTGCTTCTTCGGGTTAGTTCCGATCACGTTGCGATTGTGAGGATTCGTTCGACTACCTCCGTTTGTCTTCTTCATGGACTCGTTCTTCTTCCTTGCGGGATTTCAGGCAAGATGACCATACCCTCGAAATCACTTCTATCTTTGCTTGCTAGATTGCTCGCTCTTTTGCTATGCCTATGCTGCGATACCTACCACTTGCTTATCATGCCTCCCATATTGTTAAACCAAGCCTCTAACCCACCTTGTCCTAGCAAACCGTTGTTTGGCTATGTTACCGCTTTTGCTCAGCCCCTCTTATAGCGTTTTTAGTTGCAGGTGAAGATGAAGTTTGTTCCTTGTTGGAACATGGAGATGTTGTTCCTTGTTGGAACATGTTTATTTGTTGGGATATCACAATATATCTTATTTAATTAATGCATCTATATACTTGGTAAAGGGTGGAAGGCTCGGCCTTATGCCTGGTGTTTTGTTCCACTCTTGCCGCCCTAGTTTCCGTCATATCGATGTTATGTTCCCGGATTTTGCATCCCTAACGCGGTCGGGTGATTTATGGGACCCCCTTGACAGTTCGCTTTGAATAAGACTTTTCCAGCAGGCCCAACCTTGGTTTTACCATTTGCCTACCACCTACCCCTTTCCCTTGGGTCTGATCAACCCGAGGGTCATCTTTATTTAGCCCCCCCGGGCCAATGCTTGTCTAAGTGTTGGTCCGAACCGAGCAACCTGCGGGGCCACCATGGGGAAACTCGAGGGCTGGTTTTACTCGTAGCTTGACTCATCCGGTGTTGCCCTGAGAACGAGATATGTGCAGCTCCTATCAGGATGTCGGCGCATCGGGCGGTTTTGCTGGACTTATTTTATTACTGTCGAGATGTCTTGTAGCCGGGATTCTGAGACTGATCGGGTCTTCCCGGGGAGAAGGAATATGCTTCGTTGATCGCGAGAGCTTATCATGGGCTAAGTTGGGACACCCCTGCAGGGTTTGAACTTTCGAAAGCCGTGCCCGCGGTTATGGGCAGATGGGAATTTGTTAATGTCCGGTTGTAGAAAACCCGAAGTTGATCTTAATTAAATTACACCAACCGCGTGTGTAACCGTGATGGTCTCTTCTCGGCGGGGTCCGGGAAGTGAACACGGTTGTTGGAGTTATGTTTGACGTAAGTAGTTCAGGATCACTTATTGATCTTAGTTGTTCGACCGTGCTTTGCCTTCTCTTCTCGCTCTCATTTGCGTATGTTAGCCACCATATATGCTAGTCGCTTGCTGCAGCTCCACCTCACATATCCTTTCCTACCTATAAGCTTAAATAGTCTTGATCTCGCGGGTGTGAGATTGCTGAGTCCTCGTGACTCACCAAATACTTCCAAACCAGTTTGCAGGTGCCGATGAGACCGTGCAAGGTGACGCACCCGAGCTCAAGGAGGAGTTCGATGAAGATCTTGTCCTTTTGTTGTTTCGTTCTAGTCGATCAGTAGTGGAGCCCAGTTGGGGTCGATCTTGGTCCATTGTCGCTTTTGGGGTTTCTTCTTTTATTTTGGCTCCGTAGTCGGTCCCTGTTTGTAACTGTATGATGTATTGTTTTATTCTTGTATATGTGTGAAGTGGCGATTGTAAGCCAACTATGTATCTCTTTTTCCCTTATGTATTACATGGGTTGTGTGAAGATTACCTCACTTGCGACATTGCTTTCAATGCGGTTATGCCTCTAAGTCGTGCTTCGACACGTAGGAGATATAGCCGCATCGAGGGTGTTACAACGGCACGCCCCAAAATGCGGCTCAACCGCATTAGGGGCTCCCGACTTCATCATTTTTTCTTACTTTCAGGACTTTACTCTCCGGAAGACCTGTTCGGCAGTACAATTGCCGAACACACGATACAATAACCATGGAGTCAGAAAGCTACTTCACACTGTGGAATTCCCAGGTGGTCTCTATAACGAGCAAAATACCTGTTTTAAATATCATTCCGCAGTTTGCCCCTGGAGGGGACATGTCAAATAGTCCCATCTCTTGCTTATCGCACTATTTATATCGTTATGCTTTTCATGCACCTTTTTCGAATAAACAATGCTTAGCTTCAATCTATTATTGCATTCTCTATTCATTCCTTTTTATGTATATATGTTCATTCATGACATTCAGCACCCATACACTTTGGTACGGCTAATACGCCAGGGGCTCAAGCACCCCATAATACGGCGTGAGAAGTCCAAACACTTTCACAAGTGCGACACTCCGAACTTATAGCATTATATGCATCAGCTCTGAATCATGTCTTTGGTCAATAGTTGGGTTTGCCCGGCTCCCATGTTTTCGTACCTTACATTCCGCTATATCGGCTAAGGTAGCACTGGGAGAACTACTGCGATTGTGCCCCGGTTCAGCTGGGCTAAGAACCTCAATAGAGAAAGCTAAAACTGACTGTCATGATAGGGCGACAGCTGGTCGCTGTTCGAGAGGTTTCGAGTCCCTAAAGACTTATGCCGCTTAGGGCGAGGAGTCAGCTTTGTCCAGCCTAGGCATGTATAGCGCCCCGAACTCGGTCTTCCGAACACTAGGGGCTTCGCCAAAATTTAAAATTATAGAATTCTCTGGCTAAGTGAGAGTGATAACGCATTATAGTCTGATTGCCTTGTTCGTTGTGCTGAGCACCTCCCTAGAAGGACCGAAGAATGGGAAAAAGAGTGCTCAGGTTTATCCCGAACACCCCAGCACTCATGGCACGGGGGCAGAAGCCGACGACTCGCCATCTCTCAGATTCAATAAACGGTCGTATAGAAGGTAATATTTTAAATTCAAACAAGCGTTGCATAGCGCATATGAACAAGTTTTCAGCGTACAGGATCACACAAGCGAGTTTACTCAAATATTACATCCTTGGAACACTCATCCGCCACAAGGCGGGCACCCTTCAGGACGCCCTCATAGTACATCTCGGGGTTTCGATGCTCCTTGCCCTGCGGTGGTCCATCCTTCACCAAGCCGCTCCACGTCCATTTTGCCCAAGTGTACTTTCACGCGGGCAAGGGCCCTGCGGGTGCCCTCGATGCAGACGGAGCGCTTGATGACTCCAAGCCACGAACAGGCATCCGCCAGCCGCCTCACCAGCCCGAAGTAGCTCCCAGGCATGGCCTCTCCAGGCCACAGCCGGACTATAAGACCCTTCATGGCCTGTTCGTCCACCTTATGGAGCTCGACCAGCTGCTTCAGCTGGTCGCTCAAGGGCACCAGGTGTCCGGTCTCAACATACTCAGACCAGAACACCTTCTTCGTCGAGCTCCCTTCCTCAGCTTGGTAGTAGGTGGCGGCATCAGACACGCTGCAGGGCAAATCTAGGAATGCTCCTGGAGAGCTCTGGACTCGGGTAAGTGACAAGTAATTCACTTTCACATGCTTTCTTTGCATAATGAATGCCTTACCCGCCGCTATCTTCTTCATCGCCTCAATTTCTTGGAGGGCTTTCTGGGCTTCGGCCTTGGCAGACTTGGCGCTTCCGAGGGCCGCAGTGAGCTCGGACTCTCGAGTCTTCGAGTTAAGCTCCAAAGTCTCCTGCTTCTTCACAAGAGCATGGAGCTCTTGCTGCACCTCGCCAACCCGTGCCTCATGTTTCTCCTGCTCGGTGCGCTCCGTGCCCGCCTTGTTTTCGGCCTTGGTAAGCGCTTGCTTCAGGGTCGCCACCCCGGTCGTGGCCCCTAGCACATCAGTAACGATCCTATCATTTTTGCAACTGCACCTTTTTATATATACACACACAAACAAGGCATTACGTACCTTGGTTCTCCTCGAGCTACTTCTTGGCAATCCCGAGCTCTTTCTCGGACTGCTCGAGGCTCTGCTTCAGCGAATCAACCTCCGCAGTCAGTGCGGCAGAGGTCAGAAGCGAAGCTTGTATACGCATATCGACATATTTATGTTAGACACTTGTGAATATTATTAGATCCTCTATCCGGCTTTTCTTTGTGAACACCAAACAGAGCATCAGGGGCTACTGTCATTTTCATATATTTTTACATACCTCAAAGCCTGTTAGAAGGCTGGCGCAAGCTTCAGTCAGTCCGCTCTTGGCAGACTGAACCTTCTGGACCACCGCACTCATAATAGTGCGGTGCTCCTCGTCGATGGAGGCACCGTTCAGCACCTCTAGCAAATTATTCGGTGCCTCCGGTTGGACGGAGGTCACCGGCACGGTAGGCTTGCTCCTCTTAGCGGGGGCCGCCTCGCGGAGTCCGGAACCACTATAGGGTCCGGCGCGATGTTCGGCTGAGGGCCGAGCTTGGAGCCCTTGGGAGCCTTGCTCCCTTTGCGCCTGCAGTCCGGAAGGTCGCCTTGTGGCACCTCCAGGACTACCTCCCCTCGGCTCGGTGCCCGTCAGGACAGCACCTCGGTGTTGTCCGTAGGGCGAGGGGTGGAGGCGGTCGGAAGTGACCCTCCGCTACACATGGCGGACGGGTCCAACGAACCGCTCGACGATACGTCGACACGGGCTCGGGGCGGACTGCATGATTATATTCGGTGTTAGGAGGAGCTGTGCAAATAAAGGAGCCCTATGAGTCACTCTGGTGTTCGAATACTTACGACTTCACCAGGGGTTTGGCCCTGGATGGCCACTCGTCCCCGCTGTCGGGGGCGGTGGCGGAGTAGTCCGGAGGGAGAGTCCTTCCCTTCTTGGACCCTCCGGCCTCCCCAGTTGGGGCGGCCTTCCTCTTCTTATCTTCCCCGGCTGGAGGGGAAGAACCCTCATCTGCCTCCTCCTCATTTCCATGAGAGGAGTGCGTCTCGGAGTTATCAGCCGATGAGTCCGATAACACCTGGCGTCGGGAACTCTTTCGGGTTGCCGTTGCCTTCTTATTGAACTTCTTCTCTGGCACCTCGTAGGGCGCCATAGTCAGCATCTCCGTCAGGAGAGCATCCGCAGGGTCTTCGGGCAAAGGGGCCGGGCAGTCGATCTGCTCCGATGTCTCCACCCATTTCTGTCAAAGACATGGAAGCTCACACCCCGTACATAGATAAACTATGAAAATTGAATACTCTATAGAAGATAAAATAGCTTACCGCGCAGGCTTGGCGCTTCGCGTTGAATCCGCGGTCCTCCGTAAGGGGAGGGGGAACTTCGTCGCTCTTAAACAACACTTTCCAAGCATCCTCGTGTGTTATGTCGAAGAGCTCGCTCAGAGTTTGGTGCTAGGTTGGGTCGAACTCCCACAAGCTAAACGCCCGTTGTTGACACGGGAGGATCCGGCGGATGAGCATGACCTGGACTATGTTGACAAGCTTAAGCTTCTTGTTGACCATGTTCTGGACACAAGTTTGGAGTCCGGTCAGCTCTCCCGGGCTACCCCAGGACAGGCCCTTCTCTTTCCAGGAGGTAAGCCGTGTGGGGATTCCGGATCGGAACTCGGGGGCTGCCGCCCATTTAGGGTCGCGCGGCTCGGTGATATAGAACCACCCCGATTGCCGCCCTTTTATGGTATCCACAAAGGAGCCCTCAAGCCATGTGACGTTGGGCATTTTGCCCACCATGGCGCCTCCGCACTCCGCCTGCTGGTTGCGCACCACCTTTGGTTTGACATTAAAGGTCTTCAGCCATAAGCCGAAGTGGGGCTTGATGCGGAGGAAGGCCTCGCACATGACGATAAACGCTGATATGTTGAGGATGAAATTCGGGGCCAGATCGTAGAAATCCAGGTCGTAGTAGAACATGAGCCCCGGACAAATGAGTGGAGAGGGAATCCCAGTCCACGGAGGAAATGGGTAAGGAACACAACCTTCTCATGGGGCCTGGGGGTAGGGATGAGCTGCCCCGCATCTGGGAGCCGGTGTGCGATGTTGTCGGACAAGTATCCGGCTCCCCTCAGCTTTTTGATATGTCCCTCCGTGACGGAGGAGACCATCCACTTGCCTCCCGCTCCGGACATGGTTGGAGAAGGTTGAAGAAGGAAATGTGGACTTGGGCGCTGGAGCTCAAGTGTGAGAGAATGGATGGGCAAAGGAGGAAGAAGGCATGGATGGAAAAAGGTGAACCCTTGTCCCATTATATGGACGGACGAAACTATGCGTCCCCTCCAGCCTGGTAAAACCCGCTCATCCCCCAAGCGCCGTAATTGATGGCGCGGTTGGGTTACCCATGTCCGTATTGATGAGAATCCCGCGATAAGGGGACACGATATCTTCTTCGACAAGACGTGCCAGGGAAACCGCCTCGCAAAATGTGCTAAGATTGGCTGTAAAAAACGGTTCCTATAATGGCTTGGCTGTGGTGTGATGTCACATTGCAGGATACGTCAGCATATTAGATTTGTGGAAATGCTATTCTCTCTACGGTGGTATGTGGAACTTGTTTTGCAGAGCCGGACACGATCCTCGTGTTCAAAATCTTCTATGAAGAATTCAGAGGAGGAACCCGCCTTGCAATGCCGAAGACAATCTGCGCGCCGGACTCATCGTCATTGAAGCCTGGTTCAGGGGCTACTGAGGGAGTCCTGGATTAGGGGGTGTCCGGACAGCGGGACTATAACCTTTGGCCGGACTGTTGGACTATGAAGATACAAGATTGAAGACTTCGTCCCGTGTCCGAATGGGACTCTCCTTGGCGTGGAAGGCAAGCTTGGCAATACGGATATGTAGATCTCCTTCCTTGTAACCGACTCTGTGTAACCCTAGCCCCCTTCGGTGTCTATATAAACTAGAGGGTTTAGTCCGTAGGACACAACAACAACAATCATACCATAGGCTAGCTTCTAGGGTTTAGCCTCTCTAATCTCGTGGTAGATCTACTCTTGTACTACCCATATCATCAATATTAATCAAGCAGGAGTAGGGTTTTACCTCCATCGAGAGGGCCCGAACCTGGGTAAAAACATCATTTCTCTTGTCTCATGTTACCATCCGCCTAGACGCACAGTTCCGGACCCCCTACCCGAGATCCGCCGGTTTTGACACCGTCACCCATCCTGCAAGCTTCTCCTTGTTCAACAAGTTGACCGGACACAGCAAAGTAATGCTAGTCCATACTGCCTCCTCTCCCATTAATATGGCTTAATTTCAAACGAGATAAATACACTGTTTGTCACTGTATATTTGTAAAACATACGGTCAGTGGACTTCATAATACGCTCATTGCGCTCAATATATACATTTTCCGGTGTTTATACGGTCACTAGCTCACCCTGGCTGAGTATGTGTGTGCATGCACGTGTAGGTTGAGCACTTGAGTGTGGTCGTGTGTGTTCCATCGTGTGCTCGGACATGCACGCATTAGGGCGTCGCGCGCGTTTTTGCATCCATGTGTACGTGTGACTGTTGCATACACGTAGGTGGAGTACGTGTAGGGGCCACTAAAGGAGCAGTCAAATCACACAGTAAGTTAGTCGGAAGAAGCAGCCATCATTTCACTCTTCAATGACACGTACGCAATATAAAATGGTTGATATGGAGATAAAAAAGAAAACCACTATATATACACTAGCAGGAGCCTAAGCTACAAGCCTGCTTGTTCGGGTTGCTCTCTTCACAAGCATAGAACGACGGTGGACCCACCGCTGGTCACATATCCGGCCTGATCCCGCAGCTAGAGGAAGGGAACAATGTTCCGCGTAGACGCAGTCGACATCGGCGAGGGAGAAAATCCAAAGTTGGTGCGTCCCAATCGAGGGTCACCGCGGTATGGGCCGATGCCGCGTCCCAACCACCCTTCTAGCTACAGCCCGACGTCCGTTTCGAAAATATTAGTGCATGTCAACAAAAATTATACTAGTATCGCCGTTCCGTTTCGAAAAAAAGCATATAAGATGTACTTCTTACCCAAAGGATCTTTATATCCAACAGACACAAAATATCCATTCGACTGTTCAAAATTACTTTCACTGCTGATCTGATGTCGAGGTAATTGTTGCCTCGCCACTGAAACCCACCATCTCTTAAGCTAAAGTAGACCGAGCTAACCCTTATATTAGCATATTACTAAGATAAACAGAAGGCAATGTAGAATCATTTAGGACGTGAGCTTGTCAATCTGAATGTGGAGGGACACCAGCTTAGCCCCGGCCAGCAGCTTGGGCGGAACTGTGAAGAAGGTCAGCTCCTGCATGGCGAGGTCGCCGGGATCCCTGCTGCTTGTCACCTCCATTTCCACCTTGACGGCATCGGTCCTGCCTTTGGGCTCCCCCAGCGGGCCGTTCGCCCACAGCTTGGCCACGTAGTGCGGCAGTGGGGACACCCCCGCTCTGATGCAGACGACCGACACGGCGATAGCCACGCTGATGTCGACCACACCGCCGACCAAGAAAAACGTGCAGCCGTCCTCCTCCGCGAACAGCAAGAGCCGTGGCTCCGACAGTTGCACTTGCAGCTGGAGCGCCTTGCCGTACTGGATCATGTGCACGGGCATGGGATGCACGGTGCTGATATGGTGGGAGAGCCACGGCGGCGGGCCTTCGTAGCCGCAGACGGGCATGGGGCATTTGCAGGGCGCGAGCGGACACACGCTCTGGTGATCGGCGAGCTTGTGGTAAGTGACATAGAGCCCACAGCCTTCGTGCGGGCACTCCACCCTCATCGAGGAGAGGACGGCGTCCACCGCCGTGTTCCGCACGTCGAAGCCATCGCCGCGCTCGCACTTCTGGCACTGCCACTGGTTCCCGGGGCGCTCGACGCGGCAGTCCGTGCAAGCCAGGTGCCCTCCCTTGCACGACACAAATCAATCGAACAACACATCAATCAAGAAACCTGCACCTTGCTCGATCAGCCGAACGGACGAGGTGTATTCGAACCTCATACACTGGAGGCTTCAAGGGGTGGAGGCACAAGGAGCAGTGGAGCAATGTGAGGTCCATCGAGACCATAGAGAGCTCCATCGTCGGGTCCTGTTCCGTCTGCATGATCTCGCCCTCCTCGTGCACAACCATCTCTCGCTTTATTAGGGTCGGGGCATTACAAAGCTTTACCGTCACATATATTCATACTACTTCAAGGTGCATTAAATCAACACATGCAAGTATCAAAAGGAGAGTCATGGCATGCATGCATGCGTTGTAAATAATGCATCGGTAAACACAAATTATTGAAATATATCGAGTGCAGTGCTTTAATGTGTCGCGTCAACTCGTACAAGACCGAGAAGTTTGATTACTACAACGCCCTCTCGCCTTAACCGCACCTGCCTTTGGCTGCATGACAGGTGGGCCACCGACCTGTTGGGCCCACTTGTCATGGACGCAAAGGCAGGAGCAGTAAGTTAATGAAGCTGCGTCCCTCCCTCGCCCATGAGCGTGGTGGCTGGCAGGACTAGGAGAAGCTTTCGTTCGCTACACGCTCTCCCTCCCGTACGTGGTGGACATGCAGCAGTTCAATCGGTGTCAGATGGCCAGAAGCATACTGTAGTACTCCTCCACTGTAGTAGTACTCCATCATTTTGTTCAACTTCCCAAAGAGGCGAAGAGCCAAGCGCAGCCCGGACGCTCGTGTGGCAGTTTCATGTGTAGAGTAGTCTAGGATAGCGTGTATCGTGCATGTAAGCTTAAAATCGTTGGGGTCGGCTCCATGCTATATTTTTTGATTAAAATTATCTTCTGGCCCTACCTGTCATCCTGGTGATTCTAGTTTGCACGCTCATCTAGTCAAGACAGGAATATATATTTTAATTTGTGGTGGGGTAAATGTTAGAAGTTGCAGCAAATGGAGCATTGTACACTGCGGGTCTTTCAGCCAATTTTAGAGGCAACCATGTGGGGCCAGTGCTATGATGTGTCGCATCAACTCGTACAACGAGGAGAAGCTTGATTTTACTACTACACGCCTTCTCCCTTGCCCATGCGCGCGGTGGCTCGCAGACGAGGACAAGCTTTTGCTTATATAGTACTACAACAAGCTACCCCTCCCGCTCGCGGTGGAGGGACATGCAACAATGGATTCGATACAGTAGAAGCAGTAGTAGTAACATCATTGTTCGTCTTCTCGAAGAGGCGAAGAGCCAAGTGCAACCCGAACGTGGCAGTTGTGAACCTTGGAGCATGCATATAGCCAGGCTCTTGCATGAGACAAAATTGCTATGTGAGCCCACTATTGTAGTAAGTACTTGCTAGTATAGCCCTGTAAACCAGAAAGGAGTATTTTCCTTCCTAGAGATTTCAACAAGTGACTAGATTACACCAAGACGGAGTACATATGGAGCAAAATGAGTGAATCTACACCGTAAATAAATATGTAGTTCTCTCGTTTTCCTCTTGGCCTTGGTCGCGGTGCACAATATTGAGTATACTAGTACTACCTCTCTCTCAGTTTACAGGGCGTGTGCGTACCCCTAGGTCGCCAATTTGACCAACCTAATACAAGTCATATATTACAAAAAATATACCAACATAAACTTCGGAGTTTCTACTTTCAAAAGGTATAACTTTTGTGTTATATAGTTTATATTAGGGTGATAAAATTGGAAACCTAGGTATACGCGTAGGACTTGTAAACTGAAACGGAGGTAGTACTATCATCTTGGAATTTACGAAGTCACCATAGGCACCTCGTCGTCGATGGGAACATCTCCTGACACGCGATAGACGCGAGTGGCAGTCGCCTCCATAGGTGCTTGAATGCTAAGGAGGGAGAGGGTAGCGGTTCCCGAGACTTTGAACGGTCAATGATGCATCCTCAAATTACTCTACATGCAGAGGGAATTAATTGGAGAAGCAGAATAGAGCCAGCACTATGTGAATGCAATAGAGTATGGATTCTCATATAAAGGTGCCCCACCACTCCAATCCATCTACTCCTTAGTCTCTGTGCAACACTGCTCACTCCAATCCAAGACCAAGTGACTAGAAGCGAGAAGCACCTATGGAGGCGATGGACGCGAGCGGCAGTCGGCTGTGCCAAATCATCCAAGGCGTCGGCCTGCGGCCCCGCACCGCACAGCATCTCCATACGGTGCTGGCGACCGCCGGCGTCGTAACCCTCGCCGATGCCGGCTTCGCCACTCGCATGGACGACATGATGGTAAACTCCATCCGCAAGTTCGCCACCGTCAAGAAGCGTGCGGGCTTCTCTTGGGGTGCCTTGGCTTGGCCGTCCCGGCGAGCTCCTCCCGCCGGGGCCTTGGTGCTTCGGCTTAGTCGTCCCGGCAAGCTCCTCTTGCCGGGGCCTTGTCGCCTTGGCCCGGCAAGCTCCTCTTGCCGGACCTCGCCTGCTTGGCCCGGCAAGCTCCTCTTGCCGGCGCTTGGTCTTCTAGGCTCGATCACTTGGCCTTCGTCCGGCCCAAAAAGGGCCGTGGAGACTCTCGTCGCTCCCCTGGCAGGCCTTGCCGTGGGAGGCTACTACTGCCCGTGCACAAGTTCGGGGTACTAAGGTACCCCTACTTTAGTACACCGACAGGAGCCCCCGGGTCTGGGCCATACACGGTGCCGAGCGTTGTTGGGCCAGGCCCTAACAGTGCACGGGCACGCGTGGCCTGGGTTGCGCTGCTCCTTAACTCCGTGCTCGTCGCGCCCTCCCCAAGTGGCGCGCGCTTATCGCGGCGTCGTGGGGGGGGGCGAGGCGTGCGAGGCGTGCGTGACGTGGGTGGCGTGCGCGGGGCTTGAGGCCCGCAGGCATGCGTCACATCGGGCACGATCTCTTCATTTGGAAAGGCGGAATGTCCGCCCCCGCTCCTTCCCCCCTTTATAAGCGGAGGGGAACAGGGGCAGCTCGCCATCCCGCCGGTTGCTGTTCCTCAAAAATCTCCGCCACTTCCTCCTTCCTAGAGAAAGCAGCGATTCGCCCTCGCAGCCCCCGGCGCCGCCACCGCCGGCAACTCCCCCTCCCCATTTCCGCCATGGCCCCGAAGAGCGACAAGGCGAAGGGGAAGGCCGTGAAGTCGGCCGAGGCGCTGTGGCTGGAAGCGCTTCGGAAGGAGACGGCGGCGTTCCCCCCTCAGCTTGACGCGCTGAGGCTGAAGAACGAATACCTCCTCTTCTGGTCGATGGCGACGCGAGCGCATCCGCGCACGCGAGTTCTTCCCGCCATCGCCCAGAAGCTGTACCCGACCGGGTACCCTTTCTTCGCCGTGTTCTTCCTCTGCGGGCTCTGCCCGCCTTTTTCTGAGTTCTTCTGCGACATCATGCATACCTACAACCTACACCCCCTTGATTTCACCCCCAACGCCGTTCTGAATGGCGGTTTTCGCACACCTTTGCGAGAACTTTGTCGGAGTCCGCCCCAACGTAGCCCTTTTCCGGCACTTCTTTACTCCCCGGGTGGAGAAAGGAGAGCCGCTGTCCGGCGGAGTCGCTTGGATCTCCAGGACCGGCAAGAAAGAGGCCTACTTGGAGGGGGAACTCCGTGGCAGATGGGAGGAATGGAGGGCCGAGTGGTGCCTGATCGTCGAGGAGAACCCACCGCCGTTCACCGCCGTGCGGCGAACTCCAGTGGTGCGTGGCCGCGACTGGAGCGACCTGGCCCCGGACGACGCCAAGCTGAAGATTGCCGCCACCCGCATCCTGCGCCTCAGGTTTGTCGGGCTCACCGTCGGCGCCGTCGGCGCGGATTTCCTTCGCCGGCGTATCGCCCCCCTGCAGGAGAGGGGGAAACCGGCTTGGGAATTCCAAAACGCGGCGGACATCATGAGGCTGCGCCCGGGCCTTAACTATAACTTCACCGTTCTGGAGCTCGACGGAGTGTTGAAGGAGCTGTTCAAGCACGACTCCGAGCACCCAGAATGGTTCAGGTTGCCGCCGGGCGTCGTCCCCCTGTGCAACAACTCGGCGCTCAGCCGCGTCCTCGCGATGATGCCGCTGTGCGACTCGCACGGGATCGACGCGACCTGGCAGGAGCCGGCGGACGACGTCGTGCAGGCCTTCTTCGACAATTTGGAGGAGGTGCCGGTCGACCCCGACGAGAAGAGGGGCCTCACGCGGGACACCACCCCCGAGGAGCTGGCCTACATCGCCTCCAGGATGGAGGAGGCGGCGGCCGCCGCGGCTGCGGGCGAGTCTGGCTTCACCCTGGCCGAGGCAGACGCGGCGGAGGCGGAGAGCCTCGCCGACCAGATGGATCTCGCCGGCGCGGAGGAACCAGCCGGGCACGATGGTGCGGGCGAGCCCGCCCAGGACGCGGGTGGCTTGCCGGAGGCTGACGCGCCCTCCTCGCAGCTCCCGGGCAGCTCGTCGCAGGCGGAGCCCCCGGCCCAGCCGAGGAGGCGTCTCCGCAGGGCTGGGGAGGTGGTGCGGCAGGCCGACCAGCAACCGCAGCCCCGGGTGACGCGCGCCTCTGAAACAGCGGGAGCGGGGTCCTCACGGGCCACGGCTTCTGCTCCTGCCGCTCCTCGTTCCGCGGTGGCAACGGGGGCGGGGTCGTCCACCGCACCCGCCAAGCGGTCCCGGGAACCCACTCCCCTGTCTCCTCGCGCCTGGAGCAAGCCGGTTTTTGATTATTCCGCGCTCAGCTCCGACGACGAAGAGGAGGACGGAGAGTAAGTTCCTGGTAAAGCTTGTGTCTTCTCGATTTCTGTTGCTTCGTCTTGTTTCGCAGCCCATTCATCCCCCCCCCCCCCCGAAACCGTTCCCTTTTCAGGACGCTGGCCCAGAGGAGGGCGAAGAGGGCCAAGATCCCGCTGGTCGTCCTTGAGGGCGAATCTCCTCCGGCAACTAGGGAGGTGCCGGAGACGACCTTGTCGGACCTGGCAGCGGGCCCGCAGGGCAGCCCACAGCGCAGCCCCCAGGGTGAGGGCACGGCTAGTTCTTGCCGTTTGGCGCGCGCGCGAGCTTCCCTTTTGTTTGTTGACATGTGGCTGTTGTTGTTGTCGTTGGGTAGGAGCAGAGCAGCCCCAGCAGGCGACCCCGGGGGGCACTCCTGCCACGCCGTCCGCTTCGACCACCCCGCCTAGGGAGAAATCTCCGGCAAGGGAGGAGCCCCCGGCAGGGGAGACCTCCCCGGCAAGGGAGGAGCCCCCGGCAAGGAAGACCTCTCCGGCAAGGGAGGGATCTCCGGCGAGGGGCGCGGCCAGCGATCCCCCGGCGACGGAGGCCGCGGCCACGGACCATGCCACCGGTAAGTCCCCCTGCACGGAAAACTTCCCCTGGCTATCTTTCCTTATGAGCTTCTTTTTTGTCAGCTGTTCAGCTGACTCTTCTCCCCTTTTCCGGCCATCGGACCCGCCCACCGCGGACCCGATGGAGACCGAGGTCGTCGTCGGGGAGGGCGCGCATGGCGACGCCGACGACGTCGTCGTCATCGAGGAGGCGGAAGGCACCGATGACCCCGCAGGCGGCGGGGAGGCTGAAGCCCCCAAGGCCGCCGCGGCTGCAGGCAGTGAGGGGACCGGCGACCGTGCCGACGACCCCGGGGAGGCCGGGGCGCCAAGCACTCCGCCGTCCGGCGATCCCACTGCTGCCACCGCGTCGGGCCCCGAGGAGCCCCCGGCAGGCGCCTACCTGCGGGCCGGCGATGGCGTCTTCATCAGGCTCCCCTGGGAGCCTAGTTCCAGGGCGACGGTCGAGGGGGGGCCGTGGACGGAGAAGTGCTCGCCTCCGTCTGGCTGACGGTGGTCGACGCGCCAAGTACCGGCAGCGGTGAGCCCGAGGAGGAGCGGCTGCTCCGGAAGCTTGTGTCGCTCTACCGCGCCCGGCAGGCCAAGGTGGAGCGCCAGGAGGCGCTCGTCGCGAAGGCCGGCGCGGACATGGAGAAGCGCGCCGGGGAGCTCCGGGAGCTCAACGAGGAGGCTCTACGGTCCTTGACGGAGGAGCGGAGGCTGCTCGACGAGGCGCGGACGGCCTTTCTCCTCGAGAAGGCAGAGGCCGAAGAGCAGCAAAGGCTTGCCGCTACGGAGCTGTCCGCGCGGGAAAGCGAACTGGTGCAGCAAAGGGCCAGCCTCGCCAGCCACGAGGAGGAGGTTGCCGCGCGCGAGCAGGCGCTAGGCGGGGACCTGCAGAAAGCACAGGATGCTACCGCGGCCACCGAGGTCGCCAAGGGGGAGCTGGAGGCGAGGGTGGCGCAGCTCATCAGCGACCTCAAGGCGAGCGGCGAGGAGCTTGCCGCGCTCAATCAGTAGCGCGAGAAGGGCGCTCACACCCTTGGCGAGCTGCAGGGCCGCTTCGCCGAGAAGATCCAGGAGCTCGACGCCGCCAAGGATGCCAAGGCTGTCCTCGAGCTGAAGCTGGACACCCTGGCCAAGGCGCTGGAGAGCGCCAAGGAGCAGGAAGCGGCCTTGCGGAAGGAGGTCGCCGGCAATGAGGAGCTGTTGAGGAGCGCCGCCGTTACCCAGAACGCCTTCCAAGAGACGGTGGAGCGGTGGACCGAAGGCCTTGTCGACATCGCCACCACCATTGACCAGGAGCTGAAGCTGCTGGGGGTGGAGGGCCACGAGTACCCCTCCGGCGAGAACGTCCCGCCGAGCGCCAAGCTCACTTCCTTCTTCAAGGGCTTGGTGGGGGTGCTCCGGCACCTCCGGGAATCGATCCCAGAACAGCTGGCCGAGGAGACGCGGGAAGCCGTCTCCGGGGCCCTCGAGAGGGTGTTGGTGAAGATCGTCTTCCGTAACCCCACCATCAGGCTCACCAACGTCCTCAGGCACCTGCCAGAAGACGCCGACCTGACGGAGATCAAGGCCCTCGTCACCCCCATCGTGGAAAGGGTGGTGGGGATCAGGCGGGTCGAGGGCGACCGCGCGGATTAGGCCGCCCACCTCTTTGTTTTCTTCCCTTGTCGCCGCTGAGCATGTCATAGAAACAGCTGGTTAGAGCAGCGGCAAGTCATTCTGTAATATAACTTTTATCTTAGGCAGTTCATTGCGCTGTTATCTCCCTCGTTCGACCTTGTGCTTCGTACGTTCGCGCCCTACGCTTCCGGGAACTTGTGGCGCAAGTCTCCGCCTTGCCACGGGTGCCGAGTGCGGGACATCAGCAACCCGCTGACGGGGCTTCCACCGGCAAGAAACCTTGCCGCAGCTGGCGCAACTCACTTAAATGTTGAGCAGGCTCGGGGCGAGGTAGGCGTGGCGACTGCAGTCGCGGCACGCTCAAGCTGCCGAGCGACCTCGAAACAAGTAAGGACGCTACTCGGGATGTAGCACACTTGAGTCGTTGAGCGGGGCTCGAAACAAAATAAGGGCGCAACCAGCCACGAGCCGGCCCCTCCGTGCACAGGTTTCCCATACAAATCTCGGTCGTTCGAGGAAGATAACTTAAGAATAAAAAGGAGCTTAATTGCTCAAACTTTGGCAACTTAGCTTCTCTGTCGTTTGCCGTCCGGCAAGGCGCAGCTTCCTCGGGTGACGCCCAGCCTATCCTGTCATCCCCCCTACTCGAGGGAAGGGAATAATGAAGGCTCGGGGCTTCGCGGCCCGCCATCGCTTGCCGGAGTCGAGTGCTGCACAACCGTGTCGAATGATGCATGCGCCAAGCGGAGAGGCGCGAAATCGACAAGATGTGCGGGGCACATAAGCTATGCTCGGGGCCTGCGCCCGCCTCTGTACCAAGGATTACATGCAACTGCGGCAAGACTTGGACAGAGAGGATGGCCGACGGAACGGTTCCGACCGCCGCGCGGGCAAGGTCCCTCCCACGGTCGGCGTCGACTCGTTTGGATCTTGGCGGCCAGGGCTCGCCGAAGAACGAGGTCGCCTTTCCCGCAACTTCCGGCGCTAACTTCTGCGGCTACGGGAGCGGCGCAGAGTTTGCTGGAGGCGAGAGACTCGCTCAGCGGCCGGAAGGCGATCCTCCTCAAGGAGCAGCTGCTCTTGCCCGGACTCTGCGCGAGTGGGTACTCGAGGAGGGCCGTGCATGGGTCCGTGAGGAGGAATGCCTCCGCTCCGCGGGCTGGAGCGGAAAGGTACCTGGCCATACCTGAGCTTGCCTGTGGTCGCCAAATCTGGTTCGCACAACCTCGACGCACCCCTGCCTGGCGCGCCAAAGATGTCGGGGGATATCGGCCTCCACGAGCACCTATGGGGACGGGGCCCCTTGTCGGTTCGGCGGGGGCGGAGGATGCACAAAGAGCAGATCGAGGCGACACACACACACAACGATTTTACCCAGCTTCGGGCCGCATGGATGCGTAAAACCCTACTGCTGCATGTCTGGTTGATTCGGGTTCTTGCTCTGGAGCGCAAGAAGCTACAGTAAGTTGGAGCTGGACGTAGGCGAGGGCCTATTGGGTCCGATCCCTTCTCTACGTGCGCATGGGCCTCCTTTTATATGCCAAGGGGTTTCCCACAGGGAGCGACGCAGGTGAGGGTAAAAATGGCAAGGGACTGTGCGAATAGTGGCCGCACAGTGCTATCGCACCTAACTCGGACGGCGGGGGACAAAGGCATTAAATGCCCGTCTGGATCGCCTGAACAGTGCCGAGGCGGACTGTTAGGCAGATGAGCTGGAGCGCGGGCCTGACGTGGTGGTTTGCCGCGGCAAATGGCTTGCCGCGGTAGTTGCCTTGCCGCACCTGGGAGCTTGCCGCTCGCCAGGCCTTGCCGGGGCGCGCGGCGCGCCGCGGCGGGCTTCTCTTGAGGTGCCTTGGCTTGGCCGTCCCGGCGAGCTCCTCCCGCCGGGGCCTTGGTGCTTCGTCTTAGTCGTCCCGGCAAGCTCCTCTTGCCGGGGCCTTGTCGCCTTGGCCCGGCAAGCTCCTCTTGCCGGACCTCGCCTGCTTGGCCCGGCAAGCTCCTCTTGCCGGGGCTTGGTCTTCTAGGCTCGATCACTTGGCCTTCGTCCGGCCCAAAAAGGGCCGTGGAGACTCTCGTCGCTCCCCTGGCAGGCCTTGCCGCGGGAGGCTACTACTGCCCGTGCACAAGTTCGGGGTACTAAGGTACCCCTACTTTAGTACACCGACAGTCACCGCTCCTAATTTTAACCCACATGGTGGGCCCATAACCCCAGTTCCACAGGATCGAAACCTGACTCTCCTGTACACCCTATTGTCAAAGTTATTCCTCGTGCTTGACTTTGTATGTAATTCACGGGCCACCTGCCTGTTGATCTATTCAGGTATCAGATGCAATGCTTATTCACATTGCTCTAAACCCATTCAACACTTCGTTTCAGGCATCAAACGATTGCCTGCCCGCTCGAAACTTCCCATGATACCTCCTTACTTTGCTCTCGATATTTTCTTAAGTTTCAATTCGAGAGTTACTTTCCGCCACCTTCCCCGATGTTATCGACCAGATAATCAACCTTGTCGAGGTCCGTTTCTCCCAGAATACCCCCTTATTCTGTCGTAAGTACGATGGAGATCCTAAAGAAAGGATGCCGACATCATCTTGATGACCTGAAGCAGAAAAATGAAGACATCAATATAATGGATCGACCACTTCGAGAAGAGCAACCAAGATCGGGAAGACTCGTCAGAATTTCGAAACCAGATCCCCCCCCTTACTCTTCCTCTTAAATCTCGGGACGAGATTTCTTGTAGTGGAGGAGAATTGTGATGCCCGGATAATTAAGCTACAGTAACCTTCTACTACCAATGCCACGTCACCACGGTTACTGTCGTGGATTTGTCACGGCAGGTGTCCTAGCGAAAGGACTTAGTCGTGGAGCCATCACAACGGGTTAACTTGAAGGGGTTAAAAGCGGACGCAAGGACACGGTGTTTATACTAGTTCGGCCCCTTCAATGAAGGTAAAAGCCTGCGTCTAGTTGTGATGGGATTGATGTGTTTCGAGGGCCAGGGAGTGATAAGCTTCGCCTAAACCTCGATTTGTTCTTCTCTGTCCTTAAACCGCCGTCGGGTCGTCCCCTTATATACACAAGTGACGCCCGTCGGTCTGCAAAGTCCCAACCTCCGGTTCATAAACGTGCCCGGGTCGGTCTCTCTATTCCTAACTAACAATGCAAGTTTACCTCAGGCCGGTTTACGGCCGTAAACCTCTAAACCGATTATAGGCCTTGGGCCCTTCGATTTCTCCTTGGGCTTTATCATCTCGGGTCCATTGACGGAGCTAACCTGGGCCCTGTAGGCCGGTTTACCCCAAATAGCAATATCCCCAACATTAGGCCCCAGATTGATTTGAACAGGTTCATGTCAACCCTTAATAAGAATTTCTGTCTTCAAATGTCTTCCAGTAACTGTTAAACCGCCGTTTCTTCGTCTCCTTTTGCTGCGGTAAACCGATATGACGTCAGCGCAAAGTTACCGTCTCCTTTTGCTAATCCGCAATAATCAGGGCGACGGCTGGGCTCCCGAAATCACCGGCCCCTGGATTCGCGCGCCTGGCACGCACGCGCGCCTTATAAATAGGACTTGAAGGCCATCTTTCTTTCCTCCCTTTCGTCCCCTTCTTCGTCTTCCTCGCGACCCAGACCTCGGAGCTCCGTCGCCGCCGTCAGCTACTGCATCAACTCCGGCCGCTGCATCAACCTGACCGGACCAGAGTACCGCGGCGACCTTCCACATCCGTTTGGATCCCGGTAAGGCTCCTGTTCTTCTTGCTTTTAGATCTGTTCTAGGGTTCGTCATCCTGCCACTGTTCCTTGTTCATCTCCATAGCAGCTTTTGCGAACAGATGATGATACTTATATTGTGATTTGTAGTCCCTCTCAGTATTCGCCATACATCTGTACTCATCTCCTTAGATCCCACTCATTTCCCTGCTTGTCGAACTTATGCTGTTCTGCTGTGAGCCAAACCTGGCATTTTTACTGCTTTTTCGCCCTAGCTGTAGATCCATTGTTTTGAAAGAATCCGTACGGGATCTGTTTCTGCTTTCATATTCACAACTGTTAGATCTGGTCGGTTTAACTTTTAGCAGAGCGAACAACCCAATCCATATATCCATTAGTCCCCTTGATGAACCGCTAGATGATATCATTGTAGATAACTTCACTCTATATAAGAGCATCTTCGATTTACAATCGCACCCGTTCTCAAACCGGAATACCTTTGTCTTGTAGATTTCCTCATGGCAAAACAGGTGTACGAATGCAACTGGGTTCCCTCTCGCATCACCGAGACCCAATTAAACAACTTAGTTCTGACTGGCGCTTTGAGTAGCAAAAATGCCATCCATTGGAGGGTTCCAGGGGATGAATGTCCTCCTACCCCACAGGAAGGAGAAGTGGTGGTGTTTGCGGATCACCTGGCCCGGGGTTTTAATCCACCCGGTTCAAAATTTTATCGGGACGTCCTGGCTAATTTTAAGTTGCGCCCACAAGATGTTGGTCCAAACTCAGTCACGAATATCTGCCATTTTCAAGTGCTTTGTGAGGTGTACTTCCAGGAGGAACCTACTGTAGAGCTGTTCCGAGACTGTTTTCATTTGAACCGACGTACTGAATTCACCGACGGCCCTAATATGGAACTGGGTGGTATGGCGATTCAAAAGAGGAAAGAAGTGACTTATCCTCACGCCAAGTTGCATAGTCATCCGCAAGAATGGAATCACACTTGGTTCTATTGCAAGGATACTTCCCCTGCTGAAGAAAATCCTCTGCCTGGCTTCCGTCCAGAGAGACTTAGCAATACACACCCCTTCCCCCCAAGGCTAACCGCCAAAGAGAGGAGTAAGTATGCCCCTCAGCTGTCCAAGCTCAGAGCCTTCATGGCTAACGGTTTAACGGGGGTAGATCTTGCCCGTTGCTGGATTTCATGGAGCATCCTGCCCCTTAGCATCCGCTCCGGTTTAATGTGCCAATACACGGGCCGGGTTGATGATCCTTTGAGGCACTGCAACATTCAGCTGACGAAAGACGAAGTTACTGAAGCTGTGAAAAAGATGCTGAATGAACCGGAATATGTTTGCGCCCGAACCGGCCTGCTTCCCTTTTGTGCTACAAACAAACCACCTGCTGTAAGCATCTCACCTCTGTTTGTTATAGAATTTATGATCTCCTTATATACATATTGTTAACTCCAGTCCTTTCTGAAACAGGGAGATGATCCGTTTTGGAGCAAGAAGTTTCAAGAGCCGACCGAAAAGGTAACCCGACCCAAAACAAGGGTGAAGAAGCCCGCTCAGAAGAAAAGGAACACCGCTTCCTCTACCCCGGATTTAGAGGAGGATGATGTGGGTAATCCGGACCTTGAGGTAGACCTCGATTCAGTTGGCTTACTTTTTATACGTCTTATTGATGATGATATTTGTCAGGACAACGCTGAAGCGAGTAATGCTGAAGGCCCAGAGGTAACTATTCTTTCTTCTGATGCAGTTCCTTTGCCTTTGAAAAAACCTCGCCAAGCAAACCGGAAAATTAAATTTTCTCATCCTCTTGCTTACTTGGATCCCAAATTTCTTGTGAAGACCCAGCAACATGAAGCTCGACGCACCACCCGGCATAGCGGCCAGGTAGTTACCTCCGCCGGTTTACCGAACAGCCCGGTTCGGAAACGCCACTCAGAGGTCTCCGATTTATGCGCTAGCTTTCCTCCTCAAGCAGGTTTAACTCGTCAGCCTCTTAATCCATCTGACTCCGATTATCAGGTCACTTCCCATTCATCTTCTGGTGAATCTTCAGCCACTCAACTGCCACCGCTAAAGACAGTTATTGGGTAAGTTGGACCGATCACAACATATTTCTATATGGGTTTCTTAATCCATCTTACACCGTTCTTTCAATCTTTGGGTCTTTCCCAGGGCTAAGCCTAGACCGAGCAAGAAGGCTCGTCTGGATAATCCGGCCGAAGGAACTACCGCTCCTGAACCGGAGAGAACTCCTGGTGCTGATGCTCTAGTTCGTGAAGACATTCAGAATTATCTACCTCCACAAGATGACGCCTATGCTGAAGAAAGGCCTACCAATCCTGCCAGCCGTACTGATCAGCCTGCCAGTCCTGTTCGGGTTGAGGAATCCATCCCCCCTTCTGGAACTGTTGATAAACCGACAGTGCCAATGCAGAGCAGCGACTCCAAAGATGATGATGTTGTGATTACCGGCATTGGTCGCTCTGAACCGGGGAACTCTGCTACTTTAGCCAAGCATACTGCCAAGGAAGAAATCTCGGCCATAAAGGGCAAATGGGACGTTGATTCCTCAATGTACGCCGCTTTAAGCGCCCAAGATCTTTATTCTGGGTACCTGAACCGACTGTACACCAGTCGCGATTATGAAGCCGGTATGATCAGGATGATGAAAGAAAAACTTGAGGTAACTCTCTTGTGCTTCATTCTGTTGCAACCTAGCCTCTCCATTTTTTCCAATCCGAGATGGTAATCCGAATCATGCTGCCTTGACAACTAAGGCCCGGTTTAAAAACCCAGGGCTTCAACATAGGCCGTTAACCATTAGCCCCCAAGTACCAAGTTTAAATACTTGTATTAATCCTGGGACTTTTGTAATGGAAAACATGCGTTAAGATCAAGTATGCATTAGCCCCCAAGTATCGAGCACATAACTTGCTTGTGTGGTTGATACTTCCAAACCGTGCAATATTTTCTGAACACTGCTGACGACCTGCTGCAGGGGGATCTGAAGACCAAAGAGAAACAAGTCTCGGACCTTCAGGAAACCCTAAAATCCCAGCAGGCTGAAACTGCAAAAGCGAAGGAGGAATTGACCAATGCCTTAACCGTTATGGAACAGCTGAAAAACAGCCGCAAAAAGGAACAAGCTGATTGGGCTACTGAAAAGGCTCTTTTGATGAAAAGGGCTGAAAATGCCGAAGCTGCTCTCAAACCGGTGGTTGATGAATTATCCACCGTAAAGCGACAAATACACTCCATGACCTCTGCCGTTTTTGGTAAATTTCTTTCGATGCCCTTCTTCCAATTTGTACCTTGTCTGCTATATCCTATGTCCGGTTTGTAATCCATCTTGAAACACTGCAGGCACACGTATTGGACACTTGGGTTCTGATGTGCGGATGAAACTCAAAGCTGCCTATACTTTGATTGAACAGTTGTACACCGGAGCACAGAGAGCTATCACCACTGCATCGCATAACAACCCTGCACCGTCTCTGATTCAAGACACGTTAAAAAGGTTATCCATGCTTCCAGCCCGGATTGAAGAGTTAAAAAGATCAGCTGCTCGAACCGGAGCCATCACTGCCTTGATCCGGGCCAAAGCGTGGGTACCAGATTTCGATCCTGTCGAAGCGGCCCAAGGATACCCCAGCTTGAAAGAAGACGGTTCAGACTTCGGCGAAAATGACTTGAGAGCGATAAACCGGGCGGTGCGCCCCCTAGCTTGTCAATTGGCTGAAGAAGCAGATCTGACACATTACCAAGCCCAATATGATAACCAGAACAAGCGAGTAGCTGCCCCGGTCCCTGAAGCGGAAAACCTTATTCCTCCAATCCGTAAGCATACCTACGCCCCTGACATTGAACCGTCTTTGCTGATTCATGAAGAAGCTGTCTTTCAAGCGCTAATGGGAATCGATTGGACCACTGCTGATTTCCAGCCAATGGGTAGCCAAGAGAAAGCTGAAGCGGCGCAAGATGATCCACAGCCTTCGAACCGAGGCGGCGAACAGGCGTAATCAACGCTCCGGTTCACCTTAATTGGTGACGTTAATCCGTCAAAAAACAATATATTCAGGCACTACGCTGCCTTGTAATAAGATAGTTAATACCTCTGTGTTTGAATGCGCCTTTGTGCACCGGTACTGATGCCCTTTCCAATGACTTTTTCCAACTTATGTTTCCTGTCTTTACTGAGTACACAGGACGGTCTTTCGACCATACGAACCGTGTTGCGCCTTTGCCAAACCGGGCAACTTGCCTCCGGGTTAAAAAACGGACCAGGCTGTGTCAGCTGAATCGGTTTAAAAGTATTTGACGTTCTGAAGAACAAAAAACACCACAATAAAGGCAGAAAACAAAAAACCAAATACGAGAGGACAACGCGATAGTAAAACGCATGCAAATAGTGGTTGCTATGAACCGTTCAGAAGGCGTGACCATCGTCAAGACAAAAGAAACCAAGCCCCCAAGAGGTGTAGCTACGGTTTAAGTCGACTAGGTTCCTAACTGAATCGTGGCAAATATGCCGGTCAAATGGCATTGCATTGGTTCGGATTCGACCAAGCCCCCAAGTGACTCAGTGGCCAAAGGCCAATCAAGTGGCATTGCGTTGGTTCGGACACGACCAAGCCCCCAAATGACTTATTGGCTAAAAAGCCGATCAGAAGGCATTACCATCATCAAGACATGACCGAGCTCCCATAAGGTGTAACTACGGTTCAAGTCGATTAGGTCCCCAACTGACTCAGTGGCAAATGTGCCAGCCAGAAGGCATTACCGTCGTCAAGACATGACCAAGCTCCCCGGAGGTGTAGCTACGGTTCAGGTCGACTAGGTCCCCAACTGACTTTGTAAGGATAGCTATGTTCTCTTTGGTTCGAATACGACCTATGTTTGAACAGGAAGCCCCATGTTTGAACCGCGCATCCTGTCAGCAGGTCCTCTTCAGTAATTTTTAACTTTGTTGCAAGAGATAAATTTTTCTTGAACCGGGATCTTGAACCGGATATTAAGGGCTTCAAAGCTTTGTGGGAGACATCTTCCCTTGAACCGGATATTAAACCGGAGTCTTCACTTTGATCTTCTTCGAAGCGACCTCAAGGGGTAAACCAGAAATTGCATTAAAGCGAATCAACTCCATGTAACCACGCATGATGTGAAGAACAGCAGAGACCCCGTTTTACTCGAGGCTCCGGTTTATTGTATTAATCATAATATATACATGGTCATGATATGTACATAAACAGAGCCCAAGGCTCATGTATAATAAGGTCGAAGATGAGCTATGTTCCACGGCCTGCTGGTCTCCTCCTCTGATGTGCGTGAATCTTTGCGCTCTCGAATATCAATCAGGTAGTATGACCCATTATTCAGATTCTTGCTGACCACAAAAGGTCCTTCCCAAGGCGGGGATAATTTATGCTGATCAGACTGATCCTGGATGAGCCGAAGCACCAAATCCCCCTCCTGAAAGGTTCTGGTCTTAACCCGACGGCTGTGGTAACGGCGAAGATCCTGCTGGTAAATCGCTGAACGTGCAGCTGCTAATTCACGTTCCTCATCCAATAAGTCAAGAGCGTCCTGCCGTGCCTGCTCGTTGCCCGCTTCAACATAAGCTGCCACACGAGGTGAATCATGTCGTATATCACTGGGGAGAACTGCCTCTGCTCCATAGACCATAAAGAACGGCGTAAACCCCGTGGATCTGTTAGGCGTGGTGTTGATACTCCATAATACAGACGGTAGCTCCTCAACCCAACAACCCGGCGTCCTTTGCAAAGGGACCAGAAGCCGGGGTTTGATACCTCTCAAGATCTCTTGATTCGCTCATTCTGCTTGACCATTAGACTGTGGGTGAGCTACTGAAGAAACATCAAGCCGTATATGCTCACGTGCGCAGAACTCTTTCATGGCACCTTTGGATAGATTGGTACCATTATCTGTGATGATGCTATGTGGAAAACCAAACCGGAAGATCACCTTCTTTATAAACCGCACTGCCGTGGCCGCATCACATTTACTGATAGGTTCTGCCTCCACCCACTTTGTAAATTTGTCAACCGCCACCAATAGGTGGGTCTTCTTATCTTTGGAACGTTTAAAAGGTCCAACCATATCGAGCCCCCAAGTCGCAAACGGCCAAGTAATTGGAATCATCCTCAATTCTTGAGCCGGTATGTGCTCTCGTCTGGAAAATTTCTGGCAACCATCACATAACCTGACCAGGTCTTCTGCATCAGCATGAGCAGTTAACCAGTAGAAACCATGGCGGAACGCTTTAGCCACCAATGATTTTGAACCGGCGTGGTGGCCGCAATCCCCTTCATGTATTTCATGTAATATCTCGCACCCCTCCTCAGGGGATACGCACCGTTGCAGCGCTCCTGACACGCTGCGATGATATAGCTCTCCTTTGAGAATGGTCATAGACTTGGACCGCCGTACTATCTGCCGAGCCAAGGTTTCGTCTTCTGGCAACTCGCCCCGGTTCATATACGCCAGATAAGGAAGCGTCCAATCCGGGGTGACGTGAAGAGCCGCCACTAATTGAGCCTCCGGATCAGGAATAGCCAACTCTAGCTCACCGGGTAGCTGTACCGATGGGTGATACAATACATCCAAGAAAATATTGGGTGGGACCGGTTTACGCTGAGAGCCCAAGCGGCTTAAAGCGTCCGCTGCCTCATTTTTCCTGCGGTCCACATGGTCCACTTGATAGCCTTTGAAATACCCAGCCACTATATCTACTTCACGACGGTATGCAGCCATGAGCGGGTCCTTAGAATCCCAGGTGCCAGACACCTGCTGAGCCACCAGATCCGAATCACCAAAGCACCTAACTCGGCTCAGATTCATCTCTTTAGCCATCCGAAGACCATGAAGCAAAGCTTCATACTCAGCCGCATTATTTGTACAGGGGAACATTAAACGGAGGACATAACAAAACTTATCTCCTCGTGGGGAAGTTAAAACGACTCCAGCCCCCGAGCCTTCCAATTGTCTGGACCCGTCAAAATGAATAGTCCAATATGTGTTATCTGGCTTCTCCTCAGGTGCTTGTAACTCTGTCCAATCGTTTATGAAGTCGACAAGTGCTTGTGACTTTATGGCCGTCCGGGGTACGTATCTTAAACCGTGCGGCCCAAGCTCGATAGCCCACTTGGCAATCCGACCGGTCGCCTCCCGGTTCTGTATGATGTCACCCAAAGGAGCAGAACTGACCACCGTGATGGGGTGTCCTTGAAAATATTGCCTCAGCTTCCGGCTTGCCATAAAAACACCATATACCAGCTTCTGCCAATGCGGATACCTTTGTTTGGACTCGATAAGCACTTCACTGATATAGTAAACCGGGCGCTGAACCGGATGCTCCTTCCCAGCTTCCTTGCGTTCTACCACCATCGCCACACTAACCGCTCTGGCGTTCGCAGCAACATATAACAGGAGTGGCTCTTTATCTACAGGGACTGCCAACACTGGCGGATTGACTAACTGTCGTTTCAAGTCCTCAAACGCTTTATCAGCCTCCGGACTCTAGATAAATTGATCTGTCTTCTTGAGCATTTGATACAAGGGGATCGCCTTTTCACCGAGGCGGCTGGTAAACCGGCTTAACGCTGCAATCTGTCCGGCCATGCGCTGAACATCATTGACGCATTTCGGTTTGGCCAGGGAGGTGATGGCTGTGATCTTTTCCGGATTGGCCTCAATTCCTCTATGGGACACTAAGAATCCCAACAACTTGCCTGCAGGTACACCAAAAACACATTTAGCTGGGTTGAGCATCATTTGGTACACTCTCAAGTTATCGAAGGTTTCCTTCAAATCATCAACCAGGGTCTCCTTCTTTCGTGACTTGACCACAATATCATCCACATAAGCATGTACATTACGACCAATCTGCTCGTGGAGGCAATTTTGCACACACCGTTGATAAGTAGCCTGCGCACTCTTAAGCCCGAAGGGCATAGAAACATAGCAGAAGGCTCCAAAGGGAGTAATGAACGCCGTCTTCTCTTGGTCCTTAACTGCCATCTTGATCTGATGATAACCCGAATAGGCATCCAAAAAACTCAAACGCTCGCAACCTGCCGTAGCATCAATGATTTGATCAATCCGGGGGAGAGCAAAAGGATCCGCTGGACAAGCTTTATTCAAGTCTGTGTAATCCACACACATGCGCCAGGTGCCGTTTTTCTTAAGAACCAGCACCGGATTAGCAAGCCACTCGGGATGAAAAACCTCAATAATAAAACCAGCTGCCAGGAGCCTGGCCACTTCCTCAGCAATCGCTTTACGTCTTTCTTCGTTAAACCGGCGTAAGAACTGTTTTACCGGTTTATACTTAGGATCCACATTAAGGGTGTGCTCAGCGAGTCGCCTCGGTACACCAGGCATGTCAGACGGCTTCCATGCAAAGATGTCCCGATTCTCACGGATGAACTCGATGAGCGTGCTTTCCTATTTTGGATCCAGGTTTGCACTGATGCTGAACTGCTTGGACGAATCGCCAGCTATGAAGTCAACAAGCTTAGTTTCGGCAGCCGATTTGAACTTCAAGGCCGGATCGTGGTCCGTAGTTGGCTTCTTCAACGAAGTCATGTCCTCCGGATCAACACTGTCTTTGTACTGCCTTAGCTCCTCCGTAGCACAAACCGATTCTGCATAAGTCGCATCTCCTTCCTCGCATTCCAAAGCGATTCGACGGCTCCCAAGAACCGTTATAGTGCCCTTGTAACCCGGCATCTTGAGTTGCAGATATACATAGCAGGGCCGTGCCATAAATTTTGCATAGGCTGGCCGTCCAAACAAAGCGTGGTATGGACTTTGGATTTTAACCACTTCGAACGTCAGCGTCTCTGATCTGGAATCATGACTATCGCCGAAGACCACTTCAAGGGCTATCTTACCAACCGGGTACGCAGACTTGCCAGGCACCACCCCGTGGAACACTGTATTGGTCGGTTTGAGATCCTTATCTACCAGTCCCATGCGACGGAAGGTCTCATAATACAAGATGTTAATGCTGCTCCCTCCGTCCATGAGCACCTTGGTGAGCTTATAACCTCCCACCTGAGGTGCCACAACCAATGCCAACTGACCCGGATTATAAACCCTGGGAGGATGATCTTCTCGGCTCCATATGATCGGTTGTTCCGACCAGCGCAGATATTGAGGCGTGGCCGGTTCAATGGCACTAACTGCCCGCCTCTGAAGCTTTCTATCCCGTTTATCCAAGCTTGTAGTAAAGACATGATATTGTCCACCACTCAACTGTTTCGGGTTGCTCTGATACCCTGATTGCTGCTGTCCGTAACCACTTTGATTACCTTGATTATTTTGGCTGTCCTGTCCGCCCGGATTACCATGGAACCCTGGACCGGAATTTCCGCCGCCGTATCCTGATCCGGAACCTGAACCGCTGCCAGAGCTGTGATCATATTGGAAAGTGTTTGAGATTTTGAATTCCTTCATGATGTAACAATCCTTCCAAAGATGGGTTGCTGGCTCCTCTTTTGTTCCGTGCTTCGGACAGGGCTGGTTTAAGAAAAAGTTCAAACGCTCCGGATTAGGACCGGGATTTGCGCGAAAACTTGGTTGTTTCCCCTTACGCCGCTGGCCCTTATTCTGTGCACTTGTGTTGGCCAAAAAATCCATGCTCCCATCCGGTTTACGCTTACCTCCGCCTCCATTACCTGTCGGTCGATGCTGCTGGCCTTTGGTGTTGCTATTCTTCTTTCCCTTCCCTGCTTTGTCGTCACCAGAGTCAGGATCCTTGGTACTGTCAGAATCCGCATACTTCACTAAAGCGGTCATGAGCGTTCCCATATCCGTGCAATCACGCTTCATCCGGCCTAGCTTTAGCTTCAACGGGCCAAACCGACAGTTACTTTCCAACAGCACCACGGCGGTGTCTGCGTTGATGCGATCTGACGAGTGCAAAACTTCTGATACCCGGCGTACCCAATGGGTAGTTGATTCCCCTTCTTGCTGAACGCAAGCTGCTAGGTCAACTATCGACATTGGCTGTTTGCACGTGTCCTTGAAATTCTTGATAAACCGGGCGCGCAACTGGGCCCACGAATTAATGGAATTAGGCGGTAAGCTCTTTAGCCAAGTCCGGACCGTTCCTTCTAACATCATAGTAAAATACTTGGCACACGCCGTGTCATCCACATCCAGCATCTCCATAGCCATCTCATAGCTCTCCACCCATGTCTCCGGAGGCTGATCTGCCGTGTAGTTTGGTACCTTGCGGGGGCCTTTGAAGTCTTTGGGCAGGCGTACGTTGCGCAAAGCGGGAACAAGGCACGGTACTCCCAAAGAACTAGAAACCACCCCCGGTTCAACCGTAGCAGCTGGGAAGATAGGTGTAAGCTGACGAGCTTGATGCTGCGCTGCTAATCCGGCCTCCCGCGCACGGGTGCGATCCACATTCTCCTGAGCATTGTCGACGCCCGCCGGATTGTTGCCGCGGAGCGCTTCACGCCTGGCATTACTTGAAACAGCCGGCTCCTCCATGCGCCTACTATAACTCCCGCTGGGGCGAGGGGTGGAATGAATCCGATCACGGCTTTGCGAATATGCTTCTTGTTGGGCCAACGCGGTCCTAAGTAGCTCCTTGACCCGGCGTGTCTCTACATCCTGCGGTGAATCGCCCTCGATCGGAATGGCTTCCAACCGAGCTGCCGCCGCGACGAGGTTATCCATCGGGTTGGAATAATGGCCCGACGGTGTTGGCACGGCCTGCGGTGTACCAGTGTTGTGACGAGGCAGGTTTATTATCCGGTGCTGAACCGGGGCGCCAACTGTCGCCTCCGCACGGTTTACCCCCGGGGTGTTGAAGAGATTTCGGGCATCGAGGGTTGCGGGCAATCGAGATCGGAATTTCCTCTTCAGGACTTCCTGAGACGCATTCTGGTCCATCATGAGCCTGTAAGCCTGTGCATCTAAAGCGGCGCGCTCCGCCGTCATCCTGGCCTCTTCTGCTGCCAGCTCCGCTTTAGCTTGAGTGATCTGTTCTCTCACTTTGGCAATCTCCGCATTGTGAACCTCCTGATCCACCGGGTTGGCTTCCGCCATGAGCGCTGCCAGTGCGTCAAACAGGTCTGACAATACTTGGGCCGGTGAATCCGCAGGGCCTCCTGCCCGCACAGCTGTTGCCGCTGCCGATCCGGAGATCACTGCTGCCGCAGTTGATGAATGTGGCGCCGCCTGTGTTCCAGCCATGAAGATCCCAACCCGATAGGGCAGATCAGAGGGGTCCGGAATACTGTCGCCATCGGAGCTGCCCCCAATCCGATCATCTTGCAGCTGGTATAGAGATTCGGTTTCCCCGGTTGACATTTCATCGCCGGAGTAGATGGCGGTTTCGTCGCCGGATTCGGATCCTTCCTCGTAGCTTCCTCCGTGGATGACTCCCACGAAGGCGCGCTTCCTGGTCGGTTTAGCCAGGGTCGATCTCGTGCACTGAGCTGTCTCGACGAGGTCGGTGCAGACGCCCAGCTCGGGGCCCGGTTCACCGATCTTGCCGATGAAAACATGGATGCCGCCAAAGGGGACCCGGTACCCGTACTCGATCGAGCCGGCGTCGGGGCCCCAGCCTGTGCTGTCGATGTAGAGTTTTCCGCGATGACTTTTGGTCATCCGACCCACAGCGTAACCCTCGAGTCCTTCAAAGCGGCCCTCCAAAAACTTGAAACCATCTCGCGATAGCCCCACGGTGGGCGCCAAATGTCGTGGATTTTTCACGGCAGGTGTCCTAGCGAAAGGACTTAGTCGTGGAGCCATCGCAACGGGTTAACTTGAAGGGGTTAAAAGCGGACGCAAGGACACGGTGTTTATACTAGTTCGGCCCCTTCAATGAAGGTAAAAGCCTACGTCTAGTTGTGATGGGATTGATGTGTTTCGAGGGCCAGGGAGCGATAAGCTTCGCCTAAACCTCGAGTTGTTCTTCTCTGTCCTTAAACCGCCGTCGGGTCGTCCCCTTATATACACGAGTGACGCCCGTCGGTCTGCAAAGTCCCAACCTCCGGTTCATAAACGTGCCCGGGTCGGTCTCTCGATTCCTAACTTACAATGCAAGTTTACCTCAGGCCGGTTTACGGCCGTAAACCTCTAAACCGATTATAGGCCTTGGGCCCTTCGATTTCTCCTTGGGCTTTATCATCTCGGGTCCATTGACGGAGCTAACCCGGGCCCTGTAGGCCAGTTTACCCCAAATAGCAATATCCCCAACAGTTACTATTGTTAATCTCGCGTTAGTTCGGAACTGATCGAAATTCAAAATTTGAAACAAAGGCAAACAACAAAAGTTTTGAAACATTAAAACCAAAATGTTCGGTTTGTGGCAAATAATCCTTACTAAATATTTGTGAAGGACCCACACTTTTATTATGTGTTTGAATGCACTAAAATGATTTAAATATTAGCAAACCTGATTATTTAAATGCCTTCACAAATTGATAAAATATCAAAACCAAATTATTTGGGGTCTAGACTTTTTGTGGCGGTGGACTATTGAAATGCTAAAATTAGATGCAAAGTATATATTTTACGAAAACTAAAATAGAAGGAAAACTAAAAGGAAAACAGAAACTAAAAAAAAGACCCCCTGGCAAACTGGGCCAACAGGCCCAGCTGGCCACCCACGGGGCCCATGTGGCCTGGGAGAAGGCCAGCCCACCTCCCCACTCATCTCCTTCCTGCTATAGGGAGGCAGGGGGTCGTGGCAGGCATCCCATGGCCATGGCCGCGCCTGGCCACACGCTGGCCATCCACCGGCCCCCTCGATAGGATAAGACGCCCCCTCGGACGCCCCTCGACCCCGTGGATGAAACCCTGGTTTCCTTTTCCCCTTTCCCTCACGCTGCTTCTCCTTCCCCGCCATGGCCGCCCCTACCGTCGTCGTTGGTTTGCCGTCCGCGTAGCCACCAACCTCCCCGCGTCGAGCCGGCATGTCCACGGGCTCCGTCGCCTTCGACTTCTTCATCATCACCACTGGATCGAAGGCGAGGAGCCGCGTAGGCGTCGCCTCACATCATCATCTTCATCTACGGTCGCCAAGCGCCCCCACCGTCGATCTGCACCACCTCGGCCTCTCCCGCATCATGGAGACCTCCGTGAGACCCGCTGTGAGGCCACCTTCTTTTCCCGCTCCTTCCCATGCCGATTCCCGTCGTAGGTCGCCTCACCACCACGTTCAAGCTCTCGGGGAGCTCGTGGTCGCCCCGTCGTTGCATGCGCTCCCGCGCAAGTCCTGGCTGCCCTCTGGTTGCCTCCCCTTCCCCTCCCGCGTGAGCACTGCTACGTGCTACTGCTAGTTGTGGCCGCTCTGCCCGCGCTCGCCCACCGTCTGGCTTCGGCCCCGGCCGACGCCCGACCGCACCAGTCTGCGCTCGCCCCTGCGCATACTGCGTCGCCGCGCGCGCTGGGTCGCGCCCGCCCGCTTCCCCCCGTGCGCGCCCGTCGTGCTCAGGCCGCTCAGCCTCCTCCCGCTGCTGCTTTCTACTGCGCCGCTGCCTCTGCTTCTGCTGTCGCCGCTGCCGCCAACTGCGCCCCCGCCCGTCTCCGCCTAGTGCTCCTTGTCCACGCCCGCCTGCTACCCTGTCCCCTGCCGCCCGCAGTCGTGGCCCCTTCACCTGTGCGCTGCCTCTGCTCACACCAGCAGCCTCGGCGGCCGACCGCACCCCGCTCCAGCCGTGCACAGCGTGCGCGTGCCCTGCTGCGCTCGCCCGCCGCAGCCACTGCTGGCTGGCCGCGTCGCGCCCGGCCACAGCCGTGCCCGCGAGCACGCGTGCCGGCCCGTGTCCGCTGCCGGTTATGCCGGCTAATGGGGCCAGCCCCCTGTTTAGTTAGGGTACTAACCCCCCCCCACTAATTTAGATTAGGTTAAAATAACTCTGTAGTTAAATGTCTCGCTGACAGATAGGTCCCACCAACAATTAAACTAAATAGTCAAAGTCAATTGAACTACTGCCTATGACACCTGGGTCCCACTGGACCTTTGACCGGTCAAAGTTTGACCAGTCAATTGTTGCGTCAGCAGTTGACTGGCCCCACCAGTCGGCCACTGGTACACCTCTAGGTGCACTGCACTGGGTGTACCTAGCCTTTTCTGCCTAGTTTTCGTTTAATTAAAATAAAACCCAGGAATTTTAAAATATTGTTTAAACTCCCGAAAATCATGTAAATTCAACCGTAGCTCTGATGAAAACAATTTATATATGAAAATCGATCAGAAAAATATGACGAATCCGGTTACGCAACCCGTTCGTCCACCACACATCCCTAGCATAGCGATCACGCAACTTTCCCTCTCTGAATCATATGTCCGAAAACGCGAAACACCGGGGATATTTTCCCGGATGTTTCCCCCTTTCGCCGGTACCACCCACTGCCACGTTAGGGCACACCTAGCACCGCGTATTGCCTTGTTATGCTTTGTGATGCTTTTATTGCTCTGTTATTTATTGTGTTCCCCCTCCATTACTTCTTTCCGGTAGACCCTGAGACCGCTGCCGGTACCCCTGTGATCGACTACATCGATGACGAACCCTTCTCTTGCCAGAGCAACCAGGCAAGCCCCCCTCTTGATCACCAGATATCGCCTACTCTGATCTATACTGCTTGCATTAGAGTAGTGTAGCATGTTAGTGCTTTCCTTTATTCCTATCCTGATGCATAGCATGTCCTTGTTACTACTGTTGTTACCTTTACCTGCAATCCTACATGCTTAGTATAGGATGCTAGTTTTCCATCAGTGGCCCTACATTCTTGTTCATCTGCTGTGCTATACTATCAGGCCGTGATCACTCGGGAGTTGATCACGGGTATATACTATACATTAAACATGATACATGTGGTGACCAAAGTCGGGTTGGCTCGAGGAGTACCCGCGAGTGATTCACGGATTGGGGGGCTGAAAGGACCTTCGTCCCGACGGCCCTCTGTGTGGATCTTTGTGGCGGAGCGGCAGGGCAGGTTGAGGCTACCTGGGTGAGAGGTGGGCCTGGCCCTGTCGGCATTCGCGGATACTTAACACGCTTAACGAGATCTTGGTATTTGATCTGAGTCTGGCTACTGGCCTATACGCACTAACCAACTACGCGGGAAAGATATGGGCACTCGGCGTCGTGGTATCAGCCGAAGCACTTCGTGACGCCAGCGACTGAGCGGCGCACGCCGGGTTGGACCGCGTAACGTGACTTCCTTTGTAATGGAGGTTGCTAGGTCTTCTCTCCGGCCGCGTACGCAACGTGCAGGTGTGCAATTGGCGATGGGCCTAGACCCCTACGCGCATAGGATTTAGACCAGCGTGCTGACCTCTCTGTTGAGCCTAGGTGGGGCTGTGACGTGTTGATCTTCCGAGGCCGGGCATGACACAGGAAAGTGTGTCCACCCAAATTGGATCAAGCGTGTTGGGCTATGTGGTGCACCCCTGCAGGCAAGTTAATCTATTCGAATAGCCGTGTCCCTCGGTAAAAGGACGACCCGGAGTTGTACCTTGACCTTATGACAACTAGAATCGGATACTTAATAAAACACACCCTTCCAAGTGCCAGATACAACCCGGTGATCGCTCTCTAACAGGGCATCGAGGAGGGGATCGCCGGGTAGGATTATGCTATACGATGCTACTTGGAGGACTTCAGTCTACTCTCTTCTACCTGCTGCAAGACGGAGGCGACCAGAAGCGTAGTCTTCGAGAAGACTAGCTATCCCCCTCTTATTCTGGCATTCTGCAGTTCAGTCCACTGATATGGCCCTTTACACATATATCCATGCATATGTAGTGTAGCTCCTTGCTTGCGAGTACTTTGGATGAGTACTCACGGTTGCTTTTCTCCCCCCTTTCCCCCCTTTCCCTTCTACCCGGTTGCCGCAACCAGATGCTGGAGCCCAAGATCCAGACGCCACCGTCGACGACGACTCCTACTACACTGGAGGTGCCTACCACTACGTGCAGCCCGCTGACGACGACCAGGAGTAGTTAGGAGGCTCCCAGGCAGGAGGCCTGCGCCTCTTTCGATTGTATCCCAGTTTGTGCTGGCCATCTTATGGCAGACTTGTTTAACTTATGTCTGTACTCAAATATTGTTGCTTCCGCTAACTCGTCTATGATCGAGCACTTGTATTCGAGCCCTCGAGGCCCCTAGCTTGTATTATGATGCTTGTATGACTTATTTATGTTTTAGAGTTGTGTTGTGATATCTTCCCGTGAGTCCTTGATCTTGATCGTACACGTTTGCGTGCATGATTAGTGTATGATTGAATCGGGGGCGTCACACTGGTCTTTATCCTCATTATTGTGCTTGTCATATGTATTGGTAATTTGGTATTGTGCTACTGTTTGCCGATTTCATAAAGGAGTAACTTGGAGCCTGACCTCGCAGGCAAATCATTACATCGGGTGATTTCAGTAGAACTGCACAAAAAGATCAGATGGACAGGTACTTATGCTGCTGCTATGTACTCCAAAGTTCACTCAGACAAGCATCGATGTTGACAAGAAGAAGTGCCTATATTATTCGAGTATCAACCGGCGTCAACCAATTGTCAAACTCCAAGTATTAGGAGAGTGAACGCCAAAAATCTTGCTTGGCGCATAGCCCAGAAAAATGCAGTCCTCTTTGGTCCCAACTTGTGCCTTTTGGTTATCTGCGCATATGGTAGCAAACTGTATGGCATGGAGTCTAAAGATTCCAGACAAGTTGGTTGACGCGTATATTCATATGGCACTTAATCAGTCTGCACGCCAGGGATGCTCCATTTCAGTTGAACTGCACAAAAAATTTGGGTGGTTCATTTTCTCAACCGCCTCCTTTCTCGTCTGCAATGTAGAATTTTGGCGAGATACAGGACCAAGATGAGCTAGTAAACTAGTTGGATGAAAGTAGTGGCCAAGTTGCTCAAACCTCCCTCGGCACGAGGCCACTATTTGAGGATAAACCTACAAGCAAAGTTTAGATTGTCTGTGGTACCTCTTATGTACTCGAAAGTTTACTCATAGAAGCATTAATTTTAGCAAGAAGTACCTCTGACTGAACACCATTTACCACTCTGCAATGTAGAATTTTGGCGAGCTACAGGACCAAGATGAGCCAGTAAACTATTTGGATGAAAGTAGTGGCCAAGTTGCTCAAACCTCCCTCGGCACAAGGCCACTATTTGAGGATAAACCTACAAGCAAAGTTCAAATTTTCTATGCTGCCTCTTATGTACTCGAAAGTTTACTCATACAAGCATTAATTTTAGCAAGAAGTACCTCCGACTGAACAACATTTACTAGTCTGTACCCTAGGTAATTAAAGTTCGTCCATGGATCATATTGGCTGTGATCTCAATCATTTGGATGCATAAACATACTGAACATGTGTATATCTGAATCTTTTTGTGAATTATCTATGAATATTGTTGTGTGATCTATCAATCATTTGGATCCATAGACATGTTGAACTTGTGTATACATGAATCTTTTGAGTTGTTGATAGTGAATGTTGGCTATGAATATGAATGTGTCCTGTGAACCTGAGTTTGATACGAATGTTTACCTTTTCTGTTGTGCTTGTGTGTGAACTTGTTAGTATGCCTACTGTGGGGTATGTGACATGTGGGTGTCAACGGCACACCTTCTTCCCGAGAAGAATTGCACCTGCTTTGTTAGGGTAGCAAGGGCGCATCAGCTCTTTTTAATCTTTTTGCTCTGTCTTGCCCCTCACCCGCTCAACCCCTGCCTTAATGTTTTCGGCCTCAAAACAAACATAGTATTGCGTTGTTTTTGGGGCTTGATGAAAAATCGATTGCTGGTTTCTGTAGGTTGGCCCGCCCAGCAAATGGGTTGCTGGTCCACCACGGACTGGGAGGCTAAAAATACAAGCTGTATGGTGCAGAGGCAAGTAAAAAAACGCCATCGAGAGCCATCCACTGAAGAAAAAATCTCTCCTGATGCTCTTCTTCAGTCGTGTCGTCGGCCCCCTATATAATCCAGTTCGCTCGGGGATCTGGTATCATTTTTTCCAGAGGGCGAACAAGTATCATCTAGGCCTAGGTTTTGTATTTTAACATGCGTAGCCCACGACATACGGGTGACAATGGTTTCAACTTATTTTTTGAGGTCCATACCGGCCTATGGGCTTTTTCTTAAAGATCGGCAGCCCAATGTATTTTTTGACTACATTATATATATTTATATTATTACTATTATCGTATATTTTATAGAGACTTATATATACATTATGAAAACATCCCATGTGTTATTAACTTATAAAAGTAAATGTTTAATAGAAGTTGGCAAGGAAAATCCTGGTTGTTTTTGACTCACATGCAAGGAAAATCCTTGTGATTGCGTACAAAAGCTTGCGAAGATTTTAAGGACCAATGTAATAATAACATGCTCATTTTTATTTTGAGCAATAACTCGCTAATTTTTTAATTATATATATATAATGTGCCTCTCCAGTTTATTTTTGATATTAATTGCTCCTTCTAACATAACATTATATATAAAATGAGCCCAACTAATTCGTGTATTTGAAGGAAGTGCAAATGGGCTGGGATTTCTTAGATAATATAAATGGGCCGCATTGACGCGAAATTATTTGTTCACCCAGCCCAGCAAATGGACTGTACATTCTAGAAAACATGGGTTAAATATATGCCACATTTTTGCAGGCTGACATGTGGGCCAATAGGTCGAAGCCTACGCAGGGCGTTGTCAACTTGGTCGGCATGAACCTTCAATCTCTCGTCTTCTTCCTCCAGCGTCGCCGGGACCGCTTGGTCCAGCCTCCAGCGGCTAGCGGCTCTGCTTAGCACGCATCGCTGCGAAGCGCTGCCCCACCGCCGGCCAGGCTATCCCTCCACCCCTCCACACCTCCTGTTATTCTCCACCGACTGAAGCCCCACGCCGCACCAGAACCAGTTATAACCCTTCTCCTCCACTGAATCTGCGACTCCACTGCCGCGTCTTCCCATCTCCGAGTCATTCCCATCCGGGGCCTCGTCGTCGTCCACCGCCTCGCTGCGCTCGGTGCGGCGTAGTCAACAAACGGGAGTCATCAGAAGAGGACGGTACGTGGAGAGCCTGATGGTTGGGACCCACATGGTCCATGGTCGCACGCAAGAAAAGTTCCTCCTTATTAAGCTGAAAAAATGTTTCCTCCACCTGACAGCTGGGACCCACCGGCTGTATCTTCGCACGGAAGGAAGTGCCTCCTTGTTATGCGAAAAAAATTATTCCTCCCGTTGACAGCTGGGACCCGTCAGATTTGGTGGCTAACTTGTGGGCCTACTAAGTGGACGTGTACGCAGGGCTTTGTCAACTAAATCAACAAATGATTCTAGCAGCTGGACCGTTGGATGTTAACCCAACAACCGTGCTCCTTCTTCAACCTCTGTTCTTGCTCCTGTCTCCCGTGGGCGGCACCGCGGCTATGCTGTCGCGCACCCGAACCAGTCAAGTTTCCCACTCCTCTCCATCTACGACTCCATTGCCTCGTCTTCCCCATCTCTGGGTCGTTCCAGTCTGGGTCCTCGCCGTCGTCCACCGGCCTTTGGTGCGCTCGGCATGGTATGGTCAATGTGGTCAACAACCGAGAGTCATCGGAACATAACTGTACGTGAAAGGCTGACAGTGGGGACGCACCACGCCCATGGACGCATGCATGCAACGGAATGCGGCGTGGTCAACGTGGTCAAGGGACGACTTCCATCGGAAGTGTACTGTACGTGGAGAGGCTGACAGCTGGGTCCACCGCCGCAGCAAAGAAGTGCCTCCTTATTACGCAGAAAATAATGATTCCTCCACCTAACATCAGGGACCCACCGGACGGGCCACCGTAATTTGCGAAAAAAATGTTTCCCCCCTGTCTGCTGGGACCCACCGGACGGGTCATCATATTTCGTGAATAAAACGTTCCCCCCGTTGTCAGCTCGGACCCACCGGAAGTGCCTCCTTATTACGCACAAAAAAATGAATACCCCTGCTAGTTGGGACCCACCTTGGTGGGTGGCTGACTTGTGGGCCTACTAAGTTGACGGGGACGGAGTGCTTTGTCAACTTAGTCAATATGAACGATTCTAGCTCCAGTGACCGTACGATGTCCATCCAACGGCTGTAGTGCTTCTTCAACCTCTGGTCTTCTTGCTCTAGCTGCCCAAAGCAGCGCCGGTCGTGCCGCATGCTCCTGCCTCCCGTGGCTGGCTGTGCTGCCGCGGAGACCTCACTGCCCCCTACTATTTCCATCGCTGGCCAGGCCCTGCGGTGACGGCAGCCTCACACCGCAGCTGAACCAGTGAACCCTCGTACTCCTCTCCGTGCGGGCTTCCACTGCCGCGTCTTCCCCGGCTCTGCGTCGTCCCCTTCCTAGGCCTCGCTGTCGTCCACCGCCCTGGTGCTCTCGGCGCGGCGTGGTCAACGTCGTCAAGGAACGACTTCCATCGAAAGAATATTGTACGTGGAGAGGCTGACAGATGGGTCCACGGCCGCAGCAAGGAAGTGCCTCCTTATTACGCGCAAAATAATTATTCCTCCACCTGACAGCGGGAACCCACTGGACGGGCCACCGTATTTCGTGAAAAAAACGTTTCCCCCTGACTGTTGGGACCCACCAGCTACATCTTCTCATGCAAGGAAGTGCGTCCGGGAAAAAAACGATTCGCCCCCTGACTGCTAGGACCCACCAGCTACATCTTCGCATGCAAGGAAGTGCCTGACAGTCAGGACCCACCTGGTCGAAGCATACGTAACGTTGTCATTCTGGTCGCGAACGTGTACGTACATACTGGTCGATGTAGAGACGCGCACGTGTTGTAGTAGAGGCGCGCACGTAGCATGTACACGTACGTACAGCGGCCAGGGTGCAAGAAAGTAAATACAGCCACGTACGTACATATGGGCGGGGTCTCGAACGCCTACTCGCACGTACGTACGGCCAGGGCTCGTGTACATGGCTGGGTCAGAATGGAGAAACATCATCATCGTCGTGTTCATGGGGAGCCAACCATCTGGGTCGGAACGGAATGTGTCGCCTTGTTCATCGGGAGGGCTTGGACGGAACAGCCGATGGAAACGAGGCCTGGCGTACCGCAGAATGGAGGAAACGGCCTTGTGTTCGACCGGCCATGTTCAAAACGGGGTCCTGTTCATAGGGAGGGGTCTGGCGTACTGCAAAACGGAGGAAACGGACCTCCTACGGTAAAGACGGGGGTCCTGTTAATCGAGAGGGGTCTGGGGTATCGCAAAACGGAGGAAACGGACTTGTGTTGGAGCGCTACGGTAGAAACAGGGGTCCTGTTCATCGGGAGGGGTGTGGCGTACCGCAAAATGGGACTCACGGGATAATGTTCATCTCCACCGTCGACCCCCTCCAGCCTCCACGGGCTATTGTTCATCCACCGTCGACCTCCTCCAGCCTCCACCTGCGACTGTTCATCCACGGGCTCCTGTTCATCCAGCCTCCACCGCGTGCTACTCCACCGGCTCCTGTTCAACCGGCCCTCTCCACAGGCTCCTATTCAACCACCCCTCCATGGGCTACTGTTCATCCAGCCCTCCACCGTCTACTATGCATCCTGCCCTCCACGGGGTGGTCCTGTTCATCCTGCCCTCCATGGGGTCCTGTTCATCCAGCCCCAACCGGCTCAAACGATCGGGGTCCTGTTCATCCACCCCCACCGGGAACTGTTCATCCAAATCCCCCAGCAACGCTCACTGTTCATCCAGAGGTAACGCCACGGGGTCCTGTTCATACACCCCCACCGGGAACTGTTCATCCAAACCCCCCAGCAACGCTCACTGTTCATCCAGAGGCAGCATCGATCGGCTTCAGTTAGCAGCAATAGCGAAGGAATCGCTCGATCGGGTTCAGTTAACAGCCATCGATCGATCGCTCGGGTTCAGTAACACGTAGCCTGCAGTGCAATCACTTGGGTTCAGTTAGAGCCCAACGCCTCGCTCGGGTTCAGTTAGAGCCTAACGCCTCTCACCCACGAGTGTGCGTGTACGAGAGAAACGCGCATCGCTCGGCCCCGACCACCCACCGTAACCGGGAACACCCCGATATTTTCCTCGCCCTTGCTTCTACCATGGTTTTTTCCGTCATGGACGGCCCAAAGAATGTCATGCAGCTACGTCTCCGGCCCGCCCAGGACGAAAAGCCCATTTTCTGTCATGATTTTTTGTTATAGAAGTAGGACCCCACCACATCTATGATGATACCGTGTTTTGTCACAATTATTGTCATAGAAGTATCATAAGTATGACAGAAAAAATGTTCGGCCCAAAATGTCACGCATGTGTCTTTTTTTTGTAGTGTACCGTTGTTATGCTGCATCATCCCTTCCTCTTTGGGGAAATACCGACGTAGTTCAAGCAAACATCAAAAGTAATTGCTGGCATCGTTGCCGGGGAGACATCATCAACCTCTACCAGGTTCCTAATCACAAATCTCATCTCCTTCCAATTTACATTATTTGCCATTTGCCTCTCATTTTCTTCTCCCCCACTTCACAAAAAAATGCCGTTTTATTCGCCCTTTTTTCCGTTCGCCGTTTTCTCGTCAGATCTGTTTTTGTGTGCGTTCTTGTTTGCGTAGTCATGATGCCTTAAAGAAAATATTATGATGTTCCTTACCCCAATATTTTGCTTGAAACTGAGAAAACTACCAAGGAATACATGACTAGACAATTTGAGCACAATAAATATATTACCGAAGAACTTAACGAGCACTCCATTGTGCTAGATGCTATAACAAAACAACTTGATGATATTAGTAGAGAAGTTTGAAATCTCCAGCCTAAGTATTCTTTTGCCGAAAGTTTGCTAGAAAAAATATCCGATGCACAAGCTACCCTAATAAAACAAATGGCCGCTAAACCAATCTCGTTAGAATATAAAAGTGATGAAGATCTTAAAATGATTGGTGTTTCTTCTATATATTCTTTGTTTAGTAAAATTAAGATTGATAATAAAGGGACTGAAGAAGAGTCAACGTTAGCTAGAAGACATCCCGGTAATTCAGAGGGTGAAAATCTTGTTGAGAAAATTGATAAAAGTGGGTTTGAAGAGGTCAAAACTTTAATTAGTGATGTGCCCACTCTTTTGGATTACAAAGACTTTAATTATGATAGTTGCTCTTTGATTGATTGTATTTCTTTATTGCAATCCATGATAAATTCATCCCATACTTATGAACAAAATAAAGCTTTTACTAAACATATTGTTGATGCTATGATGAAAGATTTAGAAGAAAAGTTGGAATTAGAAGTTTCAATTCCTAGAAAATTACATGATGAGTGAGGACCTACTATCAAAGTCAAGAATAAAAATTATGAGTGTTTTGCTTTATGTGACTTGGGTGCTAGTGTTTCTACAATTCTGAAATCTCTATGTGATGTGCTTGGTCTTACCGATATTGAAGAATGTTCTTTAAATTTGCACTTGGTGGATTCCACTATTAAAAAGCCTATGGAAGAATTAATGATGTTCTTATTCTTGCAAATAGGAATTATGTGCCCATAGATTTTATTGTTCTTGATATTGACTGCAAGCCGTCTTGCCCAATTATTCTTGGTAGACCGTTTTTACATACTATTGGTGTCGTGATTGATATGAAAGAAGGCAATATTAAATTTGAATTTACACTAAGGAAGGATATGGAACACTTCCCTAGAACAAGAATTAGGCCACCATATGAATCAATCATGAGGGCATCATATGGATCTAGAAACAAAGATGACAATACTTAGATCCTTGATTTATGCCTAGCTAGGGGTGTAAAACGACAGCTCCTGTTGGGAGGCAACCCAATTAATAAAATTTACCTTTGCCTTTTGCTTTCTATTCTTGAGTGTTTGCACAATCATTCTATTGTTATGATTGTGTTTTTTGTGTTTTAATTAGTGTTTGTGCCAAGCAAAGCCTTTGGGATCATGTTGGGTGATACTTGCTTTGATCTTGCTGAAAAACAAAAACTTTTGCGTCCAGAAAAACAATTTTTAAAAATCAGAGAAGCGATGAAAAATTCTGAATTCTTTATAGGAGATTGATATACAAATTGCTCACGTTTTCCTAATTTTTCAGAATTTTTGGAGTTACAGAAGTATTCCAAATATCCAGATTGCTACAGATTGTTCTGTTTTTTGACAGATTCTGTTTTCTTTGCGTTGTGTGCTTGTTTTGATGATTCTATGGTTTCCTTTGAAGAGCTTTTGCCATAGAAAAGTTGGAATACAGTAGATATAATTCAAAAATAAAATATGAATGGGTTTGCAACAATACTTGTAGTAGTGATTTGCTTTCTTATACTAACGGATTTCACAAAGGTTTTGTTGAGTTTTGTGTGATTGAAGTTTTCAAGTTTTGGGTGACATTGCGATGGATGAAGGAATAAGGAGTAAGAAGAGCCTAAGCTTGGGGATGCCCATGGCATCCCAAGCTATTATCCAAAGAGAAGAAAGCAACTAAGCTTGGGGATGCCCGAGTGGCATCCCCTCTTTCTTCTAACGACCATCGGTACTTTACTTGGAACTATATTTTTATTCGCCACATATTATGAGTTTTGCTTGGAGGTCTTGTATGATATGAGTCTTTGCTTGATTTGCTTTTTATTTTGAGTCATGAATCCTTACTGGACACACCTATTTGAGAGAGCAAAAATTATGCTATGACTTGTTAGAATTGCTCTCTATGCTTCACTTAAATCTTTATGAGCTATGGAATTGCTCTAGTGCTTCACTTATATCTTTTTGAGCATGGTGTGCTTTAGTATTTTTGAAGAAATGCTCGCATGCTTCACTTAGATTTATTTGAGAGTTAGTAATTTTTTTAAGAAATTCTCTCTTGCTTCACTTAGATTAATTTGAGAGAAAGAAATATAATACTCATGTTCTACGAAAATGCCAAACGGAGACCGAGCTCCATGGAGGCCTCTATTTGAAAACTTTAAAAATTCAAACTTTTTAATTTCAAAAAATTCTGAAAATAAATACATATACCTAGATATATAATGTGCATGTGTGCAAATTTCAGGTCAAAATACATTAAAGTGTGAGCTACACAAAAAAGACAAATCTTGGGCCTTTTAGCATATATACTGTTCATCTATAAAGTCCATGATTTTGGTTTTTTTGTAGAGCTCGCAATTCAAGGTATTTCATCCTAAAATTTGTCACACATACACTTAACATCTTTGTATACATGTGTATTTTTTCAGAATTTTTTAAAACTAAAATTTATGAATTTTAAATTATTCAAAATAAAGGGCTCCATGGAGCTTTGTATCCAAAATGTGATATGTGAGTCATGTTGATGAGTAATTATGCTTTAGTAAGAATATTGGTGTTAAGGTTTGTGATTCCCTATGCAAGCATGAAACTCAATAGTTATGCAATGAAAGTACATCCTACTTGTGGTGCATTATTCGGTGTTAGTTATGCTTAATGCTTTCTTATGAGATTTTTTGTTTCTTGGTTGGATGCTTCTCAATCTTTTGCTAGCCTTCACTTGCACTAAGTATGATCACTACTTGTGCATCCAAAATCCTTTAAACCAGTTTTGCCACATGAGTCCACTATACCTACCTATATGCGGTATTATTTTGTCGTTCTAAGCAAATTTGTATGTGCCATCTCTAATTTTCAAAATAAACTTCTCTTTTGTGTGCTCATACCACTCATGAAACGGTAGGGGTGGCTAATATATTTCCATGCTAGATATGTTATTCTCAAGATGAGTGTTTATTCACTTGTCATTGCACGAGTGTACGGCAAAGGTATTAGGGATGCCCAGTCCCGAAATGAAAAATGAATTTACTTTATGTTGTCAAATAATAAATTTCTTGGTAAGTGTTGGTATGGAAGGCACCCGTGAATACGGGTAGTCATGGAAAGTGAAAGCATGGTTGAAAAAGGAATAAAATTTATTTTCTGTTTGGGAACCGCCTATGATATATCTAGCATGGAAAGTATTGGGAACTACTCGATCATTTTCGTTGACAGGAAAAGCATGCCTCCCAAAATGTTTTTATCTCTATCTTTTTCGCTTTGAGCTGTGGCACCTCTACAAATCCCTACTTCCCTCCACGAAGGGCCTTTCTTTTACTTTATGCAATTTTTATTATTACTTGAGTCTCCGTCTTCTCTTATAAAGCACCAACTAAGGGGCACTATGATCATACTTGAGCATTGGGTGTAGCTAATATGCGAGTGTGTTTAATGAATGGATCAATGATTGAGCATAATGGGCTAGGGATAACTTGCTTTAGCATTGATATTTTGAAAGACATGGTTGCTTGTTGATATGCTTGAGTATTAAAGTCCTCGTGTCAAAACTAGACTATTGCTTTGAACCATATAAAAGTCCAAATGTCCATGCTACAAACAAAATAATATGTGATGAACATGTCAGGCAGCATTCCACATCAAAAATTCTGTTTTTATCATTTACCTACTCGAGGACGAGCACGAATTAAGCTTGGGGATGCTGATACGTCTCCAACGTATCTATAATTTTTTTATTGTTCCATGCTCTTATATTTTCATTCTTGGATGTTTTACAATCATTTTATAACATTTTTTGGTACTAACCTATTGACATAGTGCCCAATGCCAGTTGTTGTTTTTTGTTTGTTTTTTACATCGCAGGAAATCAATACCAAATGGAGTCCAAACGCAGCGAAACTTTTTGTGGATATTTTCTGGACCAGAAGACATCAAATGGTCCGAAGAAGTACCAGAGGGGTGCTCCGAGGGGAGCACAACCCACCAGGGCACGCCTGGGGGCCTAGGCCATCCCAGGTGGGTTGTGCCCACCTCGGTGGCCTCCCGCACCACCTCCTTGCTCTATAAATACCCCAATAGTCCATAAACCCCAAGAGACTCGAAGAAAATCAATTCCAGCCACCGCAAGTTCCAGAACCACCAGATCCAATCTAGACACCATGATGGAGGGATTCATCATCTTCATTCGTGCCTCTCCGATGATGCATGAGTAGTTCATTGTAGACCTACGGGTCCGTAGTTAGTAGCTAGATGGCTTCCTCTCTCTCTCTCTCTTGATTATCAATACAATAGTCTCTTGGAGATCTATTTGATGTAACTCTATTTGCGGTGTGTTTGTTGGGATCCGATGAACTTTGAGTTTATGATCCGATCTATGTTTTTACCCATGAAAGTTATTTGAGTCTTTTGATCTCTTGTATGCATGATCACTTATAGCCTCGTATTTCTTCTCCGATATTTGGGTTTTGTTTGGCCAACTTGATCTATTTATCTTGCAATGGGAAGAGGTGATTTGTGATGGGTTCGATCTTACGGTGCTTAATCCTAGTGACAGAAGGGGAACCGACATGTATGTATCATTTCTATTAAGGATAACAAGATGGGGTCTATTTCTACATAAATAGATCTTGTCTACATCATGTCATCGTTCTTATTGCATTACTCCATTTCTCCATGATCTTAATACACTAGGTGCTTGCTGGATAGCGGTAGGTGTATGGAGTAATAGTAGTAGATGCAGGCAGGAGTTGATCTACTAATTTTGGACATGATGCCTATATAATGATCATTGCCTGGATATCGTCATGATTATTTGAAGTTCTATCAATTGCCCAACAGTAATTTGTTTACCCACTGTATGTTATTTTTCTCGAGAGAAGCCACTAGTGAAATCTACGGCCCACGGGTCTCTTCTTTATTATATTTGCCTTTGCGATCTATTTTTATTTGCTTTTATTTTCAGATCTATTAATTCAAAAATACAAAAATACCTTGCTGCAATTTATTGCTATTTATTTTATCATGCGTCCCGCGAGATCTATTTATCCAATCTACTACAATTTTATCTATCTTTTTACCCGTGAGGGATTGACAACCCCTCTCTTACGTCAGTTGCAAGTATTTGTTCTTTGTGTGCAGGAACTGTTTACGTGGTGTTGCGTGGTTCTCCTACTGGTTCGATAACCTTGGTCTCATCACTGAGGGAAATACCTACCGTTGTTGTGCTGCATAATCCCTTCCTCTTTGGGGAAATACCGACGTAGTTCAAGCAAACATCAGATGCGTAGGCCCATCGCATCTCCAAACAGGTGAAGGAGCTCTAGAAGGTTATCTATCTCGAAACGCACAGGGTTGATGAAGATTAGGCGTCATCGGCGTGCAAGCTTGTGCGCATCTGCGCCACCGCTCCAGGAATGGTGTTCAGCTCCCCCGCCCTGGTGGCAGCCTCGAGAAAACGGTGGAGGGGATCAATACAGAGGATGAAAAGAAGTGGCGAAAGCGAATCGTCCTGCCGCAGTCCTCGCTGATGCAAAAAACTCTCACCAGGGTCGCCATTAAGCAGGCATGCTGAGGGAGTCCTAGATTAGGGGGTGTTCGGATAGCTGAACTATATCTTCAGCCAGACTCCAGGACTATGAAGATGCAAGATTGAAGACTTCGTCCCGTGTCCGGAAGGTTCTTTCCCTGGCGTAGAAGGCAAGCTAGGCATGCGGATATTCAAGATCTCCTACCAATGTAACCGACTCTGTGTAACCCTAACCCTACCCGGTGCCTATATAAACCAGAGGGTTGTAGTCTGTAGGACGAACACATCATAATCATCATCATACCCATAGGCTAGCTTCTAGGGTTTAGCCTCCTTGATCTCGTGGTAGATCTACTCTTGTACTACCCATATCATCAATATTAATCTAGCAGGAGTAGGGTTTTACCTCCATTGAGAGGGCCTGAACCTGGGTAAAATAAAGTGTCCCTTGTCTCCTGTTACCATCCGACCTTGACGCATAGATCGGGACCCCCTACCCGAGATCCGCCGGTTTTGACACCAACATTGGTGCTTTCATTGAGAGTTCCTCTGTGTCGTCGCCTTTAGGCCCGATGGCTCCTTTGATCATCAACAATGATGAGGTCCAGGGTGAGACTTTTCTCCCCGGACAGATCTTCATCTTTGGCGGCTTCGCTCTGCGGGCCAACTCGCTTGGTCATCTGGAGCAGATCGAAAGCCACGCCCCTGGCCATCAAGCCAGGTGGGGAAGCTTAAACTACACGGCAGATACCCTCAGAGACCTGATCTTCGACGGATTCAAGCCACAGCCAAGCGCGCCGCACTATCTCGAGGGGCATGATATAGCTCTGCCTCCGAACAGTGTCCTGGAGGCCGCATACGCTCCGACCCCGATCCTCGATCCGGAGCCCGCTGCGTTCTTTGAGGATGAACGGTTGGACGGCACCTCGGGGGCTGCGATCTTAAAAGCCATTGAGCCAAACGCAAGCCCTGCACTCCGCATGGCACATGACTCCAAGGAGCCGGACTCTTCTCCGAACTCCGAACCTCCCGCGCCCCTGCCAATCGAATTAGATTGGGCGCCGGTAATGGAGTTCACCGCCGCGGACATCCTTCAGTATTCGCCTTTCGGTGATATTCTGAAATCTCTCAAGTCTCTATCTTTTTCAGGAAAGCCCAGGCCGAACTGTGGCCTGCGAGGTTGGGATTCGGACGACGAAGAAATTCAAAGCCCACCCACCACCCACTTAATAGCCACTGTCGACGATTTAACCGACATGCTCGACTTCGGCTCCGAAGACTTCGACGGTATGAACGAGGAAGACGGAGACGAACGGGAACCAGCGCCCATAGGTCACTGGACCTCCACCCCACTTAATGACGTATTCATGGTGGATACACCTGAAAAAACCCACAATGAGGAAGAAGGGGGCGAAAAGAAGGGTAAACCCTCCGAAAAGCACTCAAAGCGGCGACGAAAACGCCGAGCGAAGCCCCGCCTCGATCAAGACCCAACCATAGAGCAGGACGAGCCGGCAGATGACGAACGCATCCCAGAACAGCCGTCCGAACAGGGTAACACGGGCAGAGAGGACGAACAGTCCTCCCTCGGTCATAACAGAACTCCGGACGATACCACGCCGGATAAAATCATGGAGCAGAAGAATCTCCAAGAAAGGCTCGTCGCCACAGCACGAAGCCTGAAGAAGCAGAAGCAAAAGCTAAAGACGGCGCAAGATGCACTCAAAACAAGTTGGAGCAAAGTAATCAAGACCGCAGACAAATACGGCGGCAGCCGCCGCACCAAAAGCTATCCGAAGAGAAAGCTACTGCCCGAATTCGACCAGGAGGCCCTAGAGCCCCCAAACTCGAAAAACAAAAAGGCTACACGGTCGAATAAACGACCTCTCGGCCACTACAATACGGCAAATGGCGCCGCACTCAATGCGGCATGCGACACAATCAAAGACTCGCATCATGGCCCAGCCAGGTCCATTTACGGGCCAAGAAAGCAAGCTCTCGCAAGCAATGCAAAAAATCCACCATCAGAATCCGGCACACCCAAATATAGGGGTGCCGCACACCCTCTATGTTTCACTGATGAGGTCCTGGAATATGAATTCCCAGAGGGATTTAAACCCGTTAACATAGAGGCGTACGATGGAACAACAGACCCGGGAGTCTGGATCGAGGATTATATCCTCCACATACATATGGCTAGAGGAGATGATCTCCACGCCATAAAATATTTACCCCTTAAGCTTAAAGGGCCAGCCCGGCACTGGCTTAAAAGCCTTCCCGAAAACACAATCAGAAGTTGGGAAGAGCTCGAGGACGCTTTCTGAGCAAATTTTCAAGGGACCTACGTCCGTCCCCCGGACGCAGACGACCTCAGTCACATAACTCAGCAATCCGGAGAATCAGCTCAGCAGTTCTGGAACAGATTCCTCACTAAAAAGAATCAAATAGTGGATTGTCCGGACGCCGAAGCCCTAGCGGCTTTCAGGCACAATGTCCGAGACGAATGGCTTGCCGGACACCTCGGCCAGGAAAAGCCAAGAACAATGGCCGCACTCACAAGCCTCACGACCCGCTTTTGCGCAGGAGAGGACAGCTGGTTGGCATGATGCAGCCCCAGCGACCCAAGTACATCAGAAATCAGGGATGGAAACGAGAAACCACGGCGAAACAAGGACCTTCGCCGAATCAAAAGAAAAAGTCCGAAGAGCACGACAGTCAATGCCGGATTCAAAGGCTCACGGCAAAATCAGACAAAATCACCCCCTCAGGATAATAGGGAAGATCCGTCCAGTCTAAAGAGACTCATGGACAGGATGTGTCAGATACACAGTACTCCTGGAAAGCCTGCTAATCATACCCACAGAGACTGTTGGGTTTTCAAACAATCCGGAAGGCTTAACGCCGAACACAAGGGGCTCGACACACCAAGTGAGGAAGAGGACGAACCCCAAAAGCAGAACACCAGGAAGCAAAAGAACTTCCCGCAAGAAGTCAAAACAGTGAACTCACTTCACATAACAAGGCATGAGGCACCCATAAAGGTCCGCACATTCAAGCCTATCCCTGAGGAGTCTGGCCACTGGTCACTAAAGCCAATCATTTTTTATCAGCTAGATTATTCTCGCAATATCAAACACGCATGCCGGACTGCCCTGATGCTTAATCCAATAATAGATGGATTCCAGTTTACCAACGTCCTTATGGACGGTGGCAGTGGACTAAATCTGATATATCAGGATACAATTCACCGCATGGGCATAAACCCAGCACGAATCCGTCACAGTAAAACCTCCTTTCAAGGAGTAGCACCAGGCCCGGACACCCACTGTATGGGTTTTCTCCGGCTTGTGGTCATATTTGGCTCTGCCAATAACTTTCGTCGCGAAAAGCTTATCTTCCACATAGTCCCGTTTTCAAGTCGCTATCAAGCACTAATGGGACGCGGAGCTTTCGCTCGCTTTAACGCAATACCGCATTATGCATCCCTCACGCTAAAGATGCCCGGTCCTCGAGGCATCATCTCTTTAAAGGGAGCATACTAAACTACATCTCCTCCAAACGGAGGATTGTGCGGCCGCTTAAACGGCCGACCAACAAAATGGCCTCGCCAGCCAAAAGACTTTTTCGATGTAAGTCACAAAAGGCCGCGGACCCGGACTCAATGAGTTCGGCACAAGCCCATTTTCGTTATAGGCTTGGTACACCTCACCAGGGGCTGTACGCAGAGACAATAAAACTCTACCGTATCTATTTCTCACTTCACATTTTATTTATTATTCTTTTTGATCCGCACGACCCATTTTTCAATTTAGTTCTTCCTTTTTACAGATGAACGTCGTACGGCGCCCGTCCAGGACACGGCACAACGGAGACACAGGCGCAGACGTGCAGTAGGGACCCGCCCCAAAGGATTCTTCTTAGATTAAGACCCTGCGTAAACCTTTTTTACTGTCTCTTGCTGCTATACATCCCCTGGTTTACCTCACTATAACCATGGAGGAGACTGGCGTTTTGGCATGTGGCCACGCCAGAATTCTTGCTCGTACCTGGACACAAGGGGCTTTTTTTCTTTTTCAAGGGTGTTGTTTCACACGCACCCACAAAGACCGAACACCTTAGGGAGTGTTCGGCGTCGCGAGTTTTAGCACTATATGCATCAGCTCCGAGTCATGATTTTGGTCACATGTTGGGTTGCCCGGCTCCTGAGTTCGGCCACCTTACGTTCCGTTCTGTCGGCTAAGGTTGCACCAGGAGAACTACTGCGATTGTGCCCTGGTTCGGCCGGGTGAGCACCTCAGTAGAGAAAGCCGAAAACCGACTGTCATGATGTAGCGCGAGACTGGTCGCCACTCGATGACTTATAGGAATTTATCGAATTCCTCCGTTTTGATGAAGGGCCGCTTCCCGGTCAGGCACATATGCGTCCCGAATTCGGGTAAATGCAGTCGCCATTAAAGGGCTACCTAAAGAGTCCCACTGTCAAGCTCCTATGGCTAAGTGAAAGTGTTAAAGCATTATAGTCCAGTTGCCTAGCCCGCGGCGCTATCACCTCCTTTGTAGGACCAAGACGTTGGGTTAAGTGTGAAAATGCGTTCTCCGCGCGCACCCCCGCACTATGTGCGTGGGGGCTGAAGCCAACGACTGCAATCTTTCAGAATTTATATATCAAAACGGCCGCACAGGAGGTGTTATTAATACTTGAAGGCACAAGTCTAAATTACGCCATTACAATTTATAAAAATATTGATCTACGATTACATATGTTGTCATAAAATAGCATCTTTCGAACACTGCGTCTCTATTATACGAGCGCTCGCGAGGACTTCCTCAAAATAGTGCTCGGAAGGAATTCGGCTTTTATCCGAATCACGGGACGCAACAACGGTGGGCTCCATATCTGCCCAGTATGTCTTGACACGGGCAAGAGCCAGCCGCGCGCCCTCTGTGCAAGCAGACCTCTTTAGAGCTTCAATCCGAGGCACCACGTCAAGAAATTGCTGCACCAAACTAAAATAGCTTCTCGGCTTCGATCTCCCCGGACACAGGCGGTCCATGGCATACTTCATGGTGAGTCTGGACAACCTATTCAGCTCGGCCCATTGGACCAGGCGATCATCCACTGATAGTGGACGCTCTAGATTAGTGAACTGCGACCAGAAGAGCTTTTCCACTTCATGATCTTTCTTATCTTGAAAGTACCTGGTCGCATCAGCGGCACTAGCCAACAAATCCAGATAGGTGTCCTCCATGCTCCACGCTCGGTCCAACGGGGCGAACTTCGGATCACAGAATTTTCTCCGCAGCAGGAAGGGCTTTCCATCCGCAATTAGTCCGGCTTGACGCAGCTCTTCCCTTGACGCTCTCATACCAGAGCGGGCGTACTTGGCGTCGGCGACGGCCTTCTCTAAATCCGTCTGCCGGGCTCGACCTTCCTCTTCAAGAAGTTTGCAACGGTTAGTAGCACTTTTCAACTTCACGGCTATATCAGCCATCTCCTCCTTGCTTCGGCAATGGGAAGCCTGTTCGGCTTTTAGCTCTTCACGGGCTCTTCCGGCAGCCGCATCGCTTTTTCTGGCTTGTTCCTTTGCTTTGGCGAGCTCGGCCCTAAGTCCTTCTACGGCCGCCGCACCATCTGCATCAAGCATACACAAGGTAAGATATTGACATAAAGCTCCTCTTACTAACGATCGCCAAATAAACTCAATACCTTGAGCATCATCAAGCCGCTTGTTAACAAGCACGATGTCGGCTTCTGCCTCATCGAGTTGCCGTTTCATTTCGGCAAAATCTCGAGTCCGGCTCGACTCCGGACAACCTGCCACCTACATACAAAGGTGCCACTTAAAGGACCTGGGATTAAGATCCTCTGCGCGCCGCTAATCTTTGCGGCACAGAGAGTCTCAGGGGCTACTATCTATACAAGGCGCATGTTATTATGCGCAATTAACACTAATGTTCGTTATTCAAAACGTACCTCAAGGCCCGCCAGTAAACTCTTGACGGCCTCGTTCAGTCCGCTTTCCGTGGATGAAATCTTTTCAATCACCGTGTGCATCAACACACGATGCTCCTCTGAAACAGAGGCTCGGCCCAGCAGAACCTTCAGCTCCTCCGACCGAACACCAGATGGTGCCGGACTCGTCCCATGGCCTTCTTCGGAGGCCGGACGCGGAGAACCCTAGGGGGCCGCATGATCACCTTCTGCCTCTGGCAGATTCGGAGAAATCCTCTGCGACGACACTTCGGCGTCGCCCGCCTTGCTAGGCGATGAAGGAGGAGGCGTTCCGCTCTCCATCATCTCCGGAAGAAGATCCCCCGATGACGAGCTCTGCCGAGAAGGGTCGAGGTCCGAACTACAAGGTAAGGTTTCGGTTAAAACTTCTCAGATATAAATTAAGGATTTCTCTTAAAAGAATGACTCTCTTTCTACTTACGGCTCGTTGGAGGGCTGCTCCTTTTGAGGATTTAGTTCGGCCGAGGGGCTCCCCGGCGTCGGGTCCTCTGACGCAGATTCTTTCCCCCGTTTTGGAGCTACGGCTCCCGGGTCGTCAGAGGCGGCCCTTTTCTTCCCCTTTGGAGAGGAGTTGTCGATTCCCCCCTTTGGGATGGCCCCTTTCAAAGAGGCCACGGTTTCCTTGTCCGCCCCTTCATTTTCTTCCAGAGGCGCCACCTCCAACATCCTGACTAGCACATGATCTAGCCTGGTCTCGGGAAGGGGAGCCGGACACCAGACCAGCTTCGCCTTCGCTATCCACTCCTGCGTAAAAAGGAGAAGTACTGTTAAAAAATAAGTCAATTGTACGGATAGAAGGTCCGGGCGCAAGGTCACCTACTTCTGTATCCGGACGGTTGCGGCTTAAACCAGCATCCTCGGTCAAATCCGGACTCACTCCTTGTGGTCCGAAGAACAGTCTATACATCTCTGTAGGCGTCACGCCCATGAAATTTCGGAGAACTCGCGGCCCCTCTGGGTTGAACTCCCACAAGCGGAGGGAGCGACGTTGGCCGGGCAGTGTCCGGCGAATCAGCATAACTTGTGTCACCTTGACCAGGTTGAGGTCTCCTTTTAGGAGACCCTTTATGCGGCCCTACAACAAAGGAACGTCTTTGGGCAAGCCCCGATCTAACCCTGTGTTGATCCACGATGTTAAACATGGTGGGGGGCCCGAGCGAAAGGCGGGCGGCGCTACCCAAGTGGTGCCCCGAGGAGAGGTGATGTAGAACCACTCCTGTTGCCATAAGCCGAGCTCCTCTTGAAAAGTGCCCTCGGGCCATGGAGCATCGGTATTCCTTTTTATAACAGCACCTCCGCACTCTACGTGACGCCCCTCGATTATCTTCGGTTCTACCTTGAAGGTCTTGAGCCATAATCCGAAGTGAGGAGTGATATGGAGAAACGCTTCACACACAACAATGAAGGAGGAGATATGGAGGATGGACTCCAGAGCTAGGTCATGGAATTCCAGCCCATAATAAAACATCAGCCCCCTTACGAAAGGATCCGTTGGGAAGCCTAATCCCCGAAGGAAGTGGGAGATGAATACTACGCTCTCACCAGGCTGAGGGCTTGGGATCACTTGTCCTTGAGCAGGCAACCTGTGCGGGATCTCGCTGGTCAGGAACCTAGCCTCCCTCAACCTTGATACGTCCTCCTCCGTAACGGAGGAGGGCATCCATTGGCCTTGAAGGCCGGAGCCAGACATTTTCGATGGTCTGGTGCGCCTAGAATCTAAAAGCCTGGGGTGTTGGAACTCGAGGCTAAGGGCGAGCTTGTTTTGAGAACACAAGAGGGGAGCAAGGTCTCGGTCTCTTTATAAGAGGCAGAATATCAAGAGCCCTCCCCGTAACCATCTTGGACTAGCCTTTAATCAAGGCAGGACGTGCTTAACGGGCACGGTTGGGTTACCCATGTCCGTATTAATGAGAATCCCGTTAAAAGGGGCACACGATCTCTGCTTCGACAAGACGTGCCAAGGAAACTGCCTCGTTGAACGCGCTGCGGTGGAACAACAAAAAATAATCCATACAGAAGGCTTGGTCGCAGTGTTATGACGCACTGCGGAATACGTCAGCAGATTTGATTTGTGTTTGTATTATTCTCTATATGGCAATATGTGGAAACTTGTTTTACAGAGCCGGACACTATTTTTTGGTGTTTATTATCTTCTTGAAGAATTTGGAGGAGGAACCCGCCATGCAATGCCGAAGACAATTTGCGCGCCGGACTCGTCATCATTGAAGCCTGGTTCAGGGGCTACTGAGGGAATCCTGGATTAGGGGGTGTTCGGATAGCCGAACTATATCTTCAGCCGGACTCCAGGACTATGAAGATGCAAGATTGAAGACTTCGTCCCGTGTTCGGAAGGTTCTTTCCTTGGCGTAGAAGGCAAGCTAGGCATGCGGATATTCAAGATCTCCTACCAATGTAACCGACTCTGTGTAACCCTAACCCTACCCGGTGCCTATATAAACCGGAGGGTTGTAGTCCGTAGGACGAACACATCATAATCATCATCATACCCATAGGCTAGCTTCTAGGGTTTAGCCTCCTTGATCTCGTGGTAGATCTACTCTTGTACTACCCATATCATCAATATTAATCTAGCAGGAGTAGGGTTTTACCTCCATCGAGAGGGCCCGAACCTGGGTAAAATAAAGTGTCCCTTGTCTCCTGTTACCATCCGACCTTGACGCACAGATCGGGACCCCCTACCCGAGATCCGCCGGTTTTGACACCGACACATGCCGAGGAGGAGGTTCACAGGAGGAGTGCTATCCAATCTATCCAACGAGAAGAGAAACCTAGTTGTTGGAGAAACTCCATCATGTACTCCAAAGATACACTATCAAAAGCTCTAGCAATGTCAAGCTTGAGGATAAGAGCCGGTGTTTTATTCCTATGCAGAGCCTGAACAGTGTTCTGAACATAAAGATAGCTGTTGTGAATGCATTTCTTCCTCTGAAAGGCCGTTTGCATGGGGGAGATGATCCGGTCGATGACAATAGGCAGTCTCATGGATAACACCTTAGTGATCAGCTGAGCTATGGAATGGATAAGGCTGATGGGCCTAAACTCGTTTATTCTCATGGCCCCATCCTTCTTCGTATGAGAGCGATCATGGTTGTGTGAGCTCAGCAAAATTGCCATTTGTCAGCCTATAGAACTTGTCAAAAACTTCCATGACATCATCCTTGATCGTGCCCCAACATGATCTGAAGAAAGTGCCAGGAAAACCGTCGGGACCTGGCGCTTTTGTCTGCCGAGGAAGCCAAGATAGTAGCCCAAACTTCTTGCTCATAGAACGGGTTGTCGAGCCCTTCATTTTGCAACCTTGGCATGTCTAGTTCATCCCAATTGATGGATCGTCCTCTGGTTTCCTTTCGTCCCAACAGGTCAAAAAAGTGGTGGTGTACAGCTGAAGCTTTGTCTTCATGGGCAATGGCAGTAGCCGTGTCTGTTTGCAGAGAGTGTATGAAGTTCTTCTTTCTTCTTGAGTTGATCTTTGCTTGGAAAAATGCCATGCATGCATCTCTAGCTTTAAGCCATGTGATCGTAGATGCCTGTCATTTTCTTGCTCTCTCCACTGCAGCTAGACCCATGATCCTCATCTTGAGTTGCTTCCTCCGGAGGAATTCACTCTGTGAGAGCCTTCTATTCTCTTGTGCAACATATAGCCGAAGAATTACCTCGCATGCCAAGTGGAACTGCACTTTTGCGTCACTGAAGAGAGTTTTGGACCATATTTTCAGATCAGCGGCCATCCTTTCCATCTACTTCTCCATCTGGATGAAAGGGCAGTTGTGGTTTACCGGTCGTTGCCAAGCTCTGGCAACAGTATCCTACAAGTGGGGGAAGCTCGGCCAGAAATTTTCAAAGCGGAAGGCCGACCTTCTACGCGGGGCAGCAGTGTTCGCCAACAGGAGAGGGCAGTGATCTGAGCAGGCCGTTGTCACAACCATGAGCATGAAGCAGGCAATGAGAGCCTCCCATTCCATGTTGCAAAAAACTTTATCAATGCTAACCATCGTTGGATATCTCTCTCATTTGTCCAAGTAAATCTTCTGTTTTTTGCACTTAACCTCTCTTAGGCCTGCTCTGTCAATTGATTATCTGAACATCCCCATAATACTCATGTTCAAGTTGAGGTTATTCTTGTCATGGGCTTCATAAATGATGTTAAAGTCTCCATTGATCAACCATGGCTCTCCCAGGGGAGGGGCGGCATGAGCAAGCTCTCCCAGGAAGGCGTCTTTGCGCGTGTCATCCACCGGTCCGTAGCCCGTCGTCAGCCAAAACCAAGATCCATCATGCAGCACTAAGACCATTCATGTGATCGAAAAGCAGCCAACTGCCTATGATGCAAAACTAACAATGTTCTTGTTCCATAGGATTGCATCACCTCCCCTAGTGCCCATGGCTGGGAGAACACCACAGCCCTCTGATGTGCTTCCTCCCAGATCTCTGACAGTGGCAGGCAGGCAGCCCTCAATCTTTGTGTAGGCAGAGAATGGACGCTCGCTGCGCTTCGGCGATCTAGCTATCGTACATCAGTTCTCTTTGCCAGCGAGCTCAACCCTTGCACGTTCCAGCTCAAGATTGCAAGGTTTGTGTTATTCATTGGGCACACAAATCATCTCCATCAGCAGCAAGCACAAGTTCCGACAGCTAAAATGACTATTGCCAAACAGGTACACATCCGGGCTTGCCAGGGGACGTTGTCGACCACCAATAGGCCCCAAATCTCGACGAAGCCAGCAACACCACCTACCGCTACTGGTACAAAGAAGGAATAATCCTAGCTCAAGCCACCCTAATGGTTACGGCTGCCGGAGACTACAACAGAAACAGAAACAGAGGTAGCAACGATGAACTAACATGACTACACTACCGCCTCCTCAGCAACAGCATCAGGTCCCGCCAACCCTACAGCAACTCGGAGCGCGTTCCTGTTTAGCCTGGTCAGCTTGGCAATGGTGTTGATGCCGTCATCAGTGAGGGGCTCGTCGAACCCGCGGATGAGGGCCTCGGCCGTCATCTTTTCCTTGGGCCCCGGCAGTCCCAGCCCCTTCACCAGACGGATGATACGTCTCCAACGTATCTATAATTTTTTATTGTTCCATGCTCTTATATTATCAATCTTCGATGTTTTATAATCATTTTATAGTCATTTTATATCATTTTTTGGTACTAACCTATTGACATAGTGCCAAGTGCCAGTTGTTGTTTTCTGCATGTTTTTTACATCGCAGGAAATCGATACCAAATGGAGTCCAAATGCAATGAAACTTCACAAAGATTTTTTATGGACCAGAAGACACCCAATGAGCCAAGGTTGTGCCTGGGAGGTGCTCCGAGGGGAGCACAATCCACCAGGGCGCGCCAGGAGGCCCAGGCGCGCCCTGGTGGGTTGTGCCCACCTCGGGCGCCCCCCGGACCGCCTCTTTGCTCTATAAATACCCTAATATTCCAAAAACCCTAGGAGAGTCGACGAAAATCAATTCCGGCCGCCGCAGAGTCCAGAACCACTAGATCCAATCTAGACACCATCACGAAGGGGTTCACCACTTCCATTGGTGCCTCTCCGATGATGCGTGAGTAGTTATTTGTAGACCTTTGGGTCCATAGTTAGTAGCTAGATGGCTTCCTCTCTCTTGTTTGATTCTCAATACAATGGTCTCTTGGAGATCCATATGATGTAACTCTTTTTGCGGTGTGTTTGTTGGGATTGGATGAACTTTGAGTTTATGATCACATCTATCTTTTTATCCATGAAAGTTATTTGAGTTTATTTGATCTCTTATATGCATGATTGCTTATAGCCTCATATTTCTTCTCTGATATTTGGGTTTTGTTTGGCCAACTTGATCTATTTATCTTGCAATGGGAAGAGTTGCTTTGTAGTGGGTTCGATCTTACGGTGCTTGATCCCAATGACAGAAGGGGAACCGACAAGTATGTATCGTTGCTAATAAGGATAAAACGATGGGGTCTATCTCTACATAGATAGATCTTGTCTATATCATGTCATCATACTTATTGCATTACTCTGTTTCCCCCATAAACTTAATACACTAGATGCACTACAGGAATCAGAAACTTTGTCCTCAGCCATGGTGGACGGCAAAGGCATGCCTGGCGGACGGCAACAGGTCCGGCTGAACAAGCTACGGCAAAGGCATCTTTGTCGTCTGCTGGTGGACGGCAAATATGAAATGGTCTTTGTCGTCCGCCAGCAGACGGCAAAGGACCTGGACGGCAGACGTGTCAGCTACAGGCCGTTAGTGGGTTAACGGCGTGCTTTGCCATCAGCGGCGGACGGCAAAGACCTTTGCATATTTGTCGTCTGCCAGCGGATGGCATAGCTGTCCACGTGGCAGCACCTGGGGGGCTGGCCTATTTGATTTCTTTGTCGTCCGCTGGCTGACGGCAAAGATGCAATGGTCTTTGGCGTCTGCCCGCAGACGGCAAAGCAACCATATAGGCCAGCCTAGTGCCTCTAGGTTGCACAGGTAGCTGCCACGTGGCATATTTGTCGTCTACTGGCTGATGGCAAAGCTCTTTGCCGTCTGCTAGCGGACGACAAAGAGCCTGTATAGCCCCTGTTTTTTCTGATTTTCTTTAATTCGTTCAATTTCACATATATATACACACATATGAAAATAGTTTCAACAAGCATACCAACACATATAGTGTACATACCAACTCATATCCCTGCCATATGGATATAAACATCAAACACAAATACATAGCAAATCAAAAGTCCGTATGCAACATATATAGCTAGCCAAGATATCCAACAACAAGCATACAATCGTTTCATCCATACATACATATATAGGTAGCAAGTTTCACATTGTTCATCCTACAAAATCAAAACAAGAAGGAAGCATAAAGAGAAGAGTAGACTTTATCAACGCAAGCTTCCTCATCTAAAGCAAATCTAGAAATTGGGAAATAAGAAAGTTAGAAGAAGAAGAAGACTAGTTAGAAGAAGAAGAAGAAGAAGATTTTTTTTCTTCTCTTTCTTTTTCTCCTCTCCTCTTCTTTGTCTTCTTCTTCTTCTAACTAAGGTAGGTAAAAATGCCATTTTATTTCTAAGCTAGGTAAAAATGCCAAGTGTAGGTCATTTTAGAGCTAAGCTAGGTAAATAGGTCATTTTGGAGCTTACTAAGGTTATTATGTCATTATTGAGGAAAATAAGCTAAGTGTATATCATTTTGGAGGTAACAAAGATTATCATGCCATTTTGACCTACGTATGTTAAGTATGTCATAAATGAACTGAAGAAGCTAAGTTTAGCAAAAATTTTATCTAACTTAGGTAATTATGCCATTTAGGAGGAAAATAAGCTAAGTATCCATTTGTAAAGCAAAACACTAGAGAAAACTTACCCTCATCACAACAAATGTGATGAAGATCGCAACTAAGGTAACAATTGATCCAATGGCATAATGATACCAAGCCTCAGTATCAATGGCATATTTTCTAATCTTCTTAAGCTTCAGGCGCATTGCATCCATCTTCAAGCGCATTGCATTCATCTTCATCTTGTGATCATTGACGACATCGGCAACATACAACTCCAATGTCATCTTCTCTTCAATTCTTTTAACTTTTTGTTTCAAATACTCATTTTCTTTTTCAACTAAATTGAACTTCTCCACAAGAGGGTCAGTTTCAAATTCCGGTTCAAATACCTCCTAGATTAAATGATCTCTATGTCAACTTGATGGCCATAATTGTCATAAATGCGAAATGCAACAAATAGTTATGAAAGATAATTTACCACATCTGAATCATAAAGCGGGCGAGGGCCGACGGGGATGGACATCAAGACCATGGCACTATGTATAAGAAACAATCATAAAATATAAGAACATTATACATACCAACTATATCAATCATAAATCATACAAGTAACTATATAAACCAAGTACAACATAAAAAATTGAATACCTAATAATAATCTGGATCGTCGGGTTCAATAAATGCTCCGGGATCAATAAATGCATCATCATCATCACTATCGTTAATGACGTGCTCATCATCATCATTAATAAATGCATCATCATCATGTGGAAGGCCACCTTTACGTAATCGGTCAAGCATTGATAGGTCATCCGTAGCAGTAACCTCTTCTAGTTCAGGCTCTTCTTGTTCCGGCTCAGGGGTGAAGTCGGGTTCACTGTCGTTGTCTACTTCAATGTTCTGGGGTGAAGTAGAGCGGTTCTTGAAACGTTTTTTGGAAAGACGTGTTTCTTTGAAGAATTCTCCTTCATATGTGTCTGGGTTAATGTGAGGTTCATAATCCTCTTCATTGGGGGGAGGTGGTCTAACATGTGGCGGCACTTCATAAACGACATTCCAACCATTGAGATTTGGATCACTTTGACACGCTCACGGTAGATAGAAAACTTGGGTTGCCTGTTGAGCCATAATATAGACATCGGGAACATCCAAATGGGTGCTTTGTTTGATTTCCACTAGTCCTAAGTGTTCATGAGTCCTAGTCTCCTTCGGCTGGAACTAATAACATTTGAAGACTATGAAGTTTGGTGGGTTTGCACCATAGAATTGAACTTCATAAATTGCTTCAACTCTTCCATAATACTCGGTATCTCCTTCGCCGATAGCAGAGACACAACAATTTGTATACTTTTGGTCGGCCATAGATAGCTCTTTGCCATAGGTACGAGAGCGATACCCGTTGATGTCGTATTTGTCAAATGAACGGACCTCAAAGTCAAAACCATTAGCGACTTGTATCAATTCAGCGTCCATTAACTCTGAATTAGCCTACAAGTTTAATACGAAAGGGATTGTTGCATTAGCCACAAATTAGATGAAGAAATCAAATTGTCTAATGGAAATTATGTAACGACCCGACCCGAATGGATCGAAGTCTCTGTGCTTAAGTGTCATCCCTGAATCGGTATTGCTGACACACACAGTACTCGAGGATTTATAACAGAGTTCAATCACACGCTTAATACATCGAGTGTCTCAAAAAGAGTACTTATTACAATAATATGGCTGAAGGCCATCTAAAATAGATAACTGAGGAAGCATCATAGATAAATGAGTCCATCCAACTCCACGGCAAAACTGAGTGCATGACAACGACCTATCGCACCTTACTCTTCGTTTGAAAATTCTGCAACATGATACGTTGCAGCCGTGTAGGTCAGCACATGGAATATGCTGGCAAGATAGCACTATAGAGATAATGATGCAAAAACAACTATCACTACATGCATTTATGGTTGGTGGAGGCTCTAAGTTTAATATTTGCATAAAGCCAATTTTCCCTACAACAAAGGAATAGATTTTATTTAACTACCAAGTTTATGTCATTAATGAGAAGGTACCTCCAACTCAAACCCAAAATAGTATTAGCAACCCAACAAATTCATTAAGTAATGTGATGATATCAAAACAATAATTCAAGTACCAGATACTCAAGATGTCCATAACCGGGGACACAGCTAACCATGATTAGTTTGTACACTCTGCAGAGGTTTGCGCACTTTTCCCCACTAGACTCGATCTCCTCCATTGTATTTCTCGCACTGCATGATGTTTGAGAAGCGGATGATCGAGACACAGTCTTTCCAAAGAGGTCCCCTTAACCGATAGATAGGCTGGTACACCTACAATCCCCTATGTCGGTGTCAAAACCGGCGGATCTCGGGTAGGGGGTCCCGAACTGTGCGTCAAGGTCGGATGGTAGCAGGAGACAAGGGACACGATGTTTACCTAGGTTCGGGCCCTCTCGATGGAGGTAAAACCCTACTCCTACTTGATTAATATTGATGATATGGGTAGTACAAGAGTAGATCTACCACGAGATCAAGGAGGCTAAACCCTAGAAGCTAGCCTATGGTATGATTGTGTATGATGATGGTCCTGTCCTACGGACTACAACCCTCCGGTTTATATAGACACCGGATAGGGTTAGGGTTACACAGAGTCGGTTACAATGGTAGGAGATCTTGAGTATCCGCATCGCCTAGCTTGCCTTCCACGCCAAGAAAAGTCCCTTCCGGACACGGGACGAAGTCTTCAATCTTGTATCTTCATAGTCCAGGAGTCCGGCGAAGGTATAGTCTGGCTACTCGAACACCCACTAATCCAGGACTCCCTCAGTAGCCCATGAACCAGGCTTCAATGACGACGAGTCCGGCGCGCAGATTGTCTTCGGCATTGCAAGGCGGGTTCCTCCTCCAAGTCCTTCATAGAAGATTGTAAACACCAAAAATAGTGTCCGGCTCTGCAAAATAAGTTTCCACATAGTGCCATAGAGAGAATAATATTAACACAAATCAAATCTGTTGACGTATTCTGCAGTGCGTCATCATACTGCGGCGAAGCTCTTTATACAAATCGTTTTTACTTTTCCACCTCAACGCGTTTAGCGAGGCGGTTTCCTTGGCACGTCTTGTCAAAGCAGAGATCGTGTGCCCCTTTTAACGGGATTCTCATCAATACGGACGTGGGTAACCCAACCGCGCCATTTACCACGGCGCTTGGGAGGCAAGCGAGTTTTATTAGGTAGGTGGGGACGCATAACTGCATCCGCCCATATAAGGGGATAAGGATCCACCTTTTTTTACCTAGGCCTTCTTCCTCCTTTGCCAATCCATCTCTTGTGCACTCAAGCTCCAGCGCCCAAGCCCGCTCTTCCCACCTCAACCTTCTCCAGCAATGTCCAGAGCGGGAGGCAAGTGGATGGTCTCCTCCGTTACGGAGGTTCAAGTAAAAAAGCTAAGGAAAGCCGGATACCTGTCCAAGGACATCCCGCACCGGCTTCCTGAGAAGGGGCAGCTTCTCCCCACCCCAAGGCCCCGTGAGAGGGTAGTTTTCCTTCCCCACTTCCTCCGCGGACTGGGTTTTCCACTTCACCCATTCATCCGGGGACTCATGTTCTACTATGGCCTAGATTTCCACGATCTGGCCCCGAACTTCATCCTCAACATCTCGGCGTTTATCGTCGTGTGTGAGGCCTTCCTCCGCATCCGCCCCCATTTTGGCCTTTGGCTCAAGACCTTCAACGTCAAGCCCAAGGTGGTGCGCGGCAGCCAAGCGGAGTGCGGAGGTGCTATGGCTGGCAAGATAGCCAACGTCCTATGGTTCGAGGGCTCCTTTGTGGAGACCCTAAAGGGGTGGCAAGCCGGGTGGTTTTACATCACCGAGCCACGCGATCCGGAATGGGTCGCAGCCCCCGAGTTCATATCCGGACCCCCCACGCGGCTTATGTCCTGGAAAGAGACGGGCCTGTCGGTGGGCAACAAGGAAGAGGTGACCGGACTGAAGACCTGCATCCAGTCCCTGGTAGACAAGCCAATCCGGCTGGTCAATATAGTCCAGGTCATGCTCGTTCGTCTGATCCTCCCGTGCCAACAACGGGATTTCAATTTGTGGGAGTTCGACCCGGCGCAGCACCGAACCCTCAACAGGCTCTTCGAAACGTCGTATGAAGATGTCTGGAAGGTGCTAATCAAAGGCGTCGGGGCTCCCGCATCCGCTTCCAAGGACCGCGGATACAGCACGCAGCGTCACGCTAGCGAGGTAAGCTATCTATGCCTTTGACAGGATTATTAAGCTCTTTTCCATAGATTAACTTTATGTGGGATCTAAACTCCCTTACCTTTGACAGGCTTGGCAGGCGATATCCGGACCAATTAACTGTCCGGCTCCCCTGCTCAAAGACCCAGCCCCAGCTCTCCTAGTGCAGCTGCTGACTCCGGCACCTTACGTGGTGCCGAAGAAGAAGGTCAAGAAGAAGAAGACCACCAGGACTCGAAAGAGTGCCCGTAACTTGGTGGTGTCGGACTCGTCGTCTGACGAGTCCGAGGCGCCCTCCTCTCGTGAGAACGAGGAGGAGGAGGAAGAAAGCTCTCCCCCCCCCCCAGTGGGGGGGGGGGGAAGAAGAAGAAGGCCGCCCCATCGGGGGAGGCCGAGGGGTCTAGGAAAAGGAAGACCCCTCCGCCGGACTGCTCCCACGACGCCGAAGAGAGCGGAGAGGAGTGGACGGACAGGGCCAAGCGTCCGGCGAAATCGTAAGTATTCGTATACCAGAGTGACTCATGATATTCCTTTAATGCACAGCTCTCCCTAATGTCGAATGTGATTTATGCAGCCCGCCCCGGGCCGAACTCGATGATTCGTCGAGCGGCTCCCTGGATTCGTCGGACGTGAACTCAGTTCCGCCCGCTATCTCCCCCCGCACTACAGACGACGCTGAAGTGGCATCGCAACAAGCTCCGGGGCAGGACGAGGTGGTCCTGGAGGATCCGAAAGGCGACCTCTCGGACCCCGGGAATAAAGGGGACAAGACCCCCTAGGGCTCCGAGTCCGGCTTTGTGCCGGACGCCGCGCCGGACTCTTCAACAGTTCCGGTTCGCGGTAGGCGAACTCCTTCCAAGAGGAGAAAGCCTTCTGAGCCGGCGGCCTCCGTACAACCAGAGGTGCCGGACAATCTGCTGGAGGTGCTTGACGGCGCCTCCATCGACGAGGAACACCGTACTATTATGAGTACGGTGATCCGAAGGGTTTAGTCCGCCAAGAGCGGACTGACTGAAGCTTGCGCTAGCCTTCTGACAGGCTTCGAGGTAAGTAGAAATATGTCAAAATATGACCGCATAGACAGTAGCCCCTGATGCTCTGTTCGGCGTTCGAAAAGAAAAGCCGAATAGAGGATCTATTAAGTTTCGCAGGAGTCTAACAATAAAGAGTCAATATGCGTATGCAGGCTTCGCTGCTATCCACCGCCGCACTGACTGCACAGGTGGAAGTCCTAAAAAAGGACCTCGGGCGGACCGAGCAAGAGCTCGACCTTGCCAAACGGCAGCTCGAGGAAAAAGAAGGTAAGAAATACCCTACAAAGAAAAAAGGTGCCTATAGAGAGGCGTGATTGCAAAGAATAACAGGATCGTACTGCTTATTTTAGGGGCCACAACTGAGGTGGCGACCCTCAAGCAGGCGCTATCTGAGGCCGGAAAGAAAACGGTCGAGGAGCGCACCGAGCGAGAGAGACTTGGGGCTCAGGTTGGCGAGGTGCAGCAAGAGTTGCAGGCTCTTATGAAAAAACATGAGAGCTTGGAGCTTGAGTCAAAGGCGCAAGCATCCAAGCTCGCGTCGGCCCTTGAGACCGCCAAGGGTGCCAAGGCCGAAGCCCAAAAGGCCCTCCAAGAGTTGGAGGAGATTAAAAAGATAGCAGCGGGTAAGGCATTCTTAATGCAAAGTAGGAATATAAAAGTAAGCTACTTGTCACTTACCCGAATCCGGAGTTCTCCAGGGGCGTTCCCAGATCTTCCCCGCAGCGTATCCGACGCCGCCGCATTCTACCGAGCTGAAGAGGGCAGCTCGACGGAGAGTGTGTTCTGGTCTCAGTATTCTGAGGCCGGACACCCTGTGCCTTTGGGCGATCAGCTGAAACAGCTGGTCGAGCTCCATAAGGCGGCCGAACAAGCCATGAAGGGCTTCCTAGTTCGGTTGTGGCCCGAAGAGGCCCTGCCTGGGAGCTACTTCGGGCTGGTGCGGCGGCTGGTGGAGGCCTGTCCACGGCTTGAGGTCATCAAGCATTCCGCCTGCATTGAAGGTGCCCAGAGGGCCCTTGCCCATGCAAAGGTGCACTGGGGTAAGCTTGACGGAGAGAAGCTGGTGAAGGACGGGCCGCCGCAGGGGAAGGAGCATCGCAAGCCCGAGAACTACTACAAGGATGTTCTTGCCGGTGCCCGCCTTATTGCGGATGAATGTACTAGAGATGTAATATTTGAATGAGCTCGCTCGTGTTTATCCTGTGCGCTGAAAACTTGTTCATATGCGCTAAGCAATGCTTATGGAATTTAAAATATTATTTTCTGTCCGGCCGTTTATCAAAAATTGAGAGATGGCCAGTCGTTGGCTTCTGCCCCCGTGCCGCTAGTGCTGGGGTGTTCGGGATAAACCTGAGCGCTCTTTTTCCCATGGTTGGGTCCTTCGAGGGAGGCGCTCAGCACAACGAACCAGGCAATCGGACTATAATGCTTGAACACTCTCACTTAGCCATAGAACTTTATAATTTTAAATTTTGGCAAAGCCCCTAGTTCGGAAGACCGAATTCGGGGCGCTATCCACGCCTTTGGCCGGACATAGCCAGCTCCTCGCTCGAAGCGGCATAAGTCTTTAGGGACTCGAAAAACCTCTCGAACAATGACCGGTCTCTCGCCTTATCATGACAGTCAGTTTTAGCTTTCTCCACTGAGGTGCTTAACCCAGCTAAACCGGGGCACAATCGCAGTGGTTCTCCTAGTGCTACCTTAGCCGATATAGCGGAACGTAAGGCACCAAAACATAGGAGCCGGGCAAACCCAATATTGACCCAAATCATGATTCGGGGCCGATGCATATAGTGCTATAAGTTCGGGGTGCCGCACTTGTGAAAGTGTACGGACTTCTCACACCAGATCGAAGGGTAATGAAGCCCCTGGCGTGTTTGCCGTACCATGGTGTACGGGTGCGATCATGTTATTTAATAAACATATATATTAAAAGAGAATAATGCAAAAAATAGGCAAAAAGCTATGCATTGTTTATAAAGAGGCTATTTATCAAAGCCGAACGATACAAGTAGTGCGATAAGCAAAAAGATTTTAGACATTTAACAGTCCTGACCAGGGGCAGGCCGCGGAATTGTGTTCGAAACAGATATACCGCTCGTAGTAGAGACCACCTGAGAGTTCCATAATGCGGCGTACTTTCTCTGCTTCCCTGGATCTTGCATCGTTTGTGCGGCAGCCGAATTGCCGAACAGGTCGTCCAAAGTGTGGAGTCCTGAAAGTAATAAAAAAGAATCCGACAGCCCCTAGTACGTTTTAAGCCGTATTGTGAGCATGCCATTACTGTGCCCCTTCCCCTATGCCCATGGTATTTCAAGGGCATAATTAATTACGCGAGGTACTAGCTCCGCTATGTCGCGATGGCTGGGGTTGGGGCCGCATTGCTATGCCTGCTCAGAACGTTCCAGGCGGTCTTATTGTAGGTTACTCCGGGCGCGCTTGGCATTGTCTGGCTTTTTAACGTCCGGACTGGAGAGTTGCCTAAAAAGGCTGCTTTGTACTTCCGCTGCGAGAGCCGCCGTGTGCTCCTCCGTACGGAGGGAGCGTTCGGTGTTTCCGTTGACCGTGATTACTCCTCGAGGGCCTGGCATCTTGAGCTTGAGGTATGCGTAGTGCGGCACCGCATAGAATTTGGCAAATGCGATTCGTCCGAGCAGGGCGTGATAGCCACTGCGGAACGGGACTATGTCAAAGATTAACTCTTCGCTTCGAAAGTTATCCGGAGATCCGAAGACCACATCAAGTGTTACGGATCCTGTACAGTTGGCTTCTACACCTGGTATAACGCCTTTAAAGGTCGTCCTTGTGGGCTTAATCCTTGATGGATCTATGCCCATTTTCCGCACTGTATCCTGATAAAGCAGGTTCAGGCTACTGCCGCCGTCCATGAGGACTCTTGTGAGATGAAATCCGTCGATGATTGGGTCGAGAACCAATGCGGCAAAGCCGCCATGACAGATGCTAGTGGGGTGGTCCCTTCGATCAAAAGTGATCGGGCAAGAGGACCATGGGTTGAACTTTGGGGCGACTGGCTCCATCGCGTATACGTCGCGTAGCGCACGCTTCCGCTCCTTCTTGGGAATGTGGGTTGCGTATATCATGTTCACCGTCCGCACTTGTGGGGGAAACCCCTTCTGTCCATTGTTGTTCGGCGGCCTGGGCTCCTCCTCGTCATCGCTATGCAGCCCCTTGTCTTTGTTTTCGGCTCTCTTAACTTGCCTGCCTGCTTGAACACCCAACAATCCCTGTTGGTGTGATTGGCTGGCCTTTCGAGTGTGCCATGGATCTGGCACAAGCGGTCGAGTATTCGGTCCAAACTGGACGGGCCCTGAGTAACAGGAGACAAAGGACACGATGGAAAGGTTTCCCACAACTTACTCAACTATGACAGAGCCCATAATGGCTTGTGGCTGCACACGGAAGTTTCTAGCATGAATAATCTTATGATCCCTTTGAGCCTGGGTGGCATTCCATAGGATGATCACACTGGTACCCCGGGATCTCCTAGGACAACACTGGATTCCCCAGGTGCCCACAACCAATCCACCCAGATTTGTATTAAAGTAGCCACCTTAACTTTCCCTTATTAAATATAAATCTCACATATTTCATGAATCTCACAAACCAATCCACGTCTATGAGCATAGCATAAAACAATATGAGCATAACGTATAATCCCAGGGTTGATAAAAGACAATAGGTTCCTACCTCAACAACTACTTCCCACACCCACATGTTGCCAAATCCTACTCATGCAATGTTTGAGGGTTGAAACTAATGCATAAAAATTGGGTAATAAAAGGGATATGATCAAAGTGTTACTTGCCTTGCTGACGATCGAAAAACCCTAGAGATTCGTAGTAGCACGCTTCGCACTCCGGAAACTCTATCGTGAACAAACAATAGCATACATAAGCACTCAAGCATAAGATGCAAAAATAAAAACCAAATAAAAAGATCTAAACAAAAAGATCAAGTGAAGAGCTTCAACTTTCAAAAAGAATCAATCGACTCGGAGCTACGAAACAAAAACTACGATCAAAAGAAGTTCAAATTCAAATCTGCTTGAAACCAAATTTTAAATTTTCAATATCATGTTCAAGTTGTTTATCTGAACAGAGGGGGTCAAGACGAATAATTTGGCGTTGGTTTCGTTGGATTTGGATAAAGGAGCAAAAAGTAATGAGGGTTTAAAGATCAGGGACTAATATGTAAGAAAACTAATCGCGAATAGGTCCCTGGCCGAAAATAAACTGAAAAAGGAGAAAAAACTATCGGACAAACGTCCGCTAACAAAGACTAACGAACGAATTCGTTTGTTAACAGAACCAATCGGGTGAACGCTCATTATATAAACTAACTAAAAAACGAACCGATCTAAACCTATAAACGAAAAAAAACCGAGAAGACCGGCGGTTTACTGGTTCGGTCAAACGGCGGCGAGGTCAACGACGAGGTGGGGCAGCAGCTCCGACGAGCGAGGCTGCGACGACGGGCGGCGGCTCCGGCAAGCGAGGTGGCTCCGGCGGCGATGGTGGGCGGCGGCGCGAGTGGCAACAGCGGCAGCGGCGGCAGCGTGACACGGGCGGCTCGGCGGCGCGAGCGGCTCAGTGTGCGGCGGCGGCGGTGCGGTGCGAGCGGTGGCGGCTCAGGGTGGCGGCGACTTGTGAGGAGGAGGGGGCGGCGGGGTCGGCTTTAAAAGGCCCGGGGGTGTGCCGACTTGGAGCAGGAGCGAGCGGCTGCGGCTCCGACCTGGACTCCTAGCTCGAGTCCGACGAGGACACAGACAGCGCCCGGGGAAGGCGGTTGGCGGCTGGGTCTTGGCCTGGCTTCGGCTGGGACGGCCTAGTCGGCACGAGCGAGATTTTTTTATTTTTTTAGTTTTTAATAAATTTCGCCGCGAAGAAAATACGAAATAAAAATAAAATAAAGATCCTAAAATTCCAGAAATAACTTCTTTCACCATTCTCTCCTAATATTTAGGACAAAGTGAACATTTTTCTGAGCTAAATGCAATTTTTAAAAATGCATATTTTTTTCTAATTTAATAAAATTCAAACGAATAAAAATTCAAATAAAATATATATTTTTATTCAAAATTAAATTTCAATTATTTATTAGCTATTTTGAAGAAGTCATATTATCTTCTCTCATTATTTTATTTATTTGAAATAATTGGAAAAATAATTTCAAATAAAAATCACCTTGATCCAATTTACTGAATTTGACAATTCAAAAATGGATTTTTGGGAAAACCTCCAACTCTCTCAAATGGTCCTTCAGTTGCTTAAGGTCTCTAGGATCAAAATGTCCAAATAAATCAAATTAAAAATGCACAAATCATGGATGCATATGATGACCTAATGATTAACATCCAAATTGAAAATTGGGATGTTACAAATTACCATTTGTTTGAACCAAGAGATGAAACCGGGATAGCCACCTCCATGCTTTGCCAGAAGCTCATACTCTTCGACAGGATCCTTTTGGATAACTGCTCCATACGAGAATTTGGCGATGTATCGACTGTATCAAATTTATCCGGGAATAAGGGAAGTTCAAAGGAATCAGAAGTTGTCAAACAATGTACCGAGAACTTACTCGATGTACGGCCGCAATTCTGTTTGGTTGGTGAAGATATACAACGAAATGATCTACCATTCTTCGAAATCAAACGTTAAGGAATTAGAAGCACCGGCTGGTGCGAGATCCCCTTTGAATAGGCTGAGGTTGGATCTACCCTTTTTAGGTTCGTCAGCATTGTACCGACGCTTCAGATTATGCAAATGACGATTTTTGGCTTCGTTGTGTGCTATCACGAAGTTTGCCGCCTCCTCAGTAATGAATGCCTCAGTCATCGATGCTTCAATTCTACGTTCATTTTTACATTTTGCTTGTAGCGTCTTCTGCATCCTCTCAGTGGCGTAGCACACCAACGATTTTGCATGCCACCCCCCAATCTTTCCTCGGTTGGCAGATGCAAAATCAAGTGTTGCATTGGGTTAAAGAAGCCCGACGGAAAGATCTTCTCTAACTTCCAGATCAACTTCAGCACCAACTCTTCCATTTCTTCTAGCAGGCCAGGCGATAGTTCCTTCGCACAAAGAACACAAAAGAAATAGCTCAGCTCTGCCAGTACTAGCCATTCATCCTCAGGGATGAAGCCACACAACATCACCGGCATTACCCGCTCAATCCATATGTGCCAATCATGACTCTTGAGACCAAATATCTTCAACTCAAGACTCGCTCCCCTCTTTAGATTCGCTGCATACCCATCGGGGAACATCAACTGCTATTGCACCCACAAGATAGTTTCCCTCATAGCTGGCCTCCCAAGATTGAACCATGCCTTTTGCTTCGTCCAATTATGCTTTCCTTTTGGTTCTTTCATGTTTTGTAACGGCCTATCACATAGCGCCTCCAGATCGACTCTAGCCTTAGTATTATCCTTTGACTTCCCATCTATGCTGAACAATGTACCAAAAAGTGCCTCGGCAATATTCTTCTCAGTGTGCATCACATCGATGTTGTGTGGGCAAAGGAGGTCTTTGAAGTACCATTGTCTACCACAACATACCTGGATGACTTGCAAATGGGACAATAGTTCAAGTCCGCATACTGAAGCCTAAATGAGGCACATCCTTTCTCACAGGCATGTATCTTCTCATAGGGCATCTTAAGAGCACAGAGGATTTTGTCTGACTGGTATAGGTTTGCAGGTAGTACATGGCCTTTGGGTAGAAAACGTCCAAATATTGTCATCATTGCGTCGTAGCATTCTCTGAACAAGTTGAATCGAGCCTTCAGAGCCATTATTTGTGAGGTGGCATCTAGCTGACAAAGCTCAGTGTGCTCGTGGAGAGGACATTTTGAAGACTCCAACATTTCATTGGAGGCCTTTGAAGATTCCTCCATCTCATCGTCTGAGTCCCGAGCATCATCAAAGTCTTGCACCATGTCTTGCATCCCGGTACCATGCTCGTCGGTGCGACGACGAAGCACCTCAGCTCTGGCACGTTGGCAGACTCGCCATGAAATGTCCACACCGTATAATCTGGCATAAAACCCCACTTCTGCAGGTGTTTGCCCATTTCATCCTCTGTCCTCTTGTGTCAATTTTTTCACCCGGCACAAGGGAACCATGTTGTCCTATGGCCATTTGCAAATGCGGCTCTCAGAAACCCCTTGGTTTTTGTTAACCATTCAATGGTCATGTCTTTCTGACTAGTGTGACCGGTGTACATCCACGCACGATCAGTCATCTTGCCTAGCTACTGGACACATAAGAAATATATATATGTATATACATAAATCAACATGTATATATTCGTCAGTTAATGGGGTTTGTCACTTTTATTACGTCCATGCAACCTAGACGCTGATAGGTAAAGATAGGTCCTAATCCCGCCCGAGTATGTGTAGATTGGGTTCATTTTTCCATGCTCTGCTCCGGATCCGACGCAAAATTTTTGAAGCACTGCCCCGCTATTCTCCTGATACACATCTCGGAAATAAGCAGAGAGGATGTGTACCCGAAGAACAACAGGGAAGCACTGACGAAATTCTGCATCGGATCCGGAGTAGAGCATATGGGAAAACAGACCCAATCTACACATACTCGGGTTGTCCATGGATAACAATGGACAATTCGAAAGAATCACGGTTATAAATATGCAAATGCATGCATATTTATAGATGTAACCCTTTGGAATGGGAGACGCATAGTGGTCACGCATACTGATGATTGAAGACACCTGATAGCTAGCAAGTTTCATCGGCACAAAGACCGGAATAGAGCAAATGAAGGGGGGAGGAGGAGATGTCATTTGTGCTCACCCACAAACGCAGGGGCAGAGCTCGTCGAACACTAGAACCTCGCAGCGATGAAATAAATGCACATTTAAATCGAAAGATGAGTAACATAGCAACTTTGTTTTTTCCGTCGACCTAACTAAATATTTACAACAGGACGAGTGGGTTAGGGGGTTCCTTGGCGTCGATGGAACCCTAAATAGCAAGTATCGTTGGTGCGAGATACATGTGGCGCTCGATGTTGAACACTAGATCAACATCCCACAAGTGAAGTCGGCGCCCAGCGTCCTGCAACAATAGTTCTGGTGGCCGATGATGGTCGAACACCTTGGTGAATTTGTCTGGCAGCTCTCTGCGATGAGGATTAAAGCCAAGTTTGAAATTTCAAACAACCAAACCGACTTGAGTCAGTTTGGGTGTTTCAAGTTTCACCACTTGCCTTTTAATCATCATCGCAGAGGCTACCAGACAAATCGCAATGGTGTTCCACCGCCATCGACGCCGAGAACTGTTGCTTTGGGACGCCGGATGCCGGCGTCACTTGTGGGACATGGATGTAGTGTTCGGCACCGACGACCACATGTATCTTGCACCGACTTACTTGCTATTTAGGGTTCCATCGACACCGAGGAACCCTAACCCGCTCGACTCGGTTTCATCAATGATGCACCCCTAATCTTCTTCCTCTACTCCTCTTCTTCCTCCTTTTCTTCTACTTCCTCTTCTTCTTTCTTCTTCTTCTTCTTCTTCTTCTTCTCTTCTTCTTCTTCTTCTTCTTCTTCTTCTTCTTCTTCTTCTTCTTCTTCTTTCTTCTTCTTCTTCTTCTTCTTCTTTCTTCTTCTTCTTCTTCTTCTTCTTCTTCTTCTTCTTCTTCTTCTTCTTCTTCTTCTTCTTCTTCTTCTTTCTCTTCTTCTTCTTCTTCTTCTTCTTCTTTCTTCTTCTTCTTCTCTTCTTCTTCTTCTTCTTCTTCTCTTCTTCTCTTCTTCTTCTCTTCTTCTTCTTCTTCTTCTCTTCTTCTTCTTCTTCTTCTTCTTCTTCTTCTTCTTCTTCTTCTTCTTTCTCTTCTTCTTCTTCTCTTCTTCTTCTTCTTCTTCTTCTTCTTCTTCTTCTTCTTCTTCTTCTTCTTCTTCTTCTTCTTCTTCTTCTTCTTCTTCTTCTTCTTCTTCTTCTTCTTCTTCTTCTTCTTCTTCTTCTTCTTCTTCTTTCTTCTTCTTCTTCTTCTTCTTTCTTCTTCTTCTTCTTCTTCTTCTTCTTCTTCTTCTTCTTCTTCTCTTCTTCTTCTTCTTCTTCTTCTTCTTCTCTTCTTCTTCTTCTTCTTCTTCTTCTTCTTCTTCTTCTTCTTCTTCTTCTTCTTCTTCTTCTTTCTTCTTCTTCTTCTTCTTCTTCTTCTTCTTCTTCTTTCTTCTTCTTCTTCTTCTTCTTCTTCTTCTTCTTCTTTCTTCTTCTCTCTTCTTCTTCTTCTTCTTCTTCTTCTTCTTCTTCTTCTTCTTCTTCTTCTTCTTCTTCTTCTTCTTCTTCTTCTCTTCTTCTTCTTCTTCTTCTTCTTCTTCTTCTTCTTCTTCTTCTTCTTCTTCTTCTCTTTTTCATCTTTCTTCTTTCTTCTTAACCGAACTAAACCTAATAAACTTAATCTAAACTAAACTAAATCTAAACCTAAAAAACAGAAACTAAACCTGAACTAAACCAAGCCTAAATTAAACTAAACCTAATTAAACTAAATCTAGAAAACAAAAAAAACAGGGATGTCACCTTCAGGTGCGGCAGGGGTGGCCGGATGGAGGAGGGGGGCTTGAGGCGGCCCAGGGCGCCGGGCGGGGCTCCGGGTTGGCCGGGGCGCCTCGGGGCGACGGGGCAAGCCGGGGGCAGCGGGGCAGGGCGGCCGGGCTGGGGTGAGGCGGGGCGGGCGGGGCAGCAAGGCGGGGCGGCGGAGCAGCGGGGGCGGCTCGGGCACGGGCGGGCGGCGCGGGCGTGATGAGGGAGGGAGAGAGAGGGGAGAGGGGGGGGCATGGGGCTGCGGCTTTTTAGTTTAGGTCACAGCTCTTTGCCGTCCGCTAGCGGGCGGCAAAGAGCGTAGCTAACAGACGTTAGTTGGCCACTTTCTTGTCGTTCGCTAGGTGACGGCAAAGAAAGTGGTCGTTAGGAGGCCCTTGCTGGTACGCCACCCTCCCTCCTTGTCGTCGCTAGCGGACGACAAAGCTTCTATGCCATCAGCTTTCTATATGCTGATGGCAAATACCTCCTTTGCCATTGAATTGGCTGACGGCAAAGATCCTGATTCCAGTAGTGATGCATACTAGATAGCGGTTGATGTGTGGATTAATAGTAGAAGATGCAGGCAGGAGTCGGTCTACTAATCTTGGACGTGATGCCTATGTAATGACCAATGCCTGGATATTGTCATGATTATTTGAAGTTCTAACAATTGCCCAATAGTAATTTGTTTACCCACCGTTTGCTATTTTTCTCGAGAGAAGCACTAGTGAAACCTACGGCCCCCGGGTCTCTTTCTCCTATTATTTTCATTGCGATATACTCTCCTTTGCTTTTATTTTCAGATCTATAAACCAAAAATACAAAATACCTTGTTGCGTTTTATTCTTATTTTATTTTATTTGGCGTTCGATCTATCAATCTACTACAATTTTATTCACGTCGGTTTGCCTATCTTGAGGCGCCACTACCCGAAAGGGATTGATTAACCCCTTTTACACATCGGGTTGCGAGTAGTTGTTATTTGTGTGCAGGGGCTGTTACGTTGTGTTGCTTGGTTCTCCTACTGGTTCGATAACCTGGTCTCATAACTGAGGGAAATACCTACCGCCGCTGTGCTGCATATCCATTCCTCTTTGGGGAAATACCGACATAGCTTCAAGCCGCATCCAAAGGAATTTCTGGCGCTGTTGTCGGGGAGGATCTTCAACATATACAGGTTCCTAATCACAAATCTCATCTCCTCGCAATTTACATCATTTGTCATTTGCCTCTCGTTTTCCTCTCCCCCACTTCACAAATATTTGCCCTTTTTATTCGCCCTCTTTTTCGTTCGTCGTTTTCTTGCCGGACCTGTTTTTGAGTGCAATCTTTTGCATAGTCATCATGACTCAGAGAACACCAAGTTGTGTGATTTCTTAAATACCAACAACAATGATTTTATTGGCACTCCGATTGCTCCTCTTGCCCACTAGTGCCGAGTCTTGTGATATAATACTGCTTTGCTGAATCTTGTCATGAAAGATGAATTTTCCGTTACTCCTAATGAGGATGTCGTGTCCCATCTTAATACCTTCGTGGAATTATGCGATATGGAAAAAGAAAAAATATGTGAACAATGATGTTGTGAAGATAAAATTATCTCGTTTTCTTTGCGTGATTCTGCAAAAAAATGGGTTTCTTCTTTGCCTCGCAATAGTATTGATTCTTGGAATAAGTGCAAAGATGCTTTTATCACTAAGTATTTTCTGCCCGCAAAATTATTTTCCTTATAACCTAGATCATGAATTTCAAGCAACTTGAACATGAGTGATACGTCTCCAACATATCTATAATTTATGAAGTATTCATGCCATGTTTACAATAGTTTTATATGATTTTGGTACGATTTGATTAGAACTAACCCCGACTGACGCTGTTTTCAGTAGAACTACCGTGGTGTTGTTTTTGTGCAGAAATAAAAGTTCTCGGAATGCGATGAAAATCAACGAAGAATTTTTTTGGAAAATTATAAAATACTGGAACTAAAATCTACAGGTGGGGAGTCCGTGGGCCCCACGAGGGTGGGGGGTGCGCCCCCTATCTTGTGGCCGCCTCGGGGACCCCCCTGACTTGTTCTCGGGCCATCCTCTCCTATAAATACAGAAACCTTCAGAAAATAACCTAGATCGGAAGTTCCGCAACCGGCAAGCCTCTGTAGCCACGAGAAATCAATCTAGCCCTCTCTGGCACCTAACAGAGGGGGCCATCATCACCAGAGGCCCATGGAGGAGGATCTCGAGGGGCCATCATCGCCATGAAGGCCAAGGACCCATAGGATAACCTCTCCCCCATCTAGGGGGAGGCCATGGAGGAGGAAGCACAAGGGGAGAACCTCTCCTCCTTTCTCTCGTGGCGCCGCAGTGCCATCGGGAGGGGAATCATCGCCGCGGTGATCGTCTTCAACAACATCACCATCCTCATCTCTTTTACGCGGTCCCACTCTCCCGGCACCCGTTGTAATCCCTACTTGAACATGGTGCTTTATGCACATATTATGATCCAATGATGTGTTGCCATCTTATGATGTTTTGAGTAGATATCCTTTGTCTTTGGGTTGATTGATGATCTTGATTGGTACGAGTTGTATGTTTTTATTTTGGTGTGTCCTATTGTGCCCTCCATGTCGCGCAAGCGTGAGGGATTCCCGCTGTAGGGTGTTGCAATACGTTTCATGATTTCTCTTATAGTGGGTTGCTTGAGTGACAGAAGCATAAACCCGAGTAAGGGGGTTGTTGCGTATGGGATAAAGGGGACTTGATGCTTTAATGCTATGGTTGGGTTTTACCTTAATGATCTTTAGTAGTTGCGGATGCTTGCTAGAGTTCAATCATAAGTGCATATGATCCAACAAGAGAAAGTATGTTAGCTTATGCCTCTCCCTCATATGAAATTGCAATGACGACTATTGGTCTTGTTAACAATTGCCTAGGATAATTCCGCACACCGACCCATCGTTATCCCACACTCGCTATTTATAATATTTAGTAATATATATTCTAACTTTATGATAACCGCACCTACTTTTATGTTTTAGCTCTCCGATATCATGCAAAGTTATCCTCTTCATACCCACAACGTAGTTTCATTTCTCGTTTCTAGTTGGAAGCAAACGTTCAGTGTACGTAGAGTCGTATCAGTGGCAGATAGGACTTGAGAGAATATTGATCTTACCTTTAGCTCCTTGTGGTTCGACACTCCATACTTATCACTTCCACCATTGGTAATTACTACGATGATTCCTTGCACTTGGGATTATCAAGCTCTTTCTGGCGCCGTTGTCGGGGAGCATAGCGTGGGGTTGATATTTTCGTGTATGCTTGTTTGCTTTCTTCGCTAAGTAATTTTTGTTTTCCCCTTTTTAGTTTTGCTTAGTGTTGGGGTGAAACATACAATTTTTTTAAAAAGAATGAAAATACAAAAAAATACTTGCCTCTCATGCCTAAAAGTTCTTCAAAAAGAGAAGTGATTGGAAAGTTATGCATTGAAGAAGTGAGGTAGACCTTGAGCACTTGTGTTCATGCTCATGGAAACAATGTATAATTTTTCATGGAAGTTTCTTCTGTAAATAATTATCCCCTTGTATATATCCATTGTATTATAAAAATAATGTGCCAAGCTTTGGTTTTAGGATGATTAGATTGCTTGTTTACTTTGTGCATACAAAAACAGAATCTTTGCTGTAGCGCGTGAATTTACATTTTTTATTGGAAAGTCAAATGGGTCTGAACTTTTTGCACATTACTTATGTAAAAAAAATCATATTTTTTGTAGAATTTTTGGAGTTAGAGAAGTATACTGAACTTCCAGATTACTACAGACTGTCCTGTTTTTGACAGATTCTGTTTTCCATGTGTTGTTCGCTTATTTTGATGAATCTATGGGTAGTATCAGGGGTATGGAACCATGGTGAAGTTGGAATACAGTAGATATAGTTCTAATATGAAATTGGAATGAGTTTTCAAAAGTACATAAAGGTAGTGATTTGCTTTATTATACTAACGGATCTCACAAAGTTTTTATTAAAGTTTTGTGTGGATGAAGTGTCGAAGATCGAGGAGCTATCAATATGAGAAGAATAAAGAGAGGCAAGATTTCAAGCTTGGGGCTGCCCAAGGCACTCCAAGTAAATATTCCAGGATACTCAAGCATCTAAGCTTGGGATGCCCCGGTTGGCATCCCATCTTTCTTCTTCAATAATTATCGGTATACCTAGTTTTTGTTTGTTCACATGATTTGTGTCCTTTGTGTTTTCCTTTTTGTTTAAGAACCATGCTAGTGTGGAGATGTACCTTCATTGATTTATATATACTTCATGTGCTTCACGTATATCTTTTGGAGTATGAATAATACTATCATCTAAAGCGGGTTTGGGAAGAGTGTCAACTTTTAGGAATTAGTGATCCCACTATTCCGAATGAGAAGAATTTTGCTTATGTAGAGATAGAAAATTTTATATGCTTGTAGATGATGAAAAGAATGCTTTATGTGATGGTATATGGTTAAATTAATTCATGATGCTACTGAAAATTATTATGAGGGAGGAAATATATGCTTGTAGGAGTTGCCATAATATCAAGTTTCCTCTCTATGTGCTTAAAGTTTTGAAGTTATACTTGTTTTGCCTTCCTATGCTAGTTGATTCTTGTTACTATAAATTATGTGCTCACAAAATCCCTAGGCATTAGGAAGTAGGTTAGATTTTAAATGTGCTAGTCATATTCTTCATGATGCTCTTCTTTATGTTTCAATTCTTTTCTTTTATGTGAGCATCATTGAAATCATCATACCTAGCTATAAGGCACTAAAAGAAAAGCGCTTGTTGGGAGACAACCCAATTATTTACCCTTACTATTTTTTGTGTGTTTAAATGATTAAGCTACTGTAGTATCATATTTTATAGCTTTTGTTTCCATATAGTGCCAAGTAAGACCTTTGGGAAGACTTGGGTGAAAGTTCATGTGATCTTGCTGTAAAAAACAGAAACTTTGCGCTCACGAGATTAGCTGTCATTTTTTACAGAAGAGTGATTTTGAGTTGATTATTTTTGCAGAAGATTAATAGACAAATTCCTCACGTCACCTATTTATTTCATAATTTTTGGAGTGGCAGAAGTATGGTTGCTGTTCAGATCATTACAGACTGTTCTGTTTCTGACAGATTCTGTTTTCATTGCATAGTTTGCTTGTTTTCTAGTTTCTATGGATTATATTTCTCAATATAAATTGTAGAAATGATATGGTACAGTAGGCATTGTGTGATAAAAATTATGACCTTTTCTTTGACTTCACACAAAATAAGTATAGGTAGTAAACTTATTTGAAAGTTAGCAAACGCAGAATTGGTCACTTGAACAATTCATGAAAGAATATTGAAGGAAGAGAGATTTCACATATAAATATACTATCTTGGAAATCTTTTGTAATTGTGAGCACTCATATTAAAATTACATGCTAAAAGGTTGATGTTGGACAAGGAAGACAGCCTAATGGGTTATGTTTTCTTATATCTGAAATAAAGTATATTGTCATGGATCATCCAATATGCTGAGCTTGCATTTCCCCCTCATGCTAGCCAAATTCTTTGCACCAAGTAGAGATACTACTTGTGCTTCCGAATATCCTTAAACCCGGTTTTGCCATGAGGGTCCACCATATCTACCTATGGATTGACTAAGATCCTTCAAGTAGTTGTCATTGTTGCATGCAATAAAAAAATTGCTCCCTAAATATGTATGATCTATTAGTGTGGAGAAAATAAGCTTTATACGATCTTGTGATATGGAAGCAATAAAAGTGACAGACTGCATAATAAAGGTCCCTATCACAAGTGGCAATATAAAGTGACGTTCTTTCGCATTAAGATTTTGTGCATCCAACTATAAAAGCACATGAAACCTCTCCTTCCCTCTACGAAGGGCCTATCTTTTATTCCTGTCTTATACCTTATACAAGAGTCATGGTGATCTTCACCTTTCCTTTTTACATTTTATCCTTTGGCAAGCACATTGTGTTTGGAAAGATCCTGATATATATATATCCAATTGGATGTAAGTTATCATGAAACTATTATTGTTGACATTACCCTTGAGGTAAAAGGTTGGGAGGCAAAACTATAAGCCCCTATCTTTCTCTGCGTCCGATTAAAGCTTTGACCCACAAATTGTTGGAAATATGCCCTAGAGGCAATAATAAAGTGGTATTATTATTTATTTCTTTGTTCATGATAATTGTCTATTGTTCATGCTATAATTGTGTTATCCGGAAATCGTAATACATGTGTGAATACATAGACCTGAACATGTCCCTAGTGAGCTCTAGTTGACTAGCTCGTTGATCAATAGATGGTACGGTTTCCTGACCATGGACATTGGATGTCGTTGATAACGGGATCACATCATTAGGAGAATAATGTGATGGACAAAGACCCAATCCTAAGCCATAGCACAAGATCGTGTAGTTCGTCTGCTAAAGCTTTTCTAATGTCAAGTATCTTTTCCTTAGACCATGAGATTGTGCAACTCCTAGATACTGTAGGATGCTTTGGGTGTGCCAAAAGTCACAACGTAACTGGGTGGCTCTAAAGGTGCACTACAGGTATCTCCGAAAGTGTTAGTTGGGTTGGCCACGAATCGAGACTGGGATTTCTCACTCTGTGTGACGAGAGGGTATCTCTGGGCCCACTCGGTGACATCATCATAATGAGCTCAATGTGATCAAGGAGTTGATCACGGGATGATGTGTTATGGACGAGTAAAGAGACTTGCCGGTAACGAGATTGAACAAGGTATAGGATACGATAGAATCTCGGGCAAGTATCATACCGGTAGACAAAGGGAATTGTGTACGGGATTGTTTGAATCCC